>OX352750.1:13508500-14708500 GCA_947095525.1 Trisateles emortualis
AAATTAGTTCCAACTTACTCAATGCATACGATTATAGCACGTAACGTTATCGGGGCAACAGAAGGTCGAGGAGTTGCATACACGTGGATATTACAGTCGCTATGGTGACCAGTTAGTGCTTGTACTTATATAGTACAATGAAAACGATAAAGAAAATATTTTTATTGCTTCGCGCTCACACGGTTTTACTACTGCTAATAAAACGATCAGAACGTTACCAGTTTTCTATGTTTAATTCGCCAGATATATTACACTGTATGGTGTGTAAATTAAAACAATTATATAAAAAAGAAACACATTAGGATATATATGTCAATTCTAATAAAAGAATAAAATTTACTATATATTGTCAAAAACATATTACTCGTGGTGGACATAAAATAATTTAAATAGTAACTAAATCTCTTATACATAACATTCAACCCAAATACATTAAAAACCAATAAAACGTTATCATAACTAAATGATTTGTTAATTAATATAAAAACTTTGACGAAATTCTTGCAAGTATTCTTAATAAACAAGTTTATGAGGACAATACGATATTAGAACTTTGTAAGCAACGATAAAACAAGCCAAACCAGTACCTTGACGATGTAAAGCAACGAGACAGATAAAGGCCAGAATAATGGAACAAGCCCGAACAACAGTATTTCAGAATCGAATTAGATTCATTTTCACAGCGAAACTTAGAGAATAATTTTATCATCGCTCTGTTTCGTATACAGCGCTGGCTTAGTAAGCGTGGGTTATAGGAAGTTTCAAGTTGAATAGCAATGGAAATGACGTAACGTGAATACTAGTTCACAGTAGCTCTTTGAATTTCTTGAGCCCTGGTGGGCGGTAGTGCAATTTCTCGCCCACGTATTCGCCTACAGTCGGGTGCCACTGAAATATATTGTGACGTTTTGTACTTGATATCACCGTTATAGCTACATGTACTATTTTAAGAGACCTCGTTTTCATTGAATCTTGTTTTTAAAGAAAATTTTCCGATATTAATATTATTGCCAGATTACGCAGATGGAGTTGCAGACGAGTTTTTTTAAGTGTTGAACGATAAATGATGTAGGTGTGGCCTAATTTTACTGTCTGATGTATGTAGATACTACATAACATTAAGCAGAATGAAATATAAAGTTACACGTGGGAAATAGAGCTGCTTGTTTAGAAAAGTATGTACTTCGAACTGCGTACAAATAATAAATATATGAAGGTAGTTTTATGTACCCACTGAATGTTAAATTTCCTTAAAAAAGTCCCGTGTAGGAGCAGAGCAGACAACTCAATCACTTCAGACTGCCATTAGTAGTCAGTATATTCTTCATTATTGAGTACTGCATTCATTGCTAACGTTTACGCGTTTTGATATATATTTAGAAAAGATGGAAAGTTTTGAGTTTTAATGCTTATTAGTTATTTGATGAATTCTCATGTACACAAAAATCTTTTCCTAAAAATTATATTTGAAGCAATCTGTAAGGAATAATTTAGATGTACTATCTAAAAAGGTGGTCTGATGACGCAGTTGTGAATGTTGTTATTTTTTATATACTACTTGGTTGTCAAACAAGCATACGGCCCGCCTGATAGTAAGCAGTTACCATAGCCTATGGACGCTTGCTATACCAGAGGTTTTTTTATTTTATACCAGGGCTTTAAGATGAAGTATCCCTGGCATAGGAAAACGTTTCTTTCAAAACGCTTCCCCAAATGAACGCTAAAGACCTGTACTTACAAACAGGAACACAACTATATCGGTTATTTGGCTGTGATCTTCTGCAAGGTGGAAGTCCTTCCCCAGTCGGGCTTGATCGCTAGTATGGTGCCCTACCTCTCTTATGATTATTCGCGGAATCCGAGATGTGGTTGCAAAAATAGCATAATATTTAGACATAATTTAAGAATTTACTTCCTTTCATAGGATGTTGATGAATATGTTTCTGTGAAAACAAACCAATGTAATGTCATCAATAAAAGTTGAATGTTTAAATTCATTCATTAATCTTTTAAACAATTTCAAATATGTTTTTAAACACGCTTTCGATTTATTTTGATTCCTTTTAAATCTATGAATTGGTCGCTTTCCAGTTAGTGTAACTTCCAAAAATATTTTATCGTTCTACGAAAGTCACCTTAATAATCTAATAGTTACTCAGTCATTGACGTGTGCTGGAAGCAGGAAGAATTATCATTCAGGCACACTATACTTTATTTATATTTATAGGGCCGGCAACGACTGATGCCTTCGTCCTTGTATTGCAATCAGTGTGCTTAAGTTACATCACCATCATCATCCTCAGTCTATCGCAGTCCAATACTGGACATAGACCTTTCCAAGTGTACGGTACTTAGCATGATCCTCGGCTTTTCGATTCCAGCTGCTCTCAGCTATTTTGCGAAGACCGTCGCTCCACCTAGCCAGAGAGCGTCCTACAACCACGTTAGCTATAGGACTGTAAAATATCAGGAAGGCAGTAAGCTTGTTTACCACATTATAGATAAATCGTATCCTACGTACAATTAGGAAAGTTATCTTAGATCACACATGTGGATGATGTTTTCGCTAAACATGACACAAGGTTATCAAGTGATATAATTAAGTTTCTAAATATAAATCATGTTTATGATATTATGACAAATCATGCACATAGTTAACAAATTAATTAGATTTAGATGCATTTAGAAATACATACATATGCAATATATACTACTTCACCTAATAAAATATATATTATTAATATACTCGTAGCATATAATCAGCTATAATATATTGAACAAGTAGAAATGTTCAACTACGAGTGCCTAGTATCTGACGATTAATAATGTTGAATGGCATTCAGTGTTATTGGCAGTTCTTATTCATTGATTAATTATGTAGGCAACACTAAAGCAAAATAATTACTTCAGTGGTTTACCACTGAAGTAATTATTTTGCTTTAGTGTAAAAAAAAGCAAACATTTTGAATAGTATTGTTATTTATAACAATACTATTCAAAATGTTTGCTTTTGATTCTTAGTACGAATAAACCTTTGGACAATATTTATTCGCAATAAATAGATAAGAAAATTGTTTGCAAGGCCAGTTTTCTTAACCTATTTATTATACTGAATTTCGAGATAGGCTCGGCGACATAAATATTCCACGCCTTAATAGTCTAGACGGATGGTTATGTCGGACACGAAAATCAATAGAATACGAATCTATCAAGTGTTCGCACAGGCCTTGATGAAGATTAACTTGTCTCTATGTTGTGGGTTAACTAATTCTCTAGTTTCATCATATATGTAAGATTGACAATGGTCTCATATAAATGAACAGACTGCATACCATAATGTCATTTCCAAATATTTTGTTGCCGTTTCCATACTGGTGGAATTATAGTTTATATGCGATTTGTCTAAAAGTCAATAGTTTAAGACGTTTTTGAACAAAGAAGATATTAAAATTTGATGGATTTCAAAAACTGTTCAAACTTACTTGCAGAAAGTAGTAAAATATTTTATCATGCTTGCTAAATCTTATATTCCCTAAGCTTTATAAATTGATGGACATAAAATATAATGTGTCTGAATTCTGATTTAAGCTTTATATTTATGATTATTGCTTTTCTATGCGCTACATGTTACTCTTAAGGTTTAATCAAAGCACTGACTTCACGATAGGAGGCGGTTTGGCTGTGTCTTTAGCATTGTTGAAGTCCATGAACGGTGATTACCACTTACCATCAGGGCCACAATTCTGATAATTTACGGATGGCTCAATTAAATCTGAATTGATTCTCTATTGAATCTCAGTAGCATGTTTCGTATTCTGCTAATAAATTGAAGACCAATAGTTGGAAAACCATTGGTCCTAAATTATTTAGCAAAATACCTATGATGTAATACCAAAAATGCTAATAATTTAAGACTAATGGTTTTCCAACTATTGGTCTTAAATTTATTAGCAGAATACCAAAAATGCTACTGAGATTCAATTGAGAATCAATTCAGATTCAATTGAGCCATCCGTAAATTAGCAGAATTGGGGCCCTGGTGGCTTGCTAGCTTGCCTGCCGTCATTGGCAATTACAAAAACTTGTAGTATTTAAGTTTTTTAGTTCAGTTATTGTAAATATTTTGTAATAATCACCACCACCAATTCATGTGAAAATACTACTTTACCATCAACGATGATGACTTGACTTTGTAATGTCATTATTGTTAAGTTATTCAATTTAGGGCACCTCTTTAGTGACTCAGGTGTCACCTTGCTATTGCGTGGGTTCCATGTATAAATAGTTGCTCTAAGCCTGTAATATAATAATATTGTGTACGTGTTATGATTTTTTATAAAAGTGTCTGTCTGTGGTCGTCGACTTTTACCAAAATCTAAACGAAAACCTAATTATTAAGTGATAGCTATCAATATCCTTAATAGGAACGTAATCAAAAAGATTTTTCCGGTGACCGTTAATACTTATGATAAAGTATCTAGTAATTACTTCTGCTAGAAACGGCCACCATCTGACCTAGATGTACTAAAATAGCTATCCTTACTAATATTATAAATGTGAAAGTTTGTGAGTATGGATGTACTGAACGGATCTGGAAGAAATTTGGCACAGAGGTAGATTATAGTCTGGAATAGCATATAGGCGACGATATTTTTATCGCGATAACCGACACCTACGCGAGCGGAGCCGCGGGCAACATCTAGTTTCCTATAATTTTCTCAATTACATTAGGTACAGTTTGATATGAGCAAAATTAAAGGCATGCTGTGGTTTAAGAAAACTTGGATGCAATATATCAATTATTTTTTAAAATATGATATCCGTTCAATCTAGAATTCGTCTACTTACGGATCACATTTTACCAACAGATGATACTCTAAACGATTTCTAACAATAAACTTAAAAGGTTTAAAGATTATAGATACACTTCCTCACATTTCGAAATCAATGTCGAATATAAATTATGCATAAGTCTCATGTTTATCTAAAAATATTGTTGAATGGAAAAATTTGTTGGCAATATGACTCACCTGATGGTCAATGGAAGCATAAAAATCCAGCAGGAAGAAGTTTCATTAACAGATTACGTACAAAAAGTCGCAAATTATTTTAGTATTCACAAAGTACAGTAGGATAGTGAACTCAATAATTTAAACACAGATGATATTTGGTAAGACAATAAAACGTTTGCGATTATCTATGAATCAGAACGATTGCATGTGTTGCATATTAATGATGAGGCTAGGGACCGCAAGGCAGGTGCAAGAGGCTGTTTCAACTGCATTAGGTGTACGTACGTCATTTCCGTCAGACTTCCGTAAACAACGTAACCTCGTGTAAATGGGAAAAACGTGGATTTCATATCCTCGTACTGTGATTATAGAAAAATCTGCTTTATGCCCTAGTAATAAGTTTAAGTTTAAGAGAGGTAGGGCACCATACTAGCGAGCAAGCCCGACTGGGGAAGGACCTCCACCTTACAGAAGACCACAGCCAAATGACTACACACAGCGGTGTAGTTGTGTTCCTGTGTGTGAGTACAGGTCTCCAGCGCTCATTTAGGAATGCGTTTTGAAAGAAACGTATTCCTATCCCAGGTTTACTTCCATCTTAAAGCCCTGGTGTAAAAAAAAAGGGTTGGCAACACGCAAGTGATACCTCTGGTAATGCAAGCGTCTATAGGCTACGGATACTGCTTAACATCAGGCGGGCCGTATGCTTGTTTGCCACCCAAGAAGTATAAAAAAAAAAAAAAAAAAAAAAAAAAAAAAGCTATTTTAAACCTATCTAGATGTGCTAGTCACGGTGAGGCCATCGATGACTAGTATTTTGTTAGTATAAGTAACTTTTTTGACATCTGTCAGTTTTATATCCACGAACTAAACGCAACGCTATTGTGTTTTGATGGTTTATGTTGTTTCTTAATGTTATACGTTTTTGTAGTCGACTGTCACGATTGTTTTATTTTAAACGTTTTCAGTAAAAGTAGGTCTTTCGGAATATTTGTACAGCTTTGAAAATATATTAATTTGGGTCAGTATTTAAATCACACAGTTTTAAAGTTCAAATGACCTCTCTTCTCTTAAATGTAGAGGTTTTTATTATCCATAGTAATTAATGTACCTATAGGTTAACAAGTTTCTTTTTCAAGTACGTACGACCATCAACTTTCCCATTTCCCACACAAACTACGTGTTAAAACTCTTAACAAACTAAACGGATGTCATGTTAGCTCAGCCGCACATTTCGTAGGAAATCACGACACAATTTTATAAAAACGCATTTGTTTAACAATTTCTATCACAAATATAGTCTTTATTATTAAGGAGTAAGATGTGCCAGCAGTTTCAATGGTTTTGCAAAGTGACGTAAATTCCCAGTCCCACGCAATGTTTTGCATAAAGGCATTGTTAAAGAATATTTGCACAATATAAGTTTAAATAACTCTTTAACTTGTTATGTGTTTCACGGGATTAAGCCGTGATGAGACATATTACAAAGTTCTTTTGAAAATATTCTTACACATTAATTATGAATTTGCATAGATCAGTAATACAGACAACAATAATTGAGGTACTAATGAATTCTGGAATTAATATCCGAAGCGAGAGTTAAAGACAACAAACATTAATAAAACATCTGTAATTTTAACTACTGGTTTGAATAAAAATGTTAACCAGTTGTTAAAATACCAGACACATACGATTAAATAACAGTTATATAAAGGCTAAAAACTCAATACAAACAACCGGAAAACAAACGCCCAGTAATTTGATGATCGTAAAATTTATAAGCATTATGCAACTATAAGAACAGTATGGTCGAATAGTTCAAAGAACTCTCTAGTATCAATCAACTGCGGTTTGTCTCGAGTAACTCCTACAGCAGCTGATTGACCTAAAAACATCACGGCGAGCGTTCTAGAAAGGGACAACAAGAGGAATAGAAAACTGCGTGAAGGGCGTCACGTAGGCCCGCGACAAGAAAACAGTAGGGCAAGGTCGTCAATGGAATTTTGTTGATGTTCTTGGTAATCGTATGGTGCTGGTCACGTTAACATATGGAGAAAGAAATGTATTTGGCTATACCAACAACATATTCATTTGTAGTATGCAATTTATAATTATCAGGTAGTATTTTTAGACTACAACGAACAAGACGAAAATATTGAGCCAATGGTACGCATAGGTCATACTAGTAATACTTATTAATGTACACAAAAGACTGAATCCTAAACCAATCTCATTTTGTTGATTTAAATTAATTTCAGAACTAAAATGCAAAAACAATTTAAAATCTTTCGGGATACTTATTAACTTTCCACCAGACTCTCCGCAATTCAAATATTTGAATGTCAAAAGAGAAACTTTCAAACAAGTTTTCTCTTGTTAAATTTTCCAAAGTTTCTAAAGCGCTGAAAGAATTCCAGGAGTTTATTTGAATGAATTAAAATTGTTTGAGTAAAATATTTTTTCATGTTTTTAATTCTGTCTAATCTGATTATACAAAATTGTTCCTTTATCTACAATGATTATTTTGATGAATGCGACAGCATACGTGAAGCAATTTTGAAGTAGGTGTGTTTCACACCCAAGTATAAGAACAGCGGTTTAATCTTATTTACATGTTCTACATAAATATTACAAATTGGTAATTCCTTTTTCGCACCGCAATTGCATCCATTAGGTACATCTGTGTAATAATCTGAATGTTTTTTTAAGAAGAATCGATTTTTAATTTATCGCAATGACGATTTCATGCTCATCATAATCACTGCAAGTGTCAATAGTGCTTTTTTTCACGAATAGACAAATATCATGTAAATTTATGACTTTTTGCCTAGCGAATGCTTATCTTATTTTACCTCAATAAAACCAATTGAGTATTGTACCGACACTGTTAGCCAACAGTGTACAAGGTATAAATGTAATAGTTCCAGGGAATTACGAGTTGTATGGCTTCGTTACCATCGCGTGTGTATTCATGCGTTGATTTACACGGCACTTCACGGTATTTAGTGCTTATTGTGTATTTTGCTGGGCTATTGGCCTACTTGCCGCCCACTGGTCAACAGCCAATATAAGACTGTTTCTTAAGATTGACTGAGCATCAAGCGTGGCGATGTATTTAGGGTAGGTTATTTGAAAAGGATTCATTGAATGTTTCATTGAACAGTGTTCTACCAGTACAATAATAAAACACACTTTTTAATAGGTTTGGCCTTACGTAGCAGTCAGTACAGTATGCAGTCAACGTAGCTAAATTTTGGGCCGCTATAATATAAATTTAACGATGTTTGCCAACGAAACGCTAAGAAAAAGAAGAAGAAGTACAATATTTAACAAAAGTTTTTGGTTTAAATTTGGCGTGCAAAATCAATGAAAATAAATATTCACAAATCTCTGAAATAAAACTACCAGCTGCTTTTTAGGCTTCAAGAGTGCCACTAAAATACTGTAAATCACGAAACTTATATAGAAGAAAAAAGAATGTTTGATGACCATTGAATGAAGATTATTATAGTCAGTAATCTTTACTTATACTTTACTAAAGCTGAAAAGTTTGTTTGTTTAGATGCACTTATTTCAGGTCAAGTTCAATTGAAAAATTCTTAAATTAGTTTCTTGGTTAAATGTTATTTTATTCTCTTCTATGTTATAACATGCGATTATGGCCCACGCTTATGCTAACGTGTTGAAGCTTAGGAGTTTCAAGATGTTTTTTATACTTGTATCTGCTTGAACGAGTTTCACCGAAGTGATTATCCATCTTCTAAGTATGAACGACGTAAGTGTTAATTTAAAATTCTTGAGTGGATTTACGTCGGCTTTCTAATTTGGATTACCTGCTGCAAGTAACTATGTGTTTTACATATTAACCATGGTTTGTTGCTTCGCCTTCTTAACTACCAATATACTATCGGACATAAACTGCATCAAAGTAGAGATGGACTTTCAAACTATCAGCCTTTGCATTAGTAATAGGTAATCGTTAATCGGTCTGTTTCAGTCTATACCTGCATAGACTCATGCATTGGCACTGCTGAAAATGTTTTTTTTATTTGCAAGTTATTCTATACTTTCAAATGAGTTTATATAATAAAATAAAGGTATCTGATTTTATTCATACAGTTTTTTTTTCTGATAATTGGCTTGTCGGTGTATAAGGCCGAAGAAGTAGGACAGTCGTCGATACAAGCGTTGAATGTTCATAAATAAGTTCATTATCACAATTTATTAAACAACATAAAAAACATGTAAATATGAACGTTGTACTGTCTGATCGATGATGACCTTTACTAAAGGTTTATTATATTACTTTAACAACAATTAATCATGTAAAATATACTGATGAGAAGGTGGCTAATGTACGAAATTTTGAAACCAAATAAAATCACAAACTTTAAACAAATCTTGTAAATATAAAATTATTTATCATTGTTTGCGAAGCTATATGGGATATCTTCAATAGAGGTTGTAATTCACGACCCACATATCAATGGAATATGAGATCACTTAGTCGTATCAACAGATATATTAAAAGAGGCCGTTATGCCAATTACGTTCCATTGTGCTGATGTAACTTAGTAGAAAACTATTTGTTCGGAATTATGAGATCCTAACATCAACACCCGTATAGCCCGCATATGCAAGCCGATATTCAATTAGCGAATATAACATTGATGTTGCAATTTTTTAGGTTGCCTGCTACTCTTTGCGCGTGTATGACAGTTGTAAAAGGTATTGGTAGGTATTAAAATCCTTTTAACCGTTTAGTCTTAAAAGCCATAGACTAATATTATTGGGGATTATAAGACTAGCGAATTTAGTCAAGCCTTATATATTAAAGACGTAAAAGTGGTCTTAGCTACATACCTAATGAATAAAGTAGTTCTAAGGCCAACTAATGAGTTGGCATGCGGAAACGTAGTATGTAGAAACTGAGGTGAAATAGAGTAATAAGGAAATATCAAGAAAATAAATGATTGTTACTATTGTATTAGCAGAACTGTTTACGACTGACTTAAGATCATCTGTCATCAATTTGGAGAACGACCACCATGACATGTTGTATTTATGCATGACCTTGCTTGTCTAGATTAACCGATTTGGACAAGCGAGTGTAAATTGCAGTAAGTCGCACTGTTTAATCTTTTTCCTTGTCAGTTGATTTTATGAGATTTCTGCGTAATATAAGCACCACTTTAGTGCAATAGCTCATCCCTCTATTAAGTTATGACTATTTTTTATTCTTAAGCTCACTTATAATAAATAAACGTCAACAATGACAAAATTCTAAACTCAGACATCACTCTAAATAAAAAACTCAACCACTTGAATTCTAAGTCGATAAAAAACCGTCTACTTGCTTCTATATGTTAATACTCAAAAAAAGCTTTCAAACTTTAAACTTCAGTAGACATGCACCCTTTTAAAGGGGGATGAAGGAGTCTGCCACGCGACGTAATAAAAACCGTCGGGCCGAACAAAATGGCGGCGAGTGTGACCTTGAACCACGATCGGGGATGGAGTTCGTCTGGATCATAATGTAATTGTATCGATTTTCACGAATTTGTTGCGTAGTACTTTCACCCAGGTGTACATTGATTGTAATTTGTAACAGAGTTAACTATGAACACATGTTTTAATTTATCCTTGTTTTGTTAATCAATATGAAAACGCACTGTTATTGTGAAACTGAAATTAATTGTTAATTAAAGTTTGATTTATGGTCACTTAAAGAAGACTAAACATTTGCGTTTTCTTTATCAGTTACACTGTTGGCTTCTGCAATAAATACGGTTTACGTCTTATGTATAGGTATCACCTATAACAAAATTATCAATCTAATAGGAGAGATTATATCAATAACAATGATATTGATATTACTTATTATGTCAACTTAAAATATTCAATGTCAGTCACGTAAGTGTTACCGCAGGTTATGCTTTACTTTGTCAAATTTAATTAACGCACTTATATAAAGGTTACGCACAGTACATACGAATACCTTGCCGTTATTAGATTAAACAGGTTTATGTGGCGCGATAATTAAAATATTTGTGGTACTTCGTAAGCCATTTTATTTGCTTTGACATAAATTGTATCTGCTATGCCGATAACACAGTAATGTTATTAAGGAGATAAATGTTGTACAAATAGGCATGCAGTCAAGGCTACCGTGAAGGTAAACAACATCTATAATGAAAATAATACACAAGTACAGTACAAGTAAGAGTAGAGGGATACCCCAAGGCACCATACTGTGCTCAAAGAAACTAAATCTCGTTCAAACTACAATCAAACGTAAACTAAATTTATGAAACGATACACATCGGTTTAAAAAGATTGGATGTAACTGTTAAAAGAATTTTTGTAATTATTTTTGGCTTTAAATTGGGTCAAGTATTAAAAAAATGCCCTATACGCATTTTTAAACCTTAACAAAAGAACAATGTCGGTGTTGTATCAAAGCCTATACAAAGAGGGATTAATAAAATGTTCACCTGCCGAAAGCTGAGGGATGAAAGATACATTTTTTATCATGTGACTCACCGCTATGGTGCGGCGGCTCTACGATTTTCATTCTCGGGGCTTACCTGCAAAAAATAAACAATACAATGAGCGATAAGGGTTGGCCTTGGTTAGTATTACTACTCAGAGATTTTATTGATTAGATGTAGTCAACCTTTATTGGGATTAGAATGGTATTGGTTTCGGTAGCTCCAGAAGCTTTAATGAATATGTTTAACTGTTACTAATATGAATTATATAATGTGTTGGACTTGAAATACGACTTCATATTAGACAGTATACAAATTTTGGTGTGTCATGTGTTTTAGGAAATACATTTTGTGGAAACTATTTTTTTTATAAAGTATTTCTCATTCTTTCATTATTAATTTTGAAGCTTCAGCATAATAAATGAAAAATACACATGTAAAGACTTTGATATACTTAATTTAAATACAAAGTTTGTAAGTCCTCTATAATTTCTATTACTATACAAAGTAGGATTGGCAGGTGATATTGTTGCTATAACATTAATAGTAGTACGTACTTAATGCTTTATGGTTAGCATCATTAATAAGTACTAAATACTAGTCATGGAGAGCAATTATTGGCGCCTTACATAATGATTACCTAAGTACCAAACGAATACCCATATGCAATTAGACTAATTAGCAAGCACAACGATTACAATTATTATAATAACGGATAAGTGTTGCTTCATGTGTACAAACTTCTAAATAAATATTTACCAACGTATATATATACGACGTATGTATATATTCACACTTCAACTCATAAACGTCCCACTGCTGAGTACGGGTCTCCTCCTTACATTTAGAGGGATATAAGCCTACTCTTCTCGCACGACTAGTACTAAACTCAAACTCAAAATGGTGGCGATTAAAAAGAGGGGCCTGAGTTTTTTGCTAGTTCTTCTCAAGGCTACACGTCAGCGAACTAGCGGTAGGAAAATTTGGCTGACATCATCTTTCTGGCTTACTCATAATTTATGACCTTTATAAGTGTTACTTTGTAACCTAAATGAATTTTGAGTTTGAGTTACTATACCACGCTGGCCAGACGGGTTGGTATACTTGGTATAGGGTTTTGTTTCAAGCTTTTCCTCTCTAGCAGTGTATAATAATATTGTCTGCTTGACTCCCTTAGTCGTCTCTTACGACGCCCTCGGGATAGAACGGGATGGTGACATTTGTATTCTTAATCCGTCACCACACGGACACTTTTATGGGTTGAAGTGTATATTCACGTAAAGGTACAATTTCCAAACATGGGAGAATAATTCTCATTCGGTTGACAAAGTAGCACTATGTGGTGACAGTTTGTCACACTGTGCGGCGCAAACTGGCGTGTCAGCTAGAACATAAATCCTATCTGACAAGTTCGTTTTAAAACTTACTTGTGCTAATGTACAAGGACTTATTTTCTGTATTATAAACTTTGTTGAGGCACTAAAATACTTAGCTTCAAATGGTATTTTAATGTGTTGCTTTAAACAAGAGATGTAAAATTTTATTGCTTAAATTTTGAGTAGATTAGGTGAATGAAACGAAAAGGCCAATATAACGTGATTTTAATCAATCAATTGCGTTTCAGGTTTCTCTCTATATGACTGCCATTCAGCTCTTAGTTACTGTAAAATATATGAAAATTTCGATCTGCGAAATGAGGAGTAGAACCAACGGCTCTACTGTGCTAAAACAACGCCAATTGTGAGAGAGAAATAAAAAATATTATTAAAAATATATATTATTATTATAATTTTCAAACCTCAGTCATCTATTGTGAATTGCTTGACAGAACACGAAAACGGGGACCCTCGTGATCAGCAGTTTAACTCAAAAGAACAAGGCAGTTACGAAATATCCGATTACTAATACATATTTTTTTACTGAAGATCCATCATCCATTATTTTTAAAACAGTTCGTCTTCAATCTTACAACAACATTGTTAAACCTTATATTTAAGTGGTCAACACTTTACGTATCCATTAAGGTGATACATTGAAAATAATAAGGATATTATAATAAGTGTAATTCGCTAAGCATTTAAAATAGGAAGTTAAAACTTTAGCATACATTTTTTGATTCTATGATCTACCATATGGTAAGAGGAAAACGTGATTGGAAGAAATATCCTCGATAGAAAACAGCTGCGAAATCCATTCTATTTTTTTCCCTTTTTCTGTATTATGTAATAAAACTTAAGATTTATTCAACGGGGTTTACTTTAAAACATAGAGGACAATCGTATCAAAGTTTTGCTAAGATTTTTTTTTTGATTTGATAATGTATTTTAGTAAAGTGTAGAAAATTCAATTTGGCACATACGTTATTTTATTCTGAGCGCATGCATCATTATAGCTCTCTCTTCTTTTGCCTTACAAAAGTATTTGCATCACTCTCACTCGCCACACTTTTAGTCGGCAGGTAGGCCTCACCAACGACGGACGTATGCTACTTTTTTGCAGATCGGTTCTCTCAGATTTTTGTAGTTTTAAATGTTATAATTTATTAAACAGATCATTAACCAAATTAGTTATTCAATTCATCACAAATTCGTATTGAATGTACTATATTATAGTATATTTTTAAGACTTACTTTATAAATTAAATGATAGCAAGAGATGCCCAATGTGTTTATGCCTGGCGGGCAAAATAATAAAACCCGATAATACCGATATTATATATTTTTGGTTCAGAATCAATTCCTAATTATCATCAGCTTTTGCATTCCTCTGCTGAACATAGAACTTCTCCAAGTTCACGCCACGATCACAGGGCAAAAATTAAATCGTGACTTTATGCCTTTGCGCATCCTTCGGTTCATTTCCCTTCATTGCGTTAGTCACAAAGAATAACTAACAATAAGTGTCGAATGCGTCTCAAAGTGCAACTGAGCACATGGTATAACATTTTACAACTTACATAGAATTTCTTCGGGCATTTATAGACATTCTGCCAAATTTGCCTAAAATGCTCAGGCATTTTCCCAACTTTAGTGGAACTATTACCGAAAGTGACAGACTAATAACAAAAAGAGGGATGGAGTAGCACTTCAACTTTTTGTATTTAAAAAAACTGTAAATTTTCGAGATTATTTTTAGTATTTTTTGATGATATACGTAAGGTTCTATTAGTATAGTAGGTAGCAAAATATGATTAAGTACCTATGTCCTGATCAGAAATATTTTTAAGATTGGATTATAAAAATCCAATCTTAAAAATATTTCTGATTAGTTTCCTTCAATGTAATAATAAATAAAATAATTTTAATAATAAGAAAAAATAAAAGTATTATAGATTTTCGTTTCACTTTTTTTTATCATATTGTCATTTCATAGAATATTCAATACACGGAATATTTACTCTAAACAAATTCAACTTAAAATTTTTGTTAAAAATTACTTTTTATTTTTCGATATTCTCATAGAAAATCAAATTAAATATTCTTTATCCTCATATTGTTTAGTTTATATAAAAGTTATTACCGAGAAAACGAGGTTACGATCTTTTTTTATATACAAAGAGTATTTAAAAAAAAGATAGAGAGATAAAGGGTTGCAAATTTCACTTCAGTCAAATATTTTACAGGTAAAGTATAATTTTGAATTAAAATTATTATGTTATATTTAAATAATAATGTTAATTATATATTCTCAGGCTGCGGTAAGTTTTTTTTATTTATGTAAAATTGTTTCTAGCAGGTCGCAGTTTTAACCTAACCTACTTGCTATTGTCATGAAAATGTTTCATATAATATTTAAGCTACAGGGCCCAAATATTATATGAAACATTTTCTGCGAAACAGTATTTATATTTCGAATATACTTGTTTCAATGAACTTTAAAATGTCCATATTTTGAATATAATGGTTTCAATGGACAATTGACTTCAATTAAACATATTCGCCATTGCAGAAACTTAATGAATTTAAAAATATTTGTTTTTATTTAACAAAATAATCAAACAGTAGAATTTTTAACGCATGCTGTTTGATCGGTATATTTTTCCATGGTATTTTATTTCAATAAATATGTAGAAATAGATACATTACGTATATATACATAGATTTTATTAATTATTAACATTCTATGAAATTTCTGTCTTCAAATGAAGGAACACCATATTCAGTCAGATTAATTAAGCAGTATTATTGGAAATATTAGATTAAAACACCTAAATTAATTTGCTAACTGTAAAATACGTTACCTTGTTTGCCAACCAAGTATTATAAAATATATATATATATATTTATTAGCGGACCTGGCAGACGTCGTCCTACCCGGACATTTTCCGGGTAGGACGACGTCTGCCAGGTCCGATATACCGACAACAGCGCCACCGGGTCCAATAATTGTGAATCTGAACCATCCGTGACCCTACAAAATTTCATTAAAATCGATCCTGCCGTTTAGGAGTTCAGCGACATACACACATACAGAAGAATTATAGATATTTATTTATATACTTATAGTTGATTAAACACAATAACACAATCGTAGTTATATTATATAATAGTAATTACCAAGAAAAATATTTTATCGAGTGATATTTTCTGAACTTTTTAATTAAATATATATATTTATAAATATGTATCTATGTATTTTGCCAATGGTAAACATTTAATTTTATAATTAATTGTTCTATTTTTGTCTACTCCATGCCTCCTGTGCTAAAATTCCTAAAAACTCAATAAAATATTTCTAATCACTTATTTGACAACGTCACACGGACGAAGGCGACGCGTAGCGGCCAGCCGTGGAAGCTAAGCCACGCCCACAAAACCACAATTTATTTTCGAGGTATCGCCTTAAAACTATTTTTTTTCTTAGTTTACAAGTATTATATACTTATTATATAATATCTTATAGTTAGGAATAAATAATGTTAGTTAGGTTTAATGAATGTTAAGTTTATATGTATATAGTTTGTTTGTTTTTAAGAGAGGTAGGGCACCATACTAGCGAGCAAGCCCGACTGGGGAAGGACCTCCACCTTACAGAAGACCACAGCCAAATGACTACACACAGTGGTGTAGTTGTGTTCCTGTGTGTGAGTACAGGTCTCCAGCGCTCATTTAGGAATGCGTTTTGAAAGATACGTATTCCTATCCCAGGGTTACTTCCATCTTAAAGCCCTGGTGTAAAAAAATGGGTTGGCAACACGCAAGTGATACCTCTGGTAATGCAAGCGTCTATAGGCTACGGATACTGCTTAACATCAGGTGGGCCGTATGCTTGTTTGCCACCCAAGTAGTATATAAAAAAAAAAAAAAAAAAAAAACACTATTGTATTAGGTTACCCTGTAATAATAGTTGTATGTGGTAAAAATAAATAAATTATTTAATTTTCAGACAGCAGTAATATATGATGACAGTGTTGTTGACACAACTGGACATGTTGCCAAATTAATAAAGTGACAATTAACCTACACTGAAATTCGTTATTTTCAGCACATCTTTTTTATAAAATATTAAATCATCGTCGAATGTGTGCGAATAAAATATGACAAATGTGCAAATGAAAGTGGCGCATTAAAAACTTGGAACGAGGTTTAAAATTATTCCTGACGTTATTTTCATAGACAGTATTTTCTTCGGACTTCTAGTACAAGTTGTCTATTCAAACTACTACAGAAAATACGGTTGTAAATAACATCATCATGATTTTAGTCGAAAAATGACAATTGTTGGACATAGGCCTTCTTAAAATTTATACAAATTGAACTAAAATTAATTATTGAATTTGTTAATTTATCTTTGTTCAAAAAAACGCGACTGCACGAACTGTTGGAAGCACATTTAGCTGGTATATGAGAAAAAATAACGAGCCAAAAAAGCTAAAATATGTTCAAGCGCTGTCATTATGTCATTGTTAGTTATTTCATCAACCGCTGTGTCGCTAGTGTATGATTGCCTAACCAGTCACCGTTATTCAGCATGTTAACATCTACAATGTTGTAATTAACTATTTCTTAATAGCTTAAAAATAAACACGATAAGAATATACGCCCGTGCCGTCTTGTTTTATTTTCGGAACTGGGTCAAACTTATTTATTGGCAAAACATCTTAATATTATATTTCTTTTTGCGTAAAAAGGTCACTGTACTTGAATTGATATACAAGGCTGAATTTAGCAGCAGGGTTGTGTGCGAAATCAAAATATTGATTCAGAAAGTCCTTGCTTGTTGTTTATTAGTTATTATACTTACTTCAGTTTTAAAACAGCTGTTTAGTTTTATTTTGTCGTGGTGTTAGTCACGTAGACAAATTGTGTTGTTAGGATTGTCCCACACGTATATTCACGTTTTTTCTAAGAATTTGTAAATCATTACATATATTGAACTGGCAAAGGCAGTCTAGATCATTGTTATTAGTAGTATTCATAGACCTCCAGATCGGTTTTTGTCACGGCGCGGCGGCCGTTGGCGAGATTGCAGGACATTGTGGAGATACGCAGGATATATTATTGAGTACAGTAAGAAAAATAGATGTACTCTCTATTCTTTGCAATTCTTTTATTTCTTCCACGGTCTTAGTCTGATGGGATAGCAATCCGACACGACCGGTAAGGCACAGGTCCAACGGATTTAGGGCCTGTCCCTGAGGGATCACGTAGTGTTTTTTGAAAATGATAACCCATTTACGAATCGACCGTGAGAAGCTTGCTTGCTTGCCCACACGACTACATCTTACGAGTAGCTAAGAGCCCATTGAGTCAATGTGAACACAATCAATAGATCAAGAAAGAAATTTAAATTTTCTACTTAAAAAAAAAACTTTTTTTTTTTTCAAACACATCTGCGAATAAAACTAATAATTTAGTCGATAATTTATTTATTTATATTATCATCTCAACCCATAAACGTCCCACTGCTGGGCACGGGTCTCCTCCTCCATACACGTAAAGGCATAGTAGCCTACTATAATGACTCCCTCGGGATGGAACGGGGTGGTGACATTTGTATTCTAAAACCGTCACCACACGGAGAATTTTCAGATTTATATAGTAACATAAATAAATAAATTATTGAGTAAATTAATAGTTTTATTCGCATTTCGTGATGCAAAGGCTGATTGTTTGAAAGTCCATCTGGTGTTGCAAGCGTCCATAGGCTACGGTAACTGCTTACCATCAGGCGGGCCGTGTGCTTGTTTGCCACCTTGGTAGTATAAAAAAAAGTCCATCTCTGATGCAGTTTATATAACCGTCAGTAGATTTATTTATTTTAGCTAATATAGTTGAGAATCTCTCCATTTTCTTATTTATCGAAGTATTTAGTGTACTGTCAAAATAAAAACATCAAAAGAATGACTTTTCTTTGATGTTAGAGTTTGGAGTGTTCGTTTATGTTAGCATGAATCGGAAACGGCTCGCTCTCAAGAATTGATTTAATAGCTTGTTACTATGGCTGTAGGTAAGTAAGTAGGTAGGTATATACTGTAGAAATATGTATTGACTTATTGATACACTTGTTTGTATTATAGTTTGTTAAGTCTTTCAAGATTGATTAGTAAGTAATTCTTGGAGAATATGCTGCTGAAGTGGCAAACAAGCATACGGCCACTTGATAGTAAGCAGTTACCGTAGCCTATAGACGCTTGTATAATAATAATACATTGGGCATCACGGCACGCAAAAATTTAACATCAGTGGTTTGTGATAGAGTACCTTTCTCTGGGATAGGAAAATGTAACCGTAAATGAGCATTGAACACCTGTATTTAGGTACACGTACAGAAACATAACTACACCTCTGTATGTAGTTAGCTTTGGTCTTGTATAAGGTAAAAGACCTTCCCCAGGCGGGCATTCTCGCATGTACCGCGCCCTCTAAACTTTTAAAACGTGTCTTATTTTGATGTATAAGCACATATAACATTGGAAACTTTCACCGAAAATCTGTTCAGTAGTTTTTGGGTAAAGGAGTAACAAACATCCATATAAATGTTGAATATTTCTCACAAACTTTCGCATTTATAATAATATTAGTAGTAATAAACAAGAGATGATATCTTGTCGTGAGCATTACTCGTGGCATGGTCAATGCGTGACTGATATTGAGCGTATACAATTATTGCGCATATCTTAGCTATGTTAATGAGTTGTGTGAGAAAAATCTGTGGCATGTTTGTAGCATGGAGGGCATGCTATAAGAAATCATGCCGTGGGTTTGTTGTCAGTATAACCCAATTTTTTATAACTGTGCAATTGGAGCTGTCGAAGTCGTTAGGTTGGCATGATTGAATTCACTCGCCCGCTTCCATTCCTTCCTCTCTGTCAGTACGGTCTGCACTTCTGTGTCGTCTGCGGTATTTGAGTATCCATATCCCTCTTTTTAAAAATAAAAATGGCTTTTATTTTAATAACTGTAGGTACATACATACCTATCAATCAAAATGATTTTATTTATCATTGAAATTTTGTTCCAATTAAGCCAACATGGCAATAATTTGTGGAAACATAGGGAAGCAGTGGACATTAAAGGATGAGAAGAAGAAATACCTTTTTACACACACAAGAGAGGTACGGCACCATATTAGCGAGCTAGACCGACTGGGGAAGGACCTCCACCTTACAGAACACCACAGCCAAATAACTACACACAGCGGTGTGGTTGTGTTTCTGTGTGTACAGGTCTCCATTTCTATCCCAGGGACACTCCCATCTTTAAGCCTTGGTGTAAAAAAGTGGGTAGGCAACACGCACCTCCGTCACCTACCTCTCGTATTGCAAGCGTCCATAGGCTATGGTAACTGCTTAACAGCAGGCGTATGCTTGTTTGCGATCCAAGTAGTAAAAAAAAACACTACCTGGTTACTAAATCTCCAGTGCAAGAGTTGTCTTTAAAAAAATGTTTGAATCTAGTATAAGTTTAAGCAAAACCTTTTGATACCGAAAGTTTATTTTAGGAGGATACAATATTTAGGTGCTATACACTCACATGACATACTTATTAACTAACATAATGTCTTCAAAAGACCAGTTAAACTTCAAACGAGACAAATATTTTATGTTTTTCTCAAAATATAATAAATACACCAGCGTTATGTGAACAGAAATGGTTTTTCTTTATTAGACTTTGCCATTATTTACTAAGAAAACATATCTAAGTAAGTACTATTAGATAACGAATTATGATAAACATTTAATATTAATTAACTAGCCACCAGTCCCGATTTTGTCCAGGTTAGACAATTATTTATCCGCTTAGAGATTTATTTTACAAAAATCCTTTTTAATGCTCACTTACGACATTTGAGGAACCTTCGTTTAGACTCTGCGTTGATGAATTATCAGATAGTCAGGGTAATTAAATATTTAACCAGAAATCCGTCTAAATATCTCAGGGCCTCCTGAGATATTTAGACGGATTTCTGAAGTCTGTAACCAATCAAGAAGAGGACATTGAAATCCAATAAATTGATAATGACACTTAAAACATGGCACTTGTGTCACAATTGGCAGTATTGAATATTTTAAACTAGGTGTTGCCCATAGCTCTGCGTGGGTGTCGGTCACCACGATAATAAGTACCCTATATCCTTTCCCAGGATACCACCTATTTCCTTGCAAAATTTCAATAAGATCCGTTCAGCCGCAAATATATAACAAACAATTAAATACAGTTAATGCATTTACAAAATATGGATGACAAACAATAACAAAGAAATAAAAACATAACAGTATTAAATAACTTTAAACAATAACATAACAAATCAAAACAATTCTTATCTGTGCAACAAATGCGTAAAGCACCTTTGACAAGTACGAGTATAATGGCAATGAGTTATCTACGGTAAAAATAGTACAGCTCTATAACGAATGTTATGTAATCGATTTTAAAACAATAAATGCCCTTCAAACCGCGAAGGTCGACCATGTTTATGTATAAACAACAGATAAAATTCGATAAGTATACTGTTATCTTTCATTTACTGTATAATTTCGTTGCAAATACCGCGAATAATGATACCAAAATATTGTTTTAGATATGTAAGTTAATATTTGTGTAGCCATCCATCTTTAATAGAAGTTTGATAGTGTTTAAAAATAGTGGCGAAGATAGGTTTATGTCATCGGCGGCATGTAGCATTACAACATATTTATCATAATCAGGGAGGACTACGGACATTATACCGATTTTTTTTTAAACAATGACAACTTAAAAGTTGGGTATCTAATAATCTTGACATCATACGAATTTAAAATTAAGATCGAAAAAAAAATTGCTATAAGGACGACATAGCCATGCAAGAGTCAGAGATAATCATAAACTAAACTTAGCAACTTGTTTAAACCATGTTGTAGTGACGGTAACAGACCGGTCTACTAAAAATAACCGCAGTCTTAATTGCGAATAACAACAAGATGTTGTCAAGCACAGAGGTGCTTACAGTTTCAAGTCTAAAACATAACATACAATTATATTATCAATGTGCCGATGATATTTTAATACGAAAATTACATATGGCACGGCGATTAAAAAATACCAAAACAGTGACGTAGCTGGTTGGGAGAATTAAATGGAATGCAATGTACACTAAAAACTTATGTTTAATAAAGCTTGTGTTTATTTTATTATCATTATCTCAGTTGACAGACGTCAACTGTTCGACATAGGCATTCCCCAGGAATTTCCACAGCATTCGATCTTGAGCTGACTTTATAGATCGGCTGCGGCAGTTCGTGGTCGCCAATTGAGACTAATTTCCTTTTCTTACACTACTAAAGAGGCAGAGAAACATACGAATACCGACTTAAAGACCAAGAATAAACGTTACAAGGAAATGCATACCACAAACAGTTTTCAAGGAATGTCTACAATAGCACTAGGAACGAATCCGTTCGCGAATGTTTCGCATCGATATCATCAGCGTTACGCTTTGAGCGTCGATTTCTTTATTCACGCAATTAGTAAGTAATATGATTTATATAATACTAATGATGTAATAAACGGAAAATGGTACGTTGAAGTAGGTCAATTGGAATATAAAGAGCGTAAAACGAATGCCATATTCGCACACACGTAGACAAATTTGGCTCAAGCTTCATCAAACTTGGCGCCAGACCAAATACTTCAACCGAGGCTTACTTACTCAATAAAATATGAACAAAAATGGCTTAATAATGAGTTAAATAAAATAAATATTTTTACTTTATGTAACTGGATGAAAAAACACGATTGGCGATGCGACAGGACTCGACAAAAATAGCTCGTGTAAGTATGATACAGCGTTTTGATATGGCCACGAGCACATGCGTTTGGGTGAGGTGCAAGTGTTGCGGGATCTACAACACTTAACTCCAAATTTATTTAAATAAATGCAAGCTAAACATAAAGTTGAGAGATTTAATATTAGACGCAAGGGAACCGTATGATAAAATAGAGAGACGTTGATAAAATGCGACTTTTCCAGACAGCAGGGACTGTAAATTGAGAGAAATACAATTCCAGAGAGATTTATTCAATTTAGGAGCTCAAATTTAAGAAGAGCAGATTTGATTAAATAAAAAGTAATGAAAGTATCAAATCAAAACCTATTTCATCAGCAGAATGTTATGTAATCACATTAGTAACAAAGGCTACATTTTTTTTAATAAAAATCCGTTTCAGAATTTAAAACATTTTTACTACTGCACGGGCCACTAGTTTTGTTTTTAAGTGCAAATGATCCGCTGTCTGCCAGTCCCTTACGCCGAGCTCACGCTTGCAGCCGAGTCAAGGCCAAGCGAGAGAGGCTGGCAACACCAGTAACAGTGAACATTGGCTCCGTATTTTAAAATAATTATCAGGATAAAAATTGCATAAATATTATTAAATCTTACGTGAGTGTGCTTAATATAGCCTAAACATCAAGTGATAATGTTTGTGATCAAATTAATAACTATCTAAAGAGTTCAGGACAAAAACAAAAGTGAACATAGTGACAAAGACTAATAACAGTGATAAAGTGATTTTGTGAACAAACAACATTAGTGTTAAGGTACTTTATCTAAATTCGTAGTTAACAGTGCACAGAACTAGATACTTATTATAATAATTTTCTAACTTTGTTTATCAACTATAAAATTCGCAAATCATCATTTTTGAAACAATAACAATCTACAGTGCTACCAACCTAAGAAACATATTAACGGGCGCGTTCCAGCGCACATACATTCCATAACTTAAGCTTTACGGGCCAAAGTAACCAGCGTGTCTGCAAAAATCTTTTCGGGCCAAAGTAACCAGCTTGCCCGCAAAAAATGTGAAGATGAGTGTGACGAGTGAACCAATGAGCGAATCTCCAACATTGGGGACGGACTTTAAGAATAGTTTTAATGAAAAAAATTATATTAGAAATAATAATGACGTGCTGTGCGAGACCCGTAATGACCTCTTCAACAATGAGGATGGTTCCTTCTCGGTTAATTGCAACAACTGCGACTTTGTTAACAAAGTAAAGAACTTCGTAGAGTTCAAAAATGGACAGTCAAAAATAAAGACACTTAAATGCAAAAAGTGCAACAAACAAAGTGCCGTAAAAATTAACGTAGACACTACACAGAAGCTGTTAGACAACAAATTTGTGACCGAAGTGTCGTATAAAATATTTAGCTGTGCCAACACGGTGTGCAAAAGCATATTTCACAACTGCCAAAGTTGTAATAAACAATTAATTGTAAGAGCTATCCCACAGGATAAATTTCTCGCATGTGAAACAATCGTATGTAACTGTAAGAAAGTAAATACGGTGTACGTTCACAGCGATGAACTAAATTTACGCAGCAATAATAAACTTCGAGAAAAAACGAAGTATGACGGCGTCACTACCTCGACGAGTACAAGCGCACCGAATAAACAGTGGAAACAATCTAAAGCACCAGCAGGCGTCAGTGTACGCGTGCCGACGATTACCATATCAAACCGGTTTGAACCGCTTTGCCACAAGGATAACGAGGCCCCATATGCGCGCTCACTGTCTACCGCATCATCGGTGCATTCAACATCAACAAATTCTCGCAGTCTATCACGGAAGCGTACATTGACCGATATCGGGGATACCAACAACGCCCCTAAGGCTAAAAGACCAGCCGCGCGGAAGAACAGTCCACTTTCGGTGCGCAAGGTAGACTCCATAGAAAATAAGAATGGATACGTTCCCCCGATACTTATCAACGATTCGCGATATAAATTTATCAACGCGAAGGACAGTAAGAAATTGATGTCAGATAAACTGATTAGTGAGTTATCGCGCATCCTCGCCACGCATAAAGCCAGAGTCAGTCGTAACGAGAAAAGCAAAAACATCCTCATCACGGTAACTAACTTAGATAAACGAAGACTATGCATCGAGGAAATAAAGAAATTTAAGCCAGATCTGGCGTTCATAGCTCCAAAACCTCGTGCAGAGCAAATACGAACGACTAAAGTTATAATCAGAAATATGACTCATGACTATACCCACGAAGAGCAACTAGAGGAAATGGAGAGGTGCATCGGTATCCGCCCGCTGAGCATCAAACGCATCACGTCGGATGTACAATTATGCATCTTCGACAGTTCGTTCTCATTTGTGGAGCTAGCGGAGAAAATGAAAAACGCCACTGAGGCGTTCTTCTGCGCTCACAGAATCAAACCTGAGCGTTACACAACTAGTAGTGACAGAATACTGCAATGCAAGAACTGTCTTCGCTTCAACCACGCAACGAGCGCCTGCCACGCTCAAAAATGTAACCCGACGATCGACATCGTGAATAGTCACGGTGAAACTATCAAAGTGTGCGCAAACTGCAGAGACGTGAAGCCTGAACAACACACGGCGACACAGCGCAAATGCCCGCTCTTTCAGCGGGAGATGAATAAACAAAAAACCAAACGCTCCCAGGCTCTCCTTCGTGAAGAAGAGAAACAGCATAATAAGCAACAGCAACAGGCTTCTCAACAGGAATCACCTCGTGAACATCGATCCCGCCCACGCGAGAGACTCACGAGAGGCGACCGTAACTACGCCAACGTCACCGCCAACATCTCACTACAAGAGCAACCTCGCGAACAAAATCGAATAATAAATTCTAAACTCTCAAAACAAGACTTTCTCGAGATATTCGAGCGTTGCTTAAAAGAATTGCGCAATGCCATCATTAACTGCGACTGGAACTAAGAAGCAGGTGCGTATAATGCACATCAACGTGCAAGGCCTCCGTGGTAAATTCATGGAAGTTAAGCACATCGTGAATAAGTATAACGCTGATATCCTCATACTCAACGAGATAAAAATAAACCCGGACGAGCAAAGGTACAACATCGCCGGTTACGACAAAATTCAGGAAAGAAAAGAGCAACATTTAGGCACCATGATGTATATCAAACGAGGCCTGAGATGGGCTCAAACTCCACTGATTGACAGCATCGACGACGCAGACAGACGTATCGAGGGATGTAGCATCAAACTGTACACAAATCACATCACTAACGAACAGATTACAATCAAAGGCATTTACATACCAATACCGAGGCAGGGAGATCTCGCGGATGAATTTGAGACTCTTATACTCGGTGAAAGCGCAATAATCATAGGTGACTCTAACTTACGCATGAAGCAACTTAATCACACCAGAGACGCTGGCCTGGGCATTGTGCTCCGTGACGCGATCCAACGCAGCTCCGTTAGACTCATTAACACTGGCCTACCATCCCGGCCTACGAGCCTAGGAGACAGCATACTCGACACAGCAATCGTGAACCATGATCACTTATTACTGGAATTTAAGTGTCAGCAAAGGGAGTGTATTTCCTCAGACCACCTCCCATGGACACTAGACGTAATAATCGATAGTGATTACGAACAACCAATGGGACGCAATCTCACTCAAATAAAAAGCACCCAAGAAGGCAGACAAGCTTTTGAAGAGCTACTCGCTAACAACATGAGTTGTAAATTACAGATCGCCTCAAACGACGATTGCGAGACGTTTATCAAGGAAACAGAAAAGGCCATCATCAAAACACTTGACAAGTTAGCCCCGCTGAAAATTATCGACCCAAAAGACAGACTCCCAGCGCATCTAAGAGAAAGAATAGCCGAGCGCAACGCTAAGAAACAACGGGCTTGGCGGCTCAGACACACCGACCTAAGAAAATTGGCAAGAAAGCAATACAACGCTTGTAAGCATCAATTGGCGAAAGAAATTATACAACATAAAGAAGCCGAATGGACCAAACTACTAGAAAATAATAAAGACAATCGCAAACGCATGTGGGCTGTGCAAAGAGCAATGAAGAAACCTATCATGAAATTGCCTTACTTCAGCGACTGCAGCAGTGAATTAGAAATCATAGATAGAATGGTCGATATAGCAATAGTTAAGGAAGCCACCATCGGCGACAGTGACAAATGTACGGAAATTTATACACCATTCGTACCGCTCGATCCGACATCAAAACATGAGCTCAAAATAGCTCTGAGACGTTTTAAGAACAACAAAGCTCCCGGACCCGACGGCATCAAAGCCGACATACTTATACTGGGCGGCGAGACCATGATCGTGATATTCAAACGTATCATGGACTATGTACTCGAGAAGGGCTACTTTCCAAAACGATGGAAAACCAGTACATGTGTTTTTCTGCATAAGTTAGGTAAGGATCACAGAGATCCTAAATCATATAGACCTATCAGCCTACTCAACATCATGGGCAAATGGGCAGAGAGAATTATACTAAACCGCTTAGAGACAGAATTGAGTGAAATAATACCTAGCCACCAACACGGATTCACGAGAAACAGAGGCACTGCCACCCAAATTCTTCGTACAGGCAAATACGTCGCCGATGCCCTGGACAAGGGACATAGCGTTGCTATGGTATCTACGGACCTTAGCAAAGCATTTGACTCAATCAATCACAAAGGTCTCTGTAGAAAGCTGATTGACGCTGGAGCACGCAATAACATCATAAAAATGGTCGAAAACTATCTAGATGACAGAAAAACCAGAGGTAGTCTTAGAACTACTTTAGGAACAGAGCAGCGTGTGCCACACGGGGTGCCCCAAGGTTCGATACTCGGTCCAGCAATTTTTAACCTTTATGTGGCTGACCTACCGAATGAAAGAATAGCAGGCCAGATGTTATCACAGTACGCCGACGATTTATGTATACTAAATGCAGCTGAAAGACCGGACCACGCTACGCGTCGAGCAGAGTGGGCCGCCAATGACATAATCGATTACTACAAGAAATGGGGCCTTAAATGCAACATCGATAAGACGGAATGCATCATGTTCTCGCACAAGAGACCAAGAATCCGCAATCTGAACACAGGTTACCGCAATTACGTTCTAATACGGGGCGAACGCATCCCATTCAAACAAGAAATAAAATATCTTGGAGTCTGGTTGGACAAAAGGCTATCAATGAATAAACACGCAAAGGAAAACATTGAAAAGGCCAAGAGAGTTAAAGGAGCGCTATATCCAATCATTGGCTACCACTCAAAGCTAAGCGTCGATGTTAAGCTGCTAGTCATTCAAGCATGCTTACTGCCAGTTATAGACTACGGAGTAATACAACTGCTACCGAGGTACAGCAAAACTAACCTGCTCAAGCTTGAGAGGCAGTATAAAATGGCATTAAAGAGTGCCGCACATCTACCCAGACGTACTGACACCGATCTTCTGTGGGAAATACTCCAGCAAGACCCGTGGCACATTCGTGCGCATGATCTCCACGGCGACATGATAGAACGTCTCAAATCTCTGTCGATCGAGGGGTTACAAGAACAAGGACCAGCATATACGCGCTACGGTCAATACAATCCCTATCTTTTCTCTAATAGAATAGGCGAAATTAAATATTTTAACAAAAAGGATAGGGACAAGCCGCTCTTTAAACGATTGGCCCCCTTCCGACAGCGCAGGCTCTGACTGTAGAGTCACTCTACAAATAAGTAATAAGCGGCTAGCCGCTGGGGCTACTCCCCAATGCTTTATCGTTTTCCTCAGCCTAGAATTATATAAACATTAGTATTATGAGGAAACTATTAGGATAGGTTTCAAAAGCTCCCACTCTGCGGACAAAATGAAACGGGCAACTTTTTTATGTAAAATATATTTATGTAAGTGATTTGTAAATATTATAACTAGAGAAATAAATGAAATTCTGATTCTGATTCTGATTCTGATTCAAGGCCAAGCGTGCACCAATGGGTATGCGTGCACGCACCGAGGCCAGCCCAATATGTTATTTGTGAACAAAAAGTTTTATTACGAGCTCTCCACGAAGCTCGTTTAAAACTCAAGTGCCTCAACTTATGAATGTTATGTACTAAACTCCTTTAGTTTATTGTCCACTGTTCGTTAAAATTTGTCTGCTATCATGATTTTGTACAGTTCTTTTTAATATTTTTGACTTGAAGGTCTGAAGACTAGTTTTATCAAGAATACATAACCTACCCTTATTCTGGATCGAAAAATAAAGAAGGAATAATAACTGCTGCCAATAGTTTGTAAATAATGCAAAGCAGATAAGGTTCCAGGGATCGCTCTACAAGGATTGTTTTTTTTTTTTTTTTTCAGAAATTGCTGAATATATTTTTTGTTAGAGTTAGGTGAAAACACATGTACAGAAGAAAATATTAAATAAAATATAATTTTCATTTTCTGTGTCTGCTAGCGACATCTATGTTTACTTTTAAACTACATACAGTATGCCAACAAATAAGTAGGTATGTATGTTATTTTGCTTATCTGTTATTTTACGATGCTGGTTATGTGATCCGAAGCGCCACTTTTATGTAATAACCACCAGCATTCTGCCATTTTATTATTAACTCTATGTATAATTAATGAGTGGTTAATTTATTCTATGTAAATAGGTACCTATCTGTTGAGTACGGGGTCGGCTAAATATAGCCGGCGTCATCACGACCAGCGGTACTTGTACTTAGAATCAATTACCTAAAGGATTATACTCAATGGTTGACATTAATCTGGCGAACCAGCCCTAATATATCTAATTGAATGTTCGCACATGCAAAATATTTGAAGACCCTAGAACATATCTTAGATATCTAACGACCACTGATCCACCGCGTCAGTTACTTTCTAGTATGATTTATGCAAAACAATCAAAAACAAAATATTTCTACACTTCTTCTTCTTCTTCTTATCGTTTGGTTAGTGGCCAACCTGGTGACAGAGTTATTGAAGATCGCCCATATTTAGGTCTCTGTCGTGATCTAACGACTGATAACAGTCGGGACCGACTTTTAACGTGCCCTCCGAAGCACGGAGACGCTCAGATGAAATACCACTATGCGGTCACCCATCTATAGGGTTACCGCGCCCTTGGTAGCTTAACCCGCTGATCGTTTACTGAACAGCGAGTGCACCTAGCTATGAGCGCCTCATTTCTACACTAAAACATCTCTCTTCATTACTGCATGCCTAGTACAATGGAAGTTTTTTCTCGCATACCTAAGGATGTTCTTCAACGGATGTAGTGGTATTGTTAGTGCATAGTACACGTTGAGCTATTAGCATTCATCGTGTAAATACTAGTAAATACCGATCGTGACTGGGAGGCGTGATATCACGATGAGAATAACAGATAAACATGCTTACAATAAAGAGTTAATCGTCTAATTCACACAACTCTATGTTACTATGGTTTCTCGTATATACCTATAATGCGGTATTTATGGCCGTTATAGATAGATAGAATATTCTTTATTGTACACCACATTATGTACTAAAACTAATTACAATAAGAATTATATTTACTAGTTATAAGTTTGCTTTTATATACATTGTATATATTACGAGCTAATTGTTGGTTCAGCAAGGTTGCCGCGGCCGGTCAGTAGATGGGTGACCGTTTTCTAAAAACACAACCCCTTCCGTGCCTCGGAAAGCACGTAAAGCCGTTGGTCCTGCGCCTGATCTGTCTCCGCCGTGTCGAAATGCCGTCCCATCGGAGCGTGTTCTCTGTCACACCAAATTTTAAGCTACTGAACCAACCATGCCGTCAAAATATGATACATTTCAGCCAACGGTCGTTGATTTCAGTAGAATTGCAACGATGCGACGTCGCGCCGAACGGAAACAAACGCTTCATTTGTATTCTCTTACAAGGCCAAGATTATTTATGATGATTCTCAAAGGCGCTTAACAATTTTAAACTTATTCACAATGACTTTTATAAGGTATTCATGAGACAAGACAGAACAATGCAAAAACTGTCATGCAATTACTTTTGTCTTTCAACTACCTACTTAGTTTGTATCTTGGATACCTAGGTAATACTTTGAAACCCAGATTAGATGCTTTTATTTAAACATCACCCGGGAAAATGTGTCCCCGGATATTTAACAAACATACCATCCACGGACGCAAAGTACACTCATATTCAAAACGGCTGTTAGTGATCATACAAATGTTTGCTCGTGTCGCGATCAAAGCCAGAACAAGCCGAGCAGTGGTAATTTTTTTGTAATGTCACTTTCCGCACTATATAACAAGCGCTGTCACGGGACGCTTTATAACAGACTAGCTGTAGCTCGCGGCTCCGCCCGCGTGGATGTCGGTTATCGCTGCCTATGTGTTATTCCAGACCATAATCTATCTCTGTGCCAAATTTTATCCAGATCTGTTCAGTAGTTTTTACGTGAAAGAGTAACAAACATCCATCCATTTTCACAAACTTTTACATTTATAATAATAGTAAGGATACATAGTACATCCATACATAGAGTCAGGCCAACCATTTATGGGATCAAACCCACAACACGTCGCGCAGTGGTAAAATGGCGAGGTAACCACATTAGTTACTGAACCTAGTATTGAAAATTGTAAAATGCTGTTCTCCTAGACTCGAGGTCGATCTCCATAACCATTTATATATTACACGATGTCTATGTTGTTTAGTTCAGAGGTTAGCAACTTGCCATGCCTGGCACATCTCCGCAATCGGAATACATTACAACGATGTGTTTGTCTGTTTAAAGGCGCTAATCTCAGAATCCTAGGTCAGTGCGGTTAACTTTAGCGGTAGCCCCTTTAGATAAGACTAAGTGGCAAAAGGCAATGGATGTACTACATTTAATTACTTTATCCCAATTGATTTGAGGGAGGCCTATGTTCAGCAGTGGACGTCTTTTGGCTTACATGATGATGATTCGTTTTAAGTTTTTTTAAAAGACAACTCCCACAGAGAACAAGCTTTGTGTCGCAGGGGACTTTACAAACATACAATTAACGGACACAAATTACACCCAGACTCAGAACAACACTTTGTGGATCACACAATTTTTTGTCCTGTGTGGAAATCGAACCCTCGAAACCTCGTGCACAGCAGGCGCATACTGCGGCCACTGGACCACCAAGGCAGTCAAAGTTTGAGAGAAAGTTATAGGCTATCTAAAGTCAAGTTCTCTGCGATATTGGGCTTGTTCTCTAGTGCAAGAAGGTGCTACGGTTACTGCTTAACCCTAAATCAGGCGAGCCGTACCTATGCTTGTTTGCCACTTTAGTAAAATAAAAATAAAGATGTCTTTTTAATCGAACAAAAAAACCTCCAGTAGGTATCCGTAAAATTGTATCCTATGATTATTTTACTTAGAATTCTCAAATAACCATTTAGACACAGATAATGTTATGTCCAACGCTTAATAAAATATGAAATTACAATCGGAGCGTGAAATAGGCAATTTTACAATGATCCAATGGAAATCTATAGAGCACGGCGTTTACGGCAATCAAATAACGCGATCAGCCATGGAGTGGACTTCGACCTGATAGAAAAAAATTGTAGACAAAAGGTATGACGGCTGCCTTTGTTTCTGAATAGCAAAATGTCGTCACGTATTATGTTTTCAAGTGTATATTAATATTGTATTAATTTGTAGTTTCCAAGCAATTGACGTCATTTTGCATAAATATTCTCAAATATGGCGTCGAGGACGATCCTACAACTGGATACGCAGGACGGTTTAACTTGCTTTCCGAAGCACTCAGGGGTCTTAGTAGGTTTTTATTTTAGAAAACAGTCACGTTTGAGTGACTTGCAAGGTTCTTACCGAACCTTTTGTGCAGAAAATAATTTAACCAGGATGAGGTCGGGGTGAGTTATAGATAAATAAGAAAACACCCAGATACAGAGCAAAATATAAAAATCTCATCATACACAGATTGGCCCTGGGTGGGAATCGAAGCCACTACCTCGAGCCGTGACCAGCTTAGCAGTCAAAGTCACTAACCACTAGACCATCAGGCCAGTTATGTTTATAATGCAAAGGTAGCAAAGACCTTTAAAATTAGTGCCTGTTGTTTCATTGTCAGAGAAAGGGTCATATTATAAATTTCTACAAGTTTTATTTACTTTTATAACACTCAAATACCATTATTTTAAATAATGGACACAATTAAAAATAACATTTACATTAGTAACGGTTATCAAACATAAAGATTTAACTTTTTAAAAAAAATGGAGATAAAACATACGGTAACATGTATGAGAGTCATCCAAAATTTGCTTTTAAATATGAACGAAGTCTACAATCTAACAAACGTCACTTGGGCAAAGTAGATAATTAGTACAGAACAGTATTTTTTATGCCAATGTTGGTAATCATGGATTTTTTTACCAATGTTGGTAAGGCTGCACCAACTCGCAGCCCATCTGATGGAAATTTGGTTACAAAAATCTAGTTATTTAGCACATAAAATGCATCAATCCAGATATAGATTTTTTTACTTTCAGCCTTTGCCACCGTTTATAGACGTCAGCAGATCCCTCTGCTGATATCTCCGGTTCAACTGTGCCTAAACATATTTAATCCACCTATTGTAATGTTGGTTCTTTTTTAAAAAATATCTTTGATTCTTTAATGTACACAGAATAATATAATAAAATACAGGATAGATAACAAACATCATATAACATTGTTATGTATAAAGGCGAGCATAACTCAAAGTTAAGTTCTCTTACAGCAAACCTTTGAGTGATGGAAAATGCAGTGGAAAATAATGGTAAACTCTAGTTTCAAGAAAGACATAATCGTCGTATCGTTCGGAAAACATATCAGAAGGTACTTCAATATTGTTATAAGGGTGCCTGTCTCGACATTATGGTCGGTATGTATGGCGGACGATTAAATCTTGGGACTCAAAATGCGATTGGCACACTGACGCCAATAACTACTAAATGGTACACAAACATCATTGGAGTTCTTTATAAGGAAAATAGTTGCACTCATCACAGCCACAAGCGTTGCAATCATATGTAGCCAAAACACTTTCAGGATGACAGATCATATGTCTATTACATCGCAACCATCCTGTGACGGTTCAGCTGTTGATAGGTTCATTTTCTTACACACGTTATTAAAATATGTCCAAGAACATTTTTGCACATCATTTTCAAGACAGAAATTTATGAAATCTTAGTAAACCTTACAGTTGCTGGACGATAACGGCGGTTAGGGGCATGTTTTAAATGAGATTGCAAAGGGCTGTACTCTTCAATGAATTTAAATGAGGTTCTCTTCATACCCTTCGGGAAAAGCATGTTTTGGTGTGTGATGCCCTCTCGGATCAGGTGCTGCCTTAACTGATGGATTTTTGTTGTTGGTTACCAACAACAAAAACTTTTAGCTTTTAAAACAAATTGTACAACTTCGTCATTAGAATATCCAATAGTAGTCAAAAAATCTTTTTACATGTTACAATATCATCCAACTTAGTAGTAAAGTGTTATGTCTACGAGAGTTTTTTGCAGTTTTAACTTTAGTGTCAATTTTTATTACTTGTCTTGAAATAAAATCTCGACGTCTTTGGCGATCCATGCTCCAAAAAGCTGACCATATATTTTTTCTAGCATCTTTATTAATTTTCTCAAAGCATTTTAGTTTGCAGTCGCATGGTGGCAATAAAGGATGCTTATATCGTCGCTGCTCTAAAATTTTGTTAGGGTCTCTCACTTGCCTCTTTTGCGAGCGGCACTCAGACTACGAGGGTGCGGACTGTGGAAGCAGGCCGCAACCACACCACACACAAGCAGACTAACGGCGGCGCTAAACAAGTTTCCGCTGCTGGAGGCACCGTGCGACAAGATTCCCTGCACCTACACTTTTGATAGACGCTACAAGATAGAGCTCAAGCCAGAGGCAAACGACAGCTGTGGAACCAAAGAAGTAAGGATTTACACCGACGACGGTTCAAAGACGCTGACAGGCACGGGAGCGGGCGTATACTCGCAAGACCTGGACATCCACATATCCACAACACTGAATTAACACAATACTATCTTCCAAGCGGAATGTATAGGCATCATTATCAGAGCTGCAGGAGCGATCGCTGCCAGGTACGTAGACAACCTGGATATCACGATAGTCTTAGATAGCGCTTCAGTACTAACCGCTCTAAGGAACACTAGGAAGACATCCAGCCTTGTATTAGAGTGCCACCAGGCACTACAAGCAGTTGCAAGCACCAATAGAGTCACCGTGCAGTGATCTAAGGACATAGTGATTTGGCAGGTAACGACGCCGCGGACGCACTGGCGAGGCAAGGCTCTGCCACTGCGACCGCAGGGCCGAAAACTATATTCCCCATCCCGTACAGCCAGGCTCTGTCCTGGCTCAAGGATTGGACAACACAACTGCACAAGGAGGAATGGAATAACAATGGAAGTGGCAGACAAACTAAGGACGCGGTACCATCCGCCACCTAGAAATTCTCGCGAACCCTCCTCACGTAAAACAGGTCAAACCACAGGATAATAGTGGGCGTCCTCACAGGACACTGCCCTCTCAACAGACACTTTCACAAACTAGGCCTAGCCCACTCTGCAGGGGCTACATGAAAACCGAGGAAACACCCGCCCACGTTCTTCTGGAATGTAGGAGCGTAGAAGATCATAGGGTACGAATTCTCAGGAAACCGGGCACTCTACCGGAGGCCTACGGCGACTTCGGACGCCCGCTGGCCTTTTGGAAGAACTTAGGGTGGATGGAATAGCCATAAGGAACTTCACGCACAAAGGCCCACTTGAGCGGCCAGGTGCGAAAAATGCCCCGTCTAACTAACTAAGCAGAATACACGGGGAATTGTTATGGCAAAACACTGCATCTATAGATAACGGGCTACTTAAGCGTAAGTCGTGTTATGACATAACACTGTAGTTAATGTTACAGTGTTTTATCAAAACTGATCTTTATTATTTTTGAAATACAGTCATTATTGCTTTCAATTTTCTCAGTATTTATAAGACTTTTTAGAAAAAAATAAAATGCCACCGATGTAAACGAGTGTAAAAAAGCGATTTATTCATGTTACCACAAAACACTGTATCTGAAGATACAGTGTATTGTCATGGCACGGCAGAACAAGAAATTACGCCAGACTTGAAGCTAATCGCCAATCTTAGCATTCCAAATTCATTAGTCGGTATTCTATTAGACACAATTTGCAAATCAGATAACCTATAACGCCGTGTTAATTATTTCAACAATGTTACTTAATCGACACCGAGTAACCGAGTAAGTATATTTACAGGGTTGCCACAGACCTATATCTGTACTAATATTATAAAGCTGAAGAGTTTGTTTGTTTGTTTGGTTGAACGCGCTAAATTCAGAAAGTACCTACTGGTTCGATTACAAAAAAATCTTTTTTGTAGGATAGTGCATTTATCCAGGAAGGCTATATAACATCACGCTAAGATCAATAGGAGCGGAGCAGTATTGAAAAATCGGGGAAAATTGCAAAATCGGGGAAAATTCCAAATTACCACGCGGACGAAGTCGCGGGCGACCCCTAGTATTATATATAGCCTGGATTTTGCAATTTGCCTTTTGAATACCTTGAGGAATCAAACTGTTTCATTCGGCTTTATTATAAACTAGCTGGCTAGCTTCCCAGCTAGCCAGCTAGTTTATAATAAATTAACTAAAATTCTTCCCGATTCCCAGTGAGTATTCCCATACTCACTGGGAATCGGGAAGAATTTTCCACAGTAAGTGAGCTCTACAAAACATTTGGCACGCCTATGCATAATGTTATGCTTTTAGGCCTAGGTTAAAGTTGTGTTGTCTGTCAGAAATTTGCCTGTTAGAATTTAGAAAAAAGAAAACTTTGTGCTTCATTTCATTTATTCTTTGTTCAAAATTTCTTGTAACCCCAATAAATTTAAGTGGAACACACATGAAAACATTTCAACAAAATATGTACTTCAAGAAATCACGTAGTTACACCTAAAAAACGAGTTTGAGTTTTCTAACAGCATTGGAGTGGCAAAGGAAAAGAAAAGTGGCGGGCTGTACGCTTGTTTACCATCCAAGTAGTATAAAAAAAAGTTAGAAAGATAAGAAGCGTAGTTAAGGTATGCGTTGTCTGTCAGCGAGTTTTTGCAAGCATTCTGCAAAAAAACAAGATCCTGACAATACCAACCTGTATAATGTATGACAAAGTCAAATATCGTATGTTCTCGAAATCGAATAACTTGAAGCTGTACATTAGAGTTGTTGAGATACAAACTTTGTCAACCGCGCTCAGTACGACCAACTTAAATGTATAAAGTTTGTCAATAACAACTACGAAGACACAGGTTTGTAAGACTTAGTATTTCAAAAGGCTTATTGTTACAGATGTAGTTCTCTTTCTCAAAAAGACAAATCCTGCACTAGGGAACAAGCCATGCGTCGCGGGGGACTTAACAAACATACAATTAACGGACACAGCGTACACCCAGACTCAGGATAACCATTTATGGATCACTTTTTTTTTGTCCCATATCGGGTTTAAACCCATAGCACGCCGCGCAGTGGTAAATGCAGAAAAAATATTATTATATTTTTTAAATTAGTCAATAGTTATGTATTCGACACAAATGTAATTTTGTTATGAATAAATTAGATGAAATTCTAGGTAACCACGGCCTTAAGATGTAGTATCCCTGGGATAGAAAAAAATCATACGTTTCTTTTAAAGCGTATATCTAAATGAGCGCTGGGGACCTGACTCACACACAGGACCACAACTACACCGCTGTGTATAGTTATTTGGCTGTGGTCTTGTGTAAAGTGTTCCTTCCAGAGTCGGGCTTGCTCGCTTGCATAATGCCCTACCTCTCTTGGTAATATTCGATTTTCATTTCCCTCGTACCTACGTATGCTATGGGGAGGCCGGTCCCCCCAAACCCCACCATTTATATACGTCCTTGCCGCTTCAAACAAGCGTGGTCCGCCAGACACGGTAACCCTAATACGTCGAGTTCACAACAGATAGTCACTCGGCTTTCGATTTCATCGTGAATGAACTAGTGAACTTGATACGAGTATTGAAGTGTTTATTCACTTTGTCTGAGAATTGAAACATGGAAGTTAAATCACTGCCGTGTGTTAGTGTTTAATTTGATACCTGGCGTCGAGTTATTAGTTACGGGGCACTTGTGACCCAGCTGCAGAAATAGCGTTAAATTTTTGAAGAAAGAAATACTAATTTAACGAGGGCGAAACTGTGGGCAACAGCTAGAATATAGATAAAGAACTTATTGGTGTAGATCGATTACCTACTTCCTATACAATATAACCAATAAAAAAAACTCAAGTACTTAATAAATATCTTTAATTTTTTTATACAACTTAGATGGCAAACAAGCGTACGGCCCGCCTAAAGTTAAGCAATTACCGTAGACTATAGACGCTTGTAATACCAGAGGTATCACTTGCGAGTTGCCGATCAATATTTTTTTACACCAGAGCTCTAAATGAGCGCTGGAGACCTGAGTCACACACAGGAACAAAACTACACAGCTGTGTTTAGTTATTTGGCTGTAATCTTCTGTATGGTGGAGGTCCTTCTCCAGACGGGTTTGCTTGCTAGTGCGGTGCCCTACCTCTCTCAAATCTCCCGCACTGTGAAGGCCTGTGTCGCGAAGTCTTTACAAACATACAATACGGACAAAAGTAAACACACAGACTCGAAAAAAACATTTACACCGCCCCATCCTAGCTGAACCACTGATATATTTATTTTGAATACCTACATGAATTTATTTAATTGACATTCAGGTGTACAATAAAAACAAGATAACATTGTGTAATAAATAATTCGGACACGTGTCCCCAACCATCTGTTTAATGGCGGAGAAAATTGGCACATTTATAGATAAAAATATGAAGCTGAAGAGGTTGTTTGTTTAAACGCTTTAATCTCTGAAACTGCCAGTCGGCTTTGAAATATTCCTTCTGCATTTGATAGCACAATTCTTGAGGAACGTTGTTTGCGGCCAAACTTGCCAGCTCCGGGATGCGGGAGAACTAGGGATATTATTCCTACAGGATGCTCAATAAAAAACCTGTATGGATGTATATCAGCACTATATTTGGATCAAGCCGGTTGCTAAACTTAAACACACAACTAAAGTAAGAACTAACGTGAACAAACGTTATGGGCTATTTAACACCACGCTAAGACCCAAGGGTAGCATGGCATTAACAATAAACGTGGCACAGGATGATATACAAATTTAACGCGGTTAAAACTGCGAGAAACAGCCAGTATATAGATAAACGATATAGATTACTTCCTATACAATATAACCTATTACTTGGGAATTTATTGTTACCAATGTAATTTCACGGCATTGACTTCAGGTCTAATAGACGGATAGTGATCATACCCAATGATGGATGGCCATTCAAGGTGGAAAAAGGTAGACGATGTCGAATTGTGATAAAATATCAACAGAATTAGCGGTCGTACCATGACGCCTGCGTATGCCTGTTGGTCTAGTGGTTGCTGCTGTTGACTGCCAGAGGTCGTGGGTTCGTTTCCCAGACGGTAGAAAGCTTTGTGTGATCCATGTTCGTTTTGAGTCTGGGTGTAAATCACATTCGTGAATTGTGTTTTTGTAAAGTTTTAAAACCAATAAAAAACTTCAAACATAATTCTAAATTCACAAAAAGTTAACTTTATTCAGCAAAGTTGTCATCGTTTGAAATTTAAATTAAGAACGAAAATAAATCGCTATTCTATAGCCCGTAATGACATTCGCTTTATGTAAAATACTGATATTCAATCGCAATCAGTTACACTGAAAATCAATCTCAAATTTAGCTACGAAAAGGCTAGTCGAATAATGTGCTTCATAATACGAACGTTTTAACGCCTCATAAAATCAAATAGCAACGATTATTCAAAGCGCAAAGCTAATATAATTTGCTCGAGTAAATTTTCCAGTCGCTTTATTTTACTGATTCGTTAGATCGTTATTGGAAATTCACAGCCGATATGTGCTGTTAAATTATTTCCGCTATTTCTTTTATGAAAATTACAAACATTTATTTTATGGAATACGTAATGGCAACTTATGTATATTTCCCGCGGCTGGGCATGGGCCACCTCTGATTTATCAAGAGCGCAGAGGGTTTTAGGTAATGCTTTTGGACTTTCTTTTGAGGCATATGGGTTTCCTCATGATGTTTTCCTTTACCGGTAGCAGATGGTGAATTCTCTGACAAATGACCGCGAAATCCAAACTAGTCGAAATCATACTTACCTACGCCTCATGTGTGGTCAGTTACTTTTCCATTCGGCTACCATGGCTTTATACTCTCTAATTTTACAATTTTAATAAATTGTAGTCGGTCTAATTTAAAATCCACCTTGACATTATTTTTGTTTTACGACTTGCATATCTGTTGCAAATTGCAGTGGTTAAAGCTAGCGTTATAAACTGCAGGGTTCTCTTTGCATTTTATTGCTCCCTGGTACGTTCAAAATGTTCTTTGTATCTTGGATACTTTTATGTCAAATTAAATATGTATGTATTTCTTGCGATCCGTATTTTGAAGCAAAAGCGTAAAACCTTCGTGATTTTGGTCACGAATTTCGTGATTTAAACCAATGGATGGTAATCAAGAAAGTTTTAACATTTTTTAGGTACTAAGGTTTCAAACTAGCATAATTATGGTCCGCTTAATGGTTACCGTAGCCTATGGGCGCTTGTAAAACATCAAAGCATCAGTTTTAAAATCCAGTATTCCTGAGAAAGGAAGACATTTCTTTGAAAACCCATCCGTAAATGTTCATTAAGGACCTGTACTCATGCAACACTCTCTTATGTGTAGTCATTTAGTTACAGTCTTCTGTATATGAGGGCCAGCACCAGTCAGGCATGCTCGCCTGTGACGCCCTGCTTCTAATAATTAAATCTTAAAAGAGCTAGCTAGCAATTGGAACGAAGTTCCTTATCGCGCGTTGTGAAAGGGGGCTAGACGGAAAAAATCTTACGAGAAGTTGTCACGACACTTATTGCTATTGTAAGCTGTGCGGCGTGCGCATGTTTCTCTGTTTGTCTCTCTCTCTCTTATAGAAAGCAAATCAGATAACATTATAATAATATATTTATATTAAAATATTAATAGTATTAATTAAATATAATTTAATTATTTATTTAACATAATAAAAAATAAAATAAAAATATGTGTGTTATGTGGAACTTCGTTCCATCCGGGTGTCCCTTGACACCTCTCAAGTTTTTTTATTTAAGTTTTGAAGAATAGATATTCTTGCTTTAGCTCTCGGTTAGTGACGACTAAGACAGCACTTTCCAAGTGTAACTGTAGTGTATAATTTGTTAGCAAACGTGATTCATCTTTACACTGCGTGGGCACTCTAATTGGCTAATAGTAAAGTTGGAATTACAAAACGTATAGAAAGAACATGTTTTTATAATTGTAGGTTTTAATTACAATTGGCGTGGATTAAGAGATAGATTGAACTTACAATGATAATTTTGCACATTTGTACATCAACCAACGAAACCGTCATTATCCTTACATTGTATATAGTATAAAGTAATAAAATAAAGTCCCGCTATCTGTCGCGCCGTAAGCTTAGATTTTCTAAACGATGATATAAAAGATTTTAATGCGGTTTTGACTATCATTTAGAGAAACTCTTTTGAAAGGTTTATATGTATAACTAGGGGTCGCCGTATTTGGAACATACATTTCCCCGACTTTGCAACATATCTCACTACTGCTTCGCTCCTATTGATAATAGCGTGATGTTATATAGCATATAGCCTTCCTGGATAAATGCACTATTCAACAAAAAATAATTTCTAATCGAACCAGTACTTTCTGAGATTAGCGCGTTCAACCAAACAAACAAACTCTTCAGCTTTATAAGATTGGTATAGATAAAGTTGAGATAGGACAACAAAACCGAGGCGGGCCACGAAAAATGACTCAACGAAAATATAACTTTAACTTGAATTTATAAAATAAACCTTAAATGTTCGGACTATTCATTTCATATGAATTATTACCAAATCGGAACGCGAAATCCGCCGGAAGAAACTCAATCTGATATTCGTCAGTACTTACTAATAACACGTTCTATCTAATAAGTTTGTTTTGTCAATGAAAAAGGTTTCATCACCTAATGCCGTAATAATAATAAGCACAACAATGTGTGATAGAAAGCGTTCAACACATTTTGCTAGAATGTATCCGAAACACGGAGTAAAATAACCAGATCCGAAATAAACAGTTCAGAATGTCCTGTTTTGATAAAAACAAGAGAATATTAGTTGATCTTTTGAATTTTACGTTATCGAAACCAAAGGCGCGAGATGTACAAATGCTAATTCAGTTGGCAGATCTAGACTTAATTTAGTTTAAGGTGTCATTCCTCAGCGACCAAATCTTATTCAATAAAAAAATAGATTTTTGAAAACGCACCTACACTGGGTAAGTTTTTCATCGAATCGAGAAGTGTAGAAGACCATTAGTGAGACATAATAAGATAAAAAAAAAGTTTTATTAATAATACCGGTAATATAACTAACCAGATATTGTCTAGAGTCTAGTCTAGCCGTGACAGATGACATTATAAGGCGTCAAGGTTACATACGTGATGGTAACAGAAAGATATTAACATCAACACAACCTTAGTTGTCCTTTATCACGATAAGTTCCGTGTAATCAAGCAATCTGAGTTGATGCACTGATCGCATGATTGTTACTTTATCTACCTAGCACTTATAAAATATGTGTATAAAGTACCTATTTAGATAGTAAGGCATTGTAATTTTAAGTGCTTGCGCCAATAATCTTGATTATGGTTAAAAAAATCTTTTTTGGATTTAAAAACCCCGATGCATGCACAAAGGGCAGTGTAAGTATTAAAGTCAAAGTCAAACTCATTTATTCATTTAGATCAAATACATGATACTTATGAACGTCATAAAAACAAATGACAGCATACTTTTTTCCTATGGCCAATTCGCTGACTATGGTAGGGCCTCGAGAAGAATTGGCAAGAATCTCGGGTCACTCTTTTTAATCGCCAGAATATAACATTTACAATTTGGTATAAGTTACAATATTAGTGGTAACGAAAAGGAACGGAAACCAATATACCATACAGAATGAAATTTAGATCAGTATTTGATTTAGATAAAATCTTGTTCATCAAGGTACGTAATATCTTACCTATTTACAGCTAAACCTTTTTGTAGTAACATCAGATTAGGATATCTAAGCATCTAACAGAAATTCGAATTGCAATTTAAATATCTCACATATTTTTAAACATTGTCATTTGCTTCTGTTTATTTAGTTTTGTTAGTTCAATGCATATTTTGATATTTATTTTTATCCTGCACAGAGCGAACAAAAATAAAATTAAAGGATCTCCGAGCACAAACTTATGAAAATGAAATCTCCAAGGAACCTTGCGAAAGCTAAAAGGAAATACAAATCGCTTCAATAACATTTTGCTTGTTTCCAATCTTTTACGTAGGTTTGTATACCCCTACGGGAATTGGGTTTACTGGAGAACCTATAACGTTCTGCTAGTGTTGTATAGAAGAATCAACGACTGATGTGATAGCCGATCTGTGTCTAAAGTCTGCAAAGATGATATGGAATAGAAACAGACTTCTAAGTCGGCTGCGTAGCTTTGTTTCGTAAAAGAGGTACCTCGTTATGGCGAGTATGTAAAAAAACCCTTTACAACTAGTTGTAAACGGTTTTACGAAGTATCTTTATATCTAGCTCTAGAGCTACGATCCTATTGATGAGCTTCACTTATACACTTTGCATATCAAAGCCATCTTAGCGGGTGACGGATCATTCAGTGTGCGTGTCGAGAAGAACGTGCATAGAGCTTTTATTGCATCTAATGACTCGCCTATCATTCTGACCGTCACTTACTTTTAACTTGTTAACGTGACCATTACCATGTGTGAGAAAATGTAAACTGGGTTTAAGAAGTCATATAACTAGGTACTGGCAGAAATACCGAACATATTTATAAACAGGTCATGGTTGCTAATCGCTAGACCAACAGGTCAGTCAAAAGAAATGCTTAAATCCGAGACAGCCCAATACTTGCACATAAGAGGACTGGGTGACTACCTCCGTTAAGGCAGTCAATGTGGCGGAATGTGGCCATGTTTTAGGCCGCAACAATATAAACACTAACAATGTTTGCTGTCAAATCGCTAAAAAGAAGTTTGTTCAATTTAAAACTGCTACTATCTGGATCTTTTGCTGTAATGAATTGCCAGTACAATAATACTCTTCCAAGGCATAGTAAGACGTATTCTCCCCTCTTTTTGCTCACTGCATGCGGAGATTGTTAATTTATTGAATCAAGTGATTCAACAATTTTGAAAGGAAGGGGGAAGACGTTGGGTCAGTTAATGCGACAGTCCAAGGCAATTTCTTTTAAAGCAGATTTTATTGAAAGGCATTATTGCGCTCTGAGCTTTCTTTTGTTTGCTTTCATTTATAGTCAATAATTAAATGTTTCACAGCAACCGGTCTCGGTGGAAACTCCTAGGGAAGGCCAATATCCACCAATGGACGTCTATCGGCTGAGATGAGGAATTGAATGTAGTCATTCTGAATTTATAAAAAGATCTATTAAATATAGAAAGTTATAGTTTTGTTTTATACTACTTGGTGGCAACCAAACATACGGCCTATCTGATGTTAGCAGTAACCAGTAGCCTATGGACGCTTGCAATACCAGAGGTATCACTTGCGTGTTATCGATCCATTTTTTAACACCAGGTCTTTAAGATGGAGTATCCTTGGGATAACAAAACGTTTCTTTCAAAACGTATCCCTAAGTGAGCCCTGGAGACCTGTACTCACACAGTTAAATTTCGAATCGTATTTAAAAGTAAGATAGAAGAATAAAATGAAATAGAATATTATAAAGAAATGATATGACTTACTACTATACAAGATGCCATTAAGCCCTCAATATATACAAGAGCATACCTACACTACTAAATCTACGTTTCAATATTCATCAATAGAACTAAAAGGCGCCTCATATTACCCGCTTTAGCCACTCCCCTAAAACGATTTCTAGGTTACAATATACGCTGCGGCCAGTCCCAGTGCAGATATATCGTAAAACAGGGAGGTATAGAAGGGTGGGGTAGGGTGGTATGAATCCAGACGTCCTTAATTGGTGCCCTTGTCCCCGTCTCGTGACGCAACGCCGACACAGTTAGGACAGCTATTTATAACGCGAGTTCGGGATCCCTCGCGTAAGTCTGAATTTATAAAAGACCTGTACAACTGTAATATGTTCAGATTTAAGAGTTTTGCAGACAATAAAAACATGTTACTATTTTTGAATTGCTTTTTGTGCAGGTACTAGCTATTCGGGCTTCGTTTGTGTGGATGGCTATAAAAGCAATCTGGGTGTCTTTACAATAATGTAGCTTTCAATCAGTAAAGAGACGTAGGACTGCTAGCTTGTATGCTTAATGGTACAAGCGAGTAGACTGGAGAAGGTCGAAGGACTTTACAGAAGACCACAGCCAAATAACTACACATACTCCGTCACAAAACCCTTGTGGTAAAATCTTAGCTCATTTCACTAACTTCATCTTTCGGAAAAGTGATACATAAAAAGTTAGCCCCCCCTGGCTTACGACCAACTCTTCGTTGGTCGCAAGCCAGGGGGGGCAATTGTACCCTTTGCCCCCTTGGATCCGCGCCTGTGTCACGACTCGAAGCAAACGAGGCAGCTGCGCAGCGAGCCAAACGACGCCGGTAAATGGCCATGCTCAAAGCCGCCCAATGAAGACGGATGTACTCACAGCAACGGAGTTAGCTCTACAGTGTCGCTATATGAAGATATGTTTTTTAAGAAAACTATTGTACCTATATATTTCTGTGGAATTTGGTAACAGTGTACAATTAGACTAGACCTACAGATAATATTTATTATATTTCACACAAATTCATACATTGGTTTTCCTAAAAAGCTAATCTTCATATAGCAGCCGCAGCCTACCGCACGCTCATCATGTGGCAGCTCATCATGAGTCTGCGCAAGTTATGCTTGTTTGCCACCTAAGAAGTATAAAAAGGGTGGCAAAAAGAAGGTATTTGCAAAAAGGTTCAATGAAATTTCATATGAAAAGAAACTGGGTGGATAAATTGAACCTCCTGCCTGATAGACCCATAGTTACTTAGGTTTCTATAGAAATGTTTTATTCTAACATTGTTTTGATTCCTATTCTATATACCTACTTAGTAATGTATAACATCTACTATGACTTTGGATAGCAGTTATGCAAAGCAAAAATTGTTTCTTTAAAAAAAAATTAGCTAGCAACGCCATCTATATACTGACCACGGAACTAAGTGATCAATGTAAATTTATACGTATTTATTTACTCAATCTAATCATAAAGGTCAGTATGGTTAGATGTTATTGACTAGAGGTCAAAAGTTGTATAGATAATTTAGATATTTGTAATATCTAAATTATCTGCCAATACTTGGAAATTTTTATAAGAAATTAAATATATAATTTTGAAACATGTTGAATAGTGAAGTTGTATTTATGCTGGGGCATCTCTGGGATATATAAGCACTAAAGCCAGGCCCGGATCTAGGGGACAGGGGGGGCAATGGGTTCTAATGCCCCCTCCGGATTGCAACCAATTCTTCTTTCTTAACTTTTTATGTATCATTTTTCTGAAAGATTAAGTCAGTGAAATGAGGTAAGCTTGCCCCCCACCCTAAACCAAATCCAGATCCGTGCCTGACTAGAGCCTGATGCACAGGAATGCAACTACTGCAAGTAGGTAGTTATTTGGCTGTGGTGTTTTAGATTCTGGGTGTCAATTGTTCTACAGCTGCACTTGCTGGCTTGTTAATAGTTTCGAGTAGACAATTCATACTCATAGTCCAAGGAAACCTAATTCAAATATAGTCTATAAAGTTTTTATGCTGTTAAACCTTAAACATTAAAAAGGATATGAACAGACTGTAAATACATATAATACTGTTCATACTCAATATAAAAGACTATAATTTAAAAACTTCTAAACCAATTTCTACCAAACATTTTAGAAATATCCTAATTAATTAAACTAGCCATATTAAGACCTCAAAATACTTTAACACTTCCTTTTTAATGTTAAGGATTGGGATTTTTTTAAATTAAATTTACTACCTGGTAAATAAATATTGTAATGTATGGTCTCATCTTCTATGAATCAAGGGTTGGTATGGTACGGTGGGCTGTTATCTGCTACTCCATACTCCATCGCATATTTTGCATACAATGTATACCAGGGGTTTATGACTTATATTAACATGTAAGCTATCATGACCAAAGCAGCTGCCTTTTTTTAAATAATTGGAATATAAATTTGCTTTGAAATATAAATTCTAGTACAATAGATGTTTATTCAGTTGCTAAACGCATTGTATATCTATACAGCAAGAAACAGATCATGTGGAATACATTAATACCACAAAGACTGACCTCAAGGAAAGCCACAAATATTACACTAGCAAAAGTAACCCGCATGCCCTAGGGACTCTGGCTGCTAAGCCGGAAGGTATGTGTTCTTTTTTTTTATATAAAAGCCAACTCCACCACTAGAGCACAAGCTCTGTGTCGCGGGGGACTTTACAAACATACAATTAACAGACACAAATTACACCCATACTCGAGAACAACTCTTTGCGGGTCACACAAAGTTTTGTCCTTTGTGGGAATCAAACCCACAACCTGCACAGCAGGCGCATACTGCGGCCACCGGACCACCAAGGCAGTTATTCTATTCTATTCCCATCTTCATTAGTTCTATTCCCATCCAGGACAAAACTTTAAATAATTGTATTGTGTAATTACAGTGGACCCCCGGTAATCCGACAAATGGTTTGCAGGGCAGTGTGGGACTATTGAATTTGTCGGATTATAGATTACTGCCTTAAACTCCCTATAGTCCGGAACTTTTTGAAAAAGAGTACCTTGTAAACTGACAAATTATAGATCAAAATGATAAGAATCTATCTGATCTACAAATCATACTTAACCACTACAAGATTTGCCAAATTGTGTACATATTCAACAGTGATATGCATGTCAGATTACAGGGGGCGCCGGATTAGACAGGGGACGGATTACCGGGTGTCCACTGTAATCAAATTCCTTGTTCTGTTCTGTATCTTCAATACATATAAATATGTATTAGGAAATATATTAAGTATGTTGACTGGTTGCTATAATACAGGCTTTGCCTAGTTAGGAATCAGATAGCTTTGTGCGAGTTGTCCCATAATATTATTACTATTATAATAAACATATTTTCCCTATACTAGCTTAAGTATCTTTTAAAATAAGCGGCTAGCATTTTTAAAGATAGTGATTAATGACCTTGGATTATGACCTGTGTTGTCAAACAATATCATAAAGAAATATAAAAAAGATGCAACAATAAACACAAATGTTCAAATGTATTTTGGATAACTTTGGATGACCTTAACACTCTGAGAATGTCTGCAGATGGCTACTAAACCAGTATAAGTGATATCTCTTATTTTAAAGTTTACATAGCGAATGTGGGCGATGAAAAACCATACATTTATACAATGGAAACCTAGATTTCATTATTAGAAGTGAAAGTGACCATTATAAACATTTTAACGCTAATTAGGGCAGTCGACTATGTTGAAACACACAGTTTATTAATTAAATCGGTTTCACACACTTCTTGAACAAAGAAAATAATACCAAACTGGTGTTTTATTGCCTCAAGGTTGTCAAAAAGATATTCCAAGTACCAACAGTGTAAAACATGATTGTCACTTTGCAAGAAAAATTATGCGTAGTTACATACCTGGTCAGAAAATCTCGTTTTCAAGAACTAAAACACCGAAATCCAACTTTTCAAAACAGTGTCCACGTAAACTGATCACGGGATAAAACTACTGATAAGGATAATCTGCATAACACTGAAAAATGCAAGACCATCGGGACGGAACAACAAGCAAAAACATACCGACCGAACGACCAAGAAAGAAAACGAAAAAGGGATACATAGATGTATTGACCTGTCAATACAAGGAAGTGACAATTTGAGCCTTGATTATTGCATCTCTCTTTTCTTTTGTACACAAGAAAGAAGGACAAAATAATATTCAATTGACCAAATTATAGCGTTTCGTTACTCAATACAAGTGAGAAAGAGAAGGAGCGACAATAATAACGCATTATAACAATTTGCAGCATAGAGTAAAATCAGCTGTTGAGTTTGAAGATTATTAAACATAGCAAATTTAATTTAATTTTCAGGCACATTTAGGTACACAATCGCAAAAGTGATAATTAAATAACGCCAATCCCGAGAGCTAATAGTTAAAATAAAAGTCGAATAAAAATAATATCAAACAATTTTGTAAGCAGTTTGTCGAGTTGCTCACAGTGACAGATGGCATTGTGTTCATAGTTGTTTGACAAGCGATTTCATTCTAAAATGTCAAATCAGTCAAATTAGGCATAGATTTTGGGAATTTCAGCGTAGGAATGAACTCTTGTTTTTTTCGTGAACAATACGTCCATTGAAACGGTTTTATGATTATACGTTTTATCATTTGTACCAACTTATTAATGACTAATAATTTAAAGTAATAGTGAAATTCATTTGTATACATTTTCTATCAAATGCAGTGTTCTGTCAGTGGCTCACAACAATAACCTTTCGTCATTGCGAATAGACTAATTACGTATAATTAGTACACAAAAAATATAATACAGGCGACAGTGAGTACCATGGCGAAGGAAGAAGACGATGACAACTTGCCGGATAAGGATGCGGCTAAGGAATTTTACGCTAAATATGAACCTAAAGAAATAATCGGACGGTGAGTCGAGCACATTAATTTGCCACTATCACTTGTATCTATCGTGATGAGTTGCGTTGGTGCCAATTTTTAAGGAAACAGATAATTATTTAAGTCTGGGCATCAACACAAATGTTATTACTCATAAGTCTTCTGTGTGACCTTGAGGGTGAAACCGGCCACTTCCTTTGCTAAGTAACAGTTTAGTGGTGGTTACCAGTCTAAGTGGAATTTATAATATATCAGGAACCAAAAGCATTGTATTTTGTTAAATTTAAACTTTTTATTACATTCTTGACCTCAATATTGGCCTCCAATGAATTTGTGTTTTAGTAAACATAAATCCACTTGATTTAATATGTACTGACCTTATTCTACTCAATGATTGTTCAGTTTTTTTGATCTTATTCATTATTAAATTAAATATTGTATGAACACAAAGCATTAATAAATCTTTACCTAGATCTAAGCTATACAAAATATTTGCAAACACTTTCAAAACAAAATTACAATAGTCTCACATTCTAATTTAATTAAACCCAATTTAAGAGCTTACTAGAATAAATTACAGAAGGCCTTTGCTGGACGGCACACCTATAAATAGTTACTTATATGGATCTTTTTTATTATTTAATTATGTTATTTGGTATATTTACTGGTTTTAATTTAAAATATTTTTTAATACTAAAATGACTTTTAATGAACTCTATGGTACTGAAAAATATTTATTTAATTAGTAGGTACATACCTATTACGAAAAATAATAGTATGATTTGTTCTTGTTCTAGTAGTGAGTAAGCCTGGCTGCTAAACCAGAGGTTGTAGGTTCGATGCCTACACGGAACAAAACTTTGTGTGATTTATAAATGTTTGTTCCAAGTCTCGTTGTAATTTGTGTTCGTGATGATTATTGCAAAGTCCCAACAACACTGGGCTCTCATTTCTTAGTGCGGGAGTAGTCTTAAAAGAAAAGAATATTTTATAAAAATAGTAAAGAAATGTCCCATTATGGACCAGTAGCCCTTATTTCAGTATTTGCAAAAAACTCATTTATTAATAAAATTTTTTATTAAGTTCAGTAAAATGTCTTTTGAAATTTTAAGACATACATTTTTTTATCTAAGCCAACCTACGTAATACATGCAAATTATTTTGGTCCTGATTATTAATGTTATTTTAAAAAAAATGTTTCAACAGAGGCATCAGTTCAACGGTCAGAAGATGTGTCGAAAAAGAAACTGGCAAAGAGTATGCAGCAAAGATAATAGATCTAAGTCAAGAGTCCCAGGATGGAGTGGATACTCACACCATGCGAGATGCCACACGTCAGGAGATTCACATACTACGGATGGTTGCTGGACACCCATATATTAGTGAGTGAGTTGTAGACCCTTAATTGCAAAGAAACTGTCCTGCCCCTTATTTGTTTAAAGTTTGTAGTCTAGAAATATGTACCGATAGACACATAAATTGCATCAAAGATGGGTTTTCAGACAACACATCCTTTGCATATGTTCATACAGAGACGTGGCCAGTTTGTTCAGTGGCTAACTCGTTATTTTCCACTGTGCAGCGTATTGAGGGTTCGAGACACCCACACGGGACATAACTTTGTGTGAAAATATTTGTTTAAAATTTTGGTGTAATTTGTGACTGTGAATTGTAAAGTCCTCCGTGACACAGGGCTTGTTCCCTAGTGAGGAAGTTGTCTTTTAAAAAGAAAATTTACATTTTACTTCTAGATTCATAAATTGAATTAAAGTAGAGATGGACTTTCAAACTATCAGCTTTTCATCTATTGAATAAGCTTGTATCAATCCATACATACTTATACATACCTACAAAGAATCACATGTTTCTCAGAGGGGTGGGCAGAGGCAGTTTTCACTACTGGGAATTGGATAAATATTTTTATTTCTAAGTGCGAAGCTGAGCTCCGCCCCGCGTGGATGTCGGTTATCGCGACAAAAATAAGCTTATGTGCTATGCCAAACTATTATAATCTATCTCTGTGCAAAATTTCATTGAGATCCGTCCAGTAGTTTTTTTAAATTTTTTACCGCACTAGAGAACAAACTCTGTGTCGCGGGGACTTGACAAACATGCAAACGGACACAAATTACACCCAGACTCAGACAATTCTTTGTGGGTCACACAAAGTTTTGGCCTGTGTGGAAATCCAACCCACAACCTCGTGCACAGCAGGCGCATACCGCGGCCACTGGACCACCAAGGCAGTCAGTTTGTAACTATTAGATAGATGCTATCTTCAGGGATCCTTTATCTTACGGGAACAGTAACTTTTTCTAGGATAAAAGTGCTATTTCAGACTTTAATCTATCTCTGTGCAAAATTTCATCCAGATGCGTTTAGCCATTTTGTCATGATTGAGTGACAAACACAAAAGTTTGCAGTTATTATATCTAAACTAATATTTGATTTGATATTTTTTTGTGACCTAACCGATTTTTAAAAGTCTTCCACCGTTGAATAGCTACATGATCATAGAGTAACAAAGGCTGTATTTTATTTTAAAAAATTACGGCATCCCTACGAAATCTAAAAGTTCTTCTTAGAGGCACTCATAGCTAGGTACACTCGCTGTTCGGTAAACGATCAGCGGGTTAAGCTACCAAGGACGCGGTAACCCTATAGAAGGGTGAACGCATAGTGTTAATTCATCTGAGCGTCTCCGTGCTTCGGAGGGCACGTTAAAAGTCGGTCCCGACTGTTAAGGCCTAAATATGGGCGATCTAAATAACTCTGTCACCAGGTTGGCCACTAACCAAACGATAAGAAGAAGAATCTAAAAATATTTCCACCCATGCGAAGCCGCAACATACCGCTAGTTTTTTTTTCTACAAGGGTGGCAAACAAGCATACGGCCCGCTTGATGTTAGGCAGTGACCGTAGCCTATGGAGAGACGCTTGCAATATCACTTGCGTGTTGCCAACCCAACAAAGCACTGGTGTAAATTCTCCCATCTTAAATGATGGGAGAATTTACACCAGTGCTTTAAGATGGGAGTATCCCTGGGATAGGAATACGTTTCTTTCAAAACGCATCTCTAAATGCTGCGCTGGAGACCTGTACTCACACACAGGAACACAACTACACCGCTGTGCCTAGTTATTTGGCTGTGATCTTCTGTAAGGTGGAGGTCCTTCCCCAGTAGGGCTTGCTTGTATAATGCCACAGCATCTATATACCATTAGTTAGTTTAGATATAGATTTTCTATATGCAAACAATCAATGTGAATAGAATATGTTTGTTACTTGCTGTTGGAAAACATTGCTACTATTGTTTCCTTATCTTTTATTCATAATATGTTTTAAGATAAAATACATATAACTATAATATATTCATAGTACTAAAGTATTGCTACTAATTATAGAAAAGATGCCACATATGTATTATGTTCATGTACCAGAAGCTGTGTATAGTAATAATTTGACGGTTAACGGTTACCTCGCCATTTACCACTGCGAGGCGTGTTGTGGATTCGATCCCCATACGGCACGAAAATTTGTGTGATCCATAAATGGTTGTCCCGAGTCTGGGTGTACTTTTTGTCCGTTAAATTATATGTTTGTAAAGTCCCTTGCGACACAGGGTTTTAGCCAATTGTTTTGATAATTTTCACGGGAAATTACAGAAATTTAAACCGAAATTGGAATGGTTAGCTAGGTAACTATCTAAGTAATCAAACGAAACTTAACTGTAATTGGTTAGGTAGGTAGTAATATTAATTCTTACTAACTAATATTATAAATGTGAACGTTTAAATGGATGGATGTTTGTAACTCAATCACGCCGGAACGATTGGACAGAACTGGATGAAATTTGGCACAAATATAGAAGTCTGGAATAGCACGAAGGCTACTTTTTATCCCATAAAAATGTACAGGATATATTATAACATAGGATCTAACGTAGCTCTGCTTAACCCTTCCGGGAAATAATCGTGATGGTATTTTACACCTAATTATGAAGCAAAATATAATAACAATGTCTTTTATGGAAATCTAAAACATATTACTATATTTATGATAATTAAACAACCATTGGTGGATAAGGTGTCCTTGATTTTGTTTTGTCTTATACTTAGAACATTGTATTCTGTACATATTTTTTATACTTCTAGAATGATAAACAGGCATACGGTTTTTCTCTGATGGTAAATAGGTGCCGTGGCTAATGAACGCGTCTAATGCCGCGACACTTATGTGTTGCCACCCTGAAAACAGAAACATATATGAATAGCGTTAATAAGAGTGATTTCCACTCGCGAGTGTTTCAAAAATTAATTCATAACACATACATACCTACATACGAGTAGTTTATTGGATTAACATCAATCGATTCCCCCGTATTCAGTGGTCACCTCTACATTTCGAGTCAGGGTTTACTTTGTGTACGTTAATTGTTTGTTTATAAAGTCCCCCGCAACACAGGGCTAACACATAGCCGCGTGATCCTAAACCAGACAGTGCCCGTACTATAAAAACCAGACAGCAAGTTTACCAGATGTCTGGTTGCTATGGTTCGGGAGTCGTCTTTTTTTCGTCGGCTATGTGTTAGCTGTTCCATTGTATTAAGTCTGTGGTAATTAATGTTATTTTGCAGATGACCTAAAAGTTTTAAATATTTGTTTTCAGTTGAACTTCAAGATGTGTTCGAGTCCGAGACATTTATATTCTTAGTGTTCGAACTGTGCAAGAATGGAGAGCTCTTTGACTACCTCACATCTGTGGTCACTCTCTCTGAAAAGAAGACTAGGTATATTATGAGGTAAGTTTATCTTCTTTTATTTACCCGTGGTTTCGATCTGTATGTTAATCAGTTTGATTTCGGTCATGGAAGCTGTATTCTTCTTTGATCGCCAACTCTGTTACTCGTGTAGAAATAACAGTATTGTCACTTTCGCACAATGTTATTTTCGCAGAAAGTTACTTTTGTAAATAGTTATTTTCGCAGGTTGTCAATATCAAGAATAGGCGCTCGCTGTTCGGTAAACGATCAGCAGGTTAAGCTACTAAGAGCGCGGTAACCCTATGGATGGGTGAACACATTGTGGAATTTCATCTGAGCGTCTCCGTGCTTCGTAAGGGCACGATTGAAGTCGGGCTCGACTGTAAATTGCCGTTAGATTACAATAGAGTTCTATGGGTGATCAAAATTACTGTCACCAGGTTGGCCACTACTAACCGAACTATAAAAAAAGAAATTAAAAAGAACAAGCATGAGACCTAATAGCTACTAACAAACAGTTAAACTCTTATGACATTCTGCGAAAGTGACTTACGAATGTGTCCAATTTCATAGCGATTGAATTTTGCAAAGGTGACATCTGGGACGAAATTTCCCTTCTCAACGAAATACGTAGGTACAAGTAAAACGCAATTTCCATTACGTACGTAGAAAGACAGATTAGAATCCCATTGTGTTAGTACATTATCAAGAATTACGTACTAACCTCATATATTTGAAGAAAATCAATATTATTATCTAATTATATGACGTAGGTAAAATGTATTAAATTAGCGTTTCTTGTGTATACTTTGGCCTTAAATGACGTCAACATTGTAGCATAATTCTCTCATTATTCTAAATACGTGATGTGAGTGAGGTACGAGTGTGTGGTATCGATATTGTGAGGCTGTTCATCCAGTGTTTGCATTGAGTAGGCAGTCAGTCAGGCATCGTTCAAATTGGCTCGCGAGGCAATAGTGTCTCTACATCACGGGGCTGCGTCGCGCGGCATTCCTTGTGCGGCATCCTCGTGTTAATACTCTTCAAACAAAACGGAGTTTGATCATATTATATTTGGCAATAATCAAACTCGATAGTATTTGTAGACGGAATATTTAATCTTAGGCTGTTGGTTAACTAGTTGCCTGTTATAAAGTTTTAAATCTTAGATCAATTATACAATAGATACATGATCGCCGCTCAAAAAGCGGTAGGTACTGGGCTATAATCAATTTGTGGGCACAGTTTCACTCTCACACACGCTTCGCAGGCATTTCTTCAAAATACGTAAGTTTTGGAGAATTAAAAAAAAGCTCACATATCACTTTATTTATCGATTTATCAGATACCTGCCAGTATTAACAACATCACTATGTGTGTGTACACATTTTTTTCTTTTATTTATGATCTCACCCGCACCGTTCGCGTGTGGAACCATGTTCTTAGTACACATTGTTAGTCGCAGGCAACACGCTAACGACGTTGTACATTGACTATTTTTGGTTAAACTATTACGTCATCTGTCTACCTAAAAATTCAATGAATAGGCTGATTTATTTCGTGGACGGTATTAAAAATGCATACACATTTATAACTACGTTACGTATCAGGTACTACTGTTAGGTGTTGTTTTTGTATAAGACCGTCTATCTATCAAAGGTTCCAATATAAAATACCTAACGGGACTCGTGTATTTTTAGGCTGAACTTCAAGGCAATCTAATACAATAAGTTTTTTTTTTCAACTACAGGCATTGGCCTAGTAATAAATTTTCTATATTTAAAAAATGTAACTTCATATCAACTTTAATAGTTAATAAACATCGAACTACGAAATACAAACACTAATGCTGTCTCGCGCAGAGTGCACGTGCACGTCTTGCGGCCGAAAGAGACAGCGATTATTATCCAATAGATAAATGAGCTCGCGTGTCCTAACGATAATGTCTTAGTTAATTACTTACAAACTACCAGTGATAAAATACTTAATGACACTGTACAGTATTTTCCTAATAATTCGAATTAAATTACTATTAAATACCCTTTATAAGGAAGAGGACGGGGAGGAGGAGGGTTTCGGATATTGAAATCACGGACAAAAACTGTCCTCACATGAACACATCACAAGCCGTTGGTCCGCCTGTAATCTCTCCGTCTTCGCTCGTGACGGATTTCCGTCCCATCAAACTATCTCTCACTCTCAGGTCGAATAAGAATAATATAGATTGCACCTATGTTTGCACACATATGCAATCTATACTTCTATTATAAACTGTTATAACATCACGCTATGATTAATAGGAGCGGAGCAGTAGTGAAATATGTTGCAAAATCGGGGAAGATATTCCAAATTACCACGCGGACGACACCTAGTATGTACTATAAACATGCTTGCAAAGACTTCTCAAAATAAACGAAATCGTTGGAAGCTGTTGTAGATAACATAATTTAAGTAGGTCGTTTTCGTATTTTAAAACTAAAATAGGCACATGATATTTACGTGTATCTGTCGCGTCAATTGTGCATTGTTGTGAGACGTAAGGGGTCACTGCGTAAATATAATCTTGTTTGTGATATAAAAGGGATATTAGTATTTTGTGGGTTGGTGGAACCAATGATCTGGGAAGCGTAAAGGTCAAGGTGAGGACTAGTTGAAAAATATTGTTTGATAAAATAATAATAATACTTTTATTTCTTCTACAAACAAGTCACAAGTCATTATTAAGTACATATGTTGGACCTTATTTTTACGTATGTAAATACCTGTGCCAGGAGGGTCCGTTCTTCTATCGTGATCATTTGACTATTATAGCAGGAGTATACTTATCTAAAATATAAAAATGAATCGCTGAATGTGTTGCTAAGTGCAAATCTCGAGAACAGCTGAACCGATTTCGCTAATTATTTTTTTGCTATGTTTGTTATTGTCAGGAGAAGGTTCTTATGTAAAATAAATTAAGAAAGTTGAGCTGAAAATAGTTTAACCCGGGCGAAGTCGGGGCGGGCCACTAGTATTGTAAGCATTGTATGTAAACTTAATTACTATTACAAAAACAAATTGATTTGAGAATAAAAAGACGGTGTGAAAGCGCGTAAAAGTAAAAAAAATATAAGTGCGATGTATAAATAGATATTGATGAATAACACTGAGGTGACGTGCAAATAATTACAAAGTGGTGTAGTTCTGTTCTTGTGCATGTCTCTAGTCGTGAAACGTTGTCCTATCCAAGGGACCTTACTTTGACTGTTATACGAGAGTCGTTCCAGTGAGAAAGAGGGACGGAGCTATATAGCGTGTATAGCTCCGTCCCTCTTTCTCTCTCGAACGACTAACACGTCTTGATATGGCCCCAGAGCTACGATTTAAAAAAAAATAGGAACAAAGTGCCGTGTTTAACTGCATGTCTGACAGACAGGCGGTTATATATTACAGACACTTAAATTTTATTTATATGTATAGATGAGTAGATAATATATTAGATGCATATATTGTGTTATTCATACAATAAATAAAATGTAATTCTATTCATTGTCGAGTTTGTAGTCTGTATCTATTTTGTTCGTCGTATCATTGACCTTAATTACGTTTAGCACAAATTCAAATTAGTTTTACGAGCACAACTATTTATTATTAAATAAGCATTGTATTGCTAATTTCCGCGCGGTTGATTTTTATACTTTAAATTTATTTTGAACAGGTGTAAGAACGTATGTTGCTATGCAAGGAAATTAACATAATGCACTTTGGTGGTAAAATATACGTTATGTATGGATTTCCTTGGTGAAAGGCCTATGTCCAGCAGTAGAAGTTTTAAGCACAAAGTATTTCTCTTATCAAAGTAACCATTAATTACTAAATAAATAAGGAACTTGATGCACAACTAACAAATATTATTGTATTCGTTATCTGTGTAAATACGTAGGTGGGGGCGGGGCTGTTACCTACGCTACGTCGTTGCTCTAGAAAAAAAAAATTGCACACATTGACCGAATCGTAAAGTCAGGGAGAATAGTAACAGAGGATAAAGAAGTAGCGTGTGTGGAACATAATGCGTCATTGTAATTAGTTTTATCTGTGCGCGAGCAGAGTACAGATAAACAATGAGATTCGCAAGTTTATACGTCTACAGTCTCAGAGTAACTCCATCTCAGTTATAGTCGCCTAGTACTATAATACAGTACAGTGTAACTAATTTATTTATTTTTTGCATTTTTTAATTTAAAATATGGCTCTAAGTGTGTATTTCAAGCAAGAGTTGGAGGAGAATTTCCTGAATCAGAAGGAAACTATCGCGTGTGTTGAGTTTCTACTTAATTATTTCAATGTAGTAGTTTTAGAAGCTTTTCTTAGAAGATACCTGAGGTAAATTTGTTTTCTATTTTATTTACTACTTATTAGTATTTTTTTAAAATTACATTTAATTTGTATTTCTTAAATTAATTTATTTTAAATTTAATATCTGTGAAAAATAAATCCCTATTTACCTTGGTCACGCCATGACTTGAGAAAGATTTTACCGGTTTAATAGAAACATATTTTATAAATATAGGTTTATAATACTCGTAGTAATAGTTTGTAAAAGGTTCTCAAGGGAACCAAAAAAAAATTGTGCAAAAAAAAACTCGAGCGATGTCGGAGCGGGCGATGTGTATTTCACTTTTTTTACTTTATGTTAACGATTTTTTCAATCCACACTTAATATTATTTGTCCTTAACCACTATACCACACCTAGTGTACTCGTAAATAGCGATAAAATTATTTATCTTCTCCATATTCGAATAATTTTGAATGGGGAAGTCAAACGTACTGTTTATTATATAAAATTTTGATTATATTTTTTACATTAAGTTGAAGATTATTTCAAACTTTTCCTTTTTTCTTTTACTCTTATTCTAAGATAATAGGGTGCAAATGACCTTATTGCTAATAACTCTGTTATTGTGTCTTAGTTCTACTAATTCAGATATATATATATTTTTTAAATAAAAAGTATTTACTTAAAGATTTCAAGTTTTGGAGTTAACATGCGTTTAATTTTTTCGACGGTTAATTAAACCATGTGCCATTGAGCCAAAATTAATTTTAAAATGTTTAGTTATAGCTGGAAATTATCATTTATGAAGTAGTACCTAAATAAACAGCAAAATAAAATATTGAGCAGGATTAATGTCCAATAATTACGTAAAAGACTGCGCGGGAGATATTGTTGTTATAATGCACAAGTGCATGCGCAAATGCAAGTTTACTCTTTATTCCCTTACTTTAGTTCGATAGGACGGCAATCTGACACGACCGAGCTGAGATTAGGTGTGGATCCTATTACCTAAGTGTTTTCCGAGGCACGGGAGAGGTAGACATCGTCAATTTCCAAACTGCGGGTATCTATTGTGAATTTCTTGAGACAATCCAAAAATCTATTTTTGGCTTGATACGGGTTTTGAACCCGGGACCTCGTAATCAGCAGTTGCACTTAACGACCACTAAACTTACGTAATACTATTTTATCAAAACCAATCTTTACCAGTAACTTATCATTGTAAACGTGCGTCACAACGTAAAAAGAATCGGTTTCCTTGTTTAATAATAATAATAATAACGATTGTCAAAGTTCACTCCATATCTATATAACTAGGGGTCGCCCGCGACTTCGTCCGCGTGCTAAATTGGACCTACATTTCCCAGAATTTGAAACATATCTCACTACTGCTCCGCTGCTGTTGATCATAGCGTGATGTTATATAACCTATGGTCTTCCTGGATAAATGCACTATTCAACACCTGCCATCCATTCTAATCGAACCAGTACTTTCTGAGATTAGCGCGTTTAACCAAACAAACAAACTCTTCAGCTTTATAATATTAGTATAGATAATACTATTAATAACTCGTCCAATCATTGCTTAGTGATATTATTATAGTCAAAATAATAGTAATAATATTAATAATTACGTACAAAAGTACCAGGGCAGCATGAACAATGAAGATGTTGTTGATTGCAGACAAGTTTTGGAAGGCGTTCGACATGTGCATAGCAAGTGCATCGTACATCGGGACTTGAAGCCGGAGAACATCCTACTGGATGACCAGCTCAATGTCAAGATCACTGACTTCGGCTTTGCCAAGGTGCTTAAGGATGGAGAGAAATTATTCGGTGAGTGATTTGTATGTTATGTAATTGTTTCCTATAAAAAGATAACTTCATCATTAAACTACTTCATAGCTTATTATTGTTATTTTTAAGAGAGGTAGGGAACACTTACAAGCGAGCAAGCCCGCCTGGGGAAGGACCTCCACCTTACACAAAACCACAAGCAAGAGCAAGCCCGACTGGGGAAGGAGTCCCCAGTCGGGCTTGCTCGCTAATATGGTGCCATACCTCTCCTTAACTTTAACTTTTTTTTTTTTTAAAGACAACTCCCGCACTAGAGAACAAGCTCTGTGTCGCGGGGGACTTTACAAACATACAATTAACGGACACAAATTACACCCAGACTCAGATCAACACTTTGTGGGTCACACAAAGTTTTGTCCTGTGTGGGAATCGAACCCACAACCTCATGCACAGCAGGCGCATACTGCGGCCACTGGACCACCAAGGCAGTCACATTACTACATTACTATAGTCTACATTAGCAATATAACTTGATTACGCAGCTCACAGTATATTAATCTGATTACATCTTAACACTGGTACCCGTACGGTGTTAACTCTCCACGGTCGGGCGATCGCTTCTAGCGTTACGTCTAGTTCTAAACAATGCACACTATATATACTTACCTATATATATATGTTACTTTGTGGTACAAGCTCCATTGTTTGTGTTAACTGCATACTCTATATTATATAGGCTTATTTTTAACTTACCACCAGATATAGTAACATACTAGCTGTTGCCCGCGGCTCCGCCCGCGTCGATGTCGGTCATCGCTGTAAAAAGTAGCCTTTGTGTTATTTCAGACCATAATCTATCTCTGTGCCAAATTTCATCCAGATCCGTTCAGTAGTTTTTACGTGAAAGAGTAACAAACATCCATCCATCCATCACTTCTCACAAACTTTCACATTTATAATATTAGTAAGGATGATATATATATTTCTTTTATGAAGTGGTTAGTGGCAAATTTGAGTTACTCTACTGGGATTAATCCTTTTAATATTATAAATGTTGAAAGTTTGTGCGATGATTTACTCTTTCAAGTAAAAACGACTAAACGGTTCTGGATGAAATTTAGCAATTTTTAGGCATCACGCAAGTGATATTTTAGGTATTGCATCGGTAACTGTTTACCGACCAGGTAAGTATTATATTCTTTATTCATGTATCCTAACAATACTTATTAAATGTCTTCAGAGTTATGCGGCACTCCGGGATACTTGGCGCCTGAGACATTGAAGGCCAACATGTTCGACGACGCGCCTGGCTACGGACAAGAAGTTGACATGTAAGTATTATTATATACCTGCTATATATTATTTTGATAAAATCATTATAGTTTGAATTGATTAGTATTGAAGCAGCTATTACAGGCGAAGTTCAGGAGATGGCATGCTGCGGGCTATGTTAAAGCATGCCATATTGCCTGTCTTTTGTTCGATGTTTTTCACAACTTTTTGGTTGGATAATACTAAAGATTGACTACCCTGTTGGTCTAGTGGTTAGTGACTCTGACTGCTACGCTGGAGGTCGTGGGTTCGATTCCCACCCAGGACAAATCTTTGTGTGATGAGCACGAATGTTTGTTCTGTGTGTAATTTATCTATAATATGTATGTATTTAGAAATATATAAGTATGTTTATCAGTTGTCTGGTTACCATAGTACAGGTTCTGCCTAGTTTGGGATCAGATAGCGATGTGTGAGTTGTTATATTATATATTATTGCTTTCCCTTTCCTCAATACTATCATTAACAAATAAATCTTGTTTAATTGATCTGTGGTACTTGTGGTGGTCTTATCATACATGTCATATTCAAATTCTAGTCGAGGCGAGGCTAGTTATCAATGATTGTATTTAGATGTCCGTGTCTACCTATACTCGAACTCAAAATTCAGATTTTAAAGTAACAGCTATGAAGATTGTAACTTATATCTTTGTATACTAATAATATAAAGAGAAAATATTAGAATTTTTGTATGTTTGTAATGAATAAACTCAAAAACTACTGGACCGATACTAAAAATTCTTTCACCTATAGAAGATACATTATCAGCGAGTAACATAGGCAATATTTATTTATTTATTTACTTCTTGCACAAAATAAGTGTGCAATGGCAGACTTAATGCCAAAGGCATTCTCTACCAGTCAACCTTTGGGTGATGCAGAGAAAACTAGGTAGGTGCATTTAGTAGTAATTTTGATAACATTTACTAAACCGACATATAAATGATTCATACATAGACAAATAATGAATATATAACGTACTTAATACATATCAATAAATATATAATAAAAAACATAAATACCATAAAATAATATAAAATACCATAAATACAATATATGCATAGATATATTTTATTTTTTTAAACCTCAACGAACACTAAATAAATATCCATCCATGCGGGGCCGAGAAGTGCCGATAGTACTTTTAATAGGAAATATTAAAATCCTTTGAAATATTAAAACATTTATTTTCTCTTCACAAAGTTACATAATTCTAGGTAGATATATGATACAGTAAAGTTAGTGGTTAACATTTGGTCATAACTTTGTTAGAGACTGGTGCCTGAAATAGGTTTTAAGAAAACCTGTGACACAGGTCACCGGGACCCTCCCGCGGTTAGAGCTTGTTCTTAAAATTTTAAGATACATACCAATTGAAGAATTGAAGCAACTAGTCACGTTATTACAATAACTGAGTGCAACAAGAGGATACTAGTTACAAAATAACAAAGTACAGTGAGTGTTGTGAATGTGCTTTGACAATGAGTGAGTGACAATTAATTATAATGAGTCGTATAAAGCTACTCTTTGTACTTATAATAAGACCGATGATAAATTATTGCGATTATTAATAACTTAATATTTTATAGAGTGGGGACAAAGGCTTATAATTATGTAATAGTCATAACAATTATTAAACCGTTATCTTAGCATAACGTACATATAATAATTAACTAATATTTATTATACACATGTTCGCAATTAATATGACGTAGATATACATTATAGATTATCCTTACTAATATTATAAATGTGAAAGTTTGTAAGAATGGATGGATGTTTGTTTCTCTTTTACCAAAAAACTACTGAACGGATCTAGATGAAATTTGGCACAGAGATAGATTATGGTCTGGGAGATCTGATCAGAGATACATAGGCTACTTTTTGCAGCGATAACCGACATCCACGCGGGCGGAGCCGCGGGCAACAACTAGTATTTATATGTATAATACGTATATTTATAAAAATGAATATACATACTGTAACATTCATTTTATAATTATCTATATCTTTAATAATATATTTATATTCAATAAGGGATCAAGTCCTGTGTTGCGGGGAACTTTACAAACATACAATTCACGAACACAAATTACACTCAGACTTCCGAGTCTGAGTGTAATTTGTGTTCGTGAAGTGAGAAAAAACTTTGTGATTCATAAATGTAAGTTCCGACTTACATTTATGAATCACAAAGTTTTTTCTCGTATGGGGATCGTACCCACGACCTCCGGCTTCAACAATCAGTGCCACAATATTTTTCTACCAATCATATAATCTCGATTGAAGTTAATAAGTACAGATGAAGAATCTCTAGTAACAAGAGGTCTTCTAGCGATCGAAATTCGGCCTGTAGATTACATAGCACGTATTTGTGATTCTAAATACGTTTTCGTTGTCGATTACTATGAATTCAAATTGATAATTTATACTGACAAAATGACTCAAAATATTGAAAAATATGAGATTGATGAATACTGCGACGCTGAGATTCTCTTACTTTCCGTTAGAGGCGCTAGTTGCAAATGTATGACAACAACGAACGACAGACGCTAGTGTAGAATAGCATCACGTTCTTGAATGAAAATTTAAGCGGTATTGCAACGTATGGTTTTCTGTAAGGTGGACTTCCTTCCCCAGTTGCGGTTGCCCGCTTATGTGTTGCCCAGCCTCTTTCTGATAACTTTTTTTCTAGAAAATAACCCTTCTAAGTCTGATAACGATTAAAAGTGATTTTTGGTAGTATAAATCTATAACTATATTTGTAAACTATAGGTGTTTACTAAAAATGCTTTTTATGTATTATTTCAGTTGGGCGTGCGGAGTCATCATGTTTACATTGTAAGTACATTAAAGAACGGGTGGTGGTATCGGAATTTTCTATTTAAAGATATTTTTTTCTAATATGAATATGAACTTTTTATATTCCAGATTGGTTGGTTGCCCGCCGTTCTGGCATCGCAAGCAGATGGTGATGTTGCGGAACATTATGGAGGGAAAATATTCTTTCACCAGTCCCGAGTGGGCTGATATATCAGGTTAGGATATAGTCTTTTTTTAGAAGAAAATAACAGTAACTTAGGTGCTTGTTCACTGTCCTAAAGTCCACAGAAAGGGTTAGGTATTTGGACTGGCAGCTGTTCGGTGCACTGACTGAGTAAATATTTATGTTTCTGTCGGTATAGTCTTTATCCTTACTAATATTATAAATGTGAAAGTTTGTAAAAATGGATGTATGGATGTTTGTTACTTTTTCACGTAAAAACTACTGAACGGATCTGGATGAAATTTGGCACACAGATAGATTATGGTCTGGAATAACACATAGGCTACTTTTTGCAGCGATAACTATTGCTACTTTTTGCAGCGATAACCGACATCCAAGCGGGTGGAGCCGCGGGCAACAGCTAGTAGTAAATAAATTATATCAATATAAATCGTGATTAACTCCCAAAAACTACCATTATTTAATTAAGTAATCAAATATTTTCTCATGGATAGAAATACATTTTCTTATTCTATATTTAAATTTATTATTATTCAAAAATTTCAGAGGACCCAAAAGATCTAATCAGACGACTTCTGGTAGTGGACCCGAATGAAAGGATTGGTATTATCACATCTCTTAACCATCCCTTCTTCAATACTATGGTGAGTTACTCTTTCATTTTATGTCACCCTAGTACTTTTAATTGTAGCTTGAAAAGCCTATATAAAACGGCTTTCTGTAATATAAGTCAATTTTCTAATGAATCAACTTACATATTCATGCTAAGCAAATATATAGCAACGCTCAATATTTTTATAAAAACTTTATTTTGGTAGCATCATAATTGTTGGATAATTTTATTTTCAATCTTTTCGTTTTGACTGGTGATTGGCTTGATTTAGCCAAATGAAAGTCAACTCTCAGATATAAAATTTAAGGTTGATTTTATATTGAAATAGTAACGAATTAAGTCTGAGTCAACTGGTAAACCAAAGTTGACTACTTGGCTGATACATAAGGATTGTAGTATAACTATAATATGTTTGCTTATCATGAGCATGTTCTTAAGCCAGGGGACGTACCATGACGTTTTAAATCGTTAGTAGTTCAAGCGAGAAAGAGGGACGGAGCTATACACGCTATATAGCTCCGTCCCTCTTTCTCGCTCGAACTACTCACGTTTTCACAAAAGACTCACGTTTATCGCACTACACTTCATGATACGCCCCTGAACTTCTTTAACTTCGCTTTCTTTCGCCTGTAAACTACTTACTGTAAAGCTTATCAACTAAAGAATCTTTATAACTCAGTTGATATTTGCACTAGAGCAGTGCACGAGGCACTGCGAAGCTTGCTCTCTTTTATTTTGCTATCAATATGATGTTCCTATTTTAGTATTGCAATTATTAAAATCACATGTTTCACGTAGAGAAAAATATTGCACAGTATTTAGTTCAAAATACGTTTAAGGCTTATTTACACAATCAAGTTTTTTTGAAGTAATTTTCATACTGTCTTTGTCTTATATGTTGGGATAAACAGAGATGAAAATAGAAACCTTTATGTGTCACTAGTTAGTGCCAGTAGTACAAACACTTAGTATTATGTTTTCAAACATTTGCATAATCTGTCAGTTTTTGACAGATTGACGTTGAACAACATGACCATATTGCAACCACAGTGGAAAAACGACTTAAGTTGAAGCGTGTTTCTTTTGCAATTTACATCTTATTCTCTGCAGCTAAGGTTCAAAATTGCCCAGTGACATTTCTCAAGTTACGCCAGTTTTCTACTAAGGTTGCGATATATAAATTAGGTAAATAAAATATTTGGGTTTAGTAATTTAGTTTACTGTCTTATTTAGTTTTCCGTTTGTTCGATGATTTAGATTTCTTAATGAAATATAGTTTGTAGTATATATGTGTAGTTAATTGATGATAAAAAATATTGTGCTATATTTGATCAAAAAACAAAACGGACCAGCGTACTAAACTAGGAACGCATGAACTCAAAGCAATGATTATAAATGTTGAACACAATTACACAAAAATGTTCTGCGTCCCTGGTAGCTGTGGGATCAAGACATGACGCCGTTGAAGAAGTCTTTGTCGAGCACCGGCCGCAGGATGTCGCGCATCGACCAGTTGACCATGGTAATGTTTGTGGCTAAATTATTGTTATATATGGGTTATAGTTATGACGGAATTACTATATAAAATACCATCAGTCAACATTTATTTTGTTTTCATAGGGATGCCTTATAAAAAAAAATATAGCCCATGTTACTCGCTGATAAAATAGCTTTCTATAGGTGAAAGAAATTTATAAACCGATCCCTAGTGAAACGTTTTTTTAAATTTAATAATTACAAACAAAAATACAAATATTTTCTATTTATAACATTGGAAGGTCAGACGTTCTCAAACTTATTTCGTTTACCGCCCAATTTGAAAATCAATAATTTTTCAGGGCTGCCAAATTTTCATTTATTTTACAATGGTTTTTTTTCTCTTGAAAACTCACTCTCCTTGACCCATGGCCCATAAGAGGGCGTTATCTCCAACTTTGAGAAATATAGATACAAAGACATAACAAAGTGGTAATTCGATGCGTCACGTGACCAGAAAGTTGACTTTTTATGTCTCAAAGAATAAGCATTGCCATTCAACTTGGCGTTGTTGCCAGTGCCGGGCATGTTTTCAGTAGAGAATGATGTGGAGGCATTTTGTGTCGCCTATAAAAGCAATCTAATTTTTATTTCTTCAGATATATTGCTCTTTTTGCTATTTTATATCTAGTTAACAATTTTATTACATTTCATCAAATAGTATAATATACTGTACCTTTGTTATCTTACAAATAACTACTAATTAACGAAGTGCTGTTCACTAATGAGTAATTACGTCATAACTATTATATACTATTGAGTCACAAGAATTTGTGTGGACACCCGTACTAATTACATACTTGAAATGCATACCACTAATACTATTGGGGGATTTTCTAGTGTTATGAGGAAACATAGGTGATTCGCTCAATGAATCATTTTTTAAGTGTATATTTCTTTAGTTGCGTTAAGCACTTTTTGGGTGAACAAAAATCATGGAACTCGCGTTAACGAACGCTTTCCATATTCAAAAATAATAATCTAATAGCTTGACGTTACAATTCACAAGTTACTTAGTTGTCACTTCTATCGGCAGTCCCCAAAGACTGCCCCGTATGTTTTATTTTTATGATCTTTACTTCTGCATTCAATTCCTATAGCTGTAAATACTTCTGTTCCTGCTAATATATATATATATGAAATATAGCAGTATTAAGAAGTTGGAAGTATCATTTGCAACAAGAACAGTATACCAGACTGTTGTTTTTGTGGATTGTTTTTTAACCGCGCTTCCTTTTAGCCGATAATAAACTCTTAACGCGAAGGGAGAACACCATTATATTTATGTAGTACTTGCTGTAGCCCGCGGCTTCGCCTGCGTGGATGTCGGTTATCGCTGCAAAAAGTAGCCTTTGTGTTATTCCAGACCATAATCTCTGTACCAAATTTCGTCCAGATCCTTCAGTAGTTTTCCCGTGAAAGAGTAACAAACATCCGTGCATCCATCCATCCATTCTCACAAACTTTCGCATTTATAATATAAGTAGGATTATTGCGTTAAGAAACTAGTGACTCATCGCTGTCACTCAGCTAAGTCACGCCCCTTGACAGAGAGTACGGACACGTATCTCTAATTTACTATGATCTAATTGGTCAAGGGGCGTGGCTTACCTAAGCTGACAACGACGAGTCACTATTTTTTTAACGTGAATAGACAATAGTATTAGAGTCTATTTCACATAGCATAGGTACTGTGACGTTTGACATTTGAAAATAAATATCAATGAAAATTATAGACAATTAACACTTTGAAGGACAGTGAACGCCTTTATACGTCATGACAATAAAACATCTATTGTGTCTACGTTACTGTCCGCGAAAGTGTTAAATTAAAACCTGTCGATTGAATATATCAGGCTCTTGATCATTCAATAAGCCTATTGATTAGAGAATGATTCAATCATTTAATTTCATCGTAAAATGTTAAACGTCACAGTACCCATGCTATGTGAAGACAGTTGGGTTTTAACTTTGTAAGCTTATTTATAGTCACAAATTAACAAAAAAGTTTAGGTTCGCGTCAAATTTTAAGTCTAACCTTCTGACAATAATATGTCATATGGGTAATTAATGGTTATATAGTGCCGTACTCTAAATAAGGCTTAGAATGCAGTCACATGGGAACATTCATTCATAGGTTTTGATTGCATAAGTTTGGTTAGTGTTAATTTAACTATAGGTAATTAAGTACATTGTTATTGGCGGACAGTTTGATGGAACGCGAGGGTTGACGCATTAGCAATGTAATAAAATTTTAAAGATAAATTATTTGCCTGGTATGCATATAGTAATAGTTTCGTCCCCCATTACTTGGTACCTAACGAAGCTAGATATACCTCTGCCTACTCTAGTTAGAAAAAAAAACGTGGTACCATGTATAAATGATGCACTTACTGTCTTTACTTCAAAAGTGTTAGTGCCACAAGAAGCCGTAAAGAGTAGCTCTGGCTAATTTCGCATTTGTGACAACCCTGGTGTGTTACCAAACTGTTCGTTGATTACTATATATACCTATTATAGCAGACAATTACACATACACATACATATACACAGCTATGTAACACTTCTGCTTGCTAATTGTGTTTGAGTTTGCATGAGCTTATTTTACTTCGTACGCATAGCACAAGTATTTCTACACTTAACTAACATTATCCAAATTCTATGATATATTTCTTACTATTAATCCTAACGTCTTCTGTTGTCCTGATAGAGAAGAGGAGACCCCTGCCCATAGGACATTTATGGGTTGCTTTTATTAAATGCTAATGTTGCATATTGATTTAATACCTTATCACAGTATAATAAGGATCAATATCTCATTCCTAATTTATTAATTTTCTATATTACGGGTACATCCTTTGTAAATGACAATTTAATAGCTTATGTTCTTTTGGGTCTAATCAAGGTCATATGGTTTAAAATTATGACCCTGATTAAGATCTGTCAGAGGGGGTTTTGACAGTGTTTCGTACGAATGTATGCATTAAGGTCACAAGCACACAGAATCGGATCGTCACCACTTCGATTTGCGTAGTTCTGTATTTTTTTTAATGTAATTTCGCTTCGTAATCGGGTATCGTCTTGTCTGGGGACAAGTTCACGAAACCCCAAGTGGTGCGTGATCAGTCCGCAGTTCCCGCGTCTACGTTTCTCTTCGACTTCAAACATATTGAAAGTATACATGGTGATTTCGAGCCGTGTAGCTAAGTCGACTCATAGCTGGTGATGCAAATTTGCTTGCGTTAAGTTGACGCTCTCAGAAACGATCCATTTCGGAGTTGATATGTGTATATTTAATGTGCCTGGAGTGGGTCAAAAATACTCGGATGTAGGCTATTATAATTTCAAAATGCCTCGTGCAAACATTTGTACAAATACACAAGTGAAGGGCTGCATGTATGATGAGGAATAGGTTTCATCAAGCGCATCGCTCGGGTTCTAATAAGAGTAATGTACGTTTAGGCTATAAAGAGCGGCGGGTTCAACGCGCGCGCCAAGCTGCGCGTGGGGCTGGTGGCCGTGCGCGCGGCCGTGCGCCTGCGCCGCCTGCCGCACACGGGCGCGCGCGCGCTGCCGCTGCACGACGCGCTGCGGGACCCCTACACCATGCGCGTGCTCAGGAAGGTACGTCCTGCCACTGGACTCACTGGAGTAAAACAGTAGCACAAAAAAAAGTTTCCTAATTGATAACGTTTTTAAAGGTAATTGACGGATGCGCTTTCCGCGTATACGGTCACTGGGTGAAGAAGGGGGAGGGACAGAACCGTGCCGCGCTGTTCGAGAACACGCCCAAGACCGAGCTGAAGAGTTTGTACGTGAGCAACCTCAGCCGATAGCCGCCGCGACCCACTGTCGGGAGACAGACGCGCCGACTCCTATCTCCTGGTACCGATGTAAGTATAATCGCCCAACATTTACGGGTGTTGAAGGCTTATATGGAAGATGTTGTCCTACCTACCTACCACCTACCTCCTACTCACACAAACATACTAATCACTACACGCATACTTTGACAGTCACTTTAATACACTCGTACACAACTATTTTAATATTGAGGGTACATACTATAGTTGTAATATATTTTTATTTAAAATTGTATGAAACTTTTTGATATAAGTAGATATATCTACCTTCCGACCGTCATCGCAACTGACTTTCGTAACCAGTTGCTATGGAGGAATAAGTTTTCCTTACTTAGAACCAGTTGCGAACTAAGAATTTATATCGGGGGGCCTGGAGATTTGTAACACAGGCTTTAAACCTAGTACAGACTCCAGCTCTCATTAAGGATTAATATAACTAAGATGTCATACTTTTTACTATTGTGACCCATTGTACCTTTATGAGAGAAATAAATAAATATTATTATTAAAAAAATATATTATTAAAAAAAAAACTGCTACTCTATTCTATTCGATTCGATTACCATGTTACTTATCTAAAGGGACAGGTTGGCCGCAACCCACTCAATATAATAATAATTTAAATAATAATTCGTTTTGTTTTATTTACAGGAGCACTTCACGTACCAGGATAGCAGAATATATGAAGACGTATATTTTCGTTCTATACAATCAGGAACCACGTACCGACGAGTGATGTAGGTTAGTTGTAGTTAGACAGTACGTAGAACATACTAAATAGCTATACTAGTTCAATTGTTCACCTGTATTATTCTATAATTGCCTAGGAGCAGTCGATTTACGTTATTGCCAACGTAAAATTATAGAATTTTGTATGTAGGGTTGCCAGTTTTGAAAATGCGACGTTGAAAAGAATTTAATTTTTGTATTTGTATTTTACATCAAAATAAGCTTAGATTTGACGCTCCTCCCTTGATCACTAGTCGATTGCAAGTAAGTGAAAAGTTGCAAATACAATCTAGATTTGTGGGACTTTACCGACACAACAGCCACAGAGTGCGAATGTGGCACTGACTCGCAAACACTATCTTACCTCCTGCCCTTCTCTTTGCCCTACCACCTGCACTATGAACCACCTCTGAGTGGCCACTGATAACGCCTTAAAGATAACTAAATTTTGGGCTTGTACAATTTGAATACACAGAAGAATGTAATAACGGCAAAACAATTGCGTTATCATTAAAAAATAACGCTCTTGTGCTAAGAGTTGGCAACCCTATTTATAATTGAGTTTTAAAATTAATTTAGTACAAGTATGAATGAAATAGCAATATAGGGATGTGATGACGAATTATAATTATTACGTTATTTCTTTTTTAGTTGTTAATTGATTTTCTCACTATTATAAGGTCCACAGTAGATATAATTTAGTATTATTTGTCCTGTATACATATTATATTGATCAAATTATTTTATATCTTATAATATTTTCATAGATTTTCAATGTGTGATTTGATAGATCAGAAGTTTTTGTGTACATATATTTATAATATTAGTAATTGAGTGCCAGGTTTGACGAATATATCACATTGAGGTGCCTTCTCAGTTTTGGTGCGAGATTTACATATTTTAAGCAATATAATATAGCTATAATTTGGATTTTTTTTCGGAAAATTTCATGAAAATTGGCTGTTAGATTAAACACAATGTGGCTAAATAATTGTCATAAGATATAACCGCATCTTTAGAGGAAGAATGGCGTAACTTAAGAAATGTTATTGGGCAAATTTGAACTTTAACTGTTATGCACAATATGAAAAGTGCAAAATCACTTCATTTCGAATTATAATACGACTAGTGCGTTTTATGGAACAAGATTTAGTACATTTATCATCAATTTATTTGACCTTCATTAAAATTAATTAAAACAATGGGTAACGATAAATTACACTCAAACACGGCACAAATAATCGTGGTCATCATACTAAGATTTTTTCTGAATTGAAATTGAACACACGAACTCAGGCTCAGCAAATTCACTAACCACTAAACCAACAGGCTATGCTGACTTATTACCTTTAATTTTGCCAATGCGAAGATAAAAAGAAACTACCGATGTTTTTATACCAAAGTGTGTCTTTCTTCTTATCGTTTGGTTAGTGGCCAACTTTGTGACAGAGTTATTGAGATCGCACATATTTAGAACTCTGTTGTGATTAACGACTGTTAACAGTAGGGACCGATTTTCAACGTGCTCTCCGAAGCATGGAGACGCTCAGATGAAATACCATTATGCGGTCACCCATTTATAACCCTTGGTTGCTTAACCGGCTGATCGTTTACCGAACAGCGAGTGCACCTGGCTATGATCGCCTGACTCTATAATATTATTAGCTTTATATTTAGCTCATCTAAAGACTAGGGGTCGTCCGCGACTTCGTCCGCTTGGTAATTTGGAATATTTTCCCCGTTTTTGCAACATATCACAATACTGCTCCGCTCCTATTGATCATAGCGTGATATTATATAGCCTATAGCCTTCCTGGATAAATGCACTATTCAACAAAAAAAGTTTTTTTCTAATCGAACCAGTACTTTCTGAGATTAGCGCGTTCAACCAAACAAACAAACAAACTCTTCAGCTTTATAATATTAGTATAGATACAAAAGACACCTAGCGCCACCTGCTTTAAATAAAAAGGGAACATTATATGTATTCGTATTAATTTCTGTTTCATAGAATCGTATATTTTGATGTATAAAAATCTCCTGTCACAATGTTCGTTCACGCTAATCGCCGAAACAGCTTAACCAATTTTAATGAAATTTTGTAAATGTATCTTACTTGTTCCAACTTAAGAGATAGGATAGTTTTTTATAGGCAAGCAACCGAAGTCACAGAGAGATGCTACTATATTATTATAAATGTAATTTTAATTTTAAAAAACGTTTTGTCATTTGACACGGCACTAGAAACTGAAATTAAAAAATCTAAACCGTAATATTGCTCTTTTAAAAGTCTTGCAGTTTTTAAAATTCGATTGGTCACTCTCGTTTAATACGGTTGCCATGCAATTTTAAAATATAAATAATTATATATTTAATAGTAAGTATATGCCACATGACATTATGTATAAAATATGTATTTTGTATATAATATTATATATTTAGATGTAGTATTAAAGCAATAAAATGCCATATTTAAATTATAATTATGATATTTATTATTATCTTTATATAATTGAGATCATTACTGGAGTTTACGTTCCTTTCTGATATTAAAAATAATATAAATTTTATTTGTTTTGTTATTTTTCACCATTATACAAACACATACATACATGATCCCCCCCGTCTCCTATTGGGGTAGGCAGAGACTATGCACAGTATGTTATAAGGCCAATTTTTCGGAAAATTGCTTATACACATAGTAAAAGTTAAAAAGTATCCTTTTACTGTGTAAGGAGTTTTATAATGATATTATATGATCATCATCTTAGTACGTCTACTGTTGTTCAGCAGTGAATGATTTTACAACTGATTGATTTTACTATTTAATTTAATTTAGTCTATTCATTATTTTGCGCCATCTTTGTTTTTCTAGATAAATAAGACAATGATAACATGAATATTGAATCGTGTATAAATCGATATCCCTAATATTAATTTAGGGTTCCTTAAGATACTTACTAGTATAGTTAATTCAAGATCCCTAATTATTCTACTAAAATTAAAACTCCACGCCGCATCACCTACTGTAGAGTTTTAGAGAACGTGTATATAATTTAGTCCGCCCATATAATGCATTAAGTTTTATAATTAAATGAAACCTAAGTGTTTTTCGTGACACATAGTCATAAAATAATATATACATAATATAAATATAGTGACAGTAATAGAAAGTATTTTTAAAAGTCTTATCTTTTTTGATTATTAATCAATTCTTAAAATTTTAATATCTGCGATAATTATTTTATTTCTGCTGTAAAATTATTAAATCTGTACTATATTATACACATCGTTTTAAAGTCGCTGGCATGCTGAAGTTCATGAGTGGCAGTTACCACCTTCTATCAGGTGAGCCGCTACCGCATCTGTCACTATTGGCAATAAAACCCAACATATACAGGCAACGCGTGAGTGACACCCCTGGTGTTGCAAACGTCCATAGGCTACGGTAACTGCTTACCATCAGGCGGGCCGTATGCTTGTTTGCTACCTTGGTAGTATAAAAAAAAGGTGAGCCGCTAGCTCGTTTATAACTATGGGCAAAAGAAAACCCAACATTTATTTATATTATTTCTGACATTATTTTAACTTTCATGTACACATGGCAACGGATATATGTATGTATATACATATATAGGGATGCTATATGAAGATTACTTTTTTAGGAAAACCAATGTTTAAATTTGTGTGAAATATATTTTTGTCCATCGGTTGCCCGAATGGACACGGTCGGCTCAGGATCGAGAGTTTTGGAAACCTTAGGGGAGGCCTATGTCCAGCAGTGGACGTCTTTTGGCTGAGATGATGATGATGATGATATTTTTGTCTGTGGGTTTAGTCTAATTGTACATACATTACATCTCTACCCATAAACGTCCCACTGCTGGGCACGGGTCTCCTCCGTTCATTTGGAGGGATATTAGCCTACTATACCACGCTGGCCAAACGGCTTGGTATAGGGTTTTGTTTCAAGATTCCCCTCTCTTGCAGTGGATATTGTCTGCCAGACTTAATCCCTTAGTCGACTCATACGACACCCACGAGATGGAATGGGTTGGTGACATTTGTATTCTTAATCCGTCACCACATGGACAAATTCTAATTGTACACTGTTACTAAATTCCATAGAAATATTTACAAAAGTTTGTCTTAAAAACTAATCTTTATATAGCAGCCTTATATACATAATATACATATCTCCGTTGCCATGTGTACATGAAAGTTAAAATAATGACAGAAATAAACTACCAAGGTGGCAAACAAGCATATGGCCCGCCTGATGGTAAGCAGTTACCGTAGCCTATGGACGTTTGCAACACCAGGGGAGTCACTCACGCGTTGCCGACCCTTTAAAAACCTTATTACTCCTTTCTTGAAGAACCCCTAGGTACTGGAAATATCATCATGATTATGTTAAACTGGTAATGTTTTTTTTTATTAGTTACTATTAGGTTAGCTAATATCTAGGACCTATTTAAGTCCACACCAACTTTTAATTTTACTCACAAATGTTATTCTCTCACAAGATAAATCTCTGCAGAATTGTCACGAGTTTTGTTTTATAACTACTGTCCTTGCAACTTCACGTTCCTTAATTTGTTTTCATCTCTTTCTCTGTGCAAGAAGTCTTTGATTTCAACCAATAAACTGTTTTGTAATATGACTACTACTATTATTATTTTAGCATTTGCCAAATTGTTATGTAAATGTACCTAGACAAATATCTACTACAGTTTTCTTTTTGGATTTTACCCAAAATAATCTTGGCTCGAGAAAAAGCTCCCCTTACTATGACACAATCATTTCTCCCTTTAATCTTAACATATTTGTAGAGAGCACATAATTATGTACTTGTTTACAACTCGGATGTTTTCGCTTCTCCAACTAAGTATGTCACTTGTTCACGATGCAATTCTCGTATTTACTGAACATAACATAGAGCCCATTTCACATTCGAAAGAAAATTCTTTGTTAACAAGTAGTGATTGAAAATCTGGGGTTTGGGTCCCTCCGCAACACATTTTAATTATTTAGCACATTTTAGTTTTTTAAATTATAAAACATTACAGAATTTACGACTTCGTGAGATGGCAAAAAACAAAGGGGACACTGGCTTAAAACCATCGTTTGTACTTGATAAATGCGCCTAACAAAGTTAAGTCCGCGATAACCGAGGAAGTGAAAGTCGGCCGGAGTTAGGCACGTGCGCGACTCTGTCAGCGCTAAAGTAGGCGACGCAATACCGCGGAGACCACTTTATTTGCAAGTTACCACGATTAAATGATTTTTTATCAGGAATAAACAGCGGATACACGGGAAAAGTATTAGATAAACAACGTTAGAGTGTGCCGCGTCACCGGCTGGCGGGCAGGGGCATGCATTGGATCGCTGCAATGGCATCGATCGCGCACGCCCCGCGCGCGGTGCGGCGGCGGTGCGCTGTGGTTGGTGGAGCGCGCGCGTCACGTGACCGGCGCGCCGCGCGCTGGTTGGCGGCGCGCCGCCGGCCACGTGAGCGGCGCTCGGCGCGCGTGGCCAGTCGCGGCGTGACAGCGGGCGCGCCAGTACCGCGCGCGGCCGCCCCGCCGTGTCGCGTATCCCGCCACCCGCCATCGCGCCATGAGCCTGCTCGACACGCTGCTAGAGGCGGCGCGCTTCATCGAGCTGCAGGAGCGGCGCCTCCAGGGTGAGTACCGCCGCCCGGCCCGGCCGGTCCCGCCGGCCCGCTACCGGCGCGCCGCGCGCCGCGCGCCGCGCGCCGGTGCAGCGAGCCGACGCCCGACGCTCTTGACCTTGAACGGCACGCAGCCGCACCGCCCTCCCCCCCTCCCGTGCGCTCCCGGCCCGCGTCGGCCTCGCCCCACGTAAACAAAGGAAGCCTGAAATTTACTCGTCGGACGCCACGCACTGCACGTCCACCTTCGCTTACGCTCACCGTCTTTATCGTTTACGATACGTCGAAGTGTGCCTTTATCTGTCACGCTCGGCTATCATCGTGCGAGTGTACGCGATCGAAAACATTTTTATTTGCGCATGCAAAACAAGGCAGAAAAATCCGCACGTTCACATACAGAACGATCTCCTCGCTAGCGTGTTTTCCTAGTTCGAGTGGGTGGTAGGTAAGCGGTCTGTGCAATGTATACGTGGAGCGAGTTAGTCAACATAACGCATGACGCATTGGACGAGGCGGGCAGAGGCAGGGGGCGCTCGGCGCTCGAGAGTTTGGTCAGCTGATCGCCGCGTGTGCTGAGGGGAGAGGCAGCAGGCGGGAGGGGGGCGTGTGCACACGCATCGCGAGGCACGCCGTACGGCCAGTGCGCTTCACTATATGCATTTTAAAGTAATTTTAACATCAACATCCTCTCGAAGTGTTCTCACATAAGTTTTCGAATGTTTACCTCAAGAAAAACTAGCACAAGGCACGGTTGCGTAACGGTGCGTGCGTTTGTACCCACTCATAGACACATCTATTGTTGTTACGATACTCGATAAACTCATTGTCTTATTGTGCATTATCTGTTCTGGTACTAAGTAAATACCGCAATTTACAAAACTTCAATGTATCACACCGAATGAACTACGCGATCGCTTCTAATATCTGATCTGATTTTGTGATTGTAAAAAATGTAAACATCCTCAGCCAAGTTTACTATTGTGAATGAATAAGTTACTAAGTAGTTGTTGAATCATTGTGTTAGATTGAGTTTGGAGAACACAACAGACAGTATCATATAGTAAGAAATTAATGTTATTATTCAAATAAAAACATTTACCTCAGTATTTCTAAGGGGTTTAATAAAAGTGGTGCTTCGGTAAGATCCGTATTACAATGCAAAAAAACTTGCAAGCCGAAGCCCGTCTTTATCCCTACCGTCATAAATTCAGCTTCGAAATCTTTAGGGACCGTAAAAAACTTTTATTACACCAAAAAAAATTGTGGTACAAAAGAAATGTAACAATTTAAATCGGAGATTAGGGTTTCGTTCTCAAGACTACGGCATAAAATATTTCAGTCTGAGTGTATAATTACTTTTTTTGACTGACTGACTAACTGAATCGTCGAGGCAGAGCCTAAGCTGCTGCATTGGGACTACAAACTTGATTTTTTTCACAAAAGATCCTTAAATTACGTAAGTCAGCACTAACAAAGGATTTTTGGAAATCGGGTAAAATAGGACGGGCTACTAATATTTTGATATTGACTTAAGATTTTCGTTGTTTACAGAAAAATGTACGTAAATCTCTGTTTAAAATTTTGCAATAAAAAGATTTTGCCGAAGCTATAAATTGAGAAAAGAGGTTTAGTTGTACAAGGCTGGGCCGACACGTTTCTCGGCAAACTGCGTTATCATGTTTGTCGGACACTTATCAGCGGACGACTAGCCAATACTCGTACCTATATAGCGTGACTTTAGTACCGTTCTGTCGACGTGACTCGGTGGCGAATCGCGATACCCTATCTAAAATCAACGTTTCTGCGTTCAAACGTTACGACTCATGAATGCTTTAGGCTATTTTATTTATATTGACGATTGGATGAGATATAAAGTATGTATTACTGTTAGTTAACAGTAAATATCTGGCAGAACTACAACCAAAATTACACGTTGTGGCATTCATAAGTACTAATCTAATGATTGAAAATATGCTAAAGGTGAAGGAAATACATCGTGAAGAAACCACGTGTCTTAAAAATTATTCTGAACTCATGTCTGATCTATCAACACGCATGCCAGTGTAGATCAAAACAACTGAGAGGGTTCAGGTCCTCTTAGCTCTCGTGCCCAGCAGTGGGACATGTATGGGATGCTGTTATAATCCTTTGCAATTTCATGCAATGTGTATCAATTTGGTTACTATCGAGTTCGAAACCGCTTACGAGGCATTCTGCTTATGTGACTATTTTTTTTTTGGAAAATCATATCCTAGGTAGGTTAACTAACATTGATTTAACTTCGCTATTGTTTAACATTATATTTATTCTCTTTGCAACTCATTTAATAATTACTTATCTTTCAATATTTTATTTTGTTTTTCCTCCAAATTTTCCAGCATATAGATACTGGGTGATTCACTATTTATATTTATTTTTATAAAAACAAAATAAAATAATGATAGATAAGTAATAATAAGTATTAAAAGGAAAAATGTACCTTTGAATTATTAACAACATAGGTATGTTTTTAATAATTCAAAGGTACATTTTTCCTTTTAATAACTTACATTATACATATATAGCTGATTCAACACTGTCAACGAATGAGCCATTTCGAGCCACACACATCCTTCCTCGCTTCTGGCGCGTGCTATGACGAACTTCATTGCATCACCAAGCCTCAAACTACCACTTCTAACATTTGTAATCTATTTCGTCATGCAATAGACACTTATCGCGCACTACCTTTTTGTTATGCAACGCAATATGTTATTCATTGTCGATAAAGAAAATTCTTTGTCTGCAGAATTTTGCAGAGACTTTAATACAGATACGTTATTTTGCTTATATCGTCCAAAAGTTATTCAGAGCAATCAGATCGCAGAAAGTTTTGGGTAATTTCAATCTGAGACTTCAAAGACCTACTGTTAAATTCACCAATTTGATATCGCTTTAACTAAACATGTCACAAACTTTGATTTTCTTGCAAAAGTTACGACAAAGTAGAAGCATGCGCTTGGTGAAACTAATGCAGACGTTTGCTGTGACTGAAATTCGGTAAAGTAAAGCTACAATGTTTTGGTATTGCGCGTGTTCATAATAATATAGTTAGCATTATAGTCATTTGTAATTAGCGGGCCCCTCTGTACTCAGGCGGTTAAGTAGGCGCGGCGAACAATCGTATTATGAAGGCTCATGTAAGGTCGACGCCGCGACGGTACCGGGCGAGCAGAATGGTGAAAGGGATCGCGTGACCTCGCCATCTGCGACTGGTCTGTGAGGACGCGTACGCTCGCACCGTAGTATATTGAACTTCGGAGGAAACGTCGAGCGTTTGCGGTACGATGCGACGTTGTGTGTTGCAGCTATTAGTCACACAAACGAGTGCTTGTGCCTGTTTCTACTTGCAGAAAGCCGATAAGATAATCTGAGTGCCTTTACTCGCAACTATGTCTTACATTTAAATGCGCCGAGTTGGCGCGTTCAATTTAACCACTGTATAACTTTCTTTTTAAATAAACTGTTTACGATACTTTGAGATTGAATACGTCAATGATCCAAGATAACATCTAGGTATTAGAATTGTTAATATTGTGCCAGGAAACTGAATAGAGAGAGTGTATAATATTAGCTAAATATTACTAATGTATTAGAATTTGACAACGGTAACCTCGGCCAAGCACCGTTAGACTTAAATTTCCAATGAGCTGGAATATATAATTAATAAGAAGTGTGACAAAATTTGACACGTGAGGGTATAGGTACGATTTAATTTCACGAAAATTTATAGACCATAATATAAAATATAAACTTATCATCTCTGGGCTTGTTTTCGAGTCTAGACGCAATAATGACTAGACCACGTTCGTGCGAATCATTAATCAAATCGTATCTTGTCCGAGTGTATTTTCAAACTTGTTTTTATTGCGATGTATCGCTTTGGTTTGACTACCAAATCAATTGTATAAAGCTTTCGCACGACGCAGACGGGTCATATCTCAACATCCGGTGGGTGGATCTCCCCCCTTTCCCAGTGTTTCCATTTCGACTCTCATGTCGTTAGTAGCCTTAATGTTGTTATTGATTGTTAAAACATAATATATATTTTTTTGTTCAACAAACTTTTTGCAAGCTAATTGTATGCTGCCAACAAATTACAGAAACCTGTCGTGTTCAATTTTGTATATTGACATCAGTAAACATGAGGGTTTGCCCCTTGTCGCGGTAGACTGACACGTGAGAGACTGCTATTGTTATATTTTCCATTATTGGGCTCAGACGGCTACGGTTTGTTGTCTGAAGTGCTTGATTTGATGGGAACTGTAGGCTCCAGAAATAGAATCTAGGCACGGTGCTAGGTCGCATCGCAACAACTTGCTAAACCGGCAGGTGTGGTTGCAAAAGGTTCAAGAAGAGGGAGGTATTTGTGTGTCGGTGTTTCCCGAGCGCGGGGCGCGGGTCTGTGCGGGGTGGGCGGGGGGTCTCTGTGAGGAGTGCGGTGGCGGCCGGGCTGCACGCTGCACCGCACCAAGGTCAGCCGCCGCACGCATGCGCGTCTCTCCCCCTACCTGCCACCTTATCGGAACTCGGAACCTGCACCCGAGCCACTTATGCGTTCCTGTGACTTGCACTCCTAATAATGCTCCCTCCTACTGTTGTACTTACGTTACGGCTAGACGCTATCTTCGGTCTTTATAACGAAACTGTTTTAGCTTCCGTCTGATATTTGCATAGATGTTGTGCAGTCTATACCTATAACTGCTTATTTGAATATTTCAGCCTACTTTATTTGTGTGCATAAAGGCCTTACGAGTTTCAAAAGCATAATCACATTATTATTTTCTACAATTAAGAGAATATGATGATACATAATATAGTTTTATGAATTCGATAACGTAGGCAAGATTTTTTTTTGACTTCTTTGCCCATTGTCAGTTATGCCAGAACCCGAGATATTCTCGTATCGAATATTAATGGATATTCTGCACTTACTGGCAGTTACTGGGGGATCATTGCTGTTTTATTGGATTCGGTTTGCAATAAATTAATCTGACTGAAGCTATCAATGTTCTCGCAAGAGAATAAACAACATCTGCAATAAAAAGGCTTGTCTTGCTTTTCCGCTTCCGCAAACCAATCAGAGTTCAGGGTTCCACAACACTTAAAAAGTATTGTACTATTCTTGGCGTGATCGCTGATACCTAGTTGTTATATCTAAGATAAATAAATGTATGCATATATATGTATGTAGCGTCGAGATAACACGTGCCACTCTCTCGGCGCGCTGCGTATGACGACGCCTTAATGTAGTATACGTTCTACCGTAAACAAGGAGAAATCCTATTATGAGCTTGAAGATTGATACCGCGGTGACATCATAGCCAGTTTTAACGTTAACGTGCAAAATACTTAAATTTAACCCCACTTTCAGGACGGTATAGAACGATGGCAGTAACTGTTTTTCTTAATCGTGAATAGTACACGATCCATTTGCGACTGGTTTGTTGCAATGCTGCCAGCATTGCAACAAACCAGCCCAACCAGCAAACGACTTTGTAGCAGTCTGGTTGGAATGACTTTGTACGCTTACAGTACCTAATAGATACTATCTTCATCTGGGTCAAGCTTGGAAGGCTACAGTTTTCTGCTAAAGTGTGTTTGTGTGCAAGGGGAAGTCTGACAATACTGGCTGTGCCGACCACGTATCATTAGAAAGCTACTCGCCATTGTGATTTGTGCATAAGGAGCGGCGCGTCGCAGGCCAGCACACGACACTCGACTCCTACGTTAGTTCGCACAGTTGCGTCGCTCGATTCGGTTGCAATGTTCCATTCACCTTATTCGTCGACTACGAGGTTCAGTGACTCCGACGCCGACCGACTGACTCTTCGGAACACGTCATCTGCGTGCTAATGCCGCTGTTTCATCACCTACGGCCGATCGCCACGGAGTTCTTTAAATTCTGTAGGTGTTCCACAGCGCGGCCGCCGCCGCCGTCGGGGCGACCTCTTTTTCGCGGACGACGAGCAAATGCGACGCGCGCCGTCCATGCAGCGTTATGTAAAGTTAAGAGCGGTGCAGCGGTGAGCGTTGCGCTCGACCGCGTGCGCGCCCCCCGCGTGCGTCGCCCTCCTCGCGATTTCGTTCGCCGTCGGTTTCACTCGCTACGATCGGCGGTGCGGGGTTCCGGAGGTCGCGCACCTCCCGCCTCCTCCGCCCTCCTCGGAGTCGGAGCCGGTCTGCGGTCCGCAGCGGCCACTCAGTCGTCGAGCGGATTGCGTCGGCGGCGGTCGGCTCCGCGCCTCGCCTGTCGCTGTCTAATCTGATGACCCGTCGCGTCGTGACATGCCGACACTGACAACGCTCTAGTGAATCGCACCGCCCGCGTCGTCGCGTTCGCACCGTACAGTCGCGCTTCCGTTTCGGGAGTCTTTCGTGAAGTTTTCGCGGCTACGTTTGCGGCGGTCACGAACACGCTCGTCGAGCTGACGACGTCGTGTCGAAAACAGCGTGCGTTATCATCGCGACCTCGAGCGGCGAGACGAGATAGCGCGAGGTCGGCGGCACCTGCGCCGCGCCCCACGTGCCCGCCAACGCGGCCTGCTGCACCCGCCTGTCGCCCAGTAGCAAGTGTACTACGCGCCTGCTGCTGCCGCCACCGACCCGCGCCACCCTCGCCCTATCTCGTCTCTGCCGCCTCTTCAAATTTGTTGACACTATATATAATAATTATATTTACTATATCTATTATCTTATGTTATTGAGGCATTGCCGATGAGAAAAACATTTAATTTTATTATTCTTACATTTTTAAAGATTGTATTTATACGCAAATATATTTTTGTGTCGATCTTCTTTGTTAGAAACGTAGTAGTAATAGACTAGGTTCTATATTGCTTTTTTAGAATATCCCACGGGTATTTGGTATTTGGTTGCCTATCGTTCTTCTGTTCAAGTTCTTGGACTGATGTTTTTATATACCCATTGTTTCGTTAACCGTTTTGCCTTTGACCGGCAAATTAACAGCAATGATGTATTCAATTTCAATACTTCTTTTACAGATTTAATGGTAGTCCTTAACGGGCATTATTAATGATACCCTATGATATTCATTTTGTGCTTGTATTTTTGTAGCGATAACGATGACGAACATACATATTTAGACAAATCAGGTCGTGTAGTGACGTTAAAAGTTGTTGTTTTGTCCCGAAGTATCTTATCTTTGGCTTGTTGATATATAATCGCAACTTCATACCTATATTTTTAAATAAATATGAGTTATTTTCCATTTACGTTGAATTTATTCAAATAAATAATTTATTTATGGTTAGGTACTCGGAAAACGTCAGCATCTTTTTATTAAGTATTGTCTATTGAAGATTTCCCTGTATTTGGTCTTCTCGTACATTTATCTCATCATCTAAGATGATGATGAGATAAATTAGGTACTCGGAAAACGTCAGCATCTTTTTATTAAGTATTGTCTATTGAAGATTTCCCTGTATTTGGTCTTCTCGTACATTTATCTCATCATCATCTTAGGCTGTTAAGCGTAGGCATCCCCCATGTGTTTACACAATTTCCTTAATTTTACTCGCTCCTGGTATTTTATTGAATTTTCTTTTTTTATTAACTATTTTCTTTTTTTTTTTCAAATAGATTTGTTTGTTTATTGAGTGGTTTGTTTCGGGTTTGATTATATTTTTTGACATTTCGATTCTGTGAAATAGATCTTAAGACTCATCATTATCATCATCTGAACCGAAATATGTACGTCCACTTCTGAACGTACATATTTCGGTTATAGGTTTGCCCCAAAGATTTCCACAGATCTTAAGATAAAAATTTAAAAAATGTTATTTATACTGGCCGGTTAAACCGCATCCAGGACTGACTTTTGTACTGAACTTGGATATCGTTGTATAGTTACTGAGTTTGGATATATTCCAAACTCAGTCAGTTGTTTTTTATTCCCAGTCTTCTTTTACGTCAAAATGGAAACAATAAAACGATATGATTTTTGATGGAGCCTACAGGTGAGCTAGGCTTCAGTCGTCAAAATAACCATTGGTTTATTAATATAAAACTTGCAATTGCAGCAATATCTTAAATTACCTAATACAAGTCCTGTCTGACTGATTCATCAACAGAGCGCAAACCGCGCTGGGGCTACAAACTTACAATTTTCCAAAAAGTTTTTTTTTCTAAAAAAGGATTTTTTTTGGAAATTCAATTCCTAAACGGGTCAAACATTGTTTAACCCGAGCCTATAAAGAAACAATAAAAGTTTGGAGTAGCCTTAATGTCTAAGCGTATTGGTAAAACCCTATGTTCCTGTAGTGCTGACCTCGGACGCGCAATCGTGTGTACATTGTGTTGTTCGTGTCATATGAGGCCATGCATTACTACGCTGACTGACTGACTGATGTTGTTTATTAAATAGTTAGCCTGCCAGTTATAATAGAACTATGACGTACTTATACTGATTCATTTTTGCGGTCATAATTTGCATTTCGATCGATCACAACCTTACGCAACCAACTGGGGCTTAAAAGTTTGCATAATATTACGAATTTCAAATTAAAAATAAATCGCTGTGTTATGATCGCTATCCCTATTTTGGTTTTCAATTAATTCTTAACTTCGTACTCCCTGTCGTAATAATTGTTAAGAGTTTGAGAGGTTTGATCTAAAAATAATGTTATCGAGTTTACTTAATAAGTTTATTTCGTTACATTTGGAGGCAAATCATCGTCTATAACTCGTAGTATTATTTAATCATTCATGGTATTAGCAATTGCGCAAGTATTAATTGGTTTTATATAGAGTTAATTACGTTGCACAATTAATAAAAAATGCAGGCGTTGACAGCGTGAGCATAGATACAACGAGCATAGATGCATCTATGCTGATTGTTTTAATGTATACGACTTTAAACTATGTCAGCGTTATAAAATTGAGGTAGGACAAACTCAATTTTCTTTAGCATCATTTATTTATGAACAAGTTTTGCGCTTCTTCATTCCGCCAATACGAAATGAAGATCCTCCAACCAAGGGCCGTACCATGCTTCCATATAGAATTTTTTTTTAAGCTTAGTTTTAATTTAAAACTTGATTTAATCTTACCTTAAAGCTAGGCAACGCTATAAGGACGTCATGGTACAACCTGAGGGTTTAAGTATTTTCTTTGTACTTTAATAATTACAAAATTTAAAGATTACTATAACACGTCGGATTACAATATACTTGTGTATATTGTAATTATAGTAACTGTTAGTTCCATTTCTTCGCTGTTTATATGCCAGTTTCTTATCCTTCTTTATTTTGATGTCGTGTTGGTATCGTAGGTAATTTTTCAAAACGTATTATTAACAGCCGGTTGTCGCTTAATATGCCTTCGGTAACCAGTTATTGTGTTAAATATTCGCGTACAAACCTAGTTCCTTACATAATTGAGAAGCTTTGTAAAAAGTATAGCTTTATTTTTTGCAGCTGCGTTAGCTATTGTCATTGTAGTAATGTTTGTAAACTATTTTTTTGGGAATTGTGTCAAAATATGCTGCATCAAAAACATCCATAAGTGAAATTATCTTTATGATTATAGGTATACTACCTAAAGTTAATTGTATTATTTGACTATGCATACGAAAATATCAAATTATTGGATTCACACACATTACACATTCATTGAATTTCTTCTGGTGGTCGTGGTTGAGAGTCATAAATTATCCTCAACACCCTACTCTCTTTTGGTATAAATGAGCTGGATACAAGACTACGAGAACATTCTAGAAAATTCTTTGTTCTATCCGCAATCCAACCATCGCGTAGCTCGGCTAATAGAAATAATGCTACACACAGTACCTAAGTCTATAGCGAGCCTTTGCGCCGGTAGGTAAGCGAAGTTACATAATATAAACACGGACACGTGTCGTCGTTTGTATCGCTTATATAACTTGCGCGTGTGTACGCTCGCTTACGTCGACGCCTCGATATGAGTTCAGCCTTACTGGAAATTGTCTTGAAATGATTATTTATTGACCTACGCCTTGCTTGTGATATCCTGGTCGGTCTTTAATCTACTGTATGTTATTTAGAATCAATACATCCTATCTGCAAAATTACGTCGCGCTTTCGCTTGTTATGTTATTGTACGTTTATCAGATAGGTATTATAGTACAGTTGTGATAAGGTTTGTGAATCCACAAATTTATCTACCCACCACCTTTTCTTCTACATCTAGATGTTTCGAACTGCGTTTGATGTTGTTGAATAAACTATCGTTTGTTATTGCTTTTAACGATAACAGTAATGCTTTTCAGGCACGTGTACACCCATAGTTGTGACCAAACCGATAACGTTACCTACTTCATTTTACGAACAGTCCAACACCTGTTTGCTTTTCTTTATTTTGCTACGCTCAATTGGATATTCGCTTCTTGGCTTCCATTCAGTTTTAGTGCGTCATTTGGGCAAAAACAGTACCTACAACTCTAGTTTTGAGCGCCACTTCGATAATCACTAGATATTGTCTTTGTCATAAATTTTATTTATACGACGTGATGTTTAGTTTCACTTTTCCAATTTGCAATCAACGTCCTACATTGCATGCATCAACACCCACATAACACTTTCGGTCAATAAATTCTCGAAAATCTAAGTGATGTATTATTAAATAAATTAGGCGCATTTTTCACCAGAACACCATTTAAAAAAATAATATTCATATGTAGAGAATGGTTCCGAAACACATTTCTGTAACTATTCTTTTGTTTGCCTATGGAAAATCCACTATGTCTGCCAATTCAGTCGCTAGATGTACTAGGGCCACATGATGTGGTAGGAGGTAGAGCTAGCTGTCAATGTCTGTTGGTGGCAGGCGCGGGGTGAGGCGTGAGGGGTGCGGAGTGTGCACGTGCCGGCGCGGCGCGGCGAGTCGTGCCATGCGTTCGACGCCCTCCCCGCACTTGTTGAGCGCTTTGTCGCAGCGGTTCGCTACCGTCGGCAGTGGCTAGGTCGCTCGCACTTACAACACCCATTCTAACTAGCACTTACCTTGCTCATACATGCGCCGTCTCATTCTTGCGAACATCACTCCGCGGAGGAATCGAGACTATCGATTTCACTTAGCACTTGTGTTTCCTCAAATGCAAAATTGCTACATTTCTGTTTTTGCAAACATTTCATCTCATCAACAGTTTGTATTAAATAATACTGTAATCAGCAGATAGGTGCTTATCATACATATGCAAAGGTATTGTTAATATTATTTGTCTCAACAAATATTGTTTATTAAGGTCAAACGTTTCTCAATGGTCTTGACGGCTGCTAAGTACGAGTATTTATGTTGGCTCAATCCACTCCTGATGTTTAGAATTCTATGGAACCTTTGTTTGAAACTGATTGTTTTTCTGTTTCTTTTTTTCAATAAACTCGTTGCGCAAACTTCAGTCTACGTCAGAACTCCTCACAGGTGAAGGCGCATGTTTCAAGTTATTTTACTTTCTGAATAGACTACGGATTTAACTGTTTAACAAACTTCGAAACAATACTTTGAACGTCAATTGATTTGCAAAATCTTTTTAGTGTGGCAAACGTATCATTATATATATATATATATATTTTCGGATTTTTACAGAACATAATATTATGTTTGAAGAATAAGTATGGTGCATTAGTGATTTAAAATAATATAGAAACAAAAATAAAAGACTGATTAAAATTAATAAAAATGACTAGAACTCAAGTGAGAGTATGACAGTGTGGACTAGTAGTCAAAGTTAGTAAATATAGTGGTCCATTGTAGAATGGGTATACTTATGGAAACCACCGAAGCGAAACTGGGCACTGCCGGTTACAGGAGGCGTCGTGTGCAGCCAGAACTGTTCGGCGCAATGGGAGCTCCTAGCGAGTTCTATTCGGACACGCTGCATGCCATCGCTATAAATACCAGGGAGACAGATTTCGGCAGTATTGTCGAACCCATACCCTTGACTCTGAAGGCGTACAAACAGTTCCAAGCTCACGGACATACCATCAATGGCTATGGATTCCCGCAGCAACAAATGATCACTTCCTTCGTCACTGCACCTCGTATTCCAGAGGTTGAAAGACCTTCCACTTCATACTTCAAACCGAGTCCCATTAAAGCGGAACCGAAGGATGATTACATAGTTACACAGCCACCGCCTAAAAAGAAGTGGATTAGAGAATATCTCGGTAAGTTCTTTACAAATCAAACTAAGAATAGTGAATAAAACCTGAAAAGGTTTGTTTTATTTTCAGCCTAAACATCAATGAAACAGCTACGATGCGGTATTTGAAAGTGATTCATTCAATAGGTCAAATTGTCCACACGAGTGCATTATTTGACCTTGTTGAACGACCTCGTCTTGTTTTTGTTCAACTGAATCCAAGAGCACGACTAATACGCATATTTATGATACTTTATTGCTTGTGTTACAAATTGTTTATAAAGATTGTCATTTTATTCTGAATTCTAATTAATTTTGAAGTCCTTAGGACAACGTAACACATGCTTTTATCATTCCACTTAAATTTGACTTCCATAATAAACCGTACGTTAGAAATTGTGAATCTTGAGGAATAGCAGCCATCAGGTAGACCACTAAACCAGTCATAAATATGAATTAAGAAAAAAGTTTTATTTAATTTTAGCATAATATTAAGAAAGAGCACATACCGTGGTTATTTCAAATGAATTAAATAGATCCCTTAATCATTTACTTCAGGACATAAAGTACCAGGATAACATAACTCATGAGGAAGATGAAGGTATTGCGTGTCTACTGGAAGTCGGCGTGCTTCAAGGCGTTCTTCTTTGCAAGGTCATAAATATAGTAGCAAACGTGTTGTTCATATTATTATGTACGTTTCGAATAGGCACGCATATCCCAAGGCGCTTTCCTTCGTGACCTGACATCAAATATTTCTTTGCTTATTACATTTTTACGTCAAACTGTCGCAATATTACTAAACACTTTATCTACCTTACCTTTAGTCATTCCTCATAAATATTTTTTATGTATTGTATCATAATTTGTTTGCTGTTCAATCAGGTTTGTTAGTCACTCAATCATTGTCGGTATTTTTCTCTGTTACTCCTAACAGCCTATCGTTTATTAGTTTATAAATAAACATTTTATCAATTTAACTTCTAGAACTTTTAGAATTTGTTCTGTTATTAATTTATTATGATAATACATATAACCTTTGTAGGTAAGATATTCTTACCTACAAAGAAGTTAAACTTGATAAAGCTATGGTAAATGTAATTTTTAGGATATCGATTTTGTAAAGTAGTGCTTAAATTTGTTAAATTGTACTGGTAATAATCAGCCTATCGAAGTCCACTGCTGGACAAAGGTCTCTCACAAAACGCGCCACAGCACACTTGTATACTTGCATTTAATTATAGAAATAACTTGCATCAAATCGTTTCCACAGTCTCTTATTTATTTTCACTAATGTCTATACTTAGTCTTATTAGAGCCATCGAATACAAAAAGTTCTAGTTCTGACCTTGTCAACATAATTACGACAACAAAATATGTACCTGCGTATTAAAAAATAAATAATGAAAAGTATTATTCTATGAAATAAATAGCGGATGTCGTACACAATGAAACTAGTAATCCAATAAAAGTGGACGTTGATGTGTCAGGTTGGGCTGACGTCGGCGGCGCGCGCGCGGAGTACGTTACGTAACATACATAATTACATAGTCTTATGAGATTAACTACTTAACAGGTACACAGTTTCGCGACACTATTGTACGTCTACGCTTTGTGTCAAGGCAAAACGTAAAAAAATATAAAATACTTCTGGTAATTTCTGTGCTTAGATAAATAAACAGTTTCGGTAACTTTAGTTTACGCAGTTTTGCATAAATGTTAATAAAGTCTTCTATAAAAGTTTCATAGTTGCTCTTGCTTTTATACCTCATCGTAACCATATTTGTTTTCATAAACATTATCTTATCGAGGTTTCTTTGTTTCACTCTTTCAATGCGATTAGCTCGCGTCTGCGTCATACGCACTTTGAGTATCGCTTTCGTTTGATTGTGTACTCTACGTTTTTGTATTAACGGCCATTTTATCATCGCTACACAACTGTTTAGTCGTACGTGGACTTATCATTATTTAAGATACACACATGCTCGCTATCTTAGTTCTAGAACTAATAAATGTCAAGCGACATCTATGTACTACTGTCCCTGGGCTTGACTATGTTAGACTCTGAGCTTTTCGCTGCCTGTACTCGACGTTATTGCGTAACGTCATTCGGGATTAGTAAAGAAAAACCGAAGTTTAATAGTGACGCTGCCAACCTGAAATTCATATGTGCCGCAAACAATGAGACACATACTGTCATGTCCTACTACTATTGCGTCCTGATAAATTTATAAGGACACAATATGGATGGCAAACATAATTACGGTCCGGACATAATTTATATTGCCATCGACACTAAAACAGAAGAATTGCGTAACGTTAGAGAAATGATTGATTAACTACATGAACCTTTTGTTCCTTTTAGTTCTGTATCGTTTATTTCTGTAGTTATAACACTTGTAATATGGATTGGTCATTTTATTATCGTTGAACTAGTAATAGGCGGTTGAGATTGCCAAGTCAAATCTAATTGTTATCGAGTGAGCTACACGTGTCGAGCGTTTGTCGTGTAATGAAGCATCGTAAAAATGTAGAGCGAGCCGTATTGGCGAGGTTATTGACTTTCGAGATAAAAGTAGATATATATAACATCCCAAAATTGTGATATTCCTCTAGATTTATAGCAGGCATCATCTCATATATAAAGTCGTACCTTCGTAAATAAGTTGACCTACTTGTACATATTATAATGGCTACGATGGAGTTTCCAACAACTTTAATATAAAAAAGAAAATTATCCACGTATTTCATGCGAAATTCATCTCCGTAAATTCGTCCCTTTATCTTTGATAATTATGGTATGATTGTTATACGTTTGTTTATTATACATACATAGTTGTATATGAATAGTACATTATTATCGCCGAAATGAGAGCATTATTCATTATAAGTGACAGTTCCATGAGCCCGTCCTATTGTTACTGTCGTCGGCTGGACACGTAGCTGCGTGGCCGTGTGGCGGCCGACATCCCCTCTCTCTTTACCCGTCTCCCTCACACAGCACGCCCGCGTGTTTCGCACCACCTTGCTTATCACTACCAGACCCGGAGGCTTCCTAGCCCTCCCACCACTCGGCCTCATGTAACTGAACTACTCCGCTCACTACTTTATATATATTCAATTTATTACACGAAACGCTTTGTTCGATACCAACCTTATCTCGTTAGTATAAATATTATCTGTGTGTAAACATATTATAATGTATAGCGAGTTAGCCAACTTTAGCCTTTTTGTATCTTACTGGTTGGATATCTACTATAGGTATTGTAGCTCACACATTTTCCCACCACCAACTCCAAAACTCTCAAAAACATATTTAAAATAATATCAAACCGAGATAAATGTAAGAAGACAAACATGTACCTCGAACAATTGTTAATACATCCGAATATGTCAATGTATATTAATAAATATAGAAAGGTGGACTACTGCGGTATTTAGACACGTCCTTCTACAAACAGCCGCTGCCGGCTTGTTTATATCAGGCTGCATTGTTGATGTCCGTGAGCTGCGGCGGTTATTATTACCAACTGAGCCGCTGGAACCTTTACCAATGCCATAAATAGATCTATCTATACATACTATGACAAAAATAATAATTTAATACATATGTATATTATTTATTTGTTGTCGTTACGATTGAAATTGGTATATCTACTAATCTTGGCCCAGCACTCGATACAGAAAACATCAATACCGGTTTACTGGTGTCTGGAATTATTACAGTTTTGTTCGCACGTGTGGGTTGTTCCACATCGTGGGAGACGAGACGAGTGTTTGCGTGTCTCTTGGCTGTAGGCGCGCGCCCGCCATGCGCAATTCTACCAGGCGAACATAACCCGATAGGAGCTCTGTTGATTTCTCGTACGAAACGGCAAAGTGTGACTAGTCGTGTATTAAAAATTATGCTTTCTAATTTAGTTTGCGTGATAGTATTATTAATAGTGATGTTTATTTTTTGTTTTTACATTAATCGGATTGTCTTATCGGATTGATATTAGTATATTGATTAAAATCAAGTTAAATTTTGAGTTAGGAAAATAGATATAACATTATTATGCTTTGAATTCTGCAAACATCATCCTAAACTCAAGATTTACATTATTTGAATTATTGATGTCTAAAATTTGATTTAGCATTTTAAATTCAGTAAAGTCTGCGTTGGATATCAGGAGCTAGAAGTTATACGAGTTCTTACTGACTAGGTATACCTGACTTACTGATTCTGCACAGAGTAAAACTATTTTAAAAGTAAAACACATAATAAGAACAAAAATCGACAGGGCGTATAAACAATAGCTTTTTTATATCTAACATCTTATAACATAATTGGAGTGATATTTTTACTTTATAAAGGCTTCAGAGGTTTCCAAGGGTTAGCCTTGGTGTCTAAAACAACCCTCTGAATTTGCCATTTCGCCAATGACGCAAGTCACAAACATCCCTTCTCAGCCTACCACCTACGCTTTCATCATATCCTGGTACTCTCTGCTATTGACAGCCAATAAGCCTACATATTTTTTTATTTTTTAACATGGGACGATTTTTTATTTTAATGCTTTATTCATTTCTGTGGAACAATACAAATCTGACTTTCGAATGATCGTTATCTAAATTACTTAGCAATTTACATATTATTATCCATTTTTCTTTAACTTGAAACTGGTTAGTTAAACTATTCTTATTTTAAATTTGCAAATGTCATAATCGTAAATGAATTGCATCATCAAAAAAGGTCTGTTAAATTGAAATCTTTAATAGCAAAAATCGCTTCATAATACCTTTTCGTGATTATTGACAAGAATTGTTTCTATAAAAAATCTATTATCCTAACCATGAAACATATTAAAATGTTCAAGTTCAATACACGTTTGAGTGATTCTATTAAATATTTATCCAGAATCTCGTATAAATTTGTTTTATTATCCGCTTTTCTAAAATGTTTCAATGTCACAATTTATTCGTTAATATTTTATTATTGCCCTTCTGACAGTGCTCTGTAAATAAGCTTGTGGTTACCTGAAACTAATATCGTGGCCAATGGAAGCTTGAAAATTGAAACACTATATAATTAAATCGCTGACCCCGAGACTTTGTTTCATGCCTGCCTTGTAACTTCACAGGTTGCAGTAACCTTCAAACCTTGACATTGTGAACCACAGGTTGCGTACTATTATTTTTGCGGCAGAAGACTTATAACTGCGGTAGATACTTTACCGCTCATTGCTAATACAAAAATTATACCATCAGTAGAGCATTATATTTAACGTTATGGAAAAAAAAGAACCAATGTATCCAGTTAAATATTTTAAACGTCCATCACTATTAATTCGGTGAATTTAAAATTTAATCTTGGAGGTCAGCTGTCAAAGATATTCCATACACTACTTAATATTTAAAACTTACTACTGCCAATGGTTTTAATATTGCTTTTGTGATTTCATCTGAATCGGTAAATTCAAGACTTAATTTAAATCATTGCCTAATTTCGTCTATAAGTATGTAGACAATAGTGCAAAATTTATTTCTCTAGGTACACATACATACACATAAAAGATAATAAATTTAATTTTTTATTATAATTTTAGTTGCCTTAACTAATTAAAAGCATGAAACATGACGTCAAGAAAACTATTTGACCTTATTTTTGTAGAGTAAGATTATGCTTATATTTCGTGAGATGTGGTGTTACTGAGTTTAATGTTTTATTTATATCATTATTAGGTACACCACCAATTCTTGATGCGATTTTCCAAAATCAACATTAAGTATATCGTCAACTATCAAGTGATTTAGATCCGTGTAACGAACAATAGTAGCACATACTTATTGAGTTCTATGAATTAGAGAGTCTAATTTATTGCGCAGTTTTCTCAGTCTAATCGTAAACAACTTTGCTAAAGCTTTTGATAGATTGAACAGATAAATATTTTTTATTATAATTTGGAGGTGGTTGATCTAACGAAGACCTAGAATATTTTTTATTAATGATTATATTATTTCCCATCGATACATCCTCTGGCCTAAATACACTTATTATTTTTACTTTGACCCACTTGCTATTGTACTTAGTCAGCGTAGTATATCCATAGCTCCAAAATATCCATATATCCATACAAAGACAAACATCAAAATATATCTTTCTATTTAAATCGCTATTAGAGCTTTATTGTTAATTATTATTATTATTAATAATCTATTATTGTGAAAGAAGCACAAACGAACAAACTTTCTAGCTGAATTTACGTAGTCAGTACAATAGTGTTATATTTATAGTAGTTACTAGTAGTAGCCAGTGTTTGATGTGAATAAGAGTCATTGATCTAAGTTGATTATTTAGAAGCTCTATAAAGGCAGAATGTTTATCAAAGTCACGGTGGCAAAATACTTCCACCTTTAAGGACGAACTTAAACCATTTCTACTTTCATTCAAGCGACTGTATAAATTGGTCAACAACCTCCTGTGTTTTATGTCTTCCTATTATTTTGATTGTGATTCGGGTAATTGAACTAAATTTTAGATTTATTCGTACTACTAATCTTTGTGATAATGGAATTTATATTAATGTTATTGATATTTTGATTTATCATTGATATTAATAATTGTATGAACGAGTAAACTGTTCATTACGATATTGTTATTTGTGTACTGTATGATATTCTTTTTTCTGTTAATAGAATTTCTGTTCAAAAATCAAGTTTGTTTTTGCGCCTGAAAGTGTGTGACCTACTCACTAAAATGCCGATTTTCTTATTGGAAAAATCATCATGGCTTTAGTTTAGTTTTGTTTACTGCATCGGGGACAATTTCACAAATTGAATTAACTATTCTGATTTATCGGCATCATCATCAGTCTATCGCAGTCCACTGCTGGACATAACTATGCGTCTCCAGGTATACGTCACTTGGCACGATCCTCGAACGCTAATACTGTTCTTATTCTGATATTACATATATGCCATATGGTTTCGCTGTTATTTTATTAATTAGTTTATCTGTTAATCTACAAATTATCAATTATCTTAAGATTAAGCTTCAAATAAAGAAAGACAACTAATAATTATATGTCTTCTTCAGTATTATTGCTTTCGACATTGACAATGTAATTAATTATCGCTCGGATTAGCGAAATTTTATCGAGTAAGTAGATATACTTTTCCCTTAAAGCCGCAATAATGCCACTATACATGTATTATTTCTATATATACATCTTGATAAATTAGTCGATAATATTACTTATCTTTTACATACATACCTACTCATATTAACGTCTGTTTCTTAGAAAGGTGTTCAAAAACTACCAATTTCTACTTGCTAAGATCTTGACATAAATACTTCTTTCTCCTTATCTTGTTGTAATTTGGCAACCTTATTATAAGGTAGCATTGTATCTAGTGTTGTGAGACGAAGGGTACGCTCAATAATGCTTCTGGGACTGCAAGCGGCCATATGCTAAGGTAACTTGCCTACTATATGTGTCTTATTTTCCATTTCTTGAGATAAACTGTCTGCAAGCATCATTTCTGAAATAAACTCCTTATTAACCAAGCACGATGTTCTAGGAATTAATGCGCAACAAAATACATAATGGTAAAGACGGTATTGCAAATGACAGCCTTTACCCATCCACTGTCTATTAAATAAGTAGGTATTACGTAATTCATACTACAGATGAAAACAACAATAAGAATTGGTATCGGTTGGACGTGATAGATAAACGGTAGATTACTGTTGTTTTAGGTACGTATAACTAAATTGTTGAAGTTTATCATATTTTTAGATAAAAAATACTCGTACGCAAATCTATAAAATTAAATATTTTTCTAACGCCGCGCCGAACAAAACAAGCCCAGACCATCGTACCACTAGCAGACGCGCGCGAGTAATTTTACGGGCCGATTACGATGCGACGTGTTTTTTCTGGCAACTCGCAGAGCAGCTGATTTTCGGCGTGGCAACTGTTAACGCCAAACAAACCGAAAGCACGCGCGTAACCACATGTCCTGGCGTAATTTTATCGCCATACCACGCCCCCTATTCCGTCTCTTTCCTTCTAGACGAAAATACCGCCCGTCTCACTCACCATTGCAGCGTGACTGATTATTCTTAGAAGTAAGCCATTATCAATTTTATTGCTATTACTTGAAGGTTGATAATCGCGCAACACTACTATCAGTGAGCAATGTGGCACATTTACATCTCTCTCACTCTAATACGGCTGTTTCATTACTACGGTTGAATCGAACGCCTGCTGCGTTATGTTCGCCTGGTAGTTTGCCGCCACGGACTGCAGCCGTCGACGAGTGGTTGACACGGGTTTGACAAGCGTTGACCGCTCTAGGATGGCCCGCTCGTTTTCTAAACGGACAGTTTGTAGATTGATGTTTCTTGTATTACAGTTTTGCAAACACAATCGTTTCGCGTTTGTGTGTTAAGTCGGTTGTGACATATTGGCTTTGTTTACAGAGGAGGAGCCGAAGTCGCCGGTATCGGTGCGAGTGGTGACGGGGCTGCCGGTAACGCCGCGCAGTAACGGCGTGGTGCGGCCGACGACGCCGGTACCGGTAGCAACCCCCTGCGCCCCCGCGATCCCCGCGGTCCCCGCGCCGCTCACCGTCACGCTCGAGCCGGTGCCCGCGGCTGTGTCGGTCGCCCCTCCCTCCGTGTCCCTCCTCGACTTCGCACAAGAACATTCCAGGCCGCGGACGACGAGTAACAGTCATGGGTACGTTTATGTTCTCCTAGTAGCACCGGTGTCTGAAACAGCTGGAGATTCGCACGCCGTCGATTGTTGTTTTGTTGCCACAAGCAAAAGTCTTACTTATCAAGTTCTTTCTTCAATAAACTTTTTATCTATGTTTTGTATAAAACTGTGACGACGACCGACGGTATCAAGTATTTACTACGTGAGAACGATGATCAAGATTTTGTTTTAAATTTAAAAATTAAGGACAATATCTGTATCTGTATACACGCTTGGAAACTTGTAGAAAGTTATTAATGTGTAACTACAGCATCTCTTGGGCTATTTACAACTCATGAATTCTTAATATTCAAGGATGATATTTTCACTTAACAATTGATTAAGTAGGTAAGAACTGGTAAACACTATCTGAAGTGAAGGTGATGATCTGAGAATAGGCATGGGAAATAATAATTATAGGACTCAACACACACTGTGCGGAGTGTTATTTCTCTTAGCATATTTGAAATTAATCCCTGAGTCAGAGTTAGTACCGGCAAATTATATCCAGATAATTTTTGTCTATACTTCAATATATTGAAATCCATGATTTCAGCTAAAAACTGCATTATTATTAAAATAAATAGGCCTTACCGAAGCCGCACGTTCAGGGTTTCCCATCTAAGACAAATCCTTTGTTTGATGAGCACGATTATTAGTTCTGTGTGTGGGTGTAATTTATCTATTTAGTAAACGCTCTGCATCGCTTGCGTTCATATATTTAGCCCGGTGCAATTTACTAATTACAACATATCAATAATGAGCAAATAATGTCGCATGTAATTTTGTCGTAACGAAAACATGTGACTATAGAACTGGCAAACTGAACTAGTACTATTCGAATTATAGACGTTTCTAGTGAATTAAAAAAAAAACAAAACATATCTTGGAAAAAAATCCTCCTTACGTTCTCAAGTTAAGTTACGTCATACATGTGGCAAATCATTTTTATTTATACATAACATTATGGTCCAGGGATGTTGGAGTAATATCCTACTAATATTATAAACGTGAAAGTTTGTAAGTATGGAAGGATGGATGGGTGGATGAATGTTTGTTACTCTTTCACGTAAAACTACTGAACGGATCTGGATGAAATTTGGCACAGAGATAGATTATGGTCTGGAATAACACATAGACACATACACTTTTTACAGCGATAACCGACATCCACGCGGGCGGAGCCGCGGGCAACAGCTAGTAATTAATATTTTATACATAACACTGGTATTCAAACACAACGTAAGCTGTTAATGAATAAATAAATGAATGAAAATGAATGAATGTATTCCGATGCCACTGGACAATCTGCATTCGGATTGTTATTCATTGAAGAATTAATAAAGTAAAACTGGAGCAATCATTTAATTGAAAAACAATAGTATGAATATAGGTCATAATTGAAATTGTAATTTTATCCTTGCTATCATCCTATCATCCTACTGTGTTATGTTCCTCTGGTATTTATCAAACGGATTGCTGTCAAGGTTTGGTTATTAACTACCGTGGATTGAATACGTAATGGTTTTATATATTCAACATTGTGTTAAGGTCTTCTTACACATGCATCATTTATTTCACGATACATATACATTTTATACTACCAAGGAGGCAAACAAGCATACGGCCCATACGCCGGCATACAGTGAGTGTGGAGTATCACTCGCGCGTTGCCGATCCCTTAAAAGAACAACTTCTATCTAAAAGAAACTCATAGTATAGTTTCTTAGGAAAATCTCTGCAAAAATCTCATTCCACATCTTAATCGTACGTGGAATAAAATTCTTCTGAAACCGTACAGACCCTCTAGACAAGTGACATTTACGGTAGTCGAATCGAAAAGTCAAAAAAGCAAATGTATGGGATTTGACGTAAGTTTACGACATTAAATCGTAGACTCACGTCAAATTCCATACATTTTATTTTTTGACTTTTCGATTCGACTATCGCTTATGCCACTTGTCTTGTCTAGAGGCTCTGTACGGGAAGAATTACATATAACATACATACCTACATGCAATTCAACTTAATAGTAAGTTAGAAACAAATAAAACGTCATATGGAATAAGTAGGTTTGCACATGTAGTTTATTATTAAATTGGTACAATGCATAATAAATTATTAGGTAAGGAAAATGACAAAGCATATGATACATTTATCTACATAAATAAGTACATAATTCGTAATTGTGAAAATTATATTAAAGATGGAGCTGTTTTTCCTAGTTTAGCAAAACAACTTCTAGTTAGATGACGCTCGGTCGTCGTAATTCCACCGTTATTGCTTTTTGCGTTATAGTTTCTAAATGTTCTACATAGGTTCTCTCAACTTAGTTGGCAGTCTACCACTTATAAAATATTTATTTATTTTTAAAACATAATATTGTATGCCTAAGCAAGATTTAACATAGTCTACGGATAAACCCGAACTGTTTCAACTCACAGTAAAATTATAAGATTATTCTGGGCAATTTTGTCCGTTAGGGCTAACTCTGGCTGATCGTAAATCACACCTATTTCCTATTTATTGATTAAATACTAGAGAAGATTTGTGTGGTAATACCAACAGCCTTGCTACGAAAAAATACGTAGCCTCGTGATAAAAGTTTAGGAAATTACGTTAAATTAAATAACTTATTTTACATACTTCTTTCAAACTGTGTGTTTTTTTAAATTATTCTTAAAAAAGATTTAAAGTTTTTTTTAGTTTTATGTTAGATTGCGTCGTCCTTCGGAAATTATGCGGAATATCGTTTGAAAACAGGTTCTAATAATATAAATTATGCGATAGTGTTAAACATTATTTAAGATTTAGTAACAATTGGTAACAATTTAATTTTATCACAAAGAAAAAATAAGAATAAAGAGATTGTTTTTACTTATATAATTAAATTGCCTTTTTTGTGTTCGCAAAGAGTTAATTTTAAATTAAATATATACAATAATTTACCTACCTACTTAATATAGAATATAATAAACGTTATTATGTAAGTATATAATAAATATTTTATATAAAATAATAGAATAATCTAGAAATGATTAAGCCAGTCTCAATGCTATAATAATAAGCAATTATCAACAAAAACAAAGGCTTGTGTTTTTTGTTTCCTTACTTCATTTTAACTAATATAAATACACACTTGCTGTTGCCCGCGGCTCTGCCCGCGAAAAACATAAACAAATCTATCCCACCGTACATTTTTTCGGGATAAAAGTATCCTATGTGCTATTTAGTTAGCTAAAGCTAGTATTGAATATATTTTTTTAAAGATGAGAAGAACTCGGGAACAAGCCCTGTTTCGTAGCAGGCTTTACAAACATACAGTTCACGCACACAAATTACACCCAGAATCAGAAGAAACAGACACATAACACAGGACGAGACGTGCGGGAATCGAACCTACGACCTCCGGCCTAGCAGTCAGGTCACTAACCACCAGAACAACAAGCCAGTATTTGCCACTGACTCGTGTCACTGATAGCCTGAACTCCTAACGTCAACAATTTCTAAGTATTCATGATTGTATAATAAGAATTCGTATTAATTTACACATAACTACATTACGATAATTACCCAATCAATACTGTCTGCCAATTTTAATTCATTGTCATTTGATATTTGAATTGAGCTTTCATTTTTTTCGGAGATTAAGTAGTTGTACTTAGGTTTGTAGCAGAAGAAACGCAGAATTGTGCTTAACATACAACGATTTGTCCTGGATGGTATTTAACCGAACCCAAGACATCTGGGCTACGCCACTAATTCCACAAGGCGGTCTAAAACTTAAAAAAATGTATACGGAGCATGTTATTATTAAATTCGCCATCTCTTCCAGTTTATTACTTCCTGGTATTATTTAAAGGAGTAAATAAAAATGTATATTTGTCTGCAGGCCACCCCAAATCCCTTCCCCTCCGTCGGTTAGTAGTAATGGTAGTGGCAGTGGCAGTAGCATCAATGGGAGTGGAAGCGGCAGCGGAGGCAGCAGTGGTAGTGCCCCCCGCGCTGGTACCAGGGAAGTCCACAATAAATTGGAGAAGAACCGTAGAGCCCACCTGAAGGAATGCTTCGAACTTCTCAAGAGACAACTCCCTGCTACACCCGATGACAAGAAAACTTCCAATCTTTCTATTCTGGGCTCTGCTATCAGATATATTCAGGTAAGTTCCCAAATTATTATTATTCGTGTTAGACAGAGACAAAAGACATCATGTATTTTTTTTATTTTGTGTTTATGTATACTGTTTTGGTATTATAGTTTTTAACACTTCAAAAGTTATAATATTTATTGTTCTTTTTACGTTAATTTTTTTCGTAAAGCGTTTTCCTCAGAAATTATAAACAACGTTTACCTCGCTGACGTTTTATTACATCATAGTGAGCTCCCAGGAATTGAATTTCAAAATCAATTAAATAACAAACATCCATCCCTACTTTTGCGTTTTTATTAGTAGGATTGTCAAGATACCGTATATATAGAGATATATCGTATAGATAAAGTACTTGCATATTTATGCATGCGTATTGTATTTATGCATGTACGTAACATATGCATCCCCTCGATTCATAATCGTTGGTTCTTACATATAAAATAGATGATGCTTGACAACGAATGCAAGGACATTGATTTTTATACCATCCTGTTGTATTTCTAATATGTTTTTATTATGTAACTGTGTCTTATGTTATCTTTGATATTTTATATGGCTTAAGTAATATACAAGGTAAGCAATTACCGTAACCTATGGACGATTACATTCCGAGGAGAAGTAGCCGCGTGTTATCGTTCTGCTTACCTATAACTAACATTTTATGTTATGTTTTATGTATCTTTTTGATCAATCAAACTTTTTTTTATTAACATTTGACGTCAATTTTGATTGACAATAAATTGCTATCAAGACGTCATAGAGAGGGATGGAGTTATACACTTTATATAGCTCCATCCCTCTTTCCCACTCATAAGAACGACTTTATAAATAACACTTCATCTAAAAGGCTTTCTTTATGACTGCATTTATATATTTTTTTAGGTATTTACGTGACTCGGAAATTCAAAGGGCTCCTGTAAATATATATATATATATATATATATATATTTTTTTATACTACTTGGGTGGCAAACAAGCATGACCTGATGTTAAGCAGTATCCGTAGCCTATAGACGCTTGCATTACCAGAGGTATCACTTGCGTGTTGCCAACCCATTTTTTTTACACCAGGGCTTCAATTATAATGTTATTTTTTAAGGAAACTGCGCAATCTACTCGATGTTGAACGTTGTGCAAGTTTCTGTTTTTAGTTATATGACTTTCCTTTCGTTGGTCGTCGAGGTACACAAATTGTTTCGTCAGAACAACGTGGTGTTCACGATCACCGAGACTTATTTTTGTAATTCAATTATAAAGTATGGCTTCCCATCCACACGGAAAATGTTACAAATTGTCGAGTTTCGGTTGCTTTATATAACGACACAAATCTTAAAAATAGGGAAGTTATGATTAATGTCGCAAGAACAATCTAATTATAAAGTAAGACTTCGCATCCACGCGGAAATTGTTACAAATTTTCAAGTTTCGGTTGCTTAATTTACGGCACAAATCTTAAAATAAGGAAAATATAATTAATGACGAAAGAACAATCTTGCGACAATAATCATAATTGCCTTATTTTTCAATAGAAGAGTTTTTAGACAAAAACAATAAGAATGAAACAACAACCTTTCACAAATATTGTTCTCGTCTTTTCGATGTCTAATTAGATTAGAAATAAGTATAGTTATGACGTTATGAGTTATGGTTAGAATCTTATATTTTAGTTTTTTTATTCGAAATTTTATTATAGCTAAAAAGAAGAAAAAAAATGATATCTAAAGAAACATTAACGCTGTTGATATTGTCCTGTTAGTGCTGGCCAATCAAACTTACGAACTACTAAAGACTTATGTTCTCCTGGTACATTGTCCGCAGGTGCTTAGACGTAAGGAACGCGATTGCGAACACGAGATGGAACGGCTGGCCCGCGAAAAGATCGCAGCGCAACAGCGTCTCTCCGCCTTGAAAAGAGAGATTTCCGTCCGTACAACTGTGCGCCCTCGGAGTATCGGTACGTTAACCTCTTACCGCCTACTGCGCTCCTGGTACATTTGGTCGAGATTATTTAATATTTGGCTTCGGTTATGATTGGATATTAACAAATTATGGTTATTACCTTAATTATTTTGTATTGAATAGAAATAATAGTAATAAAATATTCTTAAACATTATTATTTAATTATGATTATTATAATAGATAATAATTTGCGTGAATTCAAAGTAAGTTAAGAAGTAGAGCCGTGAGTGAATAGAAAGTTGTTTCAAGTTATTTCATATTATTGTTTTTTCCTTATCTTTGGTAAAATAATCATTATCACATTATTATTTAATTATATTATTATTAAATATTTATTATTTCCTTTTTATTAGATAACGTCTCTGAGGAGAAGGACAGAGAAGAACCTGTTAACGGACAGGTTCTGGGAATCCCTATAAGTGTAAGTAATAATTTACAATAATAATAAATGTTTTATTATAATAATTATAAATGTAGCAAACTAAGATAAACTTTATAAATTTTAGATATCAGCCTCGCCGCCCCGTTCCGTAGCAAGAATGGAAACGTCACCTCCCCGTACTTTAAATCTAAGCACGAAGTTACGTACGCTGCCCATACAAATCACACCCACCACTTCGCAGGTATGCGCTCTTGGTACTTCCATAGAAATTAGAGCTATCCTAATCCGAGATTAGGATTTGTTAAAGAATAATTATTGTATTACTGGGTTACGCGTAATTACGGGTGTTGATTTTAGTAAAATTATATGAAAAAACATAATCAAGATAAACTAAAATATTAAGAAAATAAATACCTACTTATATGAAATCTTTTGATACGCGCGCGGAGATGATTCTGATACTAGGAATTTAGAAAACGGCGGTGGTTTTAGAAGTATGTAGGTGGATTTAACAATCTGCCTTCATTTAGGGGGCATCTGCACTGGACAGCAGTTTTAGGGGGCGCCATAATTAGAATGTTAAAAAATTGCTAATTAGCTGCTAGGTGATAAAGAGTGCAAATTAATTAAAGGGATCATATCCTCCCCGTCATCAAAATAAAGCCATCCATTACATATTAATGAGTTTTTGAAACAATTTATCTACAATCAAGTTTCCTCACCGGTTCGAAACAATCTAAAATCCCGAGGTGATAGATACAAGTATCTAGTGCTTATTAAAGAATGCGATTTTGCAGCAGGCGGGCCGTATGCTTGTTTGCCACTTAAGTTATACTGTCCCTTTACTAATCTAGTTTTATTAATGTGGTGTTCCAGGTTGTCAGAACATCATACGGTACTAGACCTAACACGTTGACGCTGACTACGCTTGCGCCCGCCGACCCCTCCACACAAGTAAGTGCCCCACTAGATAAACTCCATAGCATCTTAGCAGCATCTCTACCCATAAACATCTTACTGCTAGGTACGGGTATTCTCCATACACTTGGAGCGATATTAGCCTACTATACCACGCTGGCCAGACGGGTATAGGGTTTTGTTTCGAGTTTTCTTTCCCTTGCAGTGTATATTATTTCCCTGAGTACCTAACTCCCTTAGTGGACTCTGATGACACCCTCGGGATCGAATGGCGTAATGACATTTGTATTCTTAATCCGTCACCACACCGACTCCATCTATAATAGAAAAAAGAGTCGCTGAATCTGTTGCTAAGCTCAAATCTCGAGAACAGCTAAACCGATTTCGCTAATTCTTTTTTTGCTATGTTCGTTATTGTCAGAAGAAGGTTCTTATGTAAAAAAAAAGAAAGTTGAGCTGAAAATAGTTTAACTCGGGTTAAATCAGGGTGGGCCACTAGTAATCTATATTTTAAAACTCGAAGAAAAAACTTTATACTCCTTTTTAAGCACAATGCGCGTACGGAGTAGCGTGATTTTTGGCATAGTTAAAGTTTATACGGAGAAGGACTGCAATCAAGGTCGAATTTGCTAGTAGTAGTAAATCTGTGAAACAATGGCATGCGACGTTGTTTTTTTTTATACTAAACTGTTTGGCAAACAAGCTCACCACAAGCCTGATGTTAAGCAGTTACCGTAGCCTATGGACGCTTGCAACACCAATTGTTATACGTTCTTAACTATTATTTACCCGTTTAGGGATAGAATTTTCAAAATCCTTTCGCAACTGATGATGTTCTAAATTTCAGCTTTCTAGACCTAAGTAGTAGTTTTGGATGTGCGTTTTTTAGTCAAGACGAATGATTTAGTATACCAGTATTGTAAGAAAGAAAGAAAATTATTTCTTTCTTTCTGTTGCAGCACGTCCCAGCTTTGCACGGGCGGACATTTATTAAGTTTTGTAGGGATCCCGTATTTTAAATATTTAGCCTATCTAACCCGCTAATAATTTAGCTTTCTAACGGTAAAAGAATTTTTAAAATCGGTCGAGCAGTTTTTGAGTTAAATTGTAACAAATAAACAAAAAAAAAAACAAATCCTCTTTTTATATATGTGATAATACACGAACAAAATATTTATATATTCATTGATCAACCTTTGTGCTTCAGTTTAAGTTAAGTTTTTATAAATAAATACATAAAATTCTCTCGCTTAGTATGTGTTTTCGTTGTAACTTTACATATATAATGTAACCCAGTGTAACACGGTTACTGACATGTCACCATCTTATTATAGTGTTACCGATTGAATAATAATAGTATACATTTAACTCGGGCCATATTAAAACATTAATTTGGCGTACCATAGTCAAAGTCAAATTCATTATTATCAAATACCTATATAAAACTTATGGATGTCATAAAAACAAATGCCAGAATATTTTTACCCTACGGCCAATTCGCTGACCAGGGTTATAGCCTCGAGAAGAATTGGCAAGAAACTCGGACCACTCTTTTTTAATCGCCCGAATATAACATTTATAATTTGGTATAAGTTACAATATTTGTCGTAACAAAAATGGACGCCAACCAATATACCATACAATAAATTTAAATAAAAGTATTTAATTAATGAGGAAACAACATACAATAAATAATAAATAGTGCCTAACCCAATAGGAGGTAGGTTTGCTGATATGTATGTATGTTTTAATTGTACAATGTAATGTAATTGTTGTTAAATTGTATTTCACTCGGTTTGTCTTCATATTATTATCTGACTTCTATTCCTAAGGTCTAAGATTCTGGCTTCGATTTCCGATAAAGTTTTTTTTTCTCCTCCAGACCGACTTTGGTCAGGGTTTTCTGGTACGGTCTGATTTTGAAAGAGATTAGCCAACTACGTAGGACATAGTGCACAAGTATGTGTGCAAACAGGTGCCTGTACAGTACTACTTTAGTACTTTATTCTTTCCGGACCGGACATAGATCAGGCGGAGGATAGGATCTCGATGTGTTTTGGATGGTCACCCATCTTCGTACTGACCGTACCAAGTTAGCTTTACCGTGTACATCCACGACCATTACTTAGGTACAGGCTTAATGTGTAAATATTAGATTTTTATAATTATGTTTCGGTAACGTGTATATTTGCATTGTTTCAGGCTATGGAGAACGGTGTTACAAACGCCCTTAGCACTACCTTAGTACATCCAGCTCAAATACATCTCCCTATATCGCAGGTAAGCAAACGCTTTATTACCAATGTAAATGAGTCTATATGTTCGAATTAAATGATTCGCCATCTGCCTAAGGTATAGGAAAACATCGTGAGGAAACCCACATGTCTTAGAAGAAATTCTAAAGACATGTCTGATTCACCAACCCGCATTAGGCCAGCGTGTGTGAATTAAGGCCTAAACCCCCCCCCCCCCCCTCTCTCTTGATAGAGGAGAAGAGACCCGTGCCCAGCAGTGTGACATATATGGGTTGCTATTATTAACGCTTTATTTATTATAAGATGCCCGATAGCCCGCGGCTCCGCCCGCATGGATGTTGGTTAAAGCCATAAAAAGTTTCCCATGTCCTTCCCCAAAATACCGTCGGTCCCTTTTCCGAATTTCTTTATATTCCGCCCTCAGACACGAGTTACTTTCGTATTTATATTAGTAGGGATTACAAGCAGTAATTAAATTACAAACTTTATTACTTCACAAAAAAAATAAAGAATCTAATATTGATAATATACAAAGACAACACTGCTGTTTTATAACGTCACGTTCCCATAACGCCATGGTTGTTAACTGTTTTGTAATTCTAATAATTACTATTTTGTTTATATTAATTTTAATAGAAAAGCTTTATTTTTTATTTAATAAAAATGCTTTGCTTAGAAAATGAATATTTTCCTTTTCTTTCAATTTGGATCGCATTGTTCCTTTTCCGTAAAAACAAACAATAGTAAGGCAATATTATCATCACACATTTATAAATTTAACATGTTTTTAGCTTGAGCTGAGCCCCTAAAGCACTACAACTTAAACAATAAAATTATATTATTGAAAAAACATAAAAAATCCGTCTTTTTGTAACTCAATAAACAACTGATTGGCCTAACATAACCCTTCATTTGCAGCACCCTAATACTAAAACAGTATTCCAATCGTCCCAAAACATTCAATGCCTCAGGGCATCATTCGTTTAAAAGCGCTTCGAAATTTACCGAAAATTTTTATGTGAACTCCACAGGTGGTCGGCGGCAGTGGGTTAGTAGTAGGGCCTGCAGCGTTGCAGCTACTGTCTACAAGTAGTGGGCTGCGCGTTCTACAGGCTCCCGTACATACTAATGGTAAGTTATGATAGCCTGGTACTAAAAGACCGATTAAGGTTATTGTCAAGAAAAAAAAAGTGAATAAAAATAAAAATTGTGTTTTGTGTGATTTTCGTAGTTGTGCGCTTAATTTCTTAAGATAATATTGTCCTTTCCGCCTAGAGCCGCTTAATATTTTAGACAATTAGTAAAAAACTTTCTAAACATATTATTTAAAACCATTTTTTTAACACAAAAGTTTTTATGAAGTTTTAATTTTTTGCTCAATGCCAATTATTTATTTTAGCAAAAATTTTTTTACATAATTATTATTTAGAAAAAAACTTAGTATATAAAAACTATGTCCTTTTTGAACAAAAGTTTAAAAAGTTTTTATTTTTGCTCATTTCCAAAAGTACGAGTAGGTATAGGTATTTGGAGTTACGCCCTTTGTAGTGAAAAGCTTCGTTATGTATCTAAAGTTTAATTAATTCAACTAAAAACTTTAAAAAATATGCATACATACATACATATCATCAGGCCTGTCTCCCATTGGGGTAGGCAAAGAGTATGGTATGATTATGAAGATGATGACGAAGTTCTATGATGATGAACTAGAACTGGTTAAATTTTGCGAAAATTTGTTGAAACTAAATGCCGCCTATGGTTTTTTTAGTTTTTCGTATTTTAGCCAGGTTCTTTAAACCCATAACTATTGGATATTAAGACTAGTCTAGAGTTCAAGTTGTTTGCTAGCACATCTCAAGTTTAGTTTGACCTTTACCGAATTCATTATTATAAAAAAGAAAGAAATAAATTAATGAATTGTTTGTCAACAGGTGTTACGAGCACCGGGGAGAACAATAGGTTACATAAAGAGAACGGAATCGTCTCATCCACACCGGTTTCCACAACGGCTGGTAAATAAAATTCAAAATATTTTATCACTTCTATACATTTTTCAGTTAATTCTCACGTTTTTAAAGTATATTACAGTAGGCACAATTTTAGTTGGCAGATTGAATATAGTATAAGTGGCGTTGCCATGGAAAAATATTAAAAAAAAAAACAATATTATTAGCAAGTAGCATGTGCTATGTTTTATTTTCAACAAAATTAGAGATCACTAAATGTTTATAGATTCGTAAGAAGCTGAGATAGACCGCTGGTATTTAATAAAAATAATTAAAATAGAAAAAACGTAAGTAGTTCGAGTGAGAAAGGGAGATAGAGCTATATAATGTGTATAGCTCTGTCACTCTTTCTCGCTCGAAAGGCTTACCTTTAACATGTCCCTATCCTAATTAAGTTCTGTTTTTTTCATGCTAATACTAATGCTAATAAGGTCAGTCTAGTAGCATTTTTCACCTTATACTATTTTATTTATTTTTTTATTTATTTAAACTTCATATACACAAATTCGTATAAAGGCGGACTTAATGCCAGAGGTATTTTCTACCAGTCAACCTATAGGGTGATGCAGAGATAAAACAAAGTAGGTGCACGAATCTAAACTTGAAATATTTTACTATTCTTCTTCTTCTTATCGTTTGGGTAGTGGCCAACCTGACTTATTTAGATCGCTTAATTTTTTAGTATGGAGTATCCCTGGGATCGGAAAACATTTATTTCAAAACGCATCCCTAAATGGGCGGTGGGAACCTATACTCACACACAAGAACATAACTACACCGCTGTGTGTAGTTATTTGGCTGTGGTCTTCTGTAAGGTGTAGGTCCTTTATCAGTCGGGCTTGCTCGCTAGTATGGTGCCCTACCTTAAATAATTCATATCTATATTTTCCATTGTGTTCTACATGACGTTCAAAGTGGCCTCCTACTTGTTATTGGCGTTTAGCCATAATAATGCCTATTTTTCAATTGTTAAAATATTATATCATAATAAAGCTATTGTGATTTGAAGTTAGACAAAACAAGCTATCTTGCTATTCTGTGTGATAACAGAGAAACAATGCAAAGCCCCTGACTAATAATATAGGCTAGACCTACGTGACTTCTTTACCTTGACCTAATTCGTTGGCGGACCATTGAAAGCTGATGTAATATCATAATAAACCTAAGTAAGGTAGGGCACCATACTAGCGAGTAAGCCCGACTGGGGAAGGACCTTCTCTTACAGAAGGCCTCTCCAGCGCACATTTAAGAATGCGTTTTAAATAAGACGTTTGCCTGTCCCAGGGGATAGGCATATAAGGATATCCTCATTTTAAAGTCCTGCTGTAAAAAATTGGATCGTCAACACGTATACCTCTGGTATTGCAAGCGTCCATAGGCTACGGTAATTGTTTAACATTAGGCGGGCCGTATGCTTGCTTGCCACCCAAGTAGTATGTAAAAAAGTAGTATAAAAATAGGGCTGCTCAATTTGAGCCTGTAACCTCCTCACCTCGTTGCATGTACATTTTAATGTAATTTCGTTTGACGGCACCGGCGTATAAAGAAGGTAGAAGGAAACTTCTTTCCTCTAGAGCTAATTTTGTCCATTTTAGATTTTGACGACCAAAAGCTGTGTAGCTTAAAGTATAGGTAATTCACGTTACAACGGGTCGGGACGGGGCCGATGTTTGGCCGAGATGAACATCTCAGTTTCGTCTGTCTGTTCGAGTCCGCCCGTGCCCCAGCCGAGACGGCCCGGAATACCCCTGGTATTCCGTAAGAGTGAAAACCGAACGACCGCGAAAACGGAGCAAAATCTGGCTGTCAGATTGATAATCCGCCGGCTGATTCTCTAAGAAACAGCGATGGCAAACTGACAGTTGCTATCGCAAACTGACAGTTGTGATTGCTCTGTGACGGCACAATCTATTGACTAAACGTCAAAAAGGGCTCTTACGGAATACCGATTTTCAATCTGACAGCCAGATTTTGCTCGGTTTTTGCGGTGGCTCGGTTTTTGCTAGCGAAAATCGAGCCTGTTTGACGTTTAGCAATCGTGTGTGCCGTCACCGAACAATCACAACTGTTAGTTTGCGATCACTGTTTTTTTAGAGAATCAGCAGGCTAGTGTAACGCGAATCATCCTTTACAGTATGCTAATGTAAGTGTATGATATTGTTGCAGACGGAAGCGTTGTGGTGAATGGTCTGACGCCGCTGGTGGTGTCGCAGCCTGCCGCACACCTGCTGCAGACGCACACGCTCACGCACAAGGTCAGTTCTCTTTTGTACTACTATACTACTGGGACAGGCATACTCCGAACCAGAGGACTATAAGCGTGCCATCAGCAATGTACGGTCGGCAACGGAGTTAGCTGTACAGGGCATATATGAGGATTCGTTTTTTAGGAAAACCAATGTATGAATTTGTGTGAAATATTTTTTATCCGTAGATTTGGTCTAATTGTACACTGTTACCAAATTCCACAGAAATATATACAATATTCTTCTTAAAAAAACTAATCTTCATATAGGCAGTACAGCTAACTCCGTTGCTGTGTGTACCTATTGGTGCTCATGCAGAAAATATTAAGGGACCTACATGTAGGCTGAGCAAAAAATGGCATTAACAAAAGACTCCAAGGGTCGAAGTGCTCTGGCCGGAAGACCAGCCCCTAAACAAGATAAGATACTATATTTCCTTCTTCCGACGACCTAGTAAAGGCCGTCGGCCAGCCTATGAATAAGGTGAACTCAAGACTGAATGCTGTGGAAATTCTTGAGGGTAGGCTTATGTCCAACAGTGGACGTCTTTCGGCTGAGATGTTTTAAAAATTCGTAGTAAATAAAAATACAAAAAACTTTGTCATACAAAGATGATTTTCCTGATAATCTAAAAAAAATACAGAAATTTGTTATCAGACTTTAAATGACATTGTTTTGCGATAGCGACATTGAGGATTTACATTTTAATTAACAGCGTTAAAAAAACTTTATGCCTTAACTTAACTTGCAATACTCATTGGAAATACCCATATTTAGATTTTAGTTCAACACTCTTGGTCTTGACCTACAAACCGCAACCTTGTTTATTGATCTCATTTCGTACTATTTGATTTGTTGACTAATCTTGCAATATTTGTATTTATCTTATTAATTTTACTTCTACTGTTAAAGTAATGGCAATGAAACTGGGCTTAGTGGCGAGTTAGCCTAGGTACTAGTAGTAAAATGTTATTTCCCTGTGCCCGTTGTGTCTACGCCAGTTGTCTCTCTGGTCGTGATGGATTGTCCTCCCATCGGACGATGAGAATGCTGGAAAAATGATTGCAACTGTGTTTGCGTACACATTCGTGCGCTATAATATTCTTTATCTTTTCAATCAATCAGCCTATCGCAGTCCACTGCTGGACATAGGCCTCTCCTAACACGCGCCACAGCACACGGTCCTCCGCCTTCCGCATCTTTCATTTGTGTAATATTCCTGCTAAATATTGTACAGGACAGGATTTTGATAATGTCTCCCGCGCAGCTAGCTAAGTCTCCATTGAGATTAGTCGCAGTGACCGAGACAGTGATGTTCCCACTCTCTCGGTTTATCTCGGTTGCTAATAATAATTGATTAGTAGTAACAAATGCAATATGCAAAACTCGTAGCTAGGTTCTGGGCCACAATTTAGATTGCCATCGACACGCTAAAAAGAAGAAGTAACAAACGCTCAGGGCCCCTCGATGCCTTCGGCTGACATTGTGCGCTAGGCAACTTGTCTCTTTAGTAGGTGGGCTTAGAGTTGCATGTCTGTCCCGTCACGGTATTGGCTATATCTACGCCATCTTACTATTGGCTGTTGCATGCATCGTTGCGTATTTGCGACTATACATAATATCTTCTGTCTTGTTCTCTAGATCTGTTTACGACAAATATTGCAAATTCTCTCTCTCTCTCTCAACTTTATTGGGAGGTTTGCATACAGGGTTTAATGACAACAATAATATATCTTTCAGATGGTGGAAACACAAATGGTAAAAGGTAGCGTAACGCCTTTAACGGTGAGCGCGCAGTACCTGAGCGCGACGACCATCGTGAAGCCCGTGGTGGTCGTGTCGGCGCCCGACCGCAACACGTGAGGGTACCGGCACGCGCGCCGCTTCCCACACCTGAGTGCTTAGCGCGTGCACACACTACGTATTCACGCAACCATACGCGTACCTAACTTGGAACCCAAGGGTCGCTTATCACCAATGTTATCTACGAGGATTTAACAAATCGGGAACTTCCTAAAAGACAAAAGTGAGTTTATATGAATTGAAGCCGGTTAGGTCCAGGACGTGGGGAAGGAACAACCGCTTCTCCACGCTACGTCCATGAACGCCGCGATTTGCGATTGTGCGGAATCACGAACTTACTCTTGAATAGGTCGTAATTAAAAATAAGTGGTGCGTTCGAAATTCGACTGCTAGTCTTCGTCTACGATGGCCGGGATTGCTATACACTGCCAAATTAATCGAGCAATAAATACGTATGTATACCATGATCGTGGCGGTTCGTCTGCCTCGTTAGATAAACCATTCCTCGTGCGACGGGTGGCCGGTGTGACGTGAGCGGTGACGTCACCGGTGTGTGAGAGAGACGGGACGCGGAATGCGCGTCTTATGTTAAGACCGCGCGTATGTATAAAATGTATTTTATGCGATGCGTACTAATACTACAGTGGTTTTACAAAGACGGTGATAGCAAAGTGACAAAGTGTTGGACGTTTAGTGGACTCTGAAAAATATATTTTTTAATACATTGTGATCAAACAATAACTCTGATGGATGTAAAAATTATTTATTAACTTTTATTTATTGTTACAAATCAATATAAGAAGTGTAGAATCGAGATATGAATGGAGCGGACGCCTCTTCTGGCGGATAGTGTGCACTTGTTATATCATTTTAGCTTAGCGAACACGTCCATGATGTTAATCTGTCGTGTAAAGTGTTGGACCACTGATAAAGACAAATTATCCGATATAATATAAAAAAACAAAAAATTAACCGTGGTTTTTTTTTCGACGATAACTTGTCTTTAATTTAGTGGGCGTTAATGTATACAGATTACCATATATTTATTTATTTACTGTAAATCTGGGTGTTAAGTGTGATGACAGGTTATCACACTTTATACCTAAGCTTATCACGAAAACCCCAGTTATAACATATCGACCGTTTCCACTACAAAGGTCGTAACTCCAAATGTCATACTTCTGGAAATTAGCAAAAAAAAAACTTTTTTTAAATAATTCTACTAAAAAATAAAGTGGTTGTATGCTCTTCTATATGTATAGAATATAAAAATATATTTTATTTTCTTATTACCAAAAGTATGAGATTAAGAGTTACGACCTTTGTAGCGGAAAAGCTCGATACATATGACAGATACAATGTATAAATATAAAATCAATATGTGAAATAAATAATAATATTTAGTATATAATGTATTTGTTATGTATAGAACTAACAAGAATAAAAAGTTTATTTTTTCTATATCTGTGATGTGCTGTAGGTACTGTAGTTACTCTGTACAAAATACCACTAAGGTGTTGTCAATTTCTAACAGTTGTGTATTATGTCAAAAATGGACATATTGGAATTAATTAACTATAAAAAACATGTGGCTTATAGATGTCGCGTGTAATTTGGTAAACACCTTATGTGATAAAAGTGGGCATTGCACCAGGAGATCAGAAGTTTGTAAGAGATTAGATGATGCAGTGGCTTAGCGTAGGGCGGGCAGAATAAAAAAATAATTTAATATTTTTATCGCACGGAATTTTTAATTACTTCATTTTATGATATGAATTTTTATACATAAGAAATCATTATAATCATAATTGTTTTTGCTGAACTTTATATCTTAGTCTTTTTTCGTTCTTTTTCTCCGTTGATACCCGCGCTCCGTCACTGCAATGATGGATATACTGTTGTCCTGCTCAAACATTATGATTTACAGTACTGTTGAAGAAGATAGCTATATAGATGGTTTGTTACTGTTATTTATGTGTTGAACTCGGTCTCCTGTGGTCGCTTGGGCCTCGGGCCGTCCTCACTGTGTGCCTAGTAACTGATGTAAGTGTGTTGTTATAAAGTTGTCGACGCAAAGTGGAGTAAGTCGGTTCTACTTAATATTTTGATACTAAATTCAATATTTTTTCATTATCGCGATCTTATCTGTATTGGTGTATGTGCGATCTGTTAATTTGCAGTAGTCTGGGCCTATTTCCAGCAGTGGAGTCTCTTGGCTTATAGTTATTTAGTCTGGGAGAACGCCACATATAATTGAGTTCGTTTTGACTGACTTTGTAGATTTGTTTGTGGTTCCCAAACAAAGATATAATATTTGAACGTGTTTTTAAATTAAAGCTATGCTATATCAAGATGATAAGTCCTAGCTATGTTTTGTAGCAATAGTTTCAGTATTTTTTGAAGTTATAGAGCTTTTAAAAACCCTTTTTTAATTTAATAAGTAATCTTGTTTAATTTCCAACTAAGCTGGTCGCACTATACTGCTATCAAACAAGTTCTGTTTGGCCTGTTACACTATCATTTTATTCGAAGCCTTGTCGTGTTGTCTTCTTAAAATTAGTCCAAATAGATAGAGTCAGCACGACTAGGTCTCTATAATTTTATCTCGGCTACCAGGCTTACAGAATATGAAACAGGTTAAGATCGCGAGTCCATCTTAAATTATTTTCTGATTAAATACTAACTTTTAAACTATCGCGTTGCATGATATACAATATTATATATTTTGGATATTAACGCGATCATGCATTATTTACTTTTTGATATCGCTTCATCGGCAGGTGGTGATCACAGCTGGTGTGACACGTGGTTGAAAAGTCAAACAATCTAAAGGTCTAATAAATACACTGGTCCCAAATGACTGATTCATTAACGCAGACCTTAAATCGATAGGGCTGCAATGTGATAAATGAGATCTAAGAAATACTTTCTGATAATTCAACCCCTTAACGGGTAAAATTGGTTCGGTCGCTAGTAATGCATAATTCTAACTCGACTCAAAGTCATTTATCCATTTGGATTAAAAACATGATACTTATAAACGTCAAAATAAATAAAAGTTAGCATGTCTCATATATCCTACTTTCTTTTTCTAATCGTGTTAAGACCCGAAGTATATAATACTGATATCAAAATGGCGACGAGTGGAATACGATTATTAACCACGTAATTGTGCCAACTTTAGATGTTATTGTTGATAATAGTTGCAGTTTATCTAATATCTATAGAACAACATGTGTTAAAGAAGTTATAATTGAACAACGTATCTGTTGACATGAAGGCGCCACTGTCTACGTCATTTGCCTTACATTATTAGTCTCTTTTTTGTCCGCTCTACAGATATACAAGGTAGCGTTGTACAGTATAATTGTTGGTAATATTTGTGGGCTTAGCAATATAGGATATATATCATTTGAAAAAATATTAGGTCGATTACGTATAAAAAAATACACGGAGAAGGGATAATTATCTGGGATGAGAGAAATGTTATTAAAAAAAACATACGCACAGGTATACAATTATATCAGAGTGTGTAGGTATTTGACTGTGGTGTGTAATGTGGAGATGCTTCCCCAGTCTTACTCGCTTGTGTCTTACTTAAAATCTATATATAGACGGCCCTTTCATTCTAAGTCCACAAATATCTCAATAGAGTACTACTTAATGCAGAAATTAATTAAATTCTATTGCCTTCTCTTTATAATCGCCTAGTACTATGATATCAGTTTTTCATGAAATCAATGATTAATACTTTGTAATATTACTAAACAAGTTTTTTAGAAAAAATATTTGCCAACATGTTGACCGACGTGTTGGATAAAGGCAAGACATTCACATTTAAAAAGATGTGTTCTCCTGCAATGCTTTTTCTCGAAATAAAATGAAGAAATTGTCAAATGATCGTATTTTTTGTTTGTGGTTTCTTTCGTTATAATCTACTTGTCTAGTAGTATTATGTAACGAGTCATTGTATTGGATGGTTATTTTAATCGTTTAAGCGAATGGAGAGCCTTGTAAAACACACGTTGTCATGAATCGAGCTTTAATATTCAAATAATTATAGTGCAATATCAAAATTTTGCTAATCGATATTTTTGCAAAAATAATTGTTTTTATTTTTTGTGACTGTCACTTGCTGAAAACTTGTATGCAGATTATCAGCTTTTTCAATTGTGGCCGTATGAGGAGATTTGCTTAGAAGTTAATTGGCAATCTCATTTATTTTTTAAGAATTTGACCGAAAAAGAACAATGCTTTAAGTTAACAAAATGTTTTCTTTAACTTTTACATTCAATATTTCTTCATACGGTTTCAAAAAAACAAAATATTTATGAAAAGAATGTTGTCTAACATGTTGAACAATGTTTCCCTTTATTAATATACCTAATAACAATCTATATGTCTCATTACTTAGCACAAGTCTCCTCTCCTCTATCAAGAGTGCTGAGAGGATTTTGGCCTTAATTTTTTTTCTATTATTGACGTCCACGGAGGTGAAGCCACGGGCATCGTCTAGTACACTATAAATTCTTAACTAATTGTTGACCAACATGTTAGACAACAAATGGTTTTCTAATAAATACGAAGTGATTAATTATCAAATAAACTCTGGGCCAATTGTTTTAAATAATTAAATTCATAAGTTCTTCCTTTGGATTAATTCGATATAAGAACAAATAAAATTAAATAGTTAATTAAATAATAAATCTATATTGAATCATTCGGAAAATTGTTTATATATGATTGGCTGTGAAGTTTTTACTTTTGATAAAATACTTGACCGTTTTCTTGACATAAATATTTTACGAATAATAATAATAATTTGTCTATTTTGTCACTCACAACTTGACTCATATTTTTCATCATGTATTTTTTTCTGTATACGTATAGCGTACGCCTACATAGCGCCATCTGTCGCTCAAACTTAAAACCTAGGGCCCGCTCCTATTTAGATTCTATTTTTAAATATTAAAAAAAACAGTATTTTTTTCTAATGCTTTTTGATATGCGAGAAGTTTTGTCACTTTGCCTAAGAATAGGTGAATAAAAAATGTATAAATAATATAAATAAAGAGAGAAAAATATTTTAATTGTAATAATATTGTGAAGCGATAATGCTCATGTAAATAATAGTAGTGTATAAAACTAATATGTTAGAAATACACAGGAAATTACATAAAAATGTGTTTTGTTTTATTGTTTCCTTTACTTTATGACCATTTTTATGTTACACACAGATAACGACTTATTATCATTCAGTACTGTTATTTAAAGTATTTTATAATATAAGGCAGTCGCCTTGTTATATGTTACCTTGGTACTAAAACAGCAGATACTCTCAAATAAAATCAATTAGTTTTTGGACTGCAAATTCTTGAATAATGCACCTAAAGTTGACAGGCCTGTTGGCTCTAGTGATAACTTACCTGGACCGCTAAGCTCTAGTGATAACTTGCCGGAGGTCTTGGGTTCGTGTAGCCATACACGTGCCTCACGCGACACCCACAAAACGTCGAAACTGACCCATTTCTTGTAGAATTTAGGGTTCCGTACCCCAAGGGTAAAAACGGCAGAGGTATTTCGTAAGAGCGAAAACCGAGCGACCACTAAAACGGAGCAGAATCTGGCTGTCAGATTGAAAATCGGTATTCCGTAAGAGTGAAAATCGAGCCTTTTTGACGTTTAGCAATCGTGTGTGCCGTCACCGAGCAATCACAACTGTCAGTTTGCGATCGCTGTTTCTTTGAGAATCAGCCGGCCGGACTCTATTACTATGTATGACGCCGCTATCCGTCCATCTGTCTGTCACTAGGATGTATCTCATCAGCCGTGATAGACAGTTAAAATTTTTACAAATGTTGTATATCTGTTGCCCCTATAACAACAAACTAAATTAATATTGAAGGGGGATCCCACACAACAAACGCGATCTGCGACACGGCTTGTTGTCTAGTGTGGCAGTTGTCAAAACAAACAAGTTCGAAACAGGGGCTACTGAAAGAAAGTACTTAGTTACCTAACAATTTCTAAGTGATTAAGATATCTTAGTTGAATGTACCCAATACGGGACCCCCATTCTTTTTATTATCAAAGCAAGTTTTGTCTATAAAGAGTACTACTTTATAGCGTTATATAAAATAGAATCGATTAACAGTTGCTTGACCCGCCTCCATGTTGTTAAGCCCGATAAAACTATCATGTCTTTAATTAAGTGATAAATATTTAATTTTGCGCGTTAGCCAAAGAAAATCTATAGTAGATATAGTAAAATCCTTCCTTTTTTTGAGCCTGAGCAGATTGGTCAGAGGTGTTCTCCAGTGCTCATTTTATCATCTCAACCCATACACGGCCCAGAGCTGGGCACGGGTCTCTTACATACACTTTGAGGGATATCAGTCTACTATACCACGCTGGCCAGACGAGTTGGTATAGAGTTTTGTTTCGAGTTTTCCCTCTCTTTCAGTGGATATTGTCTGCCTGACGGGATGCAACGGGGTGTTGATATCATCATTTAGCAAATGTGTTTGTTTAGCAACGTTTTTGTATCCCAGGGATACTCGATAACCAAACCTTGGCTAAATACTTGTTTGCCACCTAATTATTATAGAAAAAGCCTAGATCCCTATAAATACGAAAATAACTCTGTCTGTTACCTTTTTTTGACTACTGCCTTGATGGTCCAGCGGCCGCAGTATGCGCCTGTTGTGCACGAGGTTGTTTGATTCCTACATAGAACAAAACTTTGTGTGACCCACAAAGAGTTGTTCTGAGTCTGGGTGTAATTTGTGTCCGTTAATTGTATATTTGTAAATTCCCCCGCGACACAGAACTTGTTCTCTAGTGCGGGGGTTGTCCTTTTTAAACGAAAAAAACCGAGTGGTGTCGTGGGACACCAGATAGAATGAAGTTCCTTATTAAAAAAATATTTATTTCAAGTTCTATTCGAGGTATACAGAAAATAATACTTAGATAACAACTCTTATTATGATTTTTTATCGATAAAAATAAAAAAAACTACTTTACAGAATAATCTTCACAATTTTATTTTGTTCCCAAGGATTCTTAAACAAATATAATAAAAATGAATACATGAAATAATTCCTTAAGAATCCTTATACTAGCGATCGCCCATGGTCGAAATTCAACCATTATTCATTAAATTTTAAGCTACTATTTGACCTTTAATTTATTCTTTACTTACTTTACTCTTAGATCAAAAACCTCCATACACAAATTTGCAAAATTATGTATAGGTATACATTGGCCGTTTAGAGAATTCGCCTTTAAAATAATATATTAATAAAAATCTTACGCTTTTTTTTAACGTTACGGATGTTTTTTGCCGGCTAGGGTACCCCTCCGCAACGCCCCATATGGAACTTCGTTCCAAAAAAATAAACAAACTGAACGGCTGTATAGTCCGGTCAATTTAGACATCCAAGGTTACAAAAACTCCCACTTGGCTAAATGTTGGTAGGATTGTTCAATACACTATTATAAAGGAAATGTGAAAAGTCCTCATCGATCCGGCACGTGCAAAAAAAAAACTCGGTGTCAAAGATCACAAAAACGGGTTTTTCGCGATTTTCAGCAAAATGGTAAGTTTCATCATAAAATTAGCTCAGACAAAAATTGTAGATCAGATAATTATCTATTAAAAATGTGCACATACTTTTTTTCTTAAGAGCCGCCGTTTTTGAGATATAACGATTCAAAAAGTTGAAAGGGTTGTAATCGTCATAATATGCACATGTTTCCACGCCACCTTTGAGGTAGTGAAACCGCATTAAAAGTGCTAAGCGTTTTTTTAATGTGGTTTCCCCGGTAGGCCTATTCTACTGATCTTTTATGATTCTGTTTAATTTGAAACTATTGAATAACTGTAGATATTGACAAGGGTTGAAAATGATGAAAGGGGTGTAAATTACAAAAAATAAGAAAATTTATCCGTCTGAATCTAAATTATCATTAACTTCTGCTTTCTCTTGTTCTTGTTCTTCTTCTTGTTCATTTTTCTTCTTCTTCTTGTTTATCTTCTTCATTCTGGGTGTTAATAAATTGTCCCAATAATGACACATCGCATGTCTCTTCGTCAACATCAAATAAATCTTCAATTGTTGGCAATTCAACATTGGAGCATAACCGGCCTTGACAGTTTGTACATGCTACAGAACAAAACAGTCCGACTTTTTTGCAACCACATTTAGCACTACATCCCTTGTTACAGTTGCAAAAAAATGGTGTTTAGTAGATTTTCTGGTGTAAAGTTTGAACTGGCTCTAATGAATTGTCGACCAACTTCCAACCTCAGTCTTTTGGGTCTAACTGATTACCAAGCCATACTTGAACTTGGTAATATACCCGAAAAAGATGTTGATGAACAGACGCTGAGGTTGCAGGAAGACATGCTAACTGCACTTGTTTTTTATTTCGAGTATTTTTAACGAAACATGCATATCTGAACTTATCTAAGCACGTAATTTTTTTAGGAGCTCCATACATAGCGAGAAAAAAGCGAATTCCGTTGGTGATAACTTCTTGTGGAGTCGAATTACTCTTTTTAAAAACTTCAGCACACTGAACTAAATTTTGTTTTTTAAACATTTTAAAAACAGTTGCTTTACCTCTCCTGAAAAATGCAGATGTTGAATCACAACCAGTTATTGCATGTAAAAATAGTGCATGATTCTGACACTTTGCAAAATAAGAAGAAAATAAATAAGGGACTGGGTTTTTTTACCCGAAATTTTCATATTTTAAGTAAGTCACACTGACCGATAGAACGATGTTTTTGCTTGTATTACGGCTTCAGCGATGTATTATACGTGGTGTACTTATACATATTATGACAATTACAACTCTCTCAACTTTTTGAATCGTTATATCTCAAAAACGGTGGCTCTTAGGAAAAAAAGTATGTGGACATTTTTTATAGAAAATTATCTGATCTACAATTTTTGTCTGAACTAATTTTATGATAAAACTTACCATTTTGCTGAAAATCGCGAAAAACCCGTTTTTGTGATCTTTGACCCCGAGTATTTTTTTTGCACGTGCCGGATCGATGAGGACTTTTCACATTTCCTTTATAATAGTGTATTGAACAATCCTACCAATATTCAGCCAAGTGGGAATTTTTGTAACCTCACCCCTATTTTTTAGTCCATTCCGGTTTATTTGACCGGACTATGTAATAAACTCTAATGAAATTTAGTACGGGAAAAGGTGGTAGGTATCCTAGGAAAGGACATAGGGTAGATACTTTTATTTACACGGGCGGAGCCGCGGGCATTATCTATAAGCTACGCTAAGCCCAAATTTGATATTAAATTTATTTGTTTAGTTAATAGGGAAGTTGCATATAATTCATGCAGCGTTAATTTTCCTGCTTCCTACAACAATTATGTATAACCAATTTTGGCAATAATCGTCTCCGTGTATTGTGTTAGCGTGACAAATGGGTACATAACTTATACATTTACGAGGTATCTGTCATATTTCGTTGTGACCAAGGACTTTTACATCATATTCATTGTCAAGAATACTAGCTGTAGGTATTCCTTAGAAATATAATTCAACCGCGTGATTGGCCTTCGTCAAGGTCAGTATAATCTTATGAATCATATAAACTAATTCCAAATATGGTTTTTTTATAACAGAAATCGGAATAACGCTGTAGCAATTACAGAAGGTTTTAAAACATAGTGTTTTTATATATTACTTTGTTCGATTGTTTGTGGAAGGTCTCATTCATAACATTCCACATCTCACTGTTTATAAATAAAAATACTGGGTATTTTTTTATTTTATTTTATTTATTGAGATGGTTTTGTCGCTCAGCGATGATATCAACCTGTAAAATACTGGGTATAATGGGCGACTTTATCGTAAAGTGCAATTTGTGCTTGGTACCTATTCTTAGGTTAGACAGGAATTTCTTGCGAAGACAGGTACTAACTACTGGTATATCTATATACAGTATTAAGTAGAATTTTGTGTTTACATTGCAGAGGAACACTGTACCTACAAGATTTTATTTTGTACTAGCTGTTGCCCGCGGCTCCGCCCGCGTGGATGTCGGTTATCGCTGTAAAAAGTAGCCTATGTGTTATTCCAGAATTTCATCCAGATCCGTTCAGTAGTTTTTACAACTTTTTACGTGAAAGAGTAACAAACATCCATCCATCCATACTTACAAACTTTCGCGTTTATAATATTAGTAAGATTTTCTAAAAGTTTAAAGTGTCAAAAATACAAAAACTTCTACAGTAATCTTATTATGATATCTGTGATATTTATTTACGTGTTTATAAATATGTACAATGTAAACACAAGATTCTACTTATTTCTTTATATGGAAAATAATTCGGTAGGTGGTCCTATTTGTTTCCGGTATGTGTTTTAGATAGTCAGTATTGTTTGTCCCAATATTTTGATTCGTATTTGGTGATTATAATCCCACACAATTGCCAACTTAACCCAAAAAAGGAGAATGTCGATCAATTGTAAAAGGCCCGCCTGATGTTAAGCAGTTACCATAGCCTTTAGACGCCTGCAATACTATAGGGATAACTTACGTGTTGCCTCCCTAATTTTTACACCAGGGCTGCAAGATGTATTCCTGGGGTAGCAAAACTTTTCTTTCAGACGTGTATAGTTATTTGGCTGGGGTCTTCTGTAAGGTGGAGGTCTTTCCACCCCCCCTGTCTCTTTCTCTCTCTCTCTCTCTCATTATAGAAAAGAGGAGACCTGCCCCAGTAGTAGGGCAAACCTATATGGGTTGTTGTTATTATATAATAATATCTTGTGCTGGCCTCATATTCTAATGGCTTAGTGACTTTCACTGTACCAGTAGGTTTGGTGTTTGTTGGCAGTATGCGTAAAGCATTGCCCCTCTACAAAAACCTACCTATCTATTCTGACATCGCGCAGGATAATCTTAATCATTTTTGTGTTCTAGTGTCTATTTATTGTTTGTCTCTGATGTCCTGTGTATGTTTGTTACGTTCTTGCTTTCTATATAACGTTACTCCCTGGTAGGAACTCTAAATTACATTCTATCGAGAAAACTTTCCTTTAAAGGTTTTCCCGAGAGACTATAGCATGAGGTTCTTCAAGAAAGGAGTTATAAGGTTTCTAAAGGATCGGCAACGCGCGAGTGATACCCCTGGTGTTGCAAGCGTCCATAGGCTACGGTAACTGCTTACCATCAGGCGGGCCGTATGCTTGATTGCCTACTTGGTAGTATAAAAAAAAAGTGATATAGCCAATTACAGGCCCATCAGCCTAATGTCCAATATGTACAAAATATTTTCAAAGGTACTGCTAGATCGTTTAACAAAGATTCTGGACGAAAACCAACCCAAAGAACAAGCAGGATTCCGAAGCGACTTCTCAACAATAGACCACATACACACGATAAAACAAGTCATTCAAAAATGTAATGAATACAATATTACATTAAACAAGGCATTTGACTCATTAAAACACGCAAAAATTTGGGAAGCTTTAGAAACACAAGGAGTTGACGAAAAGTATATACGTATCATTGCTAACATCTACAAGAATACGAAAGCAAATATACGAACAGAAAGGGATGGGGAATACTTTTCAATAAAAAGAGGAGTTAGACAGGGTGATTCCATGTCACCGAAACTTTTCTCAGCAGTTCTCGAATACGTATTTAGACACCTCAAGTGGGATAACTACGGACTAAACATCAACGGAGTGCAATTAAACCACTTAAGATTTGCAGATGATCTGATACTAATTTCTACAGATCCAAGAAGCTTACAAGAGCTGCTAAAACAACTTGTGGATGAAAGTGCTAAAGTGGGACTGTCAATGAATACTGCAAAAACTAAAGTAATGACGAACCTCGAGAATATCCCAATAACCGTTAACGGCAACACAATAGAATATGTAGAAGAATACACGTACCTCGGACAGATAATATCTCCAAAAGACCTTACAAGTAAAGAAATAGACAATACGATCAATTTATCATGGAAAAGATACTGGTCTCTCAAGGAGATTATGAAAAACCCCCTCATACCTTTACAAGCTAAGAGTAAAATATTTAATTCTTGCATCCTACCCGTTATGACGTATGGATGTCAAACATGGAGCTTAACGAAGCATAAAATACACAAATTAGAAACTTGCCAACACCGTATGGAACGAAGTATACTCAACATTAAACTAAAAGATAAAATAAAACTAGATACTATAAGAAACCAAACTAGAATTACGGATGTTACGTACTGTATTAGAAAACTTAAATGGAGGTGGGTAGGTCATATGATAAGGAGTAAAAAGGATAAATGGTCTCGGGACGTAACAGAGTGGTGCCCAAGACAATACAAGCGAAAGAAAGGGAGACAGCGTCAGAGATGGGAAGACGATGTTAGAAGAATAGCGGGTATTACATGGAGAAGACATGCACAGGATCGCATTCTGTGGCAAACTCTAGGGGAGGCCTATGCTGGAAAGCAAGACAATCTTTACGTACCGGTGTCAAATAATTAAACAAATTGTAATAGGTTAAGATATATTTTGTAACATTGTTAAATAAAGGCTTTTATTATTATTATTGTATAATAATATCTTGTGTCGGCCTCATATTCTATTGGGTTAGTACTGTACCAGTAGTACTAGTATTAGTACTACTGGTACAGTACTACTGGTACAGTACTACTGGTACAGTACTACTGGTACAGTACTACTGGTACTGGTATGCCGGCCGCCTACCACCTTTAGGCCGAAGAGTCCGACATAATCCGCTTCGCTTCCCTTGGTGAGGCAGTATGCGTATAGCATTGCCCCTAAACAAAAAAGGGACCTATTCCGACATCGCGCAGGATAATTTTAATAATTTTTGTGTTCTAAGTTTGTATTCTAGTGTCTATTTTTTGTTTCTCTCTGATGTCCTGTGTATGTTTGTTATGTTTTTCTTGCTTTTTATATAACGTTACTCTCTGATAGGAACTCTAAATTACATTCTGTCGAGAAAACTTACGTCGCGTCAATCCGTTTATATATTTTGAAATATAATAAAAAGATTTCTATTAATAGTTTTGATCAGGGCTCGACAGGAAACATTATCGTTTGTATTACATAAACATGACAAGGTCGTTGGCGATATCCCAAGCCTTAAACGTGAGCGTTCGATCGAGAAAGAGGGACGGTGCTCGTTTAAACACGTCATGGTACGGCCCCTGAATCGTTTAATTGCTATAATATTCAAATATATCGGCACTATTTAAATGTATTGAAACCGAATTCTTTTGTTTTGTTCAAAAAACCTAATAAAAACATCGCCATATGATGCAAAAACTTGTCACGTTTATGGAAACGATAATGTTTCCTGTATGTACATTACATCGAGGTGAATGCATCATATCAAGAGAAATCCTTCCGTTTTGATAACAGCAGGGCCTTGTTTATGTCGACGAACTGTATTTGGGCAGTTGACACATTTACTAATGTGACGCAATGTGACCAAGTCTAGGTCAATTACTGACGAGTTATGTCAAGATCGTGTATTGTTTTGATCAGTTCTGCGGAATCGGTTAAATTCGCATTGTGTTGGAGGTCAGGAGATCGGAATTATACGAACAGTTGTGGGCGTTTGGGGATTATTTTAATTATGACTTAGTCACTATCCTGATTCATAGGTATCTAAGCTTCGCAGTTATCGTCTTAGCTTTTTGGGATATTAGCCTATCTATAATACCCATTTTCTATAATAATTATGTCCTGTTAAACGAATGTCGGTGTCATGGCGGCAAATCTCGACGGATAATAAACGGATAACAGGAGATATTATAGAGCTATTCTATCAGTATCTATTTTAACCCGGATCAGTGAATCAAACACTCAACAACCGCTAGACTAAATTTTTTAAAAATTATTTTATACTACTTGGGTGCAAAACAAGCATACGGGCCGCCTGATTTTAAGTGGTTATCGTAGCCTATGGACGCTTAAAATACCATATGTATCACTTGCGTGTTGTCGATCCATTTTTTCACACCCAAAGCCCTGGCTTTAAGATGCAGAATCCCTGGGATAGGAAAACGTTTCTTTCAAAACGCTTCCCTAAATGAGCGCTGGAGACCTGTATTCACACACAGAAACACAACTAGACAGCTGTGTGTTGTTATTTGGCTGTAGTCATCTGTAAGGTGGAGGTCCTTCACCAGTAGGGCTTGCTCCCTAGTCGCTACCACAAAGGTGACAATATAAAATTACCTGCTATTAACATGAAAACCTCAGTTGTGTCATGTATTTTATTGAAATATTTTTTTTATTATTGATTTGATTTAATTAAATATGCATACTTATTAAATACATTTTATACTAGCTGTTTCCCGCGGCTCCGCCCGCGTGGATGTCGGTTATCGCTGTAAAAAGTAGTGTATATGTTATTCCAGACCATAATCTATCTCTGTGCCAAATTCCATCCAGATCCGTTCAGTAGTTTTTACGTGAAAGAGTAACAAACATCCATCCATCCATCCATCCATCCATCCTTACAAACTTTCGCGTTTATAATATTAGTAGGATTATAGGTAAGTTACTCGGGGACTAGAAATTATTCAAAACTTATAATAATATACTTACTACTCACCCATGCATCTCGGGCTAATAAGAAATATAGTATTTTTGAAGATTTACTATGAATTAAAATAATGAAACTGGTGAGTGAGAAACAATATGACAATTATAGGTTTCAAAAACTTGGTTCGGGTTGAGGAGGTAAGTGCCTAATTGTGAAAAAACGTTAAATGATACGCACGCACAGAAATGCAAAGTTCTTCTGTAGAGCAGGACTTTTCATCCGTCGGAATGATTTGTCGTAGGGTGCCTTAAAACTATTCAGTCATTATACGTTTATTCTTACATCATTATTATTTCAGCCAAAAGACGTCCACAGCTGGACATGTGCCTCTCCCAAGGTCTTCTGCATTCGGTCTTCAGCTAACCTAGTCCATCAGATACATGCAACTGTCACCAGATCGGTCTCCCTTGTTAAGGACCTACCCACGGGCCAGTTCGTGGTCGCCTTTCCAGAACCTTTCTTTTTCAACCGACTACAAAAAGAAGGAGGTTCTCAATTCGAATGGTATTTTTTTATACTACCAAGGAGGCAAACAAGCATACGGTGGCCTGATGGTAAGCAGTTACCGTAGCCTATAGACGCTTGTAACACCAGGGTTATGATTCGCGCGTTGCCGACCCTTTTTAATGAATATATGACTCCCTGTAAAATAGGTTTATTCTTACCTATTTAAATTATAGTCATTACAACGTCTGTTTATTGCCTGTCATCACTGTATATATTACTAGCTATTGGCCGCGGCTCCACCCGCGTGGATGTCGGTTATCGCTGTAAAAAAAATGTACCAAATTTCATCCACATCTGTTCACTAGTTTTTACGTGAAAGAGTAACAAACATCCATCCATCCATCCATTCTTACAAACTTTCACATTTATAATATTAGTGAGGATATTATTCGCCTTTCTCATCATACGTCTCAATTTTCATTCCGATTTTTCAAGCTGACTATTTATTTTATTTCTAAATAAACTTCTTTATCCTTAACATTGAAAAACAATAAGATAAATACGACAATTTTAGTTAAAGGTAAAAAAATATTCATCAATATTTACATATCAGATGTGTAAAAGATTACTACAGTATGTTATCTGTCCTACAGTTAAACATAAGTTTAAACTTGTGTAAGGAAAGTAAACAAAGAATACCTTCTAGTTTCTATGAGATAGCGATAAATATTTACAAAAATGGATTATAAAATCCCATGAGAACAATGGAGGAAATGTAAAGCAGAGTCAAGGTTTCCCTTATCGATTAGTTTACATATTTTGGCCGCTACATCCTTTATCAGGAAGTAGGAGCAACGAAGCTTGTCGACATTTTGTCTGTTTGTGTTTACTCTATGACGGGTCTTCGCGACACCTTTATAAAACCACGCAACGCATAAATATTCGTCACACTCCTTCGTGTTTTCTGATCGCCTAGTACTTTTTCCTTAAAAAATATTAAAAAAATTAAATTCGGAAAAGAATACTTTTAATTTAAATAAGAAATATACGAAATAGACATAATGAATAATTTAATAAGTCTAGTATTTTGTATAGTTTTCCTAATACCTAGGTATAATGCATCCCCGGCCAGCAGGGGCTATAATATTTTCGATAATTTTTATAGAGATGATATTGATGAAGAAAATAGTATTGATGGAAGTGAAACTATAGATATTTCAAGTTTAGGACCCGAAGCCTATGGATTGCCGAACAACGAAAGTGGTGAGTGAAAAATATATTTTAAAATTAGCTTCTTTTTGAGGAATGATAAAGCTTGTCGATTGTTTTAATAATGCCTAGTCTCTTTCTTGATTTCATGTATTATGCAGTACTTGTACCTATATATTATTACTATATTGGACAAGGGGTCTAAATCGCGTTTAGGAAGGTTTTTATAACTTTTTTGTTACCTGACGAATTATAGTAATAATATGAGTACAAATGTACAAATTATATTTTATATTTTTTTGTAGATATAGTCTGGTATAACTAAAGTTGTATTAATGCGTAGAAGGTATATAACGTAGCAGCTCTCATTTAAAATTTAAAAGGTTGTTGTAAAAGCTTTAATAAAATATAAGTTTTATTTAGGCTTTACAACAAACAGATTCCAAAACAAAAATCATACCTACTTATCATTGTCTTTTGTTATGATTTCAATAATACTTAATAGACTATTTAATAGCGTAGATTTATAGTATACTAGCTGTTGCCCGCGGCTCCGCCCGCATGGATGTCGGTTATTGCTGTAAAAAGTAGCCTATGTGTTATTCCAGACCATAATCTATCTCTGTGCCAAATTTCATCCAGATCCATTCAGTAGTTTTTACGTGAAAGAGTAACAAACATCCATCCATCCATCCATCCATCCATACTTACAAACTTTCGCATTTATAATATTAGTAGGATTAGATGATGCCCACAGCTTCGCCCACGTCACCCACGTGGATGTTGTTTTTATCTCTATGAGTATATAAATAAAAATGAAACCCCCCAAATGTATGTACGCGTATAACTTTCGATCGACTCCACCAAAATAGATAATTCTTTTTTTTATGTTTGTTATTGTTAAGACAAGGTTTGCCTATATAGAAGAAAATTAAAAGAAATATTCACGAAAAAAAAAATGGCGGTATCAAGTTCCTCGGGTCAGCATGTTTTAAATAAAATAATATATAAACCCTATGTGCTATTTCAGACTATTATTTATCTCTGTTTCAAATTTCAGAATTGTGTGTTTATGCCTTTTAGCGAGGCAACATACAAAAAAACATCAATCCAAACTTTTGCATTTATAATATTAGTAAGTAGAATATTTTTTTTGTATGTCAAGGCGGTAAAAATAATGAATTATGTAATGAGTAGCATGTATCGATGAGGTTGAAATTTCAAGACACACGGAGCTGTCATGTTCCTCTGATAACTTGACAATCGCACGTCAACCTGATCCGATAGTAAAGTGACGAAGCTCCGCTGTGACAGGCCATATCCTCACTTTTATGATATCCTAATTAGTTTACGATGTTGTTTAATTTTATTAAAGTACTTAGTATTTTTTTTGTTGATAAGGTGTTTCTAGAGTGTTCGGGCCTCGTTCACGGTTGGTGGGTGTGACTGTAGATCACGAAGGTTTGATTCCCGGGTCGGGCCAAAAATAGATATTGGATTTTTCTATCAATAACTCTTGAATAGATAGATGCCTGCAGTTTGGAAATTCGTGGTGTTTACATGTCCGTGTCTCGGAGCCGTTGGTATCAGATTGCCGTGCCATGGGACTATGAGAGTCATCATCAACATTATTTCAACCCATAAATATCTGCTGGGCACGGGTCTCATTTATACATTTGGAGGGATATTAGCCACCACGCTGGTCAGACGGGTTGGAAAGGATTATGTTTTGAGATTTCCCTCTCTTGCAGTGGATATTGTCTGCCTGACTTACTCCCTTAGTCGACTTTTACGACACCCCCTTGGTGACATTTGTATTCTTAATCCATCACCACACGGAAAAATTACTATAGGAATAGGGGTTGCACACACATTTGTGCACTATAATATTTCCCGCGTTTATGGTGAGTTTCCGTCGAGATTAGCCAGCGTGACAGTAATTTGGTTAGCAGGACATTAATATTAAAGTAAATATTATGTAGGTGACGCAGTAGCAGCTTGGTCAGAGTCATCTTTGATGAACCCCGAGGAGGTCGGTGAGTATGCCCAGGGTGACATCTTGATGCCTCCGGTGCGAGGAAGGAACGGTGTCAAAGAAGAAACTCTACGTTGGTCTAAGGGACACATTCCTTATCAGATTGATGGACATTTTAGTAAGTATTGAATATAATAAATGTAATATAAAAGAGATACAAAATAGGGTGAGAGGACTGGGGAAGGACCTCTACCTTACAGAACACCACAGCCAAATAACTACACACAGCGGTGTAGTTGTGTTCTTGTGTGTGAGTACTGGTGTCTAGCGCTGATTTAGGGATGCGTTTTGAAAGAAACGTTTTCTTATCCTCGGGATATTTCATCTTAAAGCCGTGGTGTTACTAATTGGGTCTGCAACACGCAAGTAATACCTCAGGTATTGTAAGCGTCTATAGGCTACGATAACTGCTTACCATCATGCGGGCCGTATGCTTGTTTGCCATCCAAGTAGTTAAAAAAAAAAAAATGCCTCGGTCTACTGGCCGTAGAGGCCAACTGCTGATCGCGGTTCACGGGTTCGATTGCCAAGTCGGGCCAAATAGATTAGGCTGTGGAATGACCTCCCTGCCGAGGTTTTCCCAAGAGACTATAGCATGGGGTTCTTCAAGAAAGGAGTAATAAGGTTTTAAAGGGTCGGCAACGCGCGATTGACACCCCTGGTGTTGCAAACGTCCATAGGCTACGGTAACTGCTTACCATCAGGCGGGCTGTATACTTGTTTGACACCTTGGTAGTATATAAAAAAAATATATTGTGTTTTTCTGTCATGATTTACACCTGGATAAAAGGAAATCGTGTTCAATACAATCAACAAAGATTTGTCCTGGGTGTGATTCGATTTTTTTTTAATTAGCAGTCAGGGTCATTAACTTCCAGACCGAGGGCGGTTTCAGACAAGGGTTTTTTTTCTGCGCGTATACGGTCGTTTCAATATACGCGCTTACACGCGCGCTATATTTCGCGCTTCATAAAATTTGACTCGCGTACAACGCTTATTTCGGCGTGTTCGCTCGAGCCAGAGTCAACATCAACATAAATTCTGACATATATAATAATAATAATGAATTTATTTGTGACAATATTGTACAATGTTGTTATTATATCCAAAATATTATGCTGTTTCCAGCGTACAGCGGTTAGTAGGTAGCACAAAATTGTAAAAGAAAAAAAATTGTCGCAATCTTCTAATAATAATAAAATTCTCGTGTCATAGTGTTCGACTTTGAACTCCTCCGAAACGGCTCGACCGATTTACGTGAAATTTTGTGTGCATATTGGGTACCTAGGTCTGAGAATCGGACAACATCTATTTTTCATCCCCCTAAATGTTAAGGTGGTCCACCCCTACATTTTTTATTTAATTTTTTAGACATTTTTCTTGTTTTTATTTTTTTATGATTCAGCTTAAAAAAATACATACAACCCTTAATTTTCACCCCTCTACGATCAACCCCTATACTTTAGTAGCAAAACAACGTTTGCTGGGTCAGCTAGTATAATAATAAGAATCATTAATAAACTAAATAAATGTCAAATAAAATTCACGTCAAAGGTTAAAATCAATTTTAGAGACAAAACGTTCACTTAGAAACTTTTCGTAGAGTAATAACATTTATACGCGCGGGAACAAATGAGCATAAAATGATAGTTTCTCCAACAGGCCTGTTAATATTTTTTTTACAAAACCTGCATAAACTTACAAGAGGTATTTTTTAGGCAGTGAACAGCGCGACACCATCATGAAGGCCATCGCCGACTACCATAGGCTGACGTGCTTGCGATTCGTCCCGTACAATGGACATAAGGACTACATCACCATCCAGAGCAAGAATACTGGCTGCTGGTCCAGCGTGGGCAGGATTGGTAAGGAATTTTGATTATCAGTTATTATATGACAAATTATAACTATATTATCTTATATATAAAAATGAATCCCTATTTCCCTTTGTCATGGCATCACGCGTGAACGGCTGAACCGATTTCTGTAATTCTTATTTTGTTGTGTTTGTTATTGTCAGGAGAAGGTTCTAAGGTAAAAAAAGTAAGTTGCGCTGAAAATAGTTTAACCCGGACGAAGTCGGGGCGGGCTGCTAGTCAATATATAAAAACAACTGACAAATTATTATCTTAATTTTTTCTGTTTGCATGTTTAATAAAAAATAAAAAAAGGGACAGAAAGCAGTATGAACTGGCTGACTGGAGAAGGACTTTCACTTTACAGACGTCCACAGCCAAATAATTACACAAAATTGTCTAATTGTGCTCCTGTGCGTGAAAATAAGTTTAGTACTCAATTAAAAATACGTCTCCCTATTACTGAGATAACTCATCAGAAAAACTCGGTAGCTATTTTTTTTGGATTGGCAACACGCCAGTTAAAAATATATAGTCCTAGCTGTTGCCGGCGGCTCCGCCCGCGTGTCGGATGTCGGTAATCGCTGCAAAAAGTTGCCTATGTGTTATTCCAGACCATAATCTATCTGTGTGCCCAATTTTATCCAGATCCGTTCAGTAGTTTTTACGTGAAAGAGTAACAAACATCCATCCATCCATTCTTACAAACTTTCACATTATAATATTAGTAAGGATATAGTTAAAATCTAACATATGTAATTACTTGCCCTGACTGACTCACTGATTGATCAATACAGAGCTTAAAATTATGCCCATAGGACCCTTTTCATTATTTTTTTTAAAAAAAATATGTTGCACGGTTTGTTATTTCCATTCGTATTGATATTTCCAGGCGGTCGTCAAGAAGTGAACCTGCAGACTCCAGGCTGCGTGTCGAAGAAAGGAACGGTGATCCATGAGCTGCTGCATGCCATCGGTTTTATGCATGAACAGAGTCGCCCTGAGAGAGACGATTTCATCTCTGTGAAATACCAGAACATTAAACCAGGTAGGAATTAAAACAATTTGACGACTTGATTTTTATTGATAAAATCTTAAATTGAAGTGCTGTCAATTTTACGAATTCATACGTATAAGTTCGAACCAAAAATGATGTGGACTTGTTGGGACGTTCCGAATCTGTTGTACTTTGTATCCGTCTAATATTTGTATTGTTTTTATTTATAATTTGTAACTGTAGCTTTCTAGCACAAGTTAACAGGGAGAGAGAGAGAGAGAGAGAGAGAGAGAGTTAATTCAGACTCATACACACTGGTTTGTCAGACATTAAAAATAATTTAAAGAAGAGTAGCTCCTTGGTTCTTAGCTCTTCTCCCGTAATATGTCTCTATATCACTATATGTTCTCGTTCATAAACCTTTAAATACCTCAAATTCATTTGTGCCAAAATAATTCATTTAATTATTGTGCTTGTTACCTCATTTATGAATCGATTAAAATTTATATGAACGTTCAACTCTTTTTTACTGGAAGTCGGATTTCTTTGAAACAAAAACAAGAACTGCATGTTCTATAATTATTTTATACTTACAGGCACTGAGAATAACTTCAAGAAGTCCGATCCGAAGCACACAAATGATTTCACCATACCGTATGATTACAACAGTGTGATGCACTACTCGGAGTATGCCTTCTCTAAGAACCAACAGAAGACTATTGAGCCTAAGGTAAGATGTGCAAATAAAAGATAAACTTGTACGCGTTTATCCGAAGTAAGATAAGAAGTTATCCCATGATGTCCTTATAGTGATTTGTTCGTTTCAATATGCAAGGTATGGAAGTTGTCAGTGTCTAGGTAATAAAGTTGTCAATATCTGACAAAAAAATGTTGTCAGATACAATGTGAACAGCTTTATATTTAGTCTAAGTTCACATGTAACGCGCGATACAATTTAAAGAGCGTTTGTATGACGCAATCGGACGTAATTTTTTTTTAATACTTCATGGGTGGCAACTAGCTTACGGGCTGCCTGGTGTTAAGCAGTTACCATAGCCTATAGACGCTTGCAATACCAAAGGTATTACTTGCATGTAGCCGACCCTTTTTTTTCACCAGGGCTTTAAGATGGATGGAGTTCCCTGTTCCCTGGGATAGGAAAACGTTTCTTTCAAAACGCATCCCTACCTTAAATAAGCTCTGGGACTCTGAGACCTGTACTCACACACAGGGACTCAACTACCCCGCTGTGTGTAGTTATTTGGCTGTGATCTTCTGTAAGGTGGAGGTCCTTTCCCAGTCGGGCTTGCTCGCTAGTATGGTGCGCTACCTCGCTTGATGATATTAGTATCAAAGGGTGCGCCAACGCGCAATCGTCTACGTCTACAGACTTTTTCTTTGAGCGCTGCGTTAACGCGCGCTCATGTGAACTATTGTTATGAAAAGAGTCAGAGTCTCTAGACGCTCGATTCCAAAACGCACGTAAGAATGCCATCTAAACATAGCCTAAATGTGTAGCCACTAGAGCACCCGACAAGTGGAAACCGGCCGGCTGAATCTCTAAGAAACAGCGATGGCAAACTGACAGTTATGATCGCAAACTGACAGTTGTGATTGCTCGGTGAGGGCACAATCTATTGACTAAACGTCAAAAAGGCTCGGTTATTGCTCTTACGGAATACCGATTTTCAATCTGACAGACAGATTTCGCTCGGTTTTCGCGGTGGCTCGGTTTTAGCTCTTACGGAATACCCCTGCGGGTCTTAGTATATATTTTCTTTTAAGGTCGGAGGTGTCAAATTAGGGCAGAGAGAAGGTCTCAGCCGCAGTGATGTAAAGAAGATCAACAATATGTACGGGTGCAAGAAAGAGTGAGTAGTATAAACGAAGATTTTGCATTCAATAACACACAACATGATATTTAATCCTTCAAACTTTGTATGGATTAATAAACGTAATCAGTCATAATACATTATCATGCCTTATTATTTTATATCATATGTTGCCCGCGGCTCCGCCCGCGTGGATGTCGGTTATCGCTGCAAAAATCTGCTGCCTATGTGTTATTCCAGACCATAATCTATCTCTGTGCCAAATTTCATCCAGATCCGTTCAGTAGTTTTTACGTGAAAGAGTAACAAACATCCATCCATCTATCCATCCATCTATCCATCCATCTATCCATCCATCTATCCATCCATTCTTACAAACTTTCACATTTATAATATAAGTAAGGATTTATCTGTGTCTGTTTAAGGTGTCAAGGGAATATATTATTAAGATTTTGTGTTCATTTTGTAAATTGGCTAAAAAGTTTTAATGTTTTATAAGCTATTGTGTTTGCTGGCAATCATGCACATTTATTGGTTATTTTGTAAATCATTTATAAAGTACTAGATGTTTCCCGCGGCACTGCCTATGTAGATGTCGGTTATTGCGATAAAAAGTAAATACTTATTACCTTATATAGTCTATTGCCAAATCGGTCTAGTCGTAAAAAAGCAACACATCGACGGACAGACAGATTCGCATTTATAATATTAATAGAGATAATTTTGATAAACAACTTACATGTAATTTAATCATTATAATTAACTAGCTGTTGCCTGCGGCTCCGTCCGCGTTTATGTCGGTTATCGCTATAAAAAGCCTATGTGTTATTCCAGACCATAATCTATATCTGTGCCAAATTTCATTCAGATCCGTTCAGTAGTTTTTACGTGAAAGAGTAACAAACATCCATCCATCCATAGGTACTTACAAACTTTGGCGTTTATAATATTAGTAGGATTTTAAACTTTTCTGTGCGAAATTGAAAAGTAAAAAAAAATGTTAAATGAAAAGTAGTGGATTGAGTTGTGGTGCAAATTTAAAGACGTATTAAGCTCCTTTAACCACCACACTTCTCTCCACTATATACTATCCATGCCCAGTACATATCAGCTACTTTCTTTAGGATGCCGATACATTTGGCCGGGGTGCGTCGTCCTTTACGTTTTCCGAGCCACAATCGCTACGATCTTTACGATCTCTACGATCGCCACGATCTCTACGATCGCCACGATTTCGACTATAGGACTCCTTGGTTCCAGCGGCCGTCCTTCTTTCGGTAGATATAAGCTAGACTACCTACTAGCAATTTATCATGCCTAACTTATAATACGGTGTAATTCATGCTCGTGAACTAAGGGTTGCTGGTCAATCTTGGTATGATTTAATTTATAATAATCAGCTAACTAAATTACTCAATAATTTTAACCTTTTTTTACGAAAATACAAAGAAACAATTTAACATTATCATACTGATCTGATTAACTTTAGTAATAACTTAATCAATCTCACAGCATAACATCTTTAACTTAAAAAAATACAATTAAAAACTTTTAATACTTAAATATTTAATAAAAAAATTAATTCCATTTATGAAAACAAATACTTATACTACTGAATTTATGCGAAATCGTGTACCATATGACTATTAAAATACTGACGAAAGTTTCTTGTCAATTATTCTGCCGTCGAAAAGTTGGCTGTTGGTTTTTATGACTGCAAAAGTATCAGTGCAAATGATCTAAATTAAATAATCTAAATAAAAATAATAAAAAGAAGAAGAAGCTCGTCTTTGACTATAATATTTACTGCCTTTCGATATGAATTAATATTATATTCCCTTTCTAAGCCTTTAACAGATAAACCCTATACTTGCTCTTATATTTCTGCCTGCTTATTAACAGTATTGTCTTCTTTTCACAAAACTAATGCACGCTATTAAAAGTGTTGACACTAGTTAATACACAGTGCAACACTCCGCATGACATGACTTTTTTCTTCTAAGAAATAGTTTGAAATCCACTATAGTTTATTCCACATAGTATGGGTACTGTGACGTTTAACATTTTACGATAAAGATGAAAGAAAATAATTGAATCAATCTCTAACCAATTAACTAATCGAATGATCAAGCCTAGAGTTTTCAATCGATAGGTTTTAATTGAATCTGTCTTTAACTTATATCGATATTTATCTTCGAATGCTATGTGAAATAGACTATAGAGTGTCACTTATCGTGTGATTAGTTTTGTGATGTGTCGGTATTTCTATTTAGCCAATTAAATAATTTTATTTATGGAGGGGCTTAGTTACATGAAGCTTTATAACCATTTTCATCATGCCAGCATCGAAGGAGACATGGGTATGTTTTTACATTTTTACATCATTTTGTCATCGAATTATATTTTTTTATTAAAATTCTGTGCTGACGATTTGCTTGACGTTTCGACCAGATTAAATCAGCCGTGGTCACTAGACAGCTTGTGACCACCGCCGGTTTAACTGGTCAAAACAAAGTAAGCAAGTAATCTAAAGGTTTTTTGAGCCATTTGGAGTCGAAACTCTATACCATGGGGTTAAGAGCCCACAAACTGTATCGTCAGATATCTAAGCGTTTTGTCGAGTCATCTCATTATCCTAAGGCTGCCTTTTGATTAGATCAATGCATTAGCCTTGCGATCCAGCATGGCAATGTGGGCACCTTTCCTAAGAAATGCGACCTCAGTCTAATATTTTATTTATAGGTACAGGTAATATGCATTTAAATACAATATCTGATTGTTTTTAAATAGTTTAGGTTAAGTTACTTTTATCATAATAACTAACTATTCTTGTAAATCTTTTATATATAAAAATGAATCCCTATTTCCCTTGGTCACGGCATCACGCGTGAACGGCTGGACAGTTTTTAGTAATTCTTTTTTTGTTGTCTTTGTTATTGTCAGGAGAAGGTTCTAATGTAAAAAAATAAGAAAATTGCGCAGAAAATTTGAAAATTTTAAGGCGGTACAAAGTTCGCCGGGTCAGCTAGTATCTTATAAAATAAATGTTTTCTGTTTTAAACTCTCGTAGCTCTTTTGACAACGAATATATAATATGGGTTGCTATTGTAATATTTTAACTAAATAATAATAAAAAATATTTTTAATTTTCAGGGAAGAGCCACAAACTGGAAGTGGTAATGGTGGTGGGTGGTTCGGCAATGTGTTCGGCAGCTGGTTCGGAAATAAGTCATAACTTAATCGTATTTATCATTTACCTATTTAACACATCACAAAGGTCTGATAGATGTAAGAATAATTCCTAGTCCTTACCTCGGTACGAAATAAATGAAAGTAATGTTATTTATTTTTGTGTCTTATTTACAACTACGCTAAAGTGATCGACATAACTCGGAGGATTGTTGTAATTTAGTGGCAAAGCGCCGGGTTTTGCCCCTCTAGACAAGTGGCATAAACGATAGTCGAACCAAATAGAATAAAAGAAAAATGTAGGGAATTCGACATTATATTGTTAACTTATGTCAAATTCCATACATTTTGTATTACTTTATTCTAACGTTTATGTGACGTGTCTAGGGGCTAGAGTGGCAACCACGAATATTTTCCCCGATTTTGCAACATATCTCACTTCTGCTCAGCTCCTATTGATCATAGCGTGATGATATATAGCCTATAGCCTTCCTTGATAAATGCCCTATATAACAAAAAAGTATATTTTCTAATTGAACTAGTACTTTCTGAGATTAGCGCGTTCAACCAAACAAACAAACTCTTTAGCTTTATAATATTAATAGTATAGATTAAGAAATGTATAAATATGTTTGCCAGCTGTCCAGTTGTCATCATGCAGGCTTTTCATATTAAGGATCAGATGTCTATGTATGAGTTGTCTCGATATATCAACATACTATATTATATAAAGGTAAAGTTTGTGAGTTTGTAGGGGGTAATCTCTGGATCTACTGAACGTCACGTTACTTGTGAGTGTCATAGGCTATATTTTATTGTCAAAAACATAACGGGATCCCGGGAAATACCACCCGTGCGAAGCTGAGGTAGGCGGCCAGTAATTAATGTACTTATATAAAATCATTTTACCCTGACTGACAATCAAAGCACAGCCAAAACACATAGTCTAGAAAGCTAACATTTAGAATATGGGCTTAAGTATTTTATAAAGTAAGTAAAACATACATTTGGAAATCCAATTTCTATACGAGCTTGATGTATATAATAGAGACTGCTCTATTATAGCTCAAGGTTGAGTGGAAAAAGGTAAAGGAGGCCTTTGCCCTGCAGTGGAACAAACTGAGAATAATAATCTCTAAATGGGTAAAATTTTGGACATAGGGCTCATTCAGAGTATTTTGGCAAATCCTAACTCAGAGATTGCAAAGCGGTTGTATGGATTAGTTATTAACAGAAGATGAGATACAGTTATTTAGGTAATTAGTAATTCTCTTTCATAATTAGATATAAGTATATATAGGCTATTTTGTGTGGAATAGATTATAAGTTACAATGGGGTGACGTATCCAAATGGAACTAAACCCTGTACAAATAAAGAAAAAAAATGGGTAAAAAACAATTTTTAACCCTGGCGAAGTCGGGGCCGTTAGTATAAAATAAAATATGATTTTCTCTACAAATATATTTATTTTGCTAAACTAAGCTAGCTAAAAAGGGATTATGTATATTAGGTCTATTTAAGCACTGATTGTATGTATGTACATATGATATCCACTTTTCAAATTTTCAAATTTCAAATTTTCGACCATTGGATGGCCTTACTACTAAGTGGGTTAATTTCAGCTTGATCGGATACTTTACTACATATTTTAGTGACAATGCAATATCATAGTACCATGCAGCTGATCTGATGATGCAGTCGGAAGGTAGCCGGGAACTCCACGATGAAGTAAGATAGCCCCTTCATGTTTGGGCTCGTTGGATTTGTCTTGACGAGTACTATATCCCTAGGTATAAAAGGTTGTGCCTAAAAATGTTTCTTTTAACTAATAATACATTTATATTTTCCGTATTGTCTACTTGCATGTCGTTCAAAAGACTTATGTTAACAGATATAAACAGACAGCAATGATCAAATTATTATAGCCAGTTTGTAAAAGCACGCGAAGTTTTAAGAAGATAAATTATTGGGCAGTTTCATATCTCTCTATTTCCATTGACATCAGACATCTCATGAACTTGTAAGCTCTGTCACAGCGGCAGGATTCATCTAAAAAATAGATTTAAATTACTTAAGTAGTTGTGTTTTTTTTATCTTATAAAAGACAACTCGCGCTCTAGGGAACAAGCTCTGTGTGCACCTTAAATAAACCCAGACTCGGGATAACCATAATATTAGTATAGATATGGAATTGAACCAAGTTATCGGTTTACCTTTCTCAACTGTCCCTAGGTCAACAGTCCACCTTGTTGAACAAGGTGGACTATTGACCTAGGGACAGTTGTACCCGATGGACAAGGTCTACTCAGGACTGAATGCTGTGGATTTATGTCCAGCAGTGGACGTCCTTAAGCAGAGATGACGATTATATAGTAAAAATTGATGGTATTAAATTTGCACGATTTTAAAAACTGCTTCTAGAACATAACATACTGTTACGCCTTTCCATTTAAGCGGTAGGCAGTATTGTAATATTTACGTTACACATGTAGGTACAATACCTATCTGTACAAATATTTGTCCCTTGTAAAAACTGACGAACTCTATTTTTATTTTTTTCTTTAAAAAAAACAACTGCCGCACTAGATAATAAGTTCTGTGTTACGGAGGACTTTACAAATATACAATTAACGGGCACTAATTACACCCAGACTCACAACAAGTCTTTGTAGTTCACACAAAGTTTTGTCCAGTGTGCGAATCGAACAAACAAACTCGTGCACATCAAGCGCATACAGCGGCCACTGGACCACTGAGGCAGTGAATACCGTTACGCCTTTCTATCCATGAGGTAGGCAGTACCGTACCAAGTTGTACAAATATTTGTCCCTTATAGAAATTGACGACCTTTAATCCGAATCCGAGATCTTAGTACGACAAAAGTACAACTACGCTACAACGGTAAAGTGACTTTCAAAACATTTTTTTAGCCTTTTTGCTATGCAATTAACTCAAATATATTTAAATGTTTGGATAAATGCAGCAATGTAGAAAAAGACGACTCCGGGGCATGATTCGAATCTCCTAGACGTAAAAAGTGGTGGACAAATTCGAACTATGGAGTAGAAGCTCTGATGGCACAATTGGTAATGCGCTGGGCCGGAACCCGAGAGGCGCAGGCGCAGGTTCGGGCTCGTCTTTTCCCACAAAGCTTTAAATATTCAAATGTAAATTAACTTACTTCTATTAGCAGCACAAAGAGCAGTCATATCTCCAATGTCTTCCATCTGCTTGCCGTTCCTCTGTCCAGAGAACAACATGGCTGCCCTAGCTGGATTAAACATACCGTCGTCTGCTGACAATACCCCCATGTTCTCCAGCAAGCAACGTATGTAGCACTAGATAACAGATAGGTAGATATTAGAAATAATCATAGTCCACCAAACTGATTTTGGTCAGGGCGGTCAATTTCAATGGAGATTTTCCGACTGGGTGGGACATATTGTAGTATATTTTAAGAGAGCTGGCTCCATGCAAGCAAGCCAGGCCGACTGGGGAAGGACCTTCACCTTACAGAAGACCACAGTTAAATATCTATACACAGCGGTGTAGATGTATTCTTGTGTGTGTGTACAGGTCTCCAGCGCTTATTTAATAACTAAGAAGTGTTTTATAAAGATACGTTGGTCAAATAAAGGTGCACTCTCTTTTTTTTTTATCAATGCTTGCTTTGCAATCCAGCATGGAAATGTGTCTAGTCTTTTGGCCACCTTTCCTCTGAACTGCGACCTCAATAAGATATTTTATTTATATGTTAATACCTTTAAATACAATATCTGATTGTTTGTAAGTAGGTTAGTTTAGGTTACTTTAATTTTAATAACTATTCATGTAAATATCTTTTGTAATTGTTGTGGATGTTTGCGTGATTTTCATAATTTGATTACTAAACAATAAAATCATAAATTCGTTTTTTACATACCTTAGGAGTTCTGTCGGTTTCATCCATAAAACTGCCACTTTCATTAAGTGACTCTAAATAAGCTGCAAAGGAAAATTAATCACAAGTTATTGATCATTTTGTTTTTTCTCATCATTTTATCGTTTCTCAAATTTAATTATAACCACGTGAGAAAGATCGCCTATTTTAAGAGAGATGGGGTGCCAACCCATTTAAACAGACCCGACTGAATAAGGCTCTTCTTACTGCTTACGTCAAAAGACCGCAGCGAAATTAACATACAGTGGTGTAGTTATTTTCCTGTGTATGAAGTGCAGGTTTCTTACCACAGGGTTACCCTTAACGAAAATCCCCGAAAACAAGATATAGGGTTGACAACGCGTCCTGTAATGCCCCAGGCATTACAAGCGTCCATAAACCAAGGTAACTGCTTACCATCAGGTGGTATGCTTGTTTGTCAAAATAAAAAACAACGCAAAGATGGTTCTTTGCTGGTATAATGTACTAGGATAGTAGAAGTATAGTAGAGGTTAAATCTTACCCATTTCTATTCGGAACGTCTCATTACATGAGTTCATAATCGCTAGCATATCCACATCCTTACTCTCAGTACTGCTGCTATCCTGGTATTGTGTTGTCGTCATAGACCCCGTAGATGCGGTTTCTTGAGTAACCATATCGGTCAATCGGGTAGGAACACTAGACGACATAGTCAAAGCAAATAAAACAGCACATATTAGAGCAAATAAAACCTTAGTCATTTTGTACTGTATATAACAACTACAGTGAATAAAGGTACTTGACTGTGACATTGGGTACGGTCATGAGGTTTATATGGAATCCGTAATTAATTGGAGCAGGCGTCGCAACTTGAAACGCAATTTCAAATAAACTCTTCCAATTTATGTTAACCTAGTAGTTCAGGTGAAAATAACTACATATATCATTTTAATTATATCATTTTTATCATACCATCGACACGGAGAAGAAGAAGAATGCCAATTTCTCTTAGTCACGCCATAACTTGACAACGACTTTACCGATTTCATTAATATTAGTAATGCCACCTGGGATCGAACTCACGCCTCGTTAGTTGGTTACCTTACCATTAGGCTACCTCTGCCCCAATTCAAAATTATTTAAGTAGGGCAAATACTATTATTATTATCCACGCAATTTTCTTTCAATTTTTTTTCGTAAGAACTTTCTACAAAGTATTATGACTGAGGAATGAAATATATACATCAATGGCTAGAGACCTTTACTCACACACAGGAACACAACTTCACCGCTTGTGTAGTTATTTGGCTGTGGTCTTCTGTAAGGTGGAGGTCCTTCCACAGTCGGCGTACTCGCTAGTATGGAGCCCTGCCTCTCTTAAATTAATTAAAAAAATGATAATCATCCTACTCAATATATATTTTTGTACTCATCATCATCATCTCAACCCATAAACGTCCCACTGCTGGGCACGGGTCTCCTCCATACATAATAGGATATTTTTGTACTAAATCGACTTAAAATGTTTGTAACTTCTGAATGTATGATTATCATGATTGCTGTTTATTTGTCGATAATGGTCGTAATGTATAACTAATGTTTTGCCCTGGTTTTGTTTATTCGCCAACTTGTTTTATATTAGGTATTTAGGTGTCAATTACTATCTGACCGCAAATGCCAGCATTTTTTTCGTACACCAAATTCGCTGACTAGGTGTAGGGCCTCGAGTAGAATTGGAACGAAACTCGGGCCTCTTTTTCTAATCGCCAAAAAATAACATTTACAATTTGGTATGAGTTACAATATTTGTGGTAACAAAAAGGGACGGCAACCATACAAAATAAAGGTTTTGTGCGTAACCCTGGGATAATCCTTACTAATATTATAAATGTGAAAGTTTGTAAGAATGGATGGATGGATGGATGTTTGTTACTCTTTCACGTGAAAACTACTAAACGGATCTGGATGATATTTGGCAGAAAGATAGATTATGGTCTAGAATAACACATAGGCTACTTTTTGCAGCGATAACCGACATCCACGCGGGCGGAGCCGCGGGCAACAGCTAGTAATAATGATAATATTCTTTATTGTACACCATACATAATTTTATACATAATTCTGAACAAAATTTTAACTAGCAGTATGTACAATAGGTGGTCTAATTGCCAAGACAACCTTAGGATGGACTTTGTCGAAAGAAAGAGCGTTGTTGATGGTTTAGGTATAACATACCGAAATACTAAATATAATAGACAAGAGATAATACATATAATATATATGTGTTTATAAGTATAATACAATATAAGATAGAACAAAATTTAACTGTTAATAAATACTGGAGACTCGGCTCCCGGTTGTCCCGGTTCTATCTATACTAATATTATAAAGCTGAAGAGTTTGTTTGTTTGGTTGAACGCGCTAATCTCAGAAAGTACTGTTTCGATTAGAAAAAACTTTTTTTGTTGAATAGTGCATTTATCCAGGAGGGCTATAGGCTATATAACATCACGCTATGATCAATAGAAGCGGAGCAGTAGTGAGATATGTTGCAAAATCGGGGAAATGTACGTTCCAAATTACCACGCGGACGAAGTCGCAGGCGACCCCTAGTATTATATAAATTCAAAGCAAACAAAGTCACAGGAACTACAAGTGTTATAGTAAACTTTATCATTACATAACTTCATACATTTATGATAGTTTTTATATCCAGTGCCAGTGGTTAGTTCTATTTTTTATATTATTTGATCGTCGTTGCTATTAGCAGCAATTTCCATAATACTTACCAGATGTCAAATTTAAACTGCATCATGCCATGAAATAAAGGACCATATAGAGCACTAAGGGTCGCCCGCGACTACGTTCGCGTGGTAATTTGGAATATTTTCCCCGATTTTGCAACATATCTCACTACTGCTCCGCTCCTATTGATCATAGCGTGATGTTATATTATAACCTATAGCCTTTCTGGATAAATGCACTATTTAACAAAAAATAATTCTTCTAATCGAACCAGTACTTTCTGAGATTAGCGCGTTCAACTAAACAAACACACTCTTCAGCTTTATAATATTAAAGTATAGATTCATATTTGCAGACCTTAAATATCTCGATGGCCTCGTGGTTAATGTACTGTCTCGATGGCTCAGCGGTCGATGTATGTGACTGCTGATCACGAGTATCCGGGTCGGGCCAAAAACTGATGCTGGGTTTTTCTGTCAAGAAGAATTAATTCACAATAGATGCTCGGAGTTTGGAAACTTGCGGTGTTTACACCCCCGTGCCTCGGAAAGCCGTTGGTCCTACGCTTGATCACTCTCCTGTTCGTTTGTCTGGTGTCCTATCGGACTATGAGAGTAAGGAAATAAAGAGTGCACAGCTGTTTGCAATACTTATGCACTAAAGAGAGAGAAATAACTCCTTCGCAAATTTTATATACCATGCTACATGCTAGTATAATGAAAACGGTCCTTAAAGCGTGTTTTTTATAAATTCTAGAAATTTCTATATTTAAGTACACTGTTGTGATTTAGAAAATGAATAAACCATTACCTACTCACGGTGTAATGAGGCATTAACATAATGGCTTTAATTTCGTCGTTAAAGTTTGAAAATTGACATTAACAATGACATATTTCCTGTAAAGTTTATTAGGCTCATTTTTCCATTTGATTACTTGGGGCTTATTACTGTCACAGTATGAAAGTACTTGTCTGTGTTGCTGTTACCAGGTTTTATTCGAGTGTTGGGTTTATCCTTTTAGCCAAGAGTATTTCATTTGATTATTTTCTAGGGAGGTAGAGGGCGGGAGTAAATGGGTCCAAATTTTGATGTAAAACATTTATTGCCATATTTATTTTTCTTTCTTTTATGCATATTTACTAGGGCACCGTAATAGCGAACAGGCCCGACTGGGGAAGGACCTTCACCTCATAGAAGACCACAGCCAATTAACTACACTACCTACTAAGCTTGTGCATATCGACTTAAATTGTACTGTGTTCTTCTTTGGTTGTATCAAATAAATGTTTCTTTCTTACACACAGTGGTGTAGTTGTGTTATTGTGTGTGAGTATAGGTCTCCAGCGCTCATATAGGGATGCGTTTCGAAAGAAACGTATTCCTATGCCAGGGATAGTTCTGTCATAAAGCCCTGGTGTAAAAAAATGGGTTGTCAACACGCAAGTGATACTTCTGGTAATGCATGCGTCTATAGGCTACGGTAATACTTAACATCAGGCGGGCCGTATGCTTGTTTGCCACCTAAGTAGTATAAAAAAATAAAAAATATTTTTTTTCCGGACAATATATTTTCGATGTTTTTACATCAGCTACCGCCATGGCTTATATTTTTTTGTTCTCGAAAGCCTGTGTTATTTATATTTGCTGAATGTCTCCTTACGGAAAGCAAACTGTACACCAAACTTATATTTTTTATCTCCCACGTCTAGTAGGTACTATAATTCGTTTATTTTTTTTGACTGCATCAGTTTGTATGCTACCATAATTTTATTTATCAAAAGATTGTAACTATCTATTAAAATGAGTGGCCTGAGTTTCTTGCCAGTTCTTTTAAGGCTTCACGTCAGCGAACTAGCTGTAGAACATTTTGCTGACATCATCTTCCTGGCTTATTTATAATTTATGACGTCTTGTATATGTTACTTTGTAACTTAATAAACGAATTTTCAGTTTCAGTTTGAGTTGCGAACAGCCGATGGACTAGGTCAGCGCAATACTGAATGCTGTAGTAATCCTTTCGGGAGGTCTATGTAAAGAAGAGATCCTCTTTTGACTGAGATGATGATGAAATGCCATATTATCATCCTGATCATCCGCTTATCCCCATAATGAAAAGTGTTAATATCTTCTAAAATTAATGTTCCTATTTCAAAATAAACATAGAAATTCAGAACGTCACTTAACTCATGTTAAAACTAAAACAATTACATGTTTTGAATTTGAAAGTAAACATTTCTCAGGACGAGTCCTACAAATCATGCCCACATAAACAATTTTAGTTGAATAAATAATCAGAATATTATTTATAACAAATTGTATACAAACGTTGCTTCTAAGTATTGCATGTACTAAAATACTAAAGTTATCTTTTATGTTCCTAGGACTATTTATCAAAGTTTCGAACAACAAATAAACTGGAAAATTGGAATGAAGACTGGAATTTAATTTTTAAAAATACACAGAAAAAAAAGTTTTTTTTTTACTGCTAAGGTAACAAACAAGTATTCAATCTACCTGTTGGTAAGCAGTTTCCGAAACCAATACCAAGGACCATGACTAATAGACCAATGCCAAAGCCTATGAAAATGGTAAAAAGTGAAAAAAAAAAATAGTAGGATGAAACCCATTGGCAATGGAAGAGAATATAACAAAAATTAAAGGAAAAATAAATTACGGGCGATCTGAGGTCGGGAAGTGGAAGGGGGTGAGTTTTAAGGGTAAAAAACGGTTTATCTCGATTTCCGTAAAACTACAAGTCCTATGAAAAAAAGTTAAATGGCAAAGTTGTAGGTAATAAAAAGATCTACAACTTTTGTATTCACACTTTTTTCACATAACTTTATCTTCATTGCTATTTTAAATAATAAAATTTACTCACTTTTTTTAAGTATTGCGGTCGAATTTCGACAACTGAGTGACAGTCTAGTAGCAATAAATAGGCATCTACGCAAATATTTTAAAGAAGATTCTACAACTTTCTCAAAATATTGTAGATCTCTTATTAAATATTAACTTTTTTAACTTATTTGGTTGTTAATTATAGTTTAGTTTTTCGCATTTTCTGAGAAAATTTACCATAGTAATGTATATATTTTTTTACGCCATCAGAAAGTAGAGATTTCAGCGAACAAAAAACTCACAAACATTTTTAAAAAAGCAGATATTTTGACGGGAGATTTTTCGATCGAAAATTAGGGTGCTTTTTCGATATTAAGTTAAAAACAAGGTGAAAAATTAATATTTTAAATCAAAAAAATTACAGCGTGTTTAGGACATAATAAGGTAAGTTTTCACGAAATTTTGTGAAAAAAAGTTCTTTTTGTAAAAGATAAAAATAAAAAACCAAAAACTTGGTTATTTGAATTTTTCACATACATTTTGAGGCTATGTGAAAAAAGTGTGAATACAAAAGTTGTAGATCTTTTTATTACCTACAATTTTGCCATTTAACTTTTTTTCATCGGACTTGTAATTTTGCCGGAAATCGAGATAAACCGTTTTTTACCCTTAAAACTCACCCCCTTCCACTTCCCGACCTCAGATCGCCCGTAATTTATTTTTCCTTTAATTTTTGTTATATTCTCTTCCATTTCCAATGGGTTTCATCCTACTATATTTTTTTTTGGTTTCAAAAATTATCGACCCTGGTCTATAATGTGTTGCCGACACTAAAATGTTATGTATCTTTGTGATAGAAAAAAAAAACGATAAGAATTTCTTCTTAATGAGCTTTGGAGACCTGTAGGTACTTACTCACAGGAACACAAGTATCATTTAATCATTTATTTATCGAAATAGGTACAAAATTATACATATAATATGTATATATCAAACTAATATTATAAATGCGAAAGTTTGTTATAATGGATGCATGGATGGATGTTTGTTACTCTTTCACGTAAAAACTACTGAACGGATCTGGATGAAATTTGGCACAGAGATAGATTATGATCTGGAATAACACATAGACTACTTTTTACAGCGATAAGCGACATCATCGCGGGCGGAGCCACGGGCAACAGCTAGTTATACATATAGTATGTTACTGTGTGTAGTTATTAGACTGTGGTCCGCTGTAAGGTAAAGGTGTTTCTCCAGCCGGACTTGCTCGCTTGTCTGATGGTTAGGAGGAATGAAGTAGTCTTTGTAGAAATTAATAATTATAAGTCACATCTTAAAAATATTAATACAACTGGACTATAAGAAACAATGAAGTGGGTAAATATAATAACTGGTTTTCCAGCTAGAACCCTAGGTAGGTACTTTTTTATCGGTAAAACATTAATTTTGTAACTAGGTTAACCGTTAATTGTACACTTTCTGGTGTAATTAATCTTTAATTAGCTTAGTTTGTTCGTTTTTGTTTTGTTTTCTGTTTTTTTAATAGACAACTCCCGCACATGTATGTTTGTAAAGTCCCCCGCGACACAGAGCTTTGTTCTCTAGAAGAAGCTCTGTGTCGCAGGGGACTTTACAAACATACAATTAACGGACACAAATTACAGCCAGATTCAGAACAATTCTTTGTGGGTCACACAAAGTTTTGTCCTGTGTGGCAATCGAACCCACAACCTCGTGCACACCAGGCTCATACTGGGGCCACTGGACCACCGAGGCGGTCTAAATAGTTAGAGTTAGTAAAAATAGAACATATGCGCCGTACATGAACTTGAACCAAAGCAACACTAATTCTGTGTCATTTTATATCTACAAGCCTTACTTAAATAATAAATGTTATTATCTCTATAATGCGTCATAAGTAAAAAGTAACAAAATAATATAATTAGTTTGCAAAATTTGTATGGTGTAAAACAATTTTGCAAGATATAGGTAGATATTTTATTGATTTTAAGAGAGGTAGGGCACCATACTAGCGAGCAAGCCCGACTGGGGAAGGACCTCCACCTTACAGAAGACCACAGCCAAATGACTACACACAGCGGTGTAGTTGTGTTCCTGTGTGTGAGTACAGGTCTCCAGCGCTCATTTAGGAATGCGTTTTGAAAGATACGTATTCCTATCCCAGGGTTACTTCCATCTTAAAGCCCTGGTGTAAAAAAATGGGTTGGCAACACGCAAGTGATACCTCTGGTAATGCAAGCGTCTATAGGCTACGGATACTGCTTAACATCAGGTGGGCCGTATGCTTGTTTGCCACCCAAGTAGTATAAAAAAAAAAAAAGATAGATAAAAAAACTTTATTCTACATCACAAAGTAACACGAACTCAAAATAAAATACATTTAGCAATCAAGATGTACGATGAGCAGAACGGAAAGAGCATGCACAATAGACCCTTATTATTTAGGTTATAGACATTAACTCCAAAAAGAATTACAGAAATTCATTTGACATGAAAACATGAAATTTTAACATAAAACTAAAATTAAATAACTTGCGAACATACATATGCGGTAGTAGAATAATAAATGGCAACTGTGTCTATTCCTACAAGTATCGTAATCTTAAATTAATAAAATAATAAGTATCAAATTTTAAATTAATTTGGAAATTATTAAGAACCTTATACGCAACAGTGGGTATGTCAAAGCTACTCGTAATATACCACAATAAATAATTTTAGTAAGCAGAGCAAATAAAATTGAAATATAAGTTCGTTACTTAACGTTGGCCTATCCGTACCTAAGTGCTGCGTTAAAGGGTTATACTGTCTACATGTCATTAGATAACATTATTTTTGAATTTCAATCATCCCTATCTTATCTATATGCAATTATGTAACAGTTCTATGTTCTAAAGTTGTGTGAGCCATTTTGTGTGAGTGCTCCTTCGTTGCAAGTGAATCAATAATATGCGTGGGAATAGCTCAATATTGTTTATCATTACTTTGCAAAGTTTATATCTTCATGAAATTTGTGGTGATGGTACGTATGACGACGATCTTAGAGTAAAGTTGTAAAATAATGGTATATATATATATATATATTATTAAAAAAATAGTTATCTCAAATATAGATTAAAACATTATGTTGATATTAAACGCATGACAAAACAAAATATTTATAAAAAGTTGTTTACTTCCAGATTCAAGTGAAGAAGCATACCCTAATTATGATTACATGCAAATATTTAAAGGTATACCTGCATTGTTTGAGTATTTGTTAAATGCCATTGAAGAAACACCAGAAATATTGGAGAAAAATGACATCAATATGTTTAAGAGAACTATAGAAACTTATAAAAGAAACGAAGAAGAAAAGACAAATAAGAGATCAATAGGAAATCCTAGAGATTGTACAGAAGGAGTAGATTGTGCTAGAAATGCTGGTCCTAAATCGATTAAATATAGAGAACCACCAAGAGCTGATTATGAGTACGGTAACAATATTTTTATGAACGATATAGAAGAGAATATCTGTAAAATAAATGTCAAAAGAAAGACAGAGGATGTGCGGAACGATGTTAATATTTTGACGAATAAAAAACTTAAAGATAAACTACGAAAACATAATACGAAAAAGTCTAAAACAGATTTTGTCAATGAAGAGAATGGCGATGTAGGGTGGGACGATGAGGATGGGTATTTTGGTTTCCAGAATCTATTTGGATTAGATGTCCAGCCTGAAGAAATCCAGGAAAGTATACTATTGGCAGAAAAATTGTTGGAAGATTATAATAACAATAAAAATAAGTAGTATGAAAAAATAATGTTACCTCTTAATTTTTGTGTGCCAAGGTATTTTTTTGTTAATACGAGTTATTTATCAATGAGCATATGAATAAATCGTTGCTTCAAATAATCTGTTAAATATATTTATTTATTTATATATCTATTCATAAGAAGTTGAAATTTTATTTTCACAGCGAAGGAAGTAAAAAAATAACAAACATTTTAATTTATCTAGATTTAATAAGCAAGTAAAACTTATACAATACAACATGACACTAAGCAAAGACATAGTACAGTAAAAACTATGTGCTCAAACACCCTTCCAACCATGAGTTCATCAATGTCATAAAATACTTCCTTAATGATGGTTTTAAATGAAACGTGCAAGATATGAAGGACATAAGTGTTGCTAATTATTAGTTCCCATGTAGGTCCTTGATGGCTGTATGCTCCCATTCCCATCTAGTTATTGACATCTTTGATGTTAGAATAAGAAAGTTATCATCTAAGTGGGATTATAAACAACACTATTAACTGAAATTAGTAACAGCTGGAGTTACATGTTTCCAAATCCTCAATCAATATGATTAAGAACAGTCACATATGTTGTGATGGTGCCGATAAACTGAAAATAATAAAAATCACCGGTTGATTTACACAAAAGAAAACTACATTAAAAATATATTTTCATTGTCTTCGTTAATTTTTATGCAGTGCTGTATAAAATCATTTGGATCATTTGAATTCAATCTGATTATAAATTGAATTTGATAACGATGCAAGCTTAGAAAGACAAGTTTCATATTCTTTTTAATGAGTAAGACAAAAGTAAAAACTTGACTGACAATTATCATGCTTAAAGATAGAATGTAGTTTAGGGTAGTTTCATATCTGACGGAAAATGCGTTGCGTATCGGTCATGTATTGCCAGAACAGACAAATATATAATAGTACATTCAACCTTTTCCACTTAAACGATAATGCGTTAGTGCATCGAGCATACGAATAGAAGCGACTGATGATACGCTCAACGCATTTTCTGTCAGATATGAATCGATTCATATCTGACGGAAAATGCGTCGAGTGTACCCTTACCCTTACTTCTCAAAACTGGTATCGTGTACAGTTGTATTAATTATTATATTTATCTAATTTCTTATAAATGCTATAATAGATATTTGGTTAATAGTGTAAAAAAATATTCTACAACATTATGTTATACAAATATTAACAAATTTTATACAAATATAATACAACATTAAATTATAATATGACTGTGTAGAGTAACAAGATGTTATCCTACGCTGCATCATTATTTATCATTCCTTGTATATATTTAAATCTAAGTATTTGAAATGGGTTTTCAGCAAAAAAATCTGAGGAAGAAACTGGTTTCATGAATGTTGTTTACTCTATGTACTAATACTCACAGTAATAATAAGAGTCCTATTCAAGGTGAATAACTGCATCGGTGAGTAGGTAACCTGGTTGAGCATTATTTGTTGGTGGAACAGCTTCAGCTCGGCAATTAGAGCAAAATCATTCTGGTTAATGTACCGATTCATTTCATTCACCAAGTTTCTTGTTAAAATCATCTAAATCAGAATTATATTTGTTTATATATAGTAGTGACCTATTTTAATATAAGAAGTAATGTATCTCGAGATATGTGTGCACTAAATTCGGCGAAAGTACTAAGAATAATAAGATTTATTTACTTTTTAAACTCGTCTTCCTAATATTTTAGTTATTCTTTAGTATTACTATCGTTATATTTTTCCAGCTATTTACACAGCGAGGGATTTTTCTCATCAAAAGTTTTAACAATACTTGGCAAGTTTCAGTAGCTAAGGCTACCTTTCAAGTTTCACCAGTACATTTTTTTACAATTTCTATTGATTTTTTTTTAACAAAACACAATGGTGGGAATCGAATTTGCAAAATTCGACGCGGTTTTGCTGGTGAGCTGACCACCTACAACTACTAGAACATACGTGCAGTCAAGCAATGACTGAAGCCAATACATTTTATTATACATATCTAATTGTAATTAAGGGACTGCAATTATCATTCTGTTGCAAATTTTTCATTTATGAGAGTTAGGGTGTGCGTGAGTACAGGTTTCCTGGTTTAAGCTTCCATCGCTCATTTAGGAATGTGTATTCATATCTCAGGGATACTCTATCGCAAAACTCTGGTATTATTTTTTGCTTGTTTGCCACCTAAGTAGAATAAAATAAATTACCTCTTCAAAAGTTTTATGACAGGGCTCAGTAGTCATCACAAGTTTGCAAAATTGTAACAAAGCCAACACCACTTGCTGTAGACCACTTGCAATGTTAACTGTCTTACTAAGCACTGCAATAAATTATAGTTAATAAATATTCTAAATTCATTATTATATTCATAAGAGTATGGATTGTTAAGACGATAGAAAAGTAACGACTTCCTGCCTCTCTTGATATATTTATTTATATGTGGAATGGAATAATGCATCTCAAAATATCTAGGTAGCTGAAATTTTGTGTTAGAAATGTCAGAACATTTCATTTGATCTTCGCTATCAAAAACCACAAATATAAAATCCTCTCAAGAAATTAGTTCATCTTTTTAGAAGTAACATTGCCGTAGAGACGCGGGCATACAGACTTATTTGAAAACTCATTACAAACATCTATAGTAAAAAGAAACATTTCAGTGGAGATCATTAAAAATAAACTTACATAAGTGATTTAAAAACCGGTAGGGCGTGACGATCATACGAAGAAGGAATGTCATATGCATTATCATCAATACAAGGCCGTTGCTGTCATTCAGCTGATGTATTACATCACAGAGCGTACAATACTTCAGTGAAAGGCGATGCAATTTCTCAGATGTTGTTTCATTTTCTGAAAATAATATTTAAAACATAATAAAACAAACAATCTGACAGCAGCATACGAGTTTTCTCTACTTTATTAAGAGAGATTTAATCCACAGAGCAAGTTGGGGAATCAGACACGTCCTTAGAATTTCTTCTGAAACCACATCAATAACAAAATATTATTTTTGACATCATCTATCAGGCCAATAGCTAGAATTTGTTTATTATATTTAGTTTCAGGCCCTGTGGCTAGAGCACTTCGACACGTTGGTTTCTTTTGTATTTTTACCTCTAATTTCATTTCACTCATCCTACATTCAGATTCCTTAATATCTACTGTACTAGTATATATCTGGTAGGTAGGCTTACCTGAGTTTAGGTTTACTGCTTTTGGATTAATTTTGCCGATGCTGGACTTATCAGACATTCTCATAAAAGTATTTGCTGGATTTTGTCTTTTTCTTTTGGATAACTTTTTACTCATTACCATGGGTTTAGGAGATAATGATACAAATGATTTTGATCCTGTAAGAAGACGATAAGCCAGCAATACAAAAAATAGATTAATAATGACACAAACAAAAACCATGTCCCACTGGGCACGGGTCTCTATAAAGCAAGCTGGCCTTAATCTACATACATTGGCGTAATGCCATCAAGAATTTTACAAAACGTTAATAAACTAGTAGTTGAGTAACGTATTTGTACGAAAAAGAAAACATTTTTTTTATATAATTTTATTATACGCAAAATATCATTGAATGGATTTTTTTTGTCTTTTTGACAACAAGGGTCGTCCTTTTTTACGAACCAAAATATTTAAAAGAAAGTAAATATACAAACTCACTTCCCCTGTATATCTCCTGAAGTAGGTTTTGCAAGCAATTGTTCAGTTGTTGAAAAGTAAATAGTACCCATGACGCCAGTAAGTTAAAATGTATCGTGATTAGTGTCATGTCTAAAAATGACAATAGATAGGTGATGTAGAATCTTTCTGTCAATACTAATAGAAAAACTATTATTAGTAGGATTAAATATAAGAACACTGTAAAAGAAAATAATTAAGGAGTGGTGAGGTGATTGTGACTATACAAGCTCGGCCAGCTGGAGAAGGACCTTACAGAAGAACGCACCCATATAACAACACCTAGTGCTATAGCTGTTTTCCTGTGAGTGCATTATAATTCTCTTGTGCTCATTTACGAGGCGATGTTTTTAAAATAAACTTTTTGAAGTGAAAACTTATTTAGGCGCGTTGAGCACATTTTGGCAAAACAAAAATCTTAGAACTCGAGTCATTGTCATCGAATTCTTTTCATATTCAAAAATGATAATCAAATAGCTTGACGATACAATTGACAAGTTACTTAGTTTTCACTTCTTTCGGCAGTCCCCAAAGACTGTCCCGCATGTTTTTATTTATTTATTTATTAAAATTTTTTTTATGCCAGTGTTACCTAAAACACAAAACTGACGTATGCAGATTTAAGATAACGTGGGAATAATGCTCTTAGTATTAAGCTTGTGGTTGATAGTATAGCAAACATTTTGCTAGTTTACATCACGAAAATCAAATAAACTTACCTCTTTTGTTTGCAGTAATAGCAGCAACTGCTGATATCAATATGAGAATAACTATAAACTTCTTTTTTATTTCACTTTTGTGTGATGATTGGTGGTAACGAATTAATTCTTCATTTATCTGAAATACAATACCAAGAGAATCAAAGTATTTACATGTACATTCTTAAAATATCATATAATACATTATTGACACATCAAATAATTGAATCATGAATATCTAAATTATCATCATCAATACTATTATTATAATTATTCATCAAAGTTAAAAATATTTCCAATTGCAACAATTTTCTTCAAAAATCATATTATTAAAACTCGCAGTTGCAGAATCTGACTCATGGATCGAAAGCCTCTTACAGATCATCAAGCAAATTATCTAAACGTGTAGTTTTGTGGGTGGCGTGTTTTGAGTTCGATTACCACATGGAACAAAAAAATATTATAATCATCATCTCAGTAAAAAGATGTCAACTGCTGGACCTAGGTCTGCTCCAAGAACATGAATGGCAAAATGATCATGGGATAACTATTTCTTGATAGACCCTAATAGAGTGATTAAGGTCTTTTAAGACAGGTACAGGAATTATTCCGTAATGCGGATAAAGTTAAAAATGTATGTATAAATATCAAAACAATTACTTGTGCCAACTTCGTGATTGAGTTGATCATATGATGCATCCTGTTTTTGATGGCATACACAGCTGCTACGGGCACAAAGCTGATGAGACTTGTGTCCATTACTCGAACCATACGTTGGCCAAATTTTATATCGTTGATGTCAATTATGTATAAAACTAAGGCGTAAAGTCCAATTATAACTAAAATGTACAAAAATTATTTTGTCATAAAGTATATGAAAAACTAATATTTATTATAAAGCTGAAGAGTTTGTTTATTTGTTTGGTTGAACACGCTTATTTCAGAAAGCACTGGTTGGATTAGAAAAAATCTTGTTTTGTTGAATAGTTCATTTATCCAGGAAGGCCATAGGCTATATAACATCACGCTATGATCAATAGGAGCGGAGCAGTAGTGAGATATGTTGCAAAATTGGGGCAAATAATTCCAAATTACCACGCGGACGAAGTCGCGGTCGACTCCTAGTCAAAAATAAATATTGTTTTTTATCATTATCATCGTCTCAGCTAAAGACGTCCAATGCTGGATTTGTATCCAGTAGTGGACGTCTATGCTGTGATAACCCTTGGGGTAGGCTTGCGCCTACCCCAAGGGTTATCACAGTATTCGGTCTAGAGCTGACCTTATTCATCGGCTGTCTGCAACCTTTACCAGGTTGTAAACAGCCTTGTTGGAAACCTGTCTCCGTCTTCCAGTTTGTGGTCGCCTCTCCAGAACCTTTCTACTCCAGTAGCCATCGGTTCTGCAAACTTTGTGCCTGTGCATTGCCCTTTAATTCAGGCAATATAATTTGTCGGCCACTTTGATTCATGTACGGATCTTTTCTTATTATCTTTACTATATTCAAATAAAATGAATTGTATACTTACAGATAGTTGAAATTACCACTCGGCTATATAAGTGGTATATGCGTGAATAACGGATTCGCCAGCCACCGTGCACCCTCTCAAAGCTAAGTGGTGCCAAGCCAGCTATTCGTGAAATTCGGAGAACGAGGCTCGTGACACCAGATACCGTGCAAAGTGAATCGGCTTTTGGATTCATAGTCCTGCAACTACTGACAAAGTATTAGGAATAATGTTTATCTACCGCGTTGTGGCCAGAAGCGTCTTAAAAACAGTCTCCAGTAAGACCAATAACGTGCAAGGCACGGCACATGCAAACGGGTTTACAGATATTTAGGACTAAAGAATTTTGGAACTAAAACCAAAACGCTCGAGGTGCATTACTTTTCAAAAGACCAATTATTTTTTCTTCTGACACGCTATCAAACATGAGTGTGGCCTGTATAAATAATAAGTTTAAAAAAAGCTTGTAATAAAAACATAAAAATTGAAGGAGTTAACTGATAGGTGAAAGTAACATGTTTTATGAAATGTATCAAAATTGGACTCTCTTAGATCAAGCCAAATTTTACCGAAACTAAAGACTTTTCTTCTAAAGAAAAAAATACAGCTTCTTTATATTCTACTTAAAAGGCAAACAAACATAGGTTTCACCTGATGGTAAGCAGTGGCCGTAGCCTTAAAACGCTTGCAATCACTTACGTGTTGCCTATCCAAAAACTTTAAGGGATTTGTGTTACGGGGAATCTTACGATGGGGATAATAATACGCTTCTTTTAAAAACACATCCCTAAATGAGCATTAGGGACCTATACTTTCGTACAAAACTACAACACTGTGTAGTTATTTAAATTTGATTTTTGTAATGTAGAGTTCCTTCCTCAGTCCGCCTTGCGCGTGGTTGGTGCCTTACTTTCTAAACTACTACTTTCTTTATTTCGCCTTTGATTACCAAATAATGTTATTTTTCTTTATTTGTACTAACTATACCAATAAGAATGATTAATATAGACATAATGAACTGTTTAACTAGTCGTAATGGCTTGTCTTTAGTGGTTGAAATAATTGTGGTATTTGATTGATTTTGTTTATATTTGTAACAAATAGTAGCCGTAAAGAGAGGTAGGCCACTATCCAAGTGAGCAAACCCGATTAGGGAAGACCTTACAGAAGACCACAGTCAAATTTCTATAAACAGCGACGTAGTTGTGGTGCTGGAAACTCAGAAGTTTCCAGCACTTATTTAGTTTCTTATCCTTTGCATACTTACTCCATCACAAAACACTGGTGTTAAAATGATGTTATTTTATACTTTGTTAAAATAGGTAATGTAAGTTCCTACAAAATTATGTCATAAAGATACAATCTTTGTTATTTGTAGTATAATTCATGATCATGTCACATACTATGTATTTACTTATAATTATAAAAACATTTGTTATTTTATAAGTAAACTAATTATACACGATTATATCAACGTATATCAAAGTAAATGTAGACCTTTGTTTAAAAAACGTAATATTGCGTGAACCTTGGAGTTGTCCTAGTGCCTACCAACTTTCATATTGTATTTATTTAGAGATAAAAATTTCAAAAGTAAGTGAAAATATGAAAGATGGACAAGGTCTGCTCGGGATCGAGAGTTGTGGAAATCCTTGGGGGATGCCTATGTCCAGCAGTGGACGTCTTTTGGCTGAGATGATGATGATGATGATGAAGTGAAAATATTTGACTAGCCTGTTGTTCAAGTGGTTTATAATCTTGATTGGTAAACCAGAGGTTGCGTGGATTCGATTCCCATTCAAATCTTTGTGGTATGGAGTACGCTGCCGTCCACTAACTAAAAGGCCGTTAAGCCACAGTTAGTTAAGATTCATTTTGCTAGCTAGCTAGCTAGCAAAATGAATCTTAACCACAGTTAGTTAAGATTCATTTTGCTAGCTAGCTAGCTAGCAAAATGAATCTTAACTAACTGTGGCTTAACGGCCTTTTAGTTAGTGGACGGCAGTACGGGAGTACTTACACATTGAAACAACTATAACTGTGTAGTTATTTAGGTGTAATCTTCTGTAAGGTTCCATTGATGCTTTTGTTGCGTCCTCCCCTCTTAAATTCCTTGCCTTAATTTCAAATGAGACAGAATATCTAATCAGATTCTCAAATACATTTTTTCAGTCATGGATGTTGTACCTCTTCAAACTGAATGCACGGTGTCTGGAATTTTTAGCTTTATCCTTCGTCTGTCACGAATGGTAGGGGTAGCACCCCTCAAGTTTGAGCACGTACGTGATGGCTGGCGCATTAGCGTGCCAAATATTTATAACTTGTATGGCCGAGCACTAGTTTCTGTTTGTTGTAAGTATAAACTTTGTTTTTAACTTGGTAGACTGTAAAACTAAAATATTTGAGGCAGTCAGGAGTACGTCAAGGCTCAGTCTTTGGTCCTCTGCTGTTTCTGGTTACCAAAAGTGTTGAACACTGCCGATTGTGTTTGCCGATGATCTTTTAAGCTGCTTCTTGATATAAAATCTTTCAGTATGAGTTTACAAAAATATCTTGATCTAATTGTTAAAGCACTTGAGTATTGAAGTCTGAAATAAAATATTATTAATGTAGCTTAAAGACTAAGGTTCCTAACACTAATACTATGCTTGAGCAAAGGATCTGGGGATCTTATTGATTAGCCGGATTTCCTACCAAAGTTGATGCTTTTTGAAGAGAAGAAGAAATTTACAGACTGGCAACTATAAAAAATTAAACTCAAGTACAATCTTAATATATGTGTTTTTATTACAGTGTTGATTTTAATGTTGAGCTTAGCTGCAGATCAATTTTATAACAAAGTACCTTCGTACAAAGTAGAAGGCGGCATTTACTTTTTTGTTTGGGTATTGGAAGTTGTGATCACTTGTATTATATTCATCGTTAGCGCCTTTACCGGTAGAAATAGGATGACTTACATAATCGACTCCGTAGCGCAGCTGAAACAAGTAAGTCATAAATACACTAGATGATGACTAAATGTGATGGAATAACTTTTTATTTTTTTATTATTCTTACAACCGACTACTTGTACATGAGGTGGGAATTTTGTGTCAGGTGCCAGTACTAATATAAATTTAATTTTGTGGAATTAATATGTACTAATCAAATGATAATGATGACGCCTATGTCTAGCATTGGACGTCGTTTGGTTGAGATGATGATGATGATGAATTAAATTATTTATCATCTGCTAATGGTGAACACATTTTATAAGTTACATCGTCAGATAATCCAAATGTCTTAATCAAAATCTAAAGGCATGTCTGATCCATCAACCCGTCTCGAGACAGCATGTGTCGTGAAAGTCTATAAACTCTTCGCTCCCCTGCTAGTATAGTGGGACAATTATGGATTTATTTATCACTGTTACAATAACACTTAATAATATAACATAGTTACTTAATTTGCTTCCGTTTGGGTTGGTTCATGTGGTCCGAGTGCTCGTTTCCTTTACAGAAACCTAGCGAAAAGACCGACGATCGACGCTTCGCGTAATCAGAGTGCTGGCTTTTTTCCCACACAGAGAATTAGCATTGCCATTTAACGTGGCAATGCCGCCTTCTGGGCACGTTCCCAGTAGACAGTGATGATGAGGAATATTTCGACGCTTAAATAGCAGTCTTCATTTGTATTGTGTTTATTTGCTTCCTATATCTTTGTCTGCTTTAGTGCTATTATTATGACATTTACTTATTTTCAGGTAAACAATGAACTGAAACATTTCTACACACCACTGCCTAAAAGTGAAACCAAGTTAAGGTTGATTGTCATATGCTTACTTATCGTAGGATTTATTAACTTATTCTTAGATTACAGTATTTTCTTATATGACATGGTCAACAAGAACGGTAATTTATATTATTAATTAATCCTTACTAATATTGTAAATATGAAAGTTTGTAAGAATGGATGGATGGATGGATGGCCGTAGGAAAAAAAGTATGCTGGCATTTGTTTTTATGACGTTCATAAGCATCATGTATTTGATCTAAATGAATAAATGAGTTTGACTTTGCCTTTGATGGATAGATGGATGTTTGTTACTCTTTCACGTAAAAACTACTGAACGGATCTGATTATGGTCTGGAATAACACATAGGCTACTTTTTGCAGCGATAACCGACATCCACGCGGGCGGAGCCGCGGGCAGCTAGTATATATATATATATATATTTATGTAAAGGTAAAATACGGTGAATGATGCCCATAGTCTTCACGCATTTCTATTCGATGTCAAATCTACTTAGTCCTCTGCAAAAGCATCCAGCTTATTATGCCGCACGCAGCTAATGGATAAAGTCAGCTTAAGACCGAATGCTTTGGAAATCTTTGAGGGAGGCCTATGTAGACATAGAACTTGTCAAAAAAAAAATATTCTTCTAGACAGAAAGACCTTCTTCACTACTAGAGCAGTGGAGGTTTATCAGCTAAAATGGCCATGGCCTCTTTTTTATCTTACTTAGGTGCCAAATCAACATACGGCCTGCCTGATGGTGAGCAGTTACCGTAGCCTATTGACATTTGTAATTCCTCTTTTAAACACCTAACGATAGATGACATAATCTATGTCTTCTAGAAAATATAACTGCTATATGAAATTACTCCATTAATTTAAGTTTACTGTCTGTTATTCTTTCAGTGTTTAAAATAATTTACCTCACACTCTTCTATGTAATAATTTTTGTGGGGGAACTGATCATGATACAATTTTCCTTAATAGTCATGTCAGTGTTAATGACTCTGGAATCGTTAAACAGCTGTTTGAAGAAGCTGCTTCAGAAGATAAATAATGACAGTGAGTCTGATATTGCCGATTTGTTTTTGGTAGAATAGTGACAATTTTCTGAAAAAGTGTGTGTGTAGCTTTTCATTCCTAAGGATCGATGGGAGTCGAACCCACCCAGGACAAATCTTTGTGTGATGAGCATAAATGTTTGTTCTGTATCTGGGTGTTATTTATCTATAAATGTAGGTATTTAGAAATATATAAGTATGTTTATCAGTTGTCTGGTAGCCATAGGCTCTGCCTAGTTTGGAATCAGATGGCGGTGTGTGAGTTGTCCCGTAAATATTATATAAATAAAAACTATATTATAATCAGACTGCAGAGTTGGTTCAGTGGTTCAAGTGGTTACCTCACCATTGATCACTACGCGACATGTTGTGGGTTCGATCCCCATACGGGACAAAAAAATGTATGATCCGTAAATGGTTTTTCCGAATCTGGGTTGTACATTAATTGTATTTTTGTAAAGTCCCCCGTAGCACAGGGCTTTTATCCTAGTGTGGGAGTGGTCTTTTAAAAAAAAAGAAAAGTTCAGCATTAAGTAAAATAGGTAGACTCGCACACAATGACTGCCTTGGTGGTCCAGTGGGTGCTGTATGCGCCTGCTGTTTACAAGGTTGTGGGTTCGATTCCCACACAGGGACAAAACTTTGTGTGACCCATAAAGAGTTGTTCTGAGTCTGGGTGTAATTTGTGTCCGTTAATTGTATGTTTGTAAAGTCCCCCGCAACACAGAGCTTGTTCTCTAGTGCGGGAGTTGTCTTTTTTTAAGAAGACTAAGAAGACTAGGTATATTAGACTGAAATGGAAAAGTAAATTTGCTGTAGCAGATAAAAGGATAGCATCTTATGAGTACACTCAGCCTCTCTATCAAAGAGAGAACGCAGAATACTTTCGACTCACTTTTGACACTTCGCCTTACAGAGCCTCTAGACAAGTGGCATAAGCGATAGTCGAATCAAAAAGTCAAAAAATTAAATGTATGGGATTTGACTTAAGTCTACGATATAATGTCGTAAACTTACTTCAAATCCCATACATTTGCTTTTTTGACTTTTCGATTTGACTATCGCTTATGCCACTTGTTTAGAGGCTCAGATCCGTTAAGTACTTAATTTTATTAAAACCTAAAAAAAAACTGATAAATTTTTAGTAACGATATGTTTTTTCAGCATCGACATTAACATCATCGCCACCATTCCTGTCTAAGTCAACATTGATCAAGAAGAACAGTCAAATCAACGTATTTAATAAATTTAATTACAAATCGCTTACTATTGTAAATTCAAAGGCAATGAATGTTATTGCAGGTAATCTATTATTTAATACTAGCCGCAAGTCTCGGCATTGCACGAGTGGACATTGTGCGAAGTTTTCGTAGGAATCACGTATTTTTTAAAATAAAAATATAGCCTATGTTACCCTGTAATAATGAAGTTTTTTAATGGTGAAAGAATTTTTAAAATTGATCAAGTAGTTTTTGAGTTAAATCCTAACAAACAAAAAAAAAATCTAATCCTTTCTCTTTGTACTATTTGTTTAGATATCTATTTAAATAATAGGAAATAATTGACATATCAACGTTTGATATTTGAAGATTCATTGGAAATTATTGACTCAATCTCTAACTTTCGAATTACCAAGTTCTTTAAATAGGGAAACTAAGTTTCGATGAACACGTTTTTATTGAGTAAATTATAGATAAATATAGATAAAAAACTCTTTATTGTACACCAATAACACTTATGATACAGATATAATAATTATTTTACCAATTTTTTAATTTTATTCTCTCTCTCTGTCTGTTTTTAGGATAAAGAGGTAAAGTAAAAATATGCAGAAAATAACCAATATATTTTTGTTTCATCAGGTGTAAGTACAATACCAACAACGATACATCGATGCGGAGCGCTATATTGTACACTGAGTGACGTAATACGACAAATGAATAACAGCAACGGTTTCATACTAATGATGTTGTTTTTGTCCTTCCTGATACGTCTGATCATCACGCCGTATCATCTCATCACTGCATTACGTATGCTCATTTTGATTAGATTCTAAAAGATTAAGGACAAGCAACGATATTTTTAATTGTTGATCATTTTAATACGGCCATGCCATTCCGTAGCTTTTTCATTCTCATTCATTCCTCATTTCTCTTCTTCTTCGTGTCGATGGTACGATAAATAACTAAATTGTGCAAGCCTAGAATTTTGCCACCTCTACGGCGTTGCTGCGCAGAGGTCATTCAGAGTGCAGATACATTGTTTGCAGATCCGTACCGCATTTGGACCCTGTAGTTGTTACAGCGGTATAGCCCTACCAAACCAGGTTGTATCAGCATCTTCCCACTTGGGTCCAGAGTCGGTTGAGTGACTCAACCGACTCCGTAAACCCAATCTCACATGCACGTTTAAATGACTAGCAGCAAAGTAACAACAGTACCCTTCGGAGCACAGTAGTACCTATAGGGTAACATCGAATGGTAATACTTGACAAATCGTTTTTTTGATCTGAGATAACATGCTAATACGCATTTGCAAATTCGTCAACCAGAAACCAACATCGATTCTCACGTTGCTAAAGCTTATTCTCAAAGTTTTTACTCGGGGAGTATGCAAAGTAGTTTTTATTTTTGTTTTGGGCCTCGTTCATGTAAATTGCTACATTCATGAACTTACTAAGTTTCTGGTCAATGGGGAAGGAGGACGAATCTGATGTGTCACATTTGTCAACCGTAAAAACTCTGAATGCTGCCATTTGCTGTGGGAGCAGATATCCTGCCCCCCTCCACCCTTCTGTATGGCCAGGGTCTTTTTCTGCAACTTGTATTAATAAGACTTTTTTCAAATTTCAGTCTTAGGGGCAAAGAGTGACCTTTTTAAAACATTGCTAAATCTTTCATGGGCTGTATATCATATCAGCAATCTTCTGTTTGTACTTGAACCTTGTCAACGAACTAATGAACAGGTTAACAATCAACATATTAATAATCAATATCATCGTCACCATCGCATCCAATTTTCTTTAACTCTGCTGGACTTAGGCCTCCTTCAAGGCTTTCCGTAACATTTGGTCTTCAGCTGATATACTCCGTCCTGGGCTGCCCGACACAATAATATTCAGCGGCACTTAGTTACTAATTGATGGCGGCGTGGCGTATCTGCAAGGTAAAGCAAGCTTGCCGGGGTCAGTCTGCAGATGGGTTACCATTTTTTAAAAACACAGCAACATCTTGGCGGATTGCCATTTCATCGGACTTTGAATCATTCTGGACGACTATTATTAATGATATAAAAATAGTTGTTTACTCCGTGCTATACGGAGTAAAATGTTGCAAACCGCCAAAAGATGTTGGATTAATGAAGGCCTTGGTTAAATCCAAATTCCGTGACTTCAAAGCACAGCGATATGTTAATTCCGATCATTTTAGTTAATGTTTAATACTTGAGTTATCACTTGCGAGTTGCCGACCCAAAAATGTTTGACATCAACGAGTTATGGTGGAGTATTCCTAGGAAAAGAAATCGTTTCCTAAAAAAATGCATCCGTAAATAAGCGCAGGTGACCTGTATTTACGCATTACTGTGTGTATTTGTCTGTGATCTTCTGTAAGGTGGAAGTCCTTCCCTAGTCGGGATAGCTCGCCTGTAAAGTGCTGTTCCTTTTCTTTAAGTCATGGTACTTTATAGATATGCAAGCAGACAATCAAAAATAAATTACATGTGACCCGCATGGCGTTCAAAGTCTTAATATTTGTGTTTAGATGGACTTAACCAGCACTTTGGTCAACCAGATGAAACGCTACGCTCTTCCAGATGACTACGCCGTTGTCTCGGAGCTGAAGATGTTTCAGCGACACCTTGCGCTAAACCATGTCTCATACTCTCCAATGCATTTGTTTACTATAAATAGAGGTCTTTTAGTTGCGGTGAGTAGTATCCATTGCTTCCAAAGATTCATTATACCTTTAAGATCCAATTTATCTATGACATTGTTGGAATTACTACTTTGTATTTTCTCTATTTAGAATTGTTATAATTTAGAATCACTTTTACCAATCTTAATATATATATTTCTTGTGTGCGTGTGTATGTGACTGAACTCCTCCTAGACGGGTGGACCGATTTTGATGAAATTTTGTGTGTGTTCGGGTAGGGCCCTGGATGGTTTAGATTCACAATTGGACCCGGTAGGTGGCGCTGCTGTCGGTATTTCAGCTTTTTCCGGCAGGACGACGTCTGCCAGGTCCACTAGTATTTATATATGTTCGTTTATTTTCACAAATATTTTTACTCTTTTCTCCCTCTGACAAACTTTTATTTACTAAATGATAGTGTTTTTGTTATTTCAGATTATTGGCAGCATCACCACATATTTGGTCATTGTTATTCAATTGTAAAGAGCTTTTCTTAAGTATATTAAATATTATAATCACACACTTCTTCTTCGTCGTGTCGATAGTACGATAAATAAATTATTAAATCGTACACTAAATATTGCTTAGGTATTAGAAAAGGTTTTAGATTACTTCTTTTGTTTTTGTTTGTTTTGTTTTGTTTTTTATTTGTTTATACTTTTAGATACTTAAGTATACTTATTAGGCTTGACGTTTAGTAGGTAGGTAGTAGGTTTATTAGGTTTTTTTAAAGCACTGAGGGAGGTTGTAAAGTGTCCACAGTTATTTGTCTAGTTTTAAATATCATAAATTTGTGTTAAAATGTTTTCAATCTAATCTAGTGAGAACAAATAAGGACACAAAGCGCCTTTCTTCTGCTCCCTCAAATAAATGAAATGTTTCATAAATATGACCTTGATATTTTTGGTGGTAATTTGAAGTAATTTTGAAGTAGTATTAATATACATATATAAATGAAGATATTTTGGAGACATTATACCTATTTCGGGGATACGAAGTTACCGGTTGGAGCTTGAATAATGCAATGCGAGTATTTCAAATACGCCATTGCATTAATGCACATTCTATTTCTCAAACTCAAAGTCATTTATTCATTTAGATCAAATAAATGATAATTATGAACGTCAAAATAAACAAAAGTTTCTACAGCCAATTCGCTGACATGAGTAGGGTCTAGAGAAGAATTGGCAAGAAACTCTGGCTACTCTTTTTAATCGCCAAGGTATAATATTTTCAATTTGGTATGAGTTACAATTTGAAGTAGGTAACAAAAAGGTACGGAACCAACACACCATACCAAAACTACTACCTCTTATTTGTATCATTTATTATGCAAAAGACGTTGCGAGTGTGAAAATTTCTTTTAAACTTTCATGATTTGTACACATATTATAACTATAATAGACAACGGGTCTAAATCGCGTAATATTTTAAAGGTTTTCATACCTTTTTGTTTCCCGACGTTTCGGTCGAATTGCACTGACCGTGGTCGCGGGTTGGCTCAACAAGGTATTTACAAAACCTTTAAAATATTACGCGATTTAGACCGGCCGGGGTATTCCGTAAGAGCAAAAACCGAGCCACCGCAAAAACCGAGCAAAATCTGGCTGTCAGATTGAAAATCGGTATTCCGTAAGAGCAAAAACCGGGCCCTTTTTGACGTTTAGTCAATAGATTGTGCCGTCACCGAGCAATCACAACTGTCAGTTTGCGATCACAACTGTCAGTTTGCGATCACAACTGTCAGTTTGCGATCACAACTGTCAGTTTGCGATCACAACTGTCAGTTTGCGATCACAACTGTCAGTTTGCGATCACAACTGTCAGTTTGCCATCTCTGTTTCTCAGAGAATCAGCCGGCCGTTGTCCATTATATTTAAAAGTTGTGAGGTGTGGTTTGACATTTCTTGAATATTTGCAGAATATCGTAGTATGTGTTACCTTATTGTTACAGTAACAAATATAATGTAGCACCCTAATTGTGATAAAGCAAAATACATATAACAACATTTATTAATGTTGCTTGTCTGAGTGAAATAAATAACTATAAAAATAATATAACCTTTTTTATTTACCCCACATTATATGGTTGAACCATAATAAAATTAAATAGTGAATTTTTATTTTGATTTTAGTAATTGCAATCTCTTAGTACCCAAGTGTCACTTTTTAATAGAGATAATAATATACAATATTGAAAAAAAAACAGTGCAGCAGAACACAAATCCGGTATATAACCAAAGTATTCAAGGGTTGAACAAACAATTACTTCCATAGAATGGAACTGTCAAATAGGCTTAGTCAGGAGCACAGGCAAATGTTAACACCAGGGTTTTATGATGGAATACCCCTGGGATAGGAAAACATTTCGCTAAAACCCATCCTTAAACGAGCGCTAGAATCCTGTACTCACATACAGGAACACAACTACACCGCTGCTGTGTGTAATCATTTCGCTGTGCTCTTCTGTCAAGTGGAGGTCTTTCTCCAGTCAGGCTTACCCACTTGTATGGTGCTCTATTCTTGAATTTTATGTACATAATACAATGTAAGTTTATATAAAATTTTGTCATAAATATAATTTTGTTATTTGTATTTTAATTCATGTTATACGTATATTAACTATGAAGTTACCTGATATTACCCTTAATTAGAAAAATATAATTTGTTTACATATGGGTAAACCAATTATGCAACGATTATCTATACTAATATTATAAAGCTGAAGAGTTTGTTTGTTTGTTTAACGCGCTAATCTCAGAAAGTACTGGTTCGATTAGAAAAAATATTTTTTTGTTGAATAGTGTATTTATCCAGGAAGGCTATATAACATCGCGCTGTGATCAATAGGAACGGAGCAGTAGTGAGATATGTTGCAAAATCGGGGAAATGTACGTTCCAAATTACTACGCGGACGAAGTCGCGGGTGACCCCTAGTATCAACATTATATGGAAGTATATAAGCGTATATTTCTGGTCTGAAAATGTACTGTTGCTAGAAACTTATTACTTTTAGAGAGGTAGGAACACAATTACAACACTGTGTGTAGTTATTTGGGTGTGACCTTCTGTACGGTGGAGGTCCTTCCCTAGTCGGCTTGCTCATTTATATGGTGACACATTTCTCTTCCTTGTGTTTATAATAATAATAATAATATTTATTAAAACATAAATTACACAAATAACAATAGTGAGCTTTACTTCGGCCCCAAACTAAGCGCAAGCTTGTGTCTTGGACGCCGTTGAAGATGCTCAGTTTACAATATATACCTTATATACTAACATACATACATTTTATTATAAACTAAACACTAATATTATTTCTATTGTTTTGCACGTTGGGTCTGCGACGCACTACGCGGTTGTATGGTGTCATGTAGCGTTCCACGGAACCGCCGAAACACGACACTTCTCGGCCAGAAATCCTCCGTCATGTAGGTTGTCAGCTGTTCAGTTGGGACTCGCACTACGAATGAAGCAAAGTTAACATTGTGGACCGAGTCCAGCCTAGTAACCCTCAGTCTGTTACCGGTCTTCACTCGTATGTACTCCACAACGTCTTCCGTCGTCGTATTGTACATCAATCTTGAAAAATACAAAAACTGCGTCGTTGGAATAGCAGGACGCAGCAGCATGTTAGGTCCGGCCAATGCTGTACCGCATTGATTTCGGCAGTTGGGCTTTTTACGTTTACGTTCTACAACGATAAAGCCCTCCTGGTCAATCTTGCTCTTGGGTGTAGACGGCACCAGTTGAGCATTTTTCGCTTGCCGCTCTGGTTGTTGGTGAAGTCGGCTGGCAGCTGTAGCATATGTACGCTGTGGTGATGACGTACTTGCATTGTTCGGTATCGGGTCATTAGATACGGGGCGCCGGGGCAGGGCACTACGTCACTCGCAGAGACGGCGGCCACCGTTGTGTCAAATTTATTTTAAATTCGAACTAGTAATGAGGTGCGTCTGATTACGACCGCAGTCAGCACTCGAATCGTCTCTCGATCGTTAGATCGTAGACGAGACGTAGACGAGGCCTGAAAGACTATTTTTTGATAATTCAAAGTTTTCATTTTTGCAGTGTCAACAACATGGATGTGGTGCCTCTTCAAACTGAATGCACGGTGTCTGGAACTTTGAGTTTTGTCCTTCGCCTGTCACGAATATTAGGAGTAGCACCTCTCAAGTTTGAGCACGTACGTGATGGCTGGCGCATCAGCTTGTCCCACATTTATAGCCTGTATAGCCGAGCACTAGCTTCTGTGTTTTGTAAGTATAACTTCTGATTAATAAAAACAACTAACTTGGTAGAAAACAAGCATACTGCACCTGCTAATGCATTAAAGATGTTTGTAAAATCAAAGGATCAGCAAGCCTTGTCATACAAGATCAGGAGTTCGTCAAGGCTTAGTCCTTGGTCCCTAGCCTTTTTTGGTCATTATTAATAACTTACCAAAAGCGTTAAACAGCGATTGTCTGTAGTGTGCTACGGAACTTAAGCTTTTTCTTGTGGAATCCTTCAGTTTACAAAAAAGATATTGATGATTTTTTTGTTGTTGTGGTTAAAGACATTAGGTCCCTCGTACCGATACAATATTTCTACAAATGGTTTTGTGATTTTATTGATCAGCAAGATTTCCTAGGTTTTTAGGAGAATTGAAGAGTTTCTCCATTCCGGTAGCTCTATGAATAATCCATTACAATCTTACTATGTATTTATATTCACAGTAATTATTTTATTGATTGGATTAGTAGCAGATATATTACTTAAAAATGGAAATACGTTCAAAAGTTCCGCCATTTACAATATCGTTTGGGTATTGGAAGTTACGAACGCAGGTATTGTATTCTTCGCTGGCGCCTTTACCGGTAAAAATAGGATGCGCCACACGATTGACTCCATAGCGCAGTTGAAACAAGTAAGTCACGAATCACGTTTCATTATGGCCATTATTATTATTATTGATTACGAGTTGAGTTATAATGACTCCAGGATTATAAAAAATCTAGAATCTAAATTTAATTTTAAAAAATAAGGCAAGATTACGTTCGTTATTATTCCTATTTTGTTAAACTTTTAGTGATATTTACATAGTAATAACTAAATAAATAGTGAAAGTAATGATAATGTATTATATCTTCAATACTAACCTTAATGGTTTTTCAAGAGACCTGAGATGGTTAAGGAATAATCCACACGCAGGCCTATGGATCAGAAATGTCTTTACAATTTATTTTGTAGCATGTAGGTTTATTTCATACATTTTCCTTCTCCGTTAGCAGATAGTACTTATATATTTCGATTAGTATTCCACAAAGCAGAATTAGCAATGTGAAAATTCACATTGGTACTGCCACTTGGGATCGAATAACATCTCATATGTACAAGTTAGTTACTACTTTGTCACTAAACTAGCAGCATTTTTTTAATCGCATGATTTTACTTATTTGCAGATAAACAATGAATTAAAAAATTACGATAAACCATTACCCAAAAGTGAATCCAAGTTTAGGTTGATTGTCTCGTACTTACTTATCTTACTCTCGATTAATGTTATCACAGAGTTCAGTATATTAGTATGCGACATGGCCGACGCAAATGGTGACGGTAAATTACAATACTTTTTGTGTTCATTTGTTAAAAATTAATATTTTCATTTCTAGTCTATTTGACTACAACAAAATATCTTATTGAGGTATTCGACCGAATAAGATAAAACTAGGCGAATACGTTGCAAGTTTAATTAAAAATAAAATTATCTTGATCTTCCCAATGACATTTATTAACATATTTCCATGTTAACAATAGCAACCCATAAGAATATGTTTCACCACAATTTTTTCCTCCACCATTAGCAGATAGTTAATCATTCGATTCATCATCATCTTAGCCAATAGACGTCCACTGCTGGACACAGACCTTCACCAAGCATTTCCACAACTGTCGATCCTGAGCCGACCTTGTCCATCATTCGATTAGTAACTCAAAATATATTGCCACCCGGGATCGAATTCACACCTCTTACAAGTGCAAATCGGTTAGTTTTGCACTTAGGAGCCAACCAAGTTACCAAATGGGAAAGTAACCACTTTTCCACTTTGTTAACCATCCTTCATGGCTGTTCCTTTAAGTTACTCCATTATTTTCAGGTACAATTATTCATTTAGTATTTATTATAAATTTTCGCATATTCTTCTATACATCCATTTTTGTGCTGGAAATGATTATGGTACAATTTTCCCTAATGGTCATGTCAGTGTTGATGACACTGGAAGCGTTAAATAGTTGTTTGAAGAAGCTGCTTCGGAAGATTAACAATGACAGTGAGTCTGATACTATTATTTATTGTATTATCAACTTTACACAGTAAAATACAATAGATAATTTACGGCCGTACATTTATATTAACACTATTATTCTTATTGTAGGTTGAACGTATGCAAGGAGTTTTGGTAGATGAAGCAATATCAGCTCATTAGTTGCTATTGCTTCATCTACCAAAACTCCAAGCAAGAGCTCATTAGGTCTTGCTGATGTTATTACTTGTTCATGTTACCCGCTCTATTGAGCATTTTTTTTGAAATAACTAAAACTGGACTATTTGTAAATATATATTTTATCTTTATTATTTTTCAGCATCGACATTAACATCATCGCCACCATGGCTGCCTAAGTCAACATTGATCAAGAAGAACAGTCAAATCAACGTATTTAATTACAAATTACTTACTATTGTAAATTCAAAGGCAGTGAATGTAATTGGAGGTAATTTGATTCTTACATAATAATGTATGTGGAAATTATTACACACACCAACGGAGTTACTTATATAGTAGTCATAATAATAATTCTTTATTTCGGAAATTATCCATATTGGTTAGTAGGGACTTACTTACTATGTTAGTGACAAATATTTATTTGTAACCATTAAATATTATACTTAAACCGTCGCTTGTCTCCGCACTAGAGCACTAGAGCTGCACATATGCATGTGGATCCAGTGACCTCTGATCGGACAGTCAGTTCGACCTGCAATAAGTTTCAGGATGCTGTTGGAGCTCCCCCTTAATCGCTGCATCAGGGATGCATTATATAGTGCCTGGATGGCTAGGGTCCTACCGTTATCATTGGGAGTTTCTAAGTAAAGTTTCTACTTGGGCTCAAAATTTATCAAGTTTTACAATTTCATAAATTTTAGGTAGTATAAAGTTCACCAGGGGATCTAGTCCGATAGTAAAATGTCACATTAAACAAAATCGTTGACATAACAGAGTTTGTGTTGTCCTTATTTCCTAAATTCCTCTGTTCTCCTGATATAGGAGAGGAAACCAGCAGTGCGGTACCTGGCATTATACTTGTCATTATTAGTCCAGTAGGAATACAATATTTTTTCCACAAATCCTTCGATAATTCCAAAGTTTTTTATTTTCGCGGAGTGGATAGGTTTAGTGAATTCATTGCTATGTACGAAAATGCTAACAGTTTAGAGTTATGCAATAGGAGATCAGCAGGTATTTCCTATTATTTCGTGTTATAACAATATTAGAATATTTAAATAAAAATTCTATGCTGGTTCTTTGTAAGTACTATCTAAAGGATTTATTAGTGAAAATGCTAACAGATAGGTACTGCGGAACAATGGAAATCTGAAAATGTCCCTTAACTCATTCAATAAAAAATTTAAGTTTTCAAATCATTTCTTATACACATAAAAGGGATTAGTTATACCTTACAACAAAAGTTCTAACAACTAAGTAATATGGATCACAAGTAATTGTATTTTAACTTTGCGATTAGCGAAATATTGAATTTAAGTTTATAAGTTTGCGCCTACATATTAGTAATAATAAACTCTACTACCATACAAAAGTTTCAATAAATGCATAATATGGCTTTTGTTTAATAAATAAAATAGAATTAGGATATTGGGGCGCAGTGTAGGTACGCGGCAATTCGTGCAGCACGGGCCACGGCGCGGTAACACTTCGAACCACACTCACTGCAAACGTACCTATTGAATGAGGCGCGAAATCATTTAATTATTGTCACATCTCACAAATCACTACGTATAGTCGACCATATCATTGCTTTACCACTTTTAACAAAAAAATCCATCAAAATTCAAATTCAATAAGATTCATTATTAATGTTCATGCATGAGATTGACGTCATTGTTTGACCGTAATCCAATCTATGCTTAGATTAAAAGTGCAATCTATTTTTAACCTTTCATATCAACACAATAAATAATTAAATCTACTAACACTATTCAAATGTCACTATATTAAACTGTAGAGTTTATATGTGAAAAACCATAAAATAATAAAAAACTAAAGTCAACTTGTTACTTGTGACATTACTAACTTGTCATTTCAGAATCTTATAATAATATATAATAATATTATAAAGAGGAAAGATTTGTATTTTTGTTTGTTTCTTTGTTTGTAATAGATAAACTCAAAAACGATTGGACTGATTTTAAAAATTCTTTCACCATTAGAAAGCTACATTATCTGCGAGCATAGGCTATATTTTATTTTAGAAAAAATAAGGGTCCGTAATTAATTAATTTGGGTTTTCGGACCCAAGGTGTAAAAAGTGTTACAAAAAAGTTCCTTATTTGGCGTACCCCGCCTAAACTATAAAATATAGAACCATAAAATGTTCTAATTATATTATTTAAAGACCGAAGTAGCGAAAACCGACATACACGCGGGCGGAGCCGCGGGTGACCGCTAGTAACTGTTAATTCGACGAATATTTGATTTATATTAAAATTTACTACAATTTTAAAACAAAAGAAACACCAATGACGTCATTCAAGAAATGAAAGAGATAGACATATAAGGAAAAAAGAGAGAAATTCATTAGAATAAAACGTTTTACCAAAAATATGCTATAGTAACAGTCAATAACGTTGACTTTACTATTTACTTTTATATTATCTATACGAATATTTGTTATAATAATAAAACTGATATGTCAAAGCAACGTCATGCTTTAGCTAGGTTTTTGTTTTACGATATTGAACCTTATAGTTTTATGATATGCAGCTGACAAAATCAAAATCTAAATCTTTTTTTATGTTATTTGCAATTTAAACAAAAGCCATATTATGCATTTATTGAAACTTTTGTATGGTAGTAGAGTTTATTATTACTAATATGTAGGCGCAAACTTATAAACTTAAATTCAATATTTCGCAAATCGCAAAGTAAAAATACAATTACTTGTGATCCATATTACTTAGTTGTTAGAACTTTTGTTGTAAGGTATAACTAATCCCTTTTATGTGTATAAGAAATGATTTGAAAACTTAAATTTTTTATTGAATGAGTTAAGGGACATTTTCAGATTACCATTGTTCCGCAGTACCTATCTGTTAGCATTTTCACTAATAAATCCTTTAGATAGTACTTACAAAGAACCAGCATAGAATTTTTATTTAAATATTCTAATATTGTTATAACACGAAATAATAGGAAATACCTGCTTATCTCCTATTGCATAACTCTAAACTGTTAGCATTTTCGTACATAGCAATGAATTCACTAAACCTATCCACTCCGCGAAAATAAAAAACTTTGGAATTATCGAAGGGCATATTCTTCTGGCTACTGGACTATATAATTCAATTGATTAGATTTAACCTTTTTAAAAAGCCTTTGTTCGGTGTCATCAATCAGTTATATTTCCGATACATGTTTTTTAGTGTAAATTATTGTTAAAGCAACTTTATTTTAACTAGGGGTCGTCGCGACTTCGTCCGCGTCGTAATTTGGAACGTACATTTCCCCGATTTTGCAACATATCTCACTACTGCTCCGCTCTTATTAATCATAGCGTGATGTTATATAACCTATAGCCTTCCTGGATAAATGCACTATTCAACAAAAAAGTTTTTTTCTATTTGAACCAGTACTTTCTGAGATTAGCGCGTTCAACCATCAAACAAACAAACTCTTTAGCTTCATAATATTATAAGTATAGATTCTAATACGAGAAAAATTACCATTAATGTATATATTTTTGTTTCATCAGGTGAAAATTCAATACCAACAACGATACATCGATGCGGAGAGTTTTATTGTACACTGTGTGACATAATACGACAACTGAACAACTGCAGCGGATTCGTGCTAATGTTGTTGTTTTTGTCGTTCGTGTTACATCTGATCATCACGCTGTATCATCTCATCACTGCATTACGTATGATGAGCTTGATTAACTTATTTCCAATAATATTTTAAGAGCCACCAGCCAAATTTTAAATGAATAGCCATTAATCTTATACTTCTTAGACGTTTCGTAGTCTGTGATTGATTGCAATTTATTTCAGGTATTTATAGTCAAATCTCTTAACCAGTCAAAAGCTCGTTTGTCTGCAAAATCAGTCAAAAGTATTACTCGCTCGGCCTTCTTTTAACTGGCCGCTTTAGTTAAAAGTACAATTGGCTGATATTTCTTAGTCAACAGTACTTTTAGCTGATATATTTAGACAAAAGTACGTTTAACCAACGTCCTTAATTAAAATGATACTTTTGACTGTTTTCGCAGATAAAAGTTACTTTTAACTGGTTAAGAGTTTTGACTGTAACATATTCATTACTCACGTCATGTGACACTGAGAGTAGTTCTATACCTATTTTGACGTGCCCACAATATCTTGCAATATATATTTGTTAACCGACTTTAAAAACGTGAAGGTTATCAATTCGAGTGTATTTTTTTATGTTTAGCACGATGACTGTGGATCATTTATTCTCTATCAGTGACTTGCTTCACTATTTCACTGGCAAGCTTATTAGTTTAGTAGTTCTAAGGTAAAAAGAAATCGCACGTTATTATATTCCTGGAACATTTTTATTTATTTATTTGGATCCAACAAAGGACATACACAACACTATCATAATGTTATTATGCCATATAACTTTTCGTGCACTCCTTCAATTAATGCAAATAATAAACACAGCATGCAAGTAGAATTATAACATAGTTAACACAAATTTTAAATAACGCCATTAAATTTACATATTAACAAATAACAATGTTGCTTAAACAGTATAAAATATAGTTTTTTTTAAATAATTAAACACTTAACAACAAGTAGACTTTAAACAAAACAAGAGAGATCATGACATACCTAACTGTATTCAATTGTTCTATTGAGAGATGTCACACTGTTTTAATTATATTTTGACACGCGCCCTGTTTTCAATGCCTTGGTCAAGGGGGGAGGGAGGACAAATAGACAAATAGATCTGTCATATTTGTCCTAGCTATATTTGCTTTTTTCGTACTACTTAGGGGGCAAACAAGCATACGGTCCGTCTGATGTTAAGCAGTTACTGTAGCCTATGAATGCTTGCAACACCAGAGGTATTATTTGCGTGTTGCGGACCAATTTTTTACACCATGGCTTCAAGATGTAGTATACCTGGGATAGAAAAACCTTTCTTTTAAAACGAATCCCTAGGAACACAACTACACCGCTGTGTGCAGTTATTTGTCCGAGGTTTTCTGTAATCTTCAATAATAATAATACCTAAGTTGATTTCACTATTTACAATGGTAAGTTTATTATAAATGAATGTCATTCCCCAGTTAAGCTTGCTCGCAAGTACGATGCCCTGCCTCTCTTAAAAGTTATATATGAAAATTGGCCCTCTGTATATCCATGGCCTTGTTTTTTAACTTGTATTATGTTATTTTCTTTTTACAGTGTACGAAATAGCAAGTAATCCTTTAAAAACATTGGTACAATTTTCATGGGCTGTATATCATATTGGCAATCTTCTGGTGGTACTTGAACCTTGTCAACGAACTAGTGAACAGGTAAATTCATATTAATCATCATCTTAGCCGCATTATTGTGTTCTTCCTTTCTTTTAAGCTATATTTACTTTATGTGTTTAGTTGGACTTAACCAGCACTTTGGTCAACCAGATGAAACGCTACGCTCTTCCAGATGACTACGCCGTTGTCTCGGAGCTGAAGATGTTTCAGCGACACCTTGCGCTGAACCATGTTTCATACTCTCCAATGCATTTGTTTACTTTAAATAGAGGCCTTTTAGTTGCGGTGAGTACTATCCTTTTACTTCTATATTTGGTGTGGTTTTTTTAAATCTATGCAAATAATTAAAATTGAAGCGTCTGTTTGTAATATAAAAATGTCAGTTTCCTACGAAATGGATATTATTAATGTCATACTAACAATACAATATTTAATGGTTTATCTGTCTGTTTTAAATTGGTCCAGCCATTGCAAAGAATACCCGGATATTCCTTGCAATGGCTTGACTGATTTTAGACTTTTTTCTTGTTTGAAAGACTTTTATTTACAACAATGTTTTTTTTGTTATTTCAGATTATTGGAATCGTCACCACATATTTGATCATCGTTATTCAATTGTAGACGTCTATAGAAAGATTATAAGTAGTGCTGCAAAAAAACACGCGGGACTGCCGATAGAAGTAAAATCTAAGGAACTTGTGAATTGTATCGTCGAGCTATTAGATTATTATTTTTGAATATGAAAAGCGTTCGGTGACGATGACGCGAGTTCCATTATGTTTGTTCACCAAAAAATTTTTCACTTCAAAAACTGGTTCATATACCTATATTGTGACTGAGAGAGAGAGGGGCTCGTAGCTCGCCGCAGTCGACCCGAAGTTGGGTGTCCATTTTCTAAAAACTCAGCAAGACCCTTCGTGCCTCGGAAAGCACGTAAAGCCGTTAGTCCTGCGCCTGATCTCTCTCCGGTCGGTGCTGTTCCATCGAACTATGAGAGTGAAAGAATAGCACCTGTATTTGCGCACACGCTTATAGATTATAATAATATTTATGTCCTGCGCAGTTGACTCATCTCCATTAAGAATGGCCGATATGACCGACATCGATTTAGACGACTATTATATTTTGCCTTGTGGACACAGCATAGTAACCTCACCGCCAATACTGGCTCAAGTGTTATAGGTTCGATTCTCACACGGGGAAAAAGTTTCTGTAATCTATATATATATTTGTTTCTAATATAGCTTTATTTTGACTGTCATTTGTATGAAAAATCCCCCAGCAACACGCGGCTTGTTCCCAAGTACGGAGCTGTCTTTAAAAATATAATTGTAACTTGATTACACGAGTTCTTGCATCGACACAAATACGTCGATACTCCGAAAACGTTATTTTAAAATCACAGTTTCCCTTTAATTGAACACGGTAGACCTAAACCCACACCTAGAAACAATTCCACTGTGTAGTTTATTTGCTGTGGTCTTCTGTAAGGTGAAAGTCCTTTTCTAAACTAGTTTGCTTGCTTGTACGGTGTCCTACATTTCTTTTAGGTTATAGGTTATAATTTAAGTCACAATTACCTGTATCTTAAAAAATGTTTTGGATCTTTGCAATATTATTGTAGTGTGAAAAGTTTTATTATTAGAATCACAAATTTAATGTAACACCTTCTTGGAAAAAGAGTTATATATTATGTAGTTTGCTTGTTTATTGTCGAGTGAAATAAATAAATATGAAAAAATAAAAACGATTTATTTATTTATCCAACATTATATAATTAAGGCTTAATTATTAAATGAGTACAGTCTCCAGCGCTCATTTAGGAATGCGTTTGGAAAGTATGGACATAGGGTTGGCAACACGCTAGTGATACCTCTGGTGTTGCAAGCGTCTATAAGCTACGACAATTGCTTAACATCAAGCGAGCCGTATGATTGTTTGCCACCCAAATAGTAAGAAAAATACAAAAAGTATTTAAATATTTTATTATGGATCAAAATAGACAGAGTTTTTTTTAATTTTATGTTTCTATCAAGTTATTATACTTAAGTACATCTATTATAACCCTCAACACAAATATTTAACAACTACAATTATATTGTGATCATATCTATTTACGACATAATTATACAGTAAGAAAGACCAACTTACAAACAAACTTTTCATGTAATGAAGTATGAATTACTTTTATTGATATTTATTCATTTATTTATTGATGAGTAGTGGTTCGCGGCTCCCCCCGCGTAGATGTCGGTTATCGTGATAAAAGTAGCCTATGTTGCTATTCCAGACTATAATCTATCTCTGTGCCAAATTTCATCCAGATCCGTTCAGTAGTTTTTGCGTGAAAGAGTAAGAAACATCCATACATCCATACTCACAAACTTTCACATTTATATTTATTATTTATTTGTTATATGATAGTTCACAGCTTACAAGTTTGTAGAACTACTTTTAGTATATTTTGTAAATTCACCTTGAACAAAAATATAATATAATTGTGTGTTTGTATATGATGCTTCAGATAAAATCAATAATTAGTATATCGTGCGTTTTAAATACAACATTTCCATGGCTGATACGAAGTTATAGTAGTTATGGTACCTACAAAGCGAAAACCATAGAAAATGATTCATCTTTAAAAAAATATTTATTTTTAAGTCACAGGTTTTTAAAAAGCAAATGTATTTGTGAATAAATTGGCCTGTTTTTAGGGTAAAAAAAATTTCTTAAAGTAAATTTTAAATAAGTCATTATAATCTTAAAGACTATAGCATGGGGTTCTTCAAGAAAGGAGTTATAAGGTTTTTAAAGGGTCGGCAACGCGTGAGTGACACCCTGGTGTTTGCAAACGTCCATAGGCTACGGTAACTGCTTACCATCAGGCGGGCCGTATGCTTGTTTGTCACCTTGGTAGTATAAAAAAAAAAAAAAAAGTGGGCCTTTGGATTTTGCTACTAATAACTAATCCGAGATTCCGCTGCAAGTTTCGATTTTTTCACAGCTTCTTTTTTTTATCCAAGGGCCGACTTTGTAATCACTTTTCGCCGTTTTTGACCAGAAAGTACGGGTCAGTTCCTGCTACGGGAACAAAATTTTAAATACTCTGGTAAATTAATATGTTTAGTGAGAGCATCACGATGAATCGGCCGATTGCAAAGTGCATGGTTTCCGGTGTACTAGGCTACACACTCCGTGTATCACGAACCTGCGGATTAGCGCCCATTAGGTTTGTGCGCGTAAATGACGGCTGGCGCATCTGTGTATCGAAATCTGTTAAGAACTATGGACATACTGTTATTGGCTTTCTGAGTAAGTAATTGTCCATCTTCTTGATTTCATTATCATCTCAGCCAAAAGACGTCCACTGCTGGACATAGGCCTCTGGCCTCTCCCAAGGATTTCCAAAACTCTCGATCCTGAGCCGACCTTGTTCATCGGTTGCCTGCAACCTTTATCAGGTTGTCGGTCTACCTTGTTGGAGGCCTGCCTACGCTTCGTCTTCCAGTTAGTAGTCGCCACTCTAGAACCTTTCTGCCCAACGGCCATTAGTTCTGCAGACTATGTGCCCGGCCCATTGCCACTTAATGGATGCAATTCTTCGAGCTGTGTCGGTTACTTTAGTTCTCCTACGGATATCCTCGTTTCTGATTCAATCTCGCAGGGAAACTCCAAGCATCTCTCCATTGCTCTTTGGGTGACTTATTATGGCCTATAGTGAACGACCGCGTCTTCTTGATTTGCATAGGGTCCTAACTTAACTCATAGTTTTAATGTGATGACTGTTGACTGATGTAAGTTACTTGCATCCAGTGCTTTCCTGTAGGTTCAAATTGGATAAAAGGAATTGAATTGTACTTATAATAACAATATAACAAAATCCAATACCAACCCGTCTGGCCAGCGTGGTATCGTAGGCTAATATCCTTCCAAATGTGTGGAAGAGACCCGTGCCCAGCAGTGGAACGTTTATGGGTTGATATGATAATGACTGTATTATGCTTTCAGGTATTGTAGGTTGGATATCTATATTCTCAGATATCATTCTGGGTCAAGGATTGGCATCGTATACTGGTGGCCATGGCCCGTCCACTATTGTAATATCAGTATTGTCAGCATTGTCAGTTTCAGTGGTTCTGTTAATACAATCTAAATCTGGGATTGATAGGATGAATAACGTAATTGCTCTCCTGGCCCAGACGCATAAGGTATTTCATTTACTAGTTTCCTACCTAGCCGTATTTTTGTTATTTCAGACTATAACGTATTTCAGTGCTAAGTTTCGGATATCTCTGCCCCTCTAGACAAGTGGCGTAAACGAATACGATAATAAGATAGAATAGAAAGCAATTATATGGGATTTGACGTAGGATTACGTATAACGTATGCCACGTGTCTAGAGGGGTTGTTCAGCCGTCCAAAAGACAAACATCCATCCAATAACATATGCATTACAGGTTTAAGAGAGGTAGGGCACCATACTAGCGAGCAAGCCCGACTAGGGAAGGACCTCCACCTTACAGAAGACCACAGCCAAATGACTACACACAGCGGTGTAGTTGTGTTCCTGTGTGTGAGTACAGGTCTCCAGCGCTCATTTAGGAATGCGTTTTGAAACAAACGTATTCCTATCCCAGGGTTACTTCCATCTTAAAGCCCTGGTGTAAAAAAATGGGTTGGCAACACGCAAGAGATACCTTTGGTAATGCAAGCGTCTATAGGCTACGGATACTGCTTAACATCAGGCGGGCCGTATGCTTGTTTGCCATCCAAGTAGTATAAAAAAAAAAAAAACGTAGAATAAGCACAATATTAATTAGGAACTTATTTTTTATTTTAATTAAATGAAATGATTTATTTGTAAAAATGGGTATAAGCAGATGTCAGAAAAAATCATTAATTTTAATAAATAAAAAAAAAACTAAAATAATTTAGTGAGTACGAAAACATATCAATTGGTGCTGTCAATATCAGGACTATCAGGTTCCAGTGGTGGTGGTCCACCCGAGAAGGCGGGTGTTGGTGCACAGGGGGGTTTTAGTCGGTATGCCGGCTGCCTACCATCTTTGAGCCGGAGAGTCCGACATAACCGCCTCGCTACCCTGGGGTAGCGAGGCGGTTATGTCGTACCTGGGTATGCGTAAAGCATTTCCCCTCTACAAAAAACGATTGGTGGTTAGGTATTTAAGGGCATGAACAAGATTGAAATTCTTTTATTTTACTACTCATGTCATCACTTACATTTAATCTAGTTTACTATTTCATAATTTAAAAAAAGCAGCCGATATTTATTATGGGCTAACACCAATTGAGACAAGAAAACTTGCATTCCAATTTGCTATTAAAAATGACAAAACCTTCCCTGAAGTATGGAGATTGAAAAAAATGGCTGGTGAAGACTGGTTAAGCCATTTTTTGAAACGTCATCCTACTCTATCAATCCGTTCTCCACAGGCGACAAGTTTGTCACGAGCTACATCGTTCAATAGAAGTAATGTGTCTGCTTTCTTTAATAACTTGAAAGAAGTTTACCGGCGCCTAAATTTGACCCCAGGTGACATTTGGAACGTGGATGAAACTGGTCTTACCACTGTGCATAACCCTGGTAAAATAATTGCCCGTCGTGGTGCGAAAGGTTTGGGGAAAATGACATCTGCTGAACGCGGTACATTAGTCACAGTAGCTGTCGCAGTGTCTGCAATTGGAAACATGGTTCCACCTTTCCTTGTTTTCCCGCGGGTGAATTATAAGCAACACTTTATTGCAGGAGGGCCAGTAGGTTCAGATGGTGATGCCAATTCTTCAGGCTGGATGAAAGAAGATAACTTTATTAAGTACGCCAAACATTTTGTAAAACATACGAAACCTAGTGTGGAAAAACCTAGTCTGTTATTGTTGGACAATCACGACTCACATTTGTCGATAGAAGTCTTGGATTATTTTAAAGCTAACGGGGTCACTGTCTTGTCATTTCCTCCACATTGCAGCCACAAGCTCCAACCACTGGATAGATCGGTCTACGTCTATGGACCACTAAAGAAACATTTCAATAGGGCCAGCGATAATTGGTTAGTTAATCACCCAGGAAAAACGATCTCAATTTACGATATACCAGGACTAGTAAAGACCTCATTGCCGTTAGCTGCCACCATTGATAACATTCAGTCTGGTTTTCGGGTCTCAGGGATTTCACCCTTCAATGAAGACATTTTTCCTGAATCGGAGTTCAGCGGATCATACGTAACTGACAGGCCAATTCCAATGCAAAACGAAAACGACAATGATGCCACAACAAGTTCCCAATTGGAACCACCTATATCTCCTTCTGAATCACCTTCGATACTTGACGCTAACCTTATCCAATTTGAAGACCAAGGGCTAAAAACTCCAGAACCTATGCAACCATCAGACTCTGGCAATATTGACAATCATATTTTGCAATTTTCTGACATTGTGAATATGCCTTCCACTTCTTTTGTGTCCCCAGAAGTTATAAGACCATTCCCCAAAGCTGGACCTTGTCAAGATAATAGAAAAAATATCAGGAAACGTAAATCCACAATCTACACAGACACTCCTGAAAAAGAGAATTTAATGGAAATAAAAATGCAGCAAAAACGTAAAGATACATATAAAAGGAAGAAAAATAATAATAAACCGCCTATGAAAACCAAAGATAAAATAAAAACGAAAGGAAAGGGGAAAGGAAAAGGGAAGGGAAAGTCTAGTGAAAAAAAGAAAGAAGAAGACTGTGACTTATCTGATGAAAGTGAAGATGACACTATATGTTTAGAATGCACTGAACTTTATGCCGATAGTTTGCCAGGAGAGGAATGGGTTCAGTGCAGAACGTGTAAGATGTGGGCACATTCTAAATGTGTTAGAGGTAATTCGTTGTTTTACGAATGCAAACATTGTATTGATTTGGATGACTAATTAAGATATTGATTTTGAAGTTTAAAGTTAAGATGTTGATTTTGTAAATGTTTTTTTAAGAAGATGTTGATTTTAAAGCCTAATTAAGGCCTTTGTTTATTGTGAAGAAGATGTTGATTTTGAAGCTTAATTGATGTTGATTTGAAGAAGATTTTAATTTTGAAGAAGATATTGATTTTGAGGAAGATATTGATTTTAAAGCCTAATTAAGATGTTTATTTTGAAGATATTGATTTTGAAGAAGATATTGATTTTGAGGAACATATTGATTTTAAAGCCTAATTAAGATGTTTATTTTAAAGAAGATGTTGATTTTGAAGCTTAATTAAGATGTTGATTTGAAGAAGATGTTGATTTTGAAGAAGATGTTGATTATAAAGCCTAATTAAGATGTTGATTTTGAAGACTGATTAAGATACTCAAAATAAAACGATTTTATATAAAAGATAATAATTCTGAGACTGATTGTTACATTTATGGATAGTTTAATTGTTTAAGTTGGACCAAAGAAGGTGTTTTTGTGAGATGTTTTGTTTCATAATACAATAAATATTTTAATTAAACCATTGTGTATTAATTTATCTACATTTTATTCATATCAAGTAAATTATTGAGACATTACCTTGTCAATCACTGGATAGGTCAACATGCCCCTAGGGCATGGTCAATTTACCCCGGATCCGGGTAGGTTGACCAAGAGGAGAATGTATAAGAAAATGATCGTTATAATCATGTAGATTAAAATATGCCCAATTTTCTTCCCAAATATACGTAGCTGAAAGTACTATCAATAAAATATTAAAACCATAAAACTATATGTCCTAAAACAAATGAGCTGTATTACAAAATGTAAAAAATTAGTCAACTAGCCCCAGTCTGCCCTATGTGCGGGTCGATAACTTGAATCCGTTTATGCAATCAAAATAAATTGGCATTTTCGACATGCCGCTTTGTACGTAGGGACCGTCGATATATACGAACAGCATTCCCCATTTATGCAAATGTATTAATATTTCATATTTTTTACAATTTTGATTTCAGATAAATGCAGAGCTGAGTAAATTTGGACCGCATCGTTCATTTGAAAAAGTTCGACTATATATGGCGGTTTGGTCAATTATCAGTATATTTATGATTTTTGTGGTGGTTGGTACAATTCTTTACGCAACTATCAATAGTAAGAGTGATTATAGTAAGTATACCCTCTTTCTAAAAAAATACACGTATGTAAATGAGTCTAAGGCTGGCCTCACACAGCCGGAATGTCTCTCTGAATTCATAATCTGAATTCATAATCGCGCACATTTATGTAAACAAACACAAAGTACAGTCAGTTTAAGAAGGGATTCAAACCATTTTACAGGGTAAAGGTCTTCCCTTCTTTCATTCATGATACCCAATAATTTGCCAGTTTGAGTAAATCCCTTATAATTAGTATTTTATTAATTTATTATAATATATTTATGACAGATAGAGTTTAGTGTTACAGTCTAGTAACTGTTAAACCAAAATCCAGTAAAGATTGAGTTGATTAAAGTGTAAAATAATCATTTCATTTTTTTTATTTAATATACAGTTGCAGATTTACACATATTATAGGTCTTATAAAATAATAATTGTGCTCAACAAATTCTGGTGCCTGTACTAAGTGAAAACTTGTATCACAGGATATATGTGCATAAACAATACTAAAATAGGTGCAGAAATTTTAAAATATTTAATAATCTAAGCGTTTAAGAAAAAATCTAAATGAATTTTATATATAATGATAACTTAATATTATCTACATAATACAATATTGTTCTCTATTCTCAAATTAAATACACAAATAAAGTAAGCAGTTTTGTAACTGGGTTAAAACTAATAGTACGATAAACACGTTTAAAACTACACAATTGTTTATTTATATTGCAGTAATTAGAACATTGCCGAGGTCACTTGTAGATGGATGAGTTTGCAAAAAGTACGGCAGTCTAGTCTTTAGCATGGCACATTCCAAGCAACGTCACCCAGTTATAATTACGATTGCAAAATAAATATAATATCAACTCTAATTTGAATGGATGCTAGGAGCCTACATAATCAATAGAGTTGATATATCTATATTCAGCTATTTTTCTAGCTGGACACTCGGAATTTCCTGTTTTGTGCTCACTAGGTTTTTTGAAACGTGAGCACGTTGCACATTTCGGCGACTTTTCTCGTTGTGTGCATTCTAACATCGAGTGTCCCGCTACACCACAAAGTCCAAAAATAGGGATAGCATCTCTGCATGATTTGGCTGCGTGTCCGTATTGGTGGCATTTGTAACATCTAGATATAAGCGTAAAATCTCTAACTGGGCAGGATGTCCAATTTATGAAAAGACGAGCTTGAGCGATTAGTACCTTACGAATGGCTGGAACCTCAATAACGTAGTTACAACAGTGGGCATCTTTTTACCAGATTTGTGGCTTAGTTTGCACGATGTTAAAAAGGATTCTAAGGACAACGATGGTATCTTATCGGCTACATTCTGCTCGAAGATACAATTAAATACTTCGTTTTCTGCTAGAGAAGCGGGCACCTATATAACTACAATGCGAGGTTTGCGCTTATGGGGTTCGTCAGCGGTAAGACCGGTAGTGGAGTGCTGGACTGCGTGTTTCAGTTTTTCTGCATCCTGTTTGGTCTCCGTACTGATTATGACTCCGCCATTTTTCGTCTAACGTACTCCTCGTACTTGCAGTTTAATTTGATCTGGGCGAATAATTTTTTGGACGAGGTTCTTAGATTCGTCACTCGATTTGAATTTATCCTTGGGATAAATGGCCACAGAACTGAAGTTATTAGGTTGCACGAAACTATTGGAACCCTTTTTTACCACATCGGCAAACGAAGAATTGCCCACTGTGCAAGATGCCTCAATTGTCTTCTTAAGTTTTCTGTTGGATTGCATTTTTCTTCCAGGACTTCAATCGTATTGGACGCTTGCAGGGCTCTCTGCTTCAATTACTGATATAAGACAGCCATTTGCGAGGTCCTATGTCCAATCTTGCGACACAAGTTCGAGATTTTCAATTTTTGCTCTGTGTTGAGCTTTGCGCTTATGACACAAGTTCGAGATTTTCAATTTTTGCTCTGTGTTGAGCTTCCCATCAGATGAAGTTGAGCAGACGTCATTCAAACATTGCTCAATCGATGACATCCATCGTTGTATGTCAAGCGTTGACATTTCACATTTCATCGTTTGACTTGAGGGCTTGTTGTGACGATGACGGCGAGGAAGAGGGATGCGCTGAACCAATCGCGTTACGGGGACTGGTTGCCATTTTATTCTTAACTATAATTTCTATTCACTATATATTAATTGTTCATTGTTTATAAAACTACACACTTGACACTCTTGCATTATGCGGAAATATACTAAACTAGGTCACTAAATTAAATTATTGTATTTATTAAATATTGCTAATGTACGTCGTCCGTACGTATCAAAGGTCTGTACAATACCCCAAAAAGAAATAGACTGGATAATTCATCGAATTAGTACAGTAACATGAAGTTTTATAAACATCTTAAAATTTACACGTTATCAATAAATAACAGAAAATATCCTACACACAAAAAAAAACTGTTTAAATTCGTCGTTATATAATTCCTCCGCATTGCTGTCTACTGAAAGCGTGCCCAGAAGACTGGCAGCATTCCCACGTTGAATTGCAGTGCTTATTCTTTGAGCGAAATGTAAGCCAGACTTCCAGTCACGTGACGCGTCGATAACATCGTAACATTGACTATTTATGAATAAAAATATCGAGAAATAACAAAAAAAATACCTACACACAAAAAAAAACTGATTAAATAGCGTTATAGAATTCCTCCGCATCGCTGTCTACTGAAAGAGTGCCCAGAAGACTGGCCGCATTCCCACGTTGAATTGCAGTGCTTATTCTTTGGGCGAAATATAAGCCAGACTTCTAGTCTCATGACGCGTCGATAACATCGTAACATTGACTATTTATGAATAAAAATATCGAGAAATAACAAAAAAAATACCTACACACAAAAAAAAAACTGCTTAAATAGCGTTATAGAATTCCTCCGCATCGCTGTCTACTGAAAGAGTGCCCAGAAGACTGGCCGCATTCCCACGTTGAATTGCAGTGCTTATTCTTTGGGCAAAATATAAGCCAAACTTCTAGTCTCATGACGCGTCGATAACATCATAACATTGACTATTTATTGCAGTTTATATGCAAGTTATGTCCGTGGGGTACTTCATACAAATTTGTATTGTGAAACTACTGATTCTACAGGACTCTCTGATATCGTTAGAATTGATCTCTTCATTGAACCATATAAATGTCTGCTTGAAGAAATTGCTGCAACAGATATACAATGAGAGTTAGTATACAGAATGTGATTAAAGTATTAGATTTTAATTAAGCTATCCTGATAAACCAGCGTTGAGCAGCACTGTGGTTTGTGCTACACGCTCTCAACTTTACTAAATCCGTTCATTTTGCCATATACATTCAAAATGTGTAATTATTTTTTGTACTCAAGTTATTTTTTTGACAATCAATGTTTTTTTTCTTTCGTTAAAAGTGATCAATTTTATAAACTCAGTTGAACAAAAATATTCAGATGCCGTTTAATTTTTTGTACCTTAAAATTCTTTATTGCATGCACTTGCCGCTTTTCTTTCTTCAATTCAATTTATGTGCCTATTTATACAAATACTATATAGCCCTTAAATGCAATTAAAATATTTATTGTCTTTTTAGCATTAAACCCAAGGAATTTTGTAATACCACATGATTCGGACTGCTACAGCAATATTTCTTACAAGAATATTAACAGTATCATCGACTCCTTAGCTGTTAATGCAGGTAAATTTTGTATCAAATTTTATGGATGTTCTTTTCCGTGAGTGAATCGCGGAAAAGAACATCCATAAAATTTGATTTAAGTATCTATCAGATAGTTTAAAATTTTTAATTCCATCCAAACTTTTAGAAACTTAAACATTATTTCTAGAGCGTTTAACAATAAGGCACTGTTAAACAAAAAGTTGTGCCTAAAAAGTTTATACTTATATTGTCAATACTCAAACTAAAAATTTATTTATTCACTTGTTACTCTGACGTCGAGCAAACACTTCAAAAGTAACACTTGTGGAGGTCATAAATTGTGAATAAGCTAGAAAGATGATGTGTTAAGCTAATTTGCTTACGGCTAGTTCGCTGACGTGTAGCCATGAGAAAAACTAGCAAGACACTCAGGCCACTCTATTTAATAGACAGATAGGTAGTTACAATTATCCAACAAGGTGAACCAACGATTGACGACCGTTGCCCAACAGACCAAATCAACCGAGGACCGAATGCTGTGGAAATCGAAGATCTATTATATTTATTTCCTCCAGTGAAGTTCACAGGACGATAGAGAAAAACAATAAGCACTAAATAACATAGAACACAAAAACGATAAATTTATCCTGTGCGATCTGAGATTGGGTTCCAATCTCATTTTCATTTAGCAGCAATGATTTTTAAAGTAAAGGCACAAGAAAACGTTTTTGAAGCTAACTTTCGTTACTTACACTTATATCTTCTTCACAGATACAATCAGTGCAGTTCCCGAAACGATATACCATCTTGGCTACTTGTATGGTAGTCTTTGTGAAGTCGCACAAGAAATGGATAGCAACCTAGCCATCGTTCTAATGTCACTCATGCTGTACTGTCTAGTGCATCTCATTTTAACGCCTTATATTTTAATAATGTTATTTATCTCTCAATGTACGTACCCCTAATATTATTAAACCTGGTTACCTTATCAATAAAATTAGTAAATGAACATCTTTGTCACCAGTCCCCTTAGATTAGTAGCATGAACGGTACCAAATGTATCGGATTTGACATAGTGTTAGCTGTGGTTGCCTGTAACTGAGAGAGCACCTGGCACGATTTCTGTATTTTGTGTTGTGTGTTATGATGTTTTGTGTATCTCTTGTTGGCAATCCAAAATAAATAAAGTTTACGATCCTATAACGTAAACTCATGCCGAATCCCGTACATTTGCTTTATATTCTATTCGATTTGACTACCGTTTATGGCTCTTGTCTAGAGTTGCTGTTAGCCTACCAGAAAGAGAATAATATATAAAATGCTGAAAACTTACTTACTGACTTTTTTCTAACTTAATAACTTAGTTTTTTCACTAGCAATTATTCTGATTCATCTCAACCCATAAACGTCCTACTGCTGGGCGGGTCTTCTCCGGTACTCTCTTAATGGCACTTTTTTTTACGAAAGACATCCCCATAATCACTTTCCTGTATCTTTTGAAAAGTATATCTTAAACTATCCCTTGTTACAGTTGGCACTGGTATTGACTACTTTTCAAAAAGTGTGTTGCATTTTTATTGGTGTATATGCTACGCTTCAGAGATAAGTATTATTGTGGAATCCTGCCATCGAGTTCATAGCGAGGTAAACTATTTATTATTATAATAAGTAATAAATTATTTATTTCCTAAATTAATTTATAAAACGTTTTACTATATAATGTTATGTTTGTATGTTTACTAAATAGTTTATGATAATTGCTTGTCCCTCAGTTCATATAGGTATATACCTTTTACTTTGTCACTAAACGTGAAGACCTGTAATTGGCTCTCTATTGCTATAATAATTATTTTTTAAGTTAGAATAAGATGTTGGTTTTCCATAAAATAAATAAATAAATATTATTATTAATTTATTTTCCTATTCTTTTGGTACGGTTAATATGTATAGATTGTATATTATGGATAATCATATTTTTCCTCGTTCAGCTAAATCAAACAAAACATCTGACCCTCTAGACAAGTGGCATAAACAGTAGTCGAATCAAAAAGTCAAAAAAGTAAATGTATGGGATTTGACATAAGTTTACGATATCATGTCGCAAACTTACGTCAAATCCCATATATTTGCTTTTTTGACTTTTCGATTCGACTATCGCTTGTGCCACTTGTCTAGAGGGGCTGATCAGTCAGTTGTTGCGCTTCTCTCCTCCGGAATATCACGCAGCCATTTTGGAACTTAAAGTGTTCTACAAGCATGTTATGGCAACCCCTGTGAACATATTTAAGCTTAAGAGAACATTTATTACTACGGTGAGATATAATTTAATAAAAGTCATATATAATGGTATAAAAAAAACAAAAGAATGACAATTCAGACAGTAAAAATGGTATAGCTGCTTGTCTATCTAAGCGGAGCGAAGCAGCGGATCGAAACGAGGAAGTAAAGGAGATCAGCCCCTCTAGACAAGTGGCATAAGCGATAGTCGAATCGAAAAGTCAAAAACGTAAGTTTACGACATTATATCGCAGACTTACGTCAGATCCCATACATTTGTTTTTTTTGACTTTTCAAATCGACTACTGTTTATGCCACTTGTCTAGAGGGTCAGAGTTGCGGACTGTGAGTAGTTAGGCTCAGAGCACACGATGAGTCATTTGAGCAGGCGGCGGCAGTACCCCCAGGCAATTTTTCTCCGCTTACCTGTTCCGCTTCTCCGCTACGCTGCCTGGCAGTTTCTCCACATCACTTTCCCGCTCTACGTATATATATTATTACGTATTATTTAGTGTTCGTTTGCGATATTTACAATCGTTTGGATATATTTGTCACAGCCTTCACAATCATAGGCAAGTGAAAGATTAATGACAGATAGATGCGCCACCTGTGCTGATATAAGGGGTATTCCTCGAAGCGCACCCATTTTGAAACGCACCTAAAGTATTCCTCAAAACGCACCATTCAGGTGCGCTATGATTTCCTTAGCTGAACCACCTGAATGGTGCGTATCGAGGAATACTTTATGTAGATAAGCTTAGAACTAAAGTGGTTACGTTCTATTGTTATATGTGTCTATGATTATAACAATAACAAATATTTTATCTTTCAGATCCTTGGTACTGTTACGACTTACCTGGTCGTGTTGGTACAGTTGTAGTGGAAGTTATATAAGTAAAATTATAGTACTTATAATATAGGTACAAGTTTAAGAATCTATGGCAAATTTACCAAGTGTTTGTGCACTTTCTGTTGTTAAGGCGAATAAGCTCATTCTACGCATCCATACGCCTATTCTTGCGAGTTTAAGGGTCTTCTCTTTACCAAAAGAGATAAATGGGTCAGAGCCCCAATTCTGCTAATTTACAGATCGCTCAATTGAATCTGAATTGATTCTCAATTGAATCTCAGTAAAATATTTGGTATTCTGCTAATAAATTTCGGAGCAATAGTACGGTCAGGATATATATATATATATATATATATATTGGTATTTTGCTAAATAATTTACACTGGTTTTCCAACTATTGGTCTTAAATTTATTAGCAGAATACCAAAAATGCTACTGAGATTCAATTCAGTTTCAATTGTGCCATCCGTAAATTAGCAGAATTGGAGCCCAGGTCTTAATACCCGCACCCTGGTAGTTCATTAAGGCACGATTTAGTTTTATATTTAGTATAAAGCACTACACATAAATAATAATAATAATAATATAATATTGTGTGTGTTCTACCGCCTGTACAACGGGCTGTGTTCCGAGGAATTGTTTGATATGATGCCCACGGCCACATTTTATCAAAGCACCTCCCGCCACCGACAGGGAGTTCATCCACACATTTGAGAACCATTATCGTGCCGCACTGTGCGGTTTTCAGAGGAATTTTCTCCCTCGTACGATTAAATTGTGGAATGAGCTTCCTGCCGAGGTTGTCCGAGAGACTATAGCATGAGGTTCTTCAAGAAAGGAGTTATAAGGTTTCTAAAGGGTCGGCAACGCGCGAGTGATACCCCTGGTGTTGCAAGCGTCCATAGGATACGGTAACTGCTTACCATCAAGCGGGCCGTATGCTTGTTTGCCTCCTTGGTAGTATAAAAATAATAATAATAAAGATTTATTTCTCACCACAATAATTTAAGGTTATAGTTCACAAATTAACAATATAAGTTTACAATATTGTGTGAGACTGGTGCCTAAGCTAGGCTCGTGACCTGTATTTCAGGACAGGTCTCCACCCCTCATAGCGTTGCTTTTAATTTATTGAGAGAGATATCAGATTAAACAGTTGCGGTAATAAACCAATAAATACAAGGTGTCTCAAAAGAAAGTTCACATTTAAATCTTTTTTTAAAAGAAAAGTCTTAGCTTTATTGAAAAAATGTTTATTTTATATTGAAGTACACTGTTTGGGAATTTATTTTTTAAAAATAACACCGTCCAAATGTAAACCGTTGCGCTCTCGGCATTCATTTAGTCGGGCACTAAAATTGCCTATGACAGCTCGGCAGGTAGTCTCCGTGATGGCTGCCATTTCATGACGGATATTTTCTTTTAATTGTGTCAGGGAAGTCGGTTTATTAGCGTAAACTTTTGATTGGTTACAACCAAAGAACATGGAGCAGCAGGATGGAGCAACTTCACACACGTCCAACAGATCTCTGCCTCGAGTTCGAGAAATTTTTCCGAACAAATTAATCTCCAGGCGAGGTGACATAAATTGGCCTCCACGGAGTCCCGATTTAACGCCTATGGATTTTTTCCTGTGGGGTTATGTTAAATGTGAACTTTCTTTTGAGACACCTTGTATTACAATCCTACTTATTAAATAAAGATGATATTGTAATTTTGTAATAAACAAAGCAAGACGAGAATTTCTTTGCATGCAACAATATATTTACCTATTTTCATGTAGAATTTTATTGTATTTATATTTGGGTGCAAAAATAAATTGATCAGATTTCAAGGAGTTTTTTTTTAAAAGACAACTCCCGCACTAGAAAACAATCTCTGTGTCGCGGGGGACTTTACAAACATACATTTACCGGACACAAATTACACCCAGACTCAGAACACACTTTGCGGGTCACACAAAGTTTTGTCCTGTGTGGGAATCGAACCCACAACCTCGTGCACAGCTGGCGCATACTGCACCCCTGGACCATCAAGGCAGTGTGTTTATTATAATATAAAAGCAACCCTTATATGACCCACTGCTGGGCACGGGTCTCCTCTCCTCTATCATGAGAAAGAGTGGACTCAGGCCTTAATTCACACACGCTGGCCTAATGTGGGTTGGTGAATCAGACATGTCTTTAGAATTTCTAGAATAGGAAAACGTTTCTTTAAAAATGCATTTTTAAAAGAGCACTGGAGACCTATACTTACGCTCGGGAACGACTAACAATACCACTTTGTGTTGTTATTTTGGCTGTATAGTCTATGGATAATAGCAGCAGATTGGCTTCAAAGTAAAGGCGTCACAATGAATATAGTTTATTTACATTTAACTAAAGTATGTAGGTACCATTTTGTTCGATAACTTTTTGCCATCTTGTAGGTAGGGACATGATCCCTTTGCTATAGAAATTTTGGGACATTTGATGAAAATACCACGACAAGTGGTAACCTGACACTACCTAAAGAATTCTGAAGAGACTGAATTTATCATACAAGATATGTCAACCCCATCGTACCTTTAACAACCTCACAAATGAGCACATGGTTCGTTAGGTTTTTTCAGTGAGCTCATGAGGTACCCAAATATCGAGCTGTTTTGTGTACCCAGTTTTTTTTTAATTGCGCCAAAACTGTTTTGTGGTCAATTCCCAGTTCTTCAGCTACGTCTTAACTACTGATATGCCGATCTTGCTTCACTTTTCCAAAAATGGCATCCATTTTATCCGTAATAGGGCGACTAGAGCGACGTGCATCTTTGACATCAAAATTTCCAGATTAAAAGCGCTTTTTTCGCAGCTTGCGTTGCATTTTTACCTTTTTTGTAGTAAAATTTTAAAATGTATCGAATTTCTTCATTACATTTACTCATCTTGACAGTACGAAAAACAAATGAAAATCACACATTTTCCTAATTTTAATTTGGAATTATGTTCTTTAAAATTTAAACTTTCAATGATACTAAAACCAGCCAGATAGAAATAGTATAACCAAAGAGATTTTATTACAAGTTCATACATACTATAATGCGAAAAGACTTTTTCCCCAACCTAATAGATAGATGGTACTTAGGTAATTGATAAAAAATAGCATTATTTATACCTACAATTTTTTTATTTAACTATTTACAACCATATTTATACAAATTTTAATCTATTATATTATATCTTAAAATACCAGGAACGCAGACATGACTAGGATGTTGAATACGTTTTATCAATTGTCATATCTTTGGAACTGTATGAGAATCACCAAGTATGTAGTCACTGCTCCTATTACCTGCAAAAAAAGTTTATAAATCAGTAATAAGTACGAAGTTAAAGCTTTTAACTTACTATGGAATGTCATGGTATTTTTTTTTTTACTTTTAAAAAGACAACTCCTGCACTAGAGAAAAAGCGCTATGTCACGGGGGATTTTACAAACATACAATAAAATTAACGGACAAAAATTATACCCAGACTCAGAACAACTCTTTGTTAGTCACAAAGTTTGGTCCTGCGTGGGAATCGAACCCACCACCTCGTACACAGCAGGCGCATACTGAGCCACTGGACCACCAAGGCAGTCAAAATTCTACTTGAAAATTCTACTTATTACCTACCTATTTGAAGTCTGTTTTTTTGGTTATTTTTTGGCGTACCATAGTCTCTGCCTACACCAGAGGGAGACGGGCGTAATGATATGTATGTATGTTATCAAAACAGAATCTCAAAATATCAAGTATTCTATTTTAACTAAACTTACAGATGCCATAAGTGGTCTGCTTAAAGTGCACATGCCCATAGGAGCGTAGCTGACGGATTGTAGCAACAGTTGTCGAGAGAATATCTCCAGTCGAGACGGTAGCACGCCGGTAGAGGGCGCTGAAGCCATCAATCTGCATACTAGTCCTTCGGTTCTTTTGCCCTGGTACAACAAAAGTATTTCTTATTAGATTAAAATAGTTTTTTATGCTACTACGGTGTCAACATGCCTGATCGCATGCAGTAGGAACTTTAGCATTGCCGACTTTAACATCAAAGTTTTGAGTCATTAGTAACTTTTAATAAAATAATGACCGCCTAAACGAATTTCGGCTACGGCGGCTAATCTCAATGGAGGCTAACCATCTGCGCGGGAGATATAATAACTCACGCGCAGATGGCTTGCGCACTCGCACAAGTGTTTGCGCAAACACAAATGCACTCTTTATTCCCTCATTCTCGTAGTCCGATGGTACTATGAGAAATATCTGACAGACGGAGAGAGATCAGGTGTAGGACCAACGGCTTTACGTGCTTATCAAGACACGGGGATGTAAACACCGCCAATTTCCAAACTCCGGGCATCTATTGTGAATTTCTTGTCAGAAAATCCCAATATCATTTTTTGACCCGACCTGAGAATCGAACCCGGGATCCTCGTGATCAACAGTCACACACATCGACCACTGAGCCACCGATGTAGTTAACTTTTAAATAAGCTCTGGAGACTTATACCTACTTACGCACAAAAACAATATCTGTCTGTAGTTATTTGAATTTGGTCTTCTGTAAGTTGCAGATCCTTTCCCACTCGGGTTTGCTCACTTGTTGCATGCTCCACTTTCCAGTTATATAGGAATTATAGTGGCCGTATATTTACAGAGATTTTTAGAAAATATCTTACCTCAGCAATAGTATAGTGCCCGGGCTCCACAACGACGATCATCCTTAGCATATGCGTCACGCACCAAAGAAATTGTAGCACTAGGAAATGTACTCGATTCGTTGATACAACTGTAACATAATATAACATCACGCCTTTTAGCTTGAAGGGTATAGTTATCTCTTTTACTCCTAGTAAAATATAGAGTGTAGAAAGGGATGTAGCGAGATAGACAAGTAACACTGGGGCAACAATTTTCCTGCACTCATCATTGTAATTGGTGAGTCTATATGTTTTACTATGTATTTTTATCGATAATTTTTCTATTTCAGATGGCATTGCGTGCAGATAAATAGCTAGTGTTAGTACCTATACATTTTATATAATATCGATATTTAGTATTTCGAACGAGAAAGAGATATAGAGTGACAGGTTTCTTTTCAAAAAGAAAAATAATTAAATGAAAACGTCGGTAACGTAATTACGGACAGAACAGACAATGTGCTACATGATAATAAATTGCTCTTGCGATACTGGCGCTATCAGGCGGAGAGGCTAAGTACTTATCGGACCACCATGTAATTGCAAATTTAATTCTTACTACTATATTGTGTCTGTATAATGCTTACTTATCTCCATAATCAAGAAGTACGGCGTCACTATTAGGTGTAATAGAGTAGATAACAGTATAACTATGAGAGGTAATCCGTAGCTGTTATCGATGCGTTTGACCACCTCACATAAGGTGCCGTGGAGAGACGCCAGCCTTCGGACTGCATCGCATGGAGATACTATCAATCGGGGCTCACCACTTGCTGAAAAAACATAGTTATTTTGCTTTGAAAAAGTTAAAGCCGCACAAGGAATTAGTTTTATTATACACGTTAGCCATGATTTATTAAGAGAGATTGCCACGCGCGAGTGTTTTGAAAATTTATTCATAACACACACATGCATAGTTAATTGCATGAAAAGCAATCCATTCCACCCGTATTCCTCTCCCCCCTCCCCTAAACTAATAAGATCAATCGCATCCCAGACCGATTTAGCCAACAAAACGTAAAAAACGAGGTTTCGTATTCCGGATTTTCTTCTTCCAAAATTTATCCAATTTCAATTTTTTTTTCATATAATTCAACAAAGCACCAGAGTATGACGTTATAATACGTTTTCTTAGTCTTTAGGGCCGTCTCAAATGTGCGTTTTTTTAAATAATTGTTTGGTCATAATTTCTATAAAAACCTGTTTATCCAAAAAACAAAACCATGCGTCATTCTCAAGTCTGATATTTTCTTATATCAGGTTAAAATTTTATTGCTCTAGGCTCAAAATCCAGGAAAAAAAATCAGAGCAGTGGTTTGTCAAAAATGAATGGTTGGTTTAGTGGCTTACACTGAACCAACCATGCAGTCAATGTCAAGTTTAACAGACCTAGACAAAGAAGTAACTTGGTACCTGTCCTTTTTATCATAACTAATTGTTCTCTCGCTGTCATCGAATCTACCAGTAGGCTGACATTGGCTGACCGCTGAGAATCAGTTGGTGCCACTTTGATAGCGTAGATGTTTAACGGTGATGACGGCTTCGGCTTCTCAACTGAAACAACAAGCAATAAAAGACAGCATTAAATGTATTTAAGTACATGGATGTAATATAAATGTTGTATTATTGGTTTCTATAGTAGTAGGAAAGCTGTTTAGCAATAAAGAAGGGAGAACAAGACTGCAGCTGACAGCAAGACTGGAGATGAACCTCCATCATACAGAGGACAGCATATGATTAACTAATAGTCAATGGTGTATTTGTGTTCCTATGCTTGAGCTTAGGTCTCGAGTGCTCATACAAAAATACCTATTCCAAGGATACAACATCACTAAACTCTGTGAAAGACATTTTTTAGTAGTCCTTTTTCGCTGGTATGGTGCAGAATCTATCTAACTATTCTAACGTTGGTGATTCAGATAGCCAGATAAACTTTCACCACATTTATTTCACCAATAATCAAGTAAATCAAAATAAATCCATCAATATTCTATATTTACCTACCAGGCACAGAAACATGTCGAGCAGTGAGTGCAAGCGCATCATTAACAGCCGCAAACCGCGCGCGCACAGAAAGCGCGGTGAAAGCAAACTGCAGTTCTAGAATCATCACCACGAACCAAAGCAAGTAAAAACCAATGTAGTTTGTTACTACATCCCCTGAAAATTAAAGCATTACAATTATTTTAGAGTAGTGGTAGTGGAAAATAATTCGTGAGATGTTCCGAACCTGGTAATACTAATGTATATACTCGTAGGTACAATCATCAAGTCATTTATCATTTGCTTACGATTAAGGAGAATATTTTGAGAAAACTCAACATGTCTTGGAAGAAGTTCTAAAAGCATATCTGATCCATCAACCCGCATTGGTCGATTATTTCTATTCTCTTGATAGAGGAGAGGAAGACGGTGTAGAGGTCTATCTAGGGAGCAAAGTTCATTTCAGAAGGGGACACATTTTTTTCGCTTTTTAGATTTTTAAAAAGGTCTTGTGAAATTGCCATTTTGATTACGTATTATATTATAAAGAGGTTAGATAGTTACACTCTCTATCCAGTTTCTTAGCCTGCAGCGCATAGAAGGTGAAGTCATCAGCGAGGAGTATGGAGAAGAATATCAGGATCGCGAGGATAATGGCGCATAGTTTTCGTTCAGTGACCACGGAGTACTGGCCACCGATACTGTTATCTACCTGAAAAGTACATAGAACTTTTTATGCTGGAGATAGACTTACTTAAGGATTACTGCAACATTCGACCTTGAGCTATCTATCGCCTGAAACCGATGGAAGATGCAGATTTTTGAACTTTATACCGCATTTATTGCACAAGAATGGAAGCAAACAAACCCTCTATTTCTTCATTGGACTGCTGTTCTATAGGCCTATGGGACAGTAGTTCAAGACGTTCGAAGAAAGATTTGCAGTACTATCTGAGATCACTGCGAGGGATCTTGCTATTAAGAAAATGGTCATCCATCTATTGAGGGTCTCACTATCTGAGCTGCTTTTATTTGGCTATAAGCGGCTTTAATAGTATGGTGGGAGGTAAAGTTATAGTTTATATTGTAGTTATTATTAGCCATTATTGTCCCACTGCAGTGCAGAGGCCTTCCTTTCTTGCTTCCATAGGTCTCGATCAAGACCTCTGACTGTAGAGCCAGCGCAGTAAGAAAAAAGCTTATCACGCCATCTTTTTCTGGGCCTCTGAATGTTCTGTGGAATTTATATTGTAATTATACTGCAACAATATCCATCAGATAAAATCTTACCGAAGCGACATTCTCCATAAACTTCAGCATATTCTTCATCCGTCTCGGCGCGCCGTACACTCCTGCGCCGGCCGTCGCGACCACAACTAAGACGTCGCAGGTCGATACAACTTGCGAAGTTTTTGATGACATACGTACTGACAGTTCCACTCCTACGTTTATCTCGGCGACAAGACCGAATATTGTGCATATTACTGAAAAAGGGTCATCTTTAAAAACTGTTTTGTTATATTTTATTTCTTTAGTTATCGTAATTTTTTAATTTACATTTTTATTTACAAGTAATTTACAACTACAACTATAAATCACATAATATAAACAACACAAAAAAAGAAGGGGAGGGCTGCTTAGTAGGCGTCGTAAAATTCCTCCGCATCGATGTCTACTGAAAACGTGCCCAGGAGACTGGCAGCATTGCCACGCTGAATGGCAATGCTTATTCTTTGAGCCAAATATAAGCCAGCCTTCTGGTCACGTGAAGCGTCGACTAAACGCTTGGACAAATCTTTAAAAAGACAGCGGGCACTTGTACCCCACGGCCCAAGCGTTTCGACTCCAAACGGCTCAAATACATAATCTCCGATGAGATTACTGTATTTGCGCCGCTTGAGAGTCTCCGCGGATGCAGCAGCAGCACCAGCACAACCTGCTGTGCTTGGAACATGAGATGGCGCGAGGGTGTCGACACATGTTGCGTCCCACACCAAAGGTCTACCCATCTTCCATGGCAGAAGACACCATCAGGTCTCTTACAATCGTTGCGTACCAAACCATTGGGTTCCCGTACAGCTGGAACGCCAGCGGTGACAAGCAGTGTCTTTAGTTAAATATTTGTTAACTAGGTTTGTTGGCTAGATTTACTTCGATTATTACTTATTTTCTCTCTAAAAATTGTTTGGAATGAAACTGATGGTGTGAATTAAAATATTTAAAATATATATTGTTATCATCATCAGGAGTATCACTTGCTCATAACCACCCCGGCGTAGAGAGCAAACACAGTAATCAAACAGATACAATCCCACACTTTACTTAGAAAGACAAAGTCAATATGACTGTAGTTTATTGGGTAGAGGTACATAATTTCCCATTTTTTTCCAAACTTTAATGTTATCAATCTCACTGTACTTTAACTCTTATCAAATTAATATAATAATAATACGAGTAAAGAGGATAATAATAATATGGTTTGGACATTTAGAAAGGATGGATACCATTAGAAATATAATTTTCCACATATTTAATTTTACACATCTTGCACCTACTACATTCACCTCTGCATCACCCAAAGGTCGGCTGGTAGAGAATGCCTTTGGCATTAAGCCCACCTTTGTACAAAAGAGGTACGAGTATATCGTCACCCTAGAAGAACATACAGCGACCAAGTTTTGGGGGTTTGCTAAATAAGGGCCAAATCAAAAGTACCTAGAATCGACGTTCATGCACGAAGAGGTTGAGTGTAGAGGAGGTAAAGGAAATGTGTTGGGTCGAAGCAATTGGCGTACCATAGTCTCTGCTTACCCCCGTTGGGAGACGGGCGTGATGACATTTATGTATGAGTAAAGAGAAAAGTCAATTAAATCATAAAAAAATGTTTAAATTGTCTTACCTAGAACAGTAACAAGAATGTAGCTGTAGACACACATGGCACCTGATATGGTGACAGTGAAACCATTGCTGCGAGACTCAAACCGTAGTGGTGCTAGCCCGAAGAAACTTGATATCTGAAATGTGTCGAACTTTATAACATACTAGTTGTTGCACGCGGCTCCGCCCGCGTGGATGTCGGTTATCGCTGTAAAAAGTAGCTTATGTGTTATTTCAGACCATAATCTATCTCTGTGCCAAATTTCATCCAGATCCGTTCAGTAGTTTTTACGTGAAAGAGTAACAAACATCCATCCATCCGTCTATTCTTACAAACTTTCACATTTATAATATTAGTAAGGATTGTAACTATCTGGCAATTAAAAAGATTGGCCTATAACACGCCGCGCAATAGTAAAAGTCGACGTTTTCTTTAAAAACTAATCTTCATATAGCGGCCCTGCCCCTCTAGACAAGTTGCATAAGCGGTAGTCGAATCGAAAAGTCGAAAAAACAAATGTATTAATGGGATATATGATGTATGTTTACTACATAATATTGACTGCCTTGGTGGTCCAGTGGGTACAGTATGTGCCTGCTGTGCACGAGGTTGTGGGTTCGATTCCCACACAGGGACAAAACTTTGTGTGACCCACAAAGAGTTGTTCTGAGTCTGGATGTAATTTGTGTCCGTTAATTGTATGTTTGTAAAGTCCCCCGCAACACAGAGCTTGTTCTCTAGTGCGGGAGTTGTCTTTTTAAATAAAAAAATGAAATAAAAAAATATCGTAAACTTACGTAAAATTCCATACATTTGTTTTTTCGACTTATGCCAATTGTCTAGAGGCTCTGTATAGATATATCCGTTGCCGTGTGTAGGTACTACAGCACTTTCAGCATCAGCACTTACCCTAAGTATAAAAGCGTGTGCTCCACCAACCATGCAGTGTGTGACGCGGTCAGGCCGCGGCTCTGACACCGTCGGCACGGCCGCCGCTGTTACACCCTCCACTTTTGCCGACTCCACGCCTTTGAACAACAGGTCATTAGGTAAATAGTCATTAAGACTCTACACTAATATTATAAGCTGAAAAGTTCGTTTGTTTGGTTGAACGCGTTAATCTCAGAAAGTACTGGTTCGATAAGAAAAAATATTTTTTTGTTGAATAGTGCATTTATCCAGGAAGGCTATAGGCTATATAACATCACGCTATGATCAATAGGAGCAGTGCAGTAGTGAGATATGTTGCAAAATCGAGGAAATCATCCACTCCACACGGCCAGTCAAAATTCAGTTGATACTATAAAGCATTAAGACTATAATTATTGTCACCCATTATATCAACTTTTAACCCTTAAATGTTCAGTATCTTGAACGATACATAAAACTTCAACATACATAATAATAATAATACCTGGCAACACTAAAACATATACGCAATAAAATTTTATTTTTTCACTTTTATTAATTTTATAAATATATTTTATGTTCTATGATAATTTATTGCAATAGACGACATCCAACCAATTTTATATTATCAATAAAAAACCACAAAAATAACATTATAACAATAAAAAACAAAGCGAAATACCAAAACAACCCATAATGACATATGTCACGAAACACCGAGTATATACAAAAAATCTAAGTGGAAAAAGTGAAATTATTATAATTAAATGTTGACTAGAGCCAGAAAAAAGGCACAAATAACACCTCCGGACTCGTCGCACACCTCCGCCTCGCAGCCGCCGGATCCCGCGCCAGCGATTCCGGCTTCTGTTGAGGCGTCGAGGTCATCTACATCGAGCGACGAGTATTTCTCCCCGCCGACGTCGCCAACACCTGTACGTCGTCGGGGCAGAGGCCGGCCGCCTGAATGCTTAGGATCTTAGATCTCTTAGATCTATCCTCAGAACTCATAGTCTCCTACCTCCACCAACTCAGCACAAACGCACCACCATAATTTCATCCATACCACACAAAACCACTTTTGCAAGACACCAGTTCTATGTAATAAGCAACCATGTTTACAAAAAACTACATAAAGAAATAAATGCACTAACTCTTAATACCTACCAACTGAAGACCACTACCACACAGTGGCTTCTGAAACAGGACTACGACAGAACAGAAACACTTTTGACCTACATAGTATAACATTAAAACACACACACACAAACACACACATACACACAAACACTCACATACACACACACACACACCCATACACTCATATCATTAATTCCATATTATTATTTCACCATTTATTATCACCATATCTCAATACCAAGTCGATACACTTCCATCAATAGTAACAATATTATATTAAATTATAGGAAATGAATCTTGGTCGAACACTGCCTCTTAAGATACAGGCTCTGCCTAGTTTAAGAGACAGGGCTCATAATTTTTTTTTTTGTGACCTATATAATAACGTGTATAATTTAGTGTATATTCTACCTACTGTAATTACTCGTGATAATAAATAAATTATTATTAAATTATTAGGGTCCCGAGGCCCATCGGCCTCGAATAGGGCCCCCGCTGCCGGTGGTAATGTGCGCCGCATGCGATGGACACAGTCTATAAATGAGAATGTCATGCGGGCATATTTTGTGGCAACAGAGGGAGGAACCAATCTCACGATGTATCGTGACCGGATGCTGCCTTTGTTTCAGGCCCTTGAACCTTCCGTCAACGTTTCGGTGCAACGACTATCGGATCAAGTGCGGGCTATCCAGCGTGCTCACATGCTGGATGACGCTACGCTTGAAAGGCTTCGCTCTGACGTGCGGGGTAGCCCTGCTATCCCTTCTTCGACGCAAGTTGCTACCCAGGTGGCACCCCGTGTGCCCCAGCCACAGCACATACAGGCAGTTGAAAAGGTAGATTGCGGGGTTACAAACGTAAGTACCCAATGTTATGATCATTTAAGGAGCGCTTTGGAGTGTGCCCTTCGGGAGTATCGGTCCAAACCCTCTAGCAACAGACCTCGAGTGCCGCGTTTGCCGACGCACAAAAAAAATATTGTGCTGGTGTGTGCCCTGGATTCACTGTTGTCTAATTACTTAGACAGCAGTGAAGATATTAGTGATACACATTCAATCCTTTACTGTGCGGCCATTGCAGCATGTCGGGTAGCTGGTGTTAGGTTTCCTAATAACAACGCAGCTGCCCGACCAAAACCCGCTGTGCCTGCATGGCAGTGTAGGATTGAGCGTCGTATCGCTGAAGCTAGGGCACTCATTGGCAAGTTAATCTGCTTCAGGTCACAGAGCGCATCGACTTCCTGAAGCAGAAGGTTTGTGCGTGGGCGAATCGCATTCGTCGCTATAAGAAAAGGGTGGAACGGTACCTCCAGAATTGTACCTTCCAAAGGGACGAGAGGTGGGTGTATAGACGGTGGGAACGACCTGTCTCCGATGTGGCTGACGGGTGCCGACCAGCAGATGATGTTACTAGTGTATTCTGGCGCAACATCTGGTCGGTGCCTGTTAGTCATACTGAGGGTGACTGGATTGAGGATGTCAAGCGATCGTGTGAATCTATTCGAAATATGGAGCCATTATCCATAACAAAAGAGGATGTGGCGTGTGCAGTCCGTTCGATACCAAACTGGAAATCAGCTGGTCCGGACGGACTGCACAATTTCTGGCTAAAATGGCTCCATAGCTCACACGATCGTTTGGCGTCCCAGTTTCAGGCATCTCTGGAGTCAGGATCGATCCCACAGTTTATGACGACTGGTATTACCCACCTTCTCTATAAATCTGGCAGCGCCACGGATCCCAAGAATTATAGACCAATTACTTGTTTACCGACGGTCTATAAACTTCTTACATCCATTTTGAGAACAAAAATTTCATCCCATGTTGCAGATAATAACATCATGTCTGTCTCTCAAAATGGATGCAGGAACGGGGCCCGTGGCACTAAAGAGCTCCTGATTATGGACATGGCCATTAATCAGCAGGTTCGCCGTAACCGGAAAAATCTGTCTACATGCTGGATTGACTACAAAAAGGCATATGACTCAGTGCCACATACATGGCTCTTGAGGGTGCTGGAGTTGTACAAAGTTAATGCAACTCTATGCACTTTCTTGAAGGCATGTATGAGGCAATGGAGGTCTGTCTTGTGCTATCCAGGGTGTCGGCAGATTGATGGGGATGGCGATCAGCTGATCATGATCAGGCGGAGTATATTTCAGGGTGACAGTCTGAGTCCCTTGTGGTTTTGTCTGGCACTGAACCCTCTCAGTACTATACTGGAGAGGTCAGGGCTGGGCTATCGGTTGCGGAGTGGTGGTCGAGTTGTATCCCACCTTCTTTACATGGATGACTTAAAGTTGTTTGCCCCCACCAATTTCCAGCTGATGGCGTTACTAAAGGTTACTGAAGCCTTTAGTAGCTCTATCAAGATGGAGTTTGGTGTGGATAAATGTGCGGTCATGCATGTAAAACGGGGTGGGATGGTGGAGTCTGAGGGAATACAACTCTCGGATTCTACACAACTTAGATCGCTATCTGCGACCGAAACCTACAAATATTTGGGTATGTCACAGGCGTTAGGCATAGCCGATGCTGGCATGAAACAGGTGTTGAAGGATCGTTTCTTCGGCCGCCTGACAAAGGTCCTTAAAAGCCTTTTGTCGGGTGGTAACAAGGTGCGTGCCTTTAACAGCTGGGTCATGCCTGTCCTAACGTACTCTTTTGGCATACTCAAATGGACTCAGACCGAACTGGATGCCCTGGATAGGAGAGTCCGTACACAGTTAACTGCTTTTCGTATGCATCATCCACGATCGTCAGTAATGAGGTTGTATATCCCGCGGAAATGTGGAGGTCGTGGCTTTTTATGTGCCAAGACCCTCCACAACCGTGAGATATGCAACCTCAGAGAATACTTTCTCAATGCTGACGTGGATGTGCATCGAGACGTGGTTGCTGTGGATACCGGGCTCACCCCGCTAGGTCTAGCTAAAGAGAACTGGCGCATACCTGTAGTACTCAGTACTACTGAGCGCGAAGAAGTATGGAGGAGCAAGGAGTTGCATGGACGTTTCTATCGGGCCTTGCATGGGCCCGATGTAGAATTTTTATCATCTGTGTCCTGGCTACGTTTCGGCGATCTCTTTGGAGAAACCGAAGGTTTTGTCTGTGCAATTATGGACGAAGTTGTTATGACGAACAACTACCGTAAGTATATCCTGAAAGATGGGACGGTTGACATTTGTCGGGCCTGCCACTATCCCGGAGAATCTCTCAGGCATATAGTTTCTGGTTGTTCTCGTCTTGCAAACGGCGAGTATTTGCACAGACACAACCAAGTGGCCAGGATTGTCCATCAGCAACTTGCTGTAAAGTACAACCTCGCAGACTCGCAGGTACCGTACTATACTCGTAGGTATGTGCCCGACCCAGTTCTCGAGAATGGTCGTGCCACAATATATTGGGATCGATCTATCATTACTACGGACTATTGTCGCCAATAAGCCTGATATAGTGGTGATAGATCGATTAGAGCGCCTTGCAATGATCATTGATATCACTGTCCCACATGACGAGAATCTCGTGAAAGCCGAAAAAGAAAAACAGATTAAGTATTTGGATTTGGCTCACGAGATTGTTGACATGTGGGAGGTAGATTCAGCGATCATTGTCCCGATAGTTGTATCGGTCAATGGACTGATCGCCAAGAGCCTCCATCAACACCTTAGGAGGCTCTCGTTAGACGGTTGGATTGTGGGCCTGATGCAGAAGGCGGTTCTCTTGGACACGGCGCGCATCGTGAGGGGGTTCCTGTCTCTGGAGCCCTAACCACCGGTAGCTTGGTCCCTGTACCCGATGCCGGTGGGTCTCCATTTTTATATTTTTAAATGTATACTGTTTTTATATACCATATATTTAAAAATGTAATTTTTTGTGAATGTAATTAAATAAAGAGAATAATAATAATACGACTATCCGCTGTCATTGTACCGATAGTCGTCACAGTGAATGGTTTAATAGCCAAGAGCCTCGACCAACACCTTAAGAGGCTCGCGTTGGGTGGATGGATCAAGGGTCTGATGCAGAAGGCAGTGCTCCTCGACACGGCACGTATAGTGAGGAGATTCCTGTCTCTGGAGCCCTAACCGCCGGTAGCTTAGACTTTGTTCCCGATACCGGTGGGGAACTGTTTTTTATATTTTTAAATATATAGGTTTTTTATTTTTGTTTTTATATATTTAAAAATGTAAAATGATATATAAGAGAGGTAGGGCACCATACTAAGAGAGGTAGGGCACCATACTAGCGAGCAAGCCCGACTGGGGAAGGACCTCCACCTTACAGAAGACCACAGCCAAATGACTACACACAGCGGTGTAGTTGTGTTCCTGTGTGTGAGTACAGGTCTCCAGCGCTCATTTAGGAATGCGTTTTGAAAGATACGTATTCCTATCCCAGGGTTACTTCCATCTTAAAGCCCTGGTGTAAAAAATGGGTTGGCAACACGCAAGTGATACCTCTGGTAATGCAAGCGTCTATAGGCTACGGATACTGCTTAACATCAGGTGGGCCGTATGCTTGTTTGCCACCCAAGTAGTATAAAAAAAAAAAATGTAAATCATATGTTGTAAGAATAAATAAAGAGAATAATAATAATAAAATTCGTTTATTTTTCCTTTCAACAAATAAGACTTACGGATAGACTATAACTAAAATGGAGTAAATGCTATTTTCATTTGCGAAGGACTGGTGCCTGAAATAGGTTGCGAAAACCTGTGCCACAGGTCACCAGGCAGGCCTCATGGAAAGTGAGTAGGTACATATAATAATATGTTGTATATTTCTAACGCGAAAAGAATGCAGAGAAGTATGTATATGTATGACCGTGTGTGTGTGTGGGTGTGAGAGTGTACTGGTATATGTGTTATGTGATAGCTGTGTTTGGGTTTATGTGTAGATTTATAAAGGTGGCTAGGGGTAGGCGTATCGATCGATAGCTGTAGACGATATCAATTTGTATATAGGTTTACTTTATCGGATGTAGTGTGTTTTCAGTGCTTTCATAATTTAGTGTTTTTAGGTGTAGGATAACCGTTTGCTTGCACTTGTATTTAACAAGTGGGTAAATGTTAAGGGCTGTATTCAGCTTGTTGTAGAGGTAGTCCCCAAGAAAGCAGTAGAACTGCTGTGAGAATGCTGTTCTTCTCAGTTGGTACGTACAGACCGTACCCTTTCGACGTTTGCCTTCATTCTTGTTGGGGTCATACTTGTTTTCGGCATATTTCATAAGTATGACTCTAAGAATGTAGGTTTTCCTGATAGATAGTATGTCCCAGTCGCTGTACAGTATATCAGTCGGGTGTCGGTAGGGTAGGCCAGCAGCGACCTTGAGGAGTACCCTTTGTGCTCTTTCTACTACTATCATGTGAGTCTTGGCTGCTCCTCCCCAAGAGGTAATGCAGTATTCAATAAGGGAGTGGCATAATGCATAATATACCTTTTTGATTATGTCTCTAGTGGTGACGTTTCTTAGGGTCTTAAATATGTATATTAATTTGCGCAGCCTTGCTGTCAGGATATCAATATGGGATTTAAAAGTGAGGGTATGGTCCAGTGTTACTCCTAAATATTTTATGGTCTTGGTTCTTCCGAGGGTAGGGCAAGTGCAAGTCTCTGAGGGAAGGCGTCTTGTGCAGTTATATGCTATGATTGAGCAAGTTTGCGGTGGGAGTTGTGGAGGGATTGATCTGATAGCGAATGGGATGTATTTGGTCTTGGCTATGTTTAGTGACAGTAGGTTGCTTCTCATCCACTTATTTACCCTATCAAAGCCCGTCTGAGCATTAGAGAAAGCCTCCTCCCATGTGTTCCCTCGAAAGAATAAGGCCTATAATATAAATCATAAATCTTTCAACCCTTGCAATAAATCTAGTGTCTGAACCACCCTTAATGGCGTCTTTGTATCCTAGTGAAAATGGAGGGGGCAGAGCAGTAGTGAGATATGTTGCAAAATCGGGAAAAATATACGTTCCAAATTACCACGCGGACGAAGTCGCGGTAGACCCCTAGTCACTTTATATTTCGGCATTCATTTCCAACTTTATACTATTGGCTTACTAGCAAGCCTAACTAAATACTATTGGCTTATAAAACACGTATTATTAAGTAATGTTTATATATGATTTTTTTAAAGACAACTCCCGCACTAGAGAACAAGCTCTGTGTCACAGGGGGACTTTACAAACAAACAATTAACGCGAACAAATTACACCCAGACTCAGAACAACTCTTTGTGGGCCACACAAAGTTTTGCGCTGTGTGGGAATCGAACAGCAGGCGCATACTGCAACCACTGGACCACCAAGGCAGTCGATATTAAGAGAGGTAGGGAACCATACAATGAGCAAGCCCGACTGGAGAAAGACCTCCACCTTACAGAAAACCACAGCCCAATGACTACACATATCCGTTTATGCTTACATAGGCTACAATAACTGATTACCAACAGGCGAGCTGTATGTTTGTTTGCCTTCTCTGTAGTATAAAACAATTATGTCGTCTGTCTGAACGGATCTGCATGAAATTTGGCACAGAAATAGCAGATAACCATCCACGCGGGCGGAGCCGCGGGCAACAGCTAGTCTATAATAAGTTATTACTTGTTTCGGCTAACTAATAAATTTATCAATGACCGGGCTATAAACGTGAAATTTTTCGCAAAAGTTCCTTGACTTAGCACGAAAAAAGATTTTTTGGACATTCAATCAAAAAAAAATTGCTAAACACCTAAACAGTTGTTGTAAATTTTATAGCAATAAATGTTTTTTTTAATTTATCTAGACGCGTTCGCGGGCTACTATATGTACCTACATGCATATATCGCCTCTTTGCTTTAATAATGTGACAGTCCAAAAAAGATTTTTCAGATATGTAAAGCTGCGTCTCGTAACGGTGTCGCGAATCCAGAGATTTTATCTCATCTTAAAATATGCGTACCGTGCTAAAATAAGTTTTCACTTCAAAAAAATGTTTATTCCGAGCAAAGTCAAATTAAATTAAAGTAAATTAAAATCGATGAACGAACGATTGCTCTATCAAAACGCTTACATAAAAACAAACTCGGAAAGTTCTATCCGATTGGCAGTCGGCTCATTAATCTGTCCTATCTATCACAATTTACAACATACGATATTAAAACTTTTTAATTATGTCTGCAAAACACTCTATTTGCCGCCAATGGGAAATAAATCTTGTTGCTTTAGAAATAAGGTAACTATTGCAGTAGACACGTGTGCATAGTAATTTCTATTGTTTGTTCTACTCTTTCGTTTTTAATGAAATTTCCTTATGATTTCAAAAGACGCAGTCCAATGTATTTTGTAATTAAAATGGTTCTTAAATCATAATACATAGCATAGTTACATTCACTAACGTATTTAACCACTATCGCACAAAGGGACAAGCTCAATGACTGGTCTTCAACTTCCTTAAGAGAGGTAAGATTCCAGAGGAATTTCTTACCACGTACGATTAGGCTGTGGAATGAGCTCCCTGCCGAGGTTTTCCCAAAAGACTATAGCATGGGGTTCTTCAAGAAAGGAGTTATAAGGTTTTTAAAGGGTCGGCAACGCGTGAGTGACACCCCTGGTGTCTCAAACGTCCATAGGCTACGGTAACTGCTTACCATCAGGCGGGCCGTATGCTTGTTTGTCACCTTGGTAGTATAAAAAAAAAAAAAAAAAGGTAGGGCACCGTACGCCGTACGGAAAGGAACTCCACCTAACAGAACACAGTCATAAAAAAAATATCTTAATTAAATTTGGCACGAAGATAGATTAATAGTATCCTGGGAAATATCCTTCCCTATGACATTCACGCGGGCGGAGCCGCGGCCAACAGCTAGTAAATGTAACTACTACAAGCTGTTGCCCGCGGCTCCGCCCGCGTGGATGTCGGCTATAGCGATAAAAAGTCGGCTATCGCGATAAAAGGAGCCTATGTGATATTCCATACTATAAACCTTTCTCTGTGCCAAATTTCATCAAAATCCATTCAGTAGTTATTGCGTGAAAGAATAACAAACATACATTTTTATAAACTTTCGCGTTTAGTAGGATTATATACTACTATCCTACTACATCATTATTCGCGGGAGGTCGTTAATCATTGCTATCACATAGATAGATTTATAATACTGGTGTATATCGACGTAAACACTTCAGGACTTCGGTAAAATTACCTGTAGATTAGTTATAAACGTGTTATTGCTGCTTACGACATAATTTATACAGTAATATCAGAGTTAATACCTACTTATGGTAGTATGACTCGGTAGTAAACATGTTTACCGGTTATATCGATTCTGTATCAGCTCTATGATTAGAATATACGAATTTTCTATAGTTAGCCTATATACAGTAGACTATCCGTGTGGTGACAGATTAAGAATACAAAACGTCACCACCCCATTTCATCCCATGGGTGTCGTAAGAGTCGACTAAGGGAGTAAGTCCGGCAGACAATATCCACTGCATGAGAGGGAAAACTCGAAACAAAACCCTATACCAAACTGTCTGGCCAGCGTGGTATAGTAGACTACGTCCAGATTTATGAAGGACACCCGTGCCCAGCAGTGGGACTTTTATGAAATGAGATGATTGATTGATACAGTAGGCCTCCGGTAATCCGGGCCCCTGTCTAGTCCGAAACCCCCTGTAATCCGACATGCAATTAGCTGAAATATATTTTAGGAGCGATTGCCACTGCCCATTTTTCCATACAAACGCATTCCTGATTTTCCTTTCGGGATTGTGTGCAATGAAATTTTAACCTGATATAGATATCAGGCTTGACAATGACACATGGCTTCGTTTTTCGGATAAATTGGTTTTTAAAGAAGTTATGACCAAACAACTATTTACAACAACTATTTGAAACTGGCCCAAATAAACGTCTAATAAACAAATAAGGTGGCAAAAAACGAATCATAGCGTGATACTCTTGTCCGATTTACGTTGTTGGATTGATGTTAATACAATAAACTATGTATAATATGTGTGTTATGAATGAATTTTCGAAACACTTTCCAATGGCAATCCCTCTTAAACAATGTGGAAAACGTCGAGCCGGATCCCGAGAGGTGCAGGTCCAAATCCTACTGTCAGCTTGACTTTTTCTACATTGCTTAAAAATAAAATATTTAAATACCATTAATTACTATTCAAATCATGTGTGAAATCTTAAACGCGCTACACACCTTTAGTTTAAACTGTGCGATTTAACTGTACAGACTGTACAGATAAATCATTAGGTGTGTAGGTCAAACAGTTGAACTGGGCTAGGCTGTAGGGACCTACGATGTATCTGTGCAGTTCGACGGTACAATTAAACTGCAAAGTTAAAACTGAAGGTGTGTAGCGGGCATTACAAGCAATAGGTACATACCAGTTTGTCTGACATATGAGCTAACTTCACCGTGACCACTATTTGTAATTGTATAGTCATTATCATGGACCATATTATTATCATGTAATATCACACAAAGCACATCCATTAATATAATATACTCGTATTTATCGAATATTTATTTAGCTACGCCTGTTTTTATAATGAAATCACTGTTATAATTAAGAAGATAAAAATATATTAAATCACTCTTATTAATAAGCTAAATAAAATGAATAAATCACTGTTATAGTGATTATGAATACTGAATTTACGAAGAAAAATAACTAAATAAGAATAGTAGTAATTTTCAAAATGAAAAATTAAATCACTTTTATTTTTAAATTTCAACGAGATTAAGATTAAGTTAAATTTATTTAACACGACTAATTCCGATACCTTTTTTTATATTAACACTCATTAAAAATTAAGTAAATATCCTCAAATATTTTGATTATATTTTGACACGTTACAACTAAGACACAACCACACTTGCCCGCCAAACTTTGCAGACTAATATCGTACGCGTTTATATAAAAGTTAACGAAAAACACTTTCAACACCAAATCACAGAAAAACTAACAATACTCGACGTAAGTTTCATAAATAAAAACACGTCAATAAACGGTCGGAAAAATCAAAGTACAATCGGCCAAATTGGAGCTTCACCATTCTTAACATTTTAATCTAGCGATTTTGACCATAATGGTCATTTTTTCGAACTAATCTTTTATGATTTTACTGTGTCATTTTATTTATCTGCAGACCATGATAAATATAACGTAGGTATATCATATTGTGTTTAAAAGTCAATAAACATTCTATGAGTGATAGTGTGCCAACTTGGCCGATCGTACATAACAAAGAAATCAAAACAACGCTTAGAAAACATTTCATGAAAACATCGAACATACATAGGTACCTAAGTACCCAGAAATAGTACCTTGTGCATGAAAGAAAAGAACACGTCATTGTACTAAAGCAAAAGAAGACTATGTTATAGCCCGGCAAATAACGTAATTATTTGCCGGGCTATAACATAGTCTTCTTTTGCTTCTCACAGAAATTTACCAACACATACACAGCAATCTGATCCTAAACTAGACAGAGTACAGGCTTTGTTTAATGTATCTAGGTGTCTCAAGGCATCTAGACAAGTAAACATACTTCAACATCATCATCGGTTGATGATGATGTTGAAGTATGTTTACCAGTGGATTGTGATTGGTTAATCACAACCCACTGCTGGAAATAGGCCTCTGTAATTGAACGCTAATTCTCACGATCCTTAGCTTCTCATATTATTATCCAGCTGCTCCCAGCTATTTTGAGAAGATCCAGATCATCTCTCCACCTAGCCTGAGGGCGTCTTACACTTCGTTTCCCGAGCAACAGTTTCCACTCAAACACGGCTGTCTTACTAATATTATAAACTAGCTGTTGCCCGCGGCTCCGCCCGCGTGGATGTCGGTTATCGCTGCAAAAAGTAGCCTATGTATTATTTCAGACCATAATCTATCTCTGTGCCAAATTTCATCCAGATCCGTTCAGTAGATTTTACGTGAAAGAGTAACAAACATCCATCCATCCATTCTTACAAACTTTCACATTTATAATATTAGTAGGGATGCAAAAGTTTGGATCGATGTTGGTTACTGAATTACACCAGAACGGCTCAACAGATATCGATAAAATTTGGCACAGAGATAGATTATAGTCCGAAAAAGCACATAAACTTGTTACCATGGGAATGCACACGCGGACGAGGCCGCGAGTGGCAGCTAGTACTTACATATTTCTAAATACATAATAATTATAACAAAACTTCTTGATTTAATTTTAAAAAATCCTTTAGAGCGTTATGCAGACTGAATCATACACATTTTCACTAGCTATGTTAGACCCTATACTACGTAGGAGTCAAACTTAGGACCATTATTCAAGCAGCATTGTCATAAGGTATTTCGTATATCAAACAAAAATACGTTTGAATAATACATCACCTTACCTACATAATCAGAACATCAAGTGTTATTATAAAAATACAAAGAATGACAACCGCCCTGTAGTACCAACTGTTTGTTAGTTTACTAAACATTGAAGTGTCACAGACATACCTACTGGCCGGTAGCAAAACATAAACAAATCTAGGTTTGGATTGAAATCAGCCACATGTATGTAATGTATATGCCACATATTTAACTGGTTTTAAAATAACGATTTTCTTATTGGATGCAAGTAATGTCATACTTTCTAATATTATAATTGTGAAAGTTTGTTAGTATGGATGGATGGACGGATGTTTGTTACTCTTTCACGTAAAAACTACTGAACGGATTTGGATGAAATTTGGCACAAAGATAAATTATGGTCTGGAATAACACTTAGGCTACTTTTTGCAGCGATAACCGACATCCACGCGGGCGGAGCCGCGGGCAACAGCTAGTATATCATAATATAAGGTTTTAGTGGTCCACCCGAGAAGGCCACCCGCCTTCTCGGGTGGACCACTAAAACCTTACACAGGTACACGAAGGATTTTAGAAGGTATACCAGCCGCTTACCATCTTTAGGTCAGAGAGCCCGACAGAACTGTTCCGCTTCCCTGGGAGGAGCGGTGGTGTAGTTGTGGTTCTTCTACGTGGGATTAATCTCTAGTGTTTATTAGGTTATTTGCAAATAAGATCTTTTTTAGAAACATAAATACTCTTATCACAAAACCTTGTTGTTAAAAATTGTGGGTTGACAATACGCAAGTATTAGTAGTGATACGGTAATAGCTTACCATTAAATAGGCCGTATATCGTAAGTAGTATATTAGGTTGGGGAAAAAGTCTTTTCGCATTATAGTATGTATGAACTTGTAATAAAATCTCTTTGGCTATACTATTTGTATCTGGCTGATTTTGGTATCATTGAACGTTTAAATTTTAAAGAACATAATTCGAAATTCAAATTAGGAAAATGTGTGATTTTCATTTGTTTTTCGTACTGTCAAGAAGAGTGAATGTCATGAAGAAATTCGATACATTTTAAAATTTTACTACAAAAAAGGTAAAAAGGCAACGCAAGCCGCGAAAACTGTAAGAGTAGCACAAAGGTCGTGGTCAAAGGCCACTCAGGCTTCACAGACTGTGGCAAAACCCGGGTTAACTCGCAACAAGGTGATGCTGTGTGCATTGTGGGATTGGAAGGGCATTATTCATTATGAGCCGTTACCACCAGGCAAGACCATCGATTCTGAACTCTACTGCGAACAACTGATGAGATTAAAGCAAGAAGTTGAGAGAAAGCGGCCGGAATTAATCAACAGAAGGGGTGTGGTTCATCATGATAACGCTAGACCTCACACATCATTAGCCACTCAGCAAAAATTAAGAGAGTTTGGCTGGGAGGTGTTAATGCATCCGCCGTATAGTCTTGACCTTGTACCTTCAGATTTCACCTTCAGATTGCACCTGTTTCGGTCTCTTCAGAATTCTTTAGGCAGTATCAGGTTAATATCACGAACTGCCAAAACCACTTGTCGCGGTATTTTGATCAAATGTCCCAAAATTTCTATAGCAATGGGATCATGTCCCAACCTACAAGATGGCAAAAAGTTATCGAACAAAATGGTACCTACATACTTTAGTTGAATGTAAATAAACTATATTGAAAAATGTTTCAAATTTTCTTAAAAATGCGAAGATACTTTTTCCCCAACCTATTATAAACACACACCTTTAAAACCTTTAAAAACAATGTAACACACGCCTATAAGCGACAAAGTACTAGGACAGTATGCCCTTTGAGGAGGTAAACAACAGTAAGTCGTTGTAAACTAATCAGGATCATTTGTCACTATAACGAGACCACAAATACTATCATTTGTTTATTTTGTTATTTGTGAAGACACACGCCCAGACAGTAATTAGGGTGGGTGATTTAAACGCGGCTATTTTCTTTTGGAATTACAAATTACCACCAATACAAGAGTAGGAAAATAATACCTTTGAACATTTCGGTTAGGGTAGCCATTTTCAATGCAAGCCAACTGTGCAAGACATATTATTATTATAGTGCACAAGTGAGTGCGCAAACGCAGGTGCACTCCTGATTCTTACAATGTCATAGTCTGATGAGACGGCAAGACTGGGCCGGCATGGGGTTCTTCAAGAAAGGAGTTATAAAGGTTTCTAAAGGGTCGGCAACGCGCGAGTGATGATACCCCTTGTGTTGCAAGCGTCTATATGCTACGGTAACCACTTACCATCAGGCGCCGTATGCTTGTTTGCCTCCTTGGTAGAATAAAAAAAAACCGACACAACAGAACGAAATCAGGTACACAAAAAACGGCTTAAGGTGGTTTTCGAAGGGAATTGTTGGGTTACCTGTTACCTTATCTGCTTTGCATCCTACTACTGCTTCGTGTACTAGAAATCAACATGTAGTGCAGTATTTTTATAGGTACTGTAGAGGTTTATTGGTGGTCACTAGCTGGCCGCATACCAATGGTGAAACCTCTGACGTTTAAGAAAAGTAAAGAATAAGATTTGAATAAAATGACAGGAAGGTTGTCAATTGGAGACAGGTTCGGGCTTCGTTGAAGCCAAGTTGTGTAATAGAGTTAAAACAAGAATATGAAATAAATAAGTCATTATTACTTATCAAAAGTGTTATTCATTTACTCGAAGTAAACAAGTAGCCGCCGTATTACAAACCCTAGCTTCGACCATCTGACGACTACGTCCCAGGAGCCAGATTGGAGGAGAAGTTGCTGACGACGGCGAGGGCGCTACATGGTGGAGAGCGCGAAGAGGATTCCAAACCATTAAAGATACGTAAAATTTGATTTATTAAAAGATGGAAACAACGAAGTTTGATGGAGTCCATCATGACGTGAAAGACTTCTTAACCCAATTTAACATCGTATGTGCGGTGAATAAATATAATGATGATGAGGTAAAAAAAATTGTGTTGGGGGCATACTTGGCTGGGCCTGCGTTATCCTTCTATAAAGCAGTCATAGAAGAAACTACATCTTTCAAAGATATTACGGAGAAGCTTACGAAGGAATTTCCGTCAACACAGGACTACGTGTCACTCTTTTATGAAAGACGGCAGAAGCCTAAAGAAGATGGATTGAGTTTCTTTTATGCCTTAAACCTTCTGGCGGTTAAGGCGAATATACAAGATAACGTATTTATTAAACAATTTATAAAAGGATCAATTTTTTTTTATAAGTCAAAATTGATGGCGACTTTGTTCACGGATAAAGAAAATTTTAAAAACACTCTTATCCAAATGGAGTCACTTCGAAATGAAGTTGACAACACACCATTGAACTTAAAGATAAAATTAGACAACGATTTTTTTTATTTATTTATTTAAAACTTTTTGCACAACATAATGGTACAATGGCGGACTTAATGCCAAAGGCATTCTCTACCAGTCAACCTTTGGGTGATGCAGAGACAAAACTAGGTAGGTGCATTCAGTAACAATTTAGGAAAACTAATTTAACTAAATATTTTTAGACAATAGATAGATACTAAATATATTATATGATAAATATATTCCAATAAACATAAAAATAATAATAAGTATACATAAATATAATATAACCAATAAATAAATAATATCAAATTAATGAGAGTTTTAAGATGATTCTGACAAAAACTTGCTATAAAGCCGGTGTACTCTAGCCTTAAAAATGTCACGGTTTGGGGACATCCTGATTTTAAGAGGGAGCACGTTCCACAGAAGAATAGATTGAATGTTAAAGGAAGAATGTACAAGACTTGAGCTATGAAGAGGACAAAAAAGAAGAAGGTTGTTAGAAGAGCGAAGATGTCTGTCATGGCTTGAGCAGAGATATTGAAAGTGTGGAGTTAAATAAGAAGGAGCATTGGGGGAATTAAGTATTGAGTAAAGAGTGGTCAACGCTCGCAGACTACGACGTTGACGTATAGGTAGCCAATTCAGCTGAATCCGATAAGTAGATACATGATCATACTTACGGAGATTAAAAACGAATCGAATGCAATTATTGAGAAGTCGGTCAAGTTTATTGAGTAAATCTGCATTCAGGTCGAGATAACACACATCACCATAATCGATAATAGGAAAAATGAGAGTTTGCATCAACATTGTCTTGGTCTTGGCTGGAAGAAAGTTTTTTAATCTATAGAGTGACCGCAGGGCTCCTATGACCTTCCGGCTGACATTAGTTATCTGTGGCAGCCAACTCAAAGTACCGTCAATCTGCAGCCCCAGATTCCTGACATCCTTACTAAAGGGAATCACAGTTCCGTTGAACTTCACTGGTGGGAGTGTGGTAAAATCAAGTCTGCTCATGACTCGGTAGCCACCTATAATAATGGCTTGGCACTTGAATGGGTTAACTTCCAAGCCAAATCTACTAGACCAAGTCTTTAAAGATTCCAGGTCACGGTTCACATCGTCAATAGCTACAGAAAGAGACTCAACCCTTGCTTGAACATAAAACTGCAGGTCATCAGCATACAGATGATACGTAGTTTGAAGATCATGAGTTACAAGATTGATAAATAATGAGAAAAGAAGTGGAGAGAGTATACCGCCTTGAGGGACACCAGCGTCAAGTTTGCACCAGCTCGATGCATTATCATCAAGTTTGACTGACTGTTGACGCCCTCGAAGATATGAAGAAAACCAATCCAGCGCCTCAGGAGAGACCATAAGTTGTGAAAGGATAGATAACAGGATGTCGTGACTGACGGTGTTAAAAGCGTTCGAGAAATCAACCAAGACTAGAACAGTGGCCTTGGTGTCCTCCATACCCGCCCTAACATCGCCAGTCACTTTAAGCAAGGCAGAGACAGTGCTATGTCCAGGTCTGAACCCAGATTGGAGAGGAGATAAAAGGTTGTTTCGATGAACAAACCCGGACAGTTGTCTCTGTACGCATGCCTCCAAGACTTTGGATAGAAAAGGAAGAATAGATATTGGGCGAAAGTGGGAGGGAAGTGAAGGATTACATATTTTAGGAAGAGGACGAACGTACGCTTGCCGCCATAAAGAAGGGAATTGGCCAGAAGAAAGGACGATTCCGTTTTTTATACCCCTACGGCTCCTTCAGATTCAGTCATGAGAATCCCAAGGGATACGCCTTCGATCCCAACACGACAAAATAGTATACACAAATATAATTTTAGAAGCCGCTCGAATCAACATGATGACGTGGGACCGAATGACGGTCGACTTGGAGGTGCAATGATGCACCCAGACGCAGGACGGCACCAGAAACAGATGTCGCCGCCTACGAAAAACGTCATGTCAATGACATCACCGGACATGACTACCGGTGGGTTCAATCCTTTTATTTTATGCCAGATTAGAGGTATTAATACTCCTGCACTTCTCGATTCCGGCGCATCAGTGACGGTGATTTCCGACGTCTTTGCAAAGAAATGTTGTTTAATAGCACAAGAAGCAGGTGATGTCACACTCCGCTCTGTGAATGGAGAACAACTCTACATAGTAGGATGCTCTAATATTAATATAGTATTGGAGAATGTTGTATATAGTATTAACTGTTATATAGTACGTAATGTTAGACAAAATGTAATTATTGGTCAAAATTTTTTAATTAAATTTGACGCTATTTTGAATTTTAAAGATAAAACTCTAGTGATGCCTAGAGGAGTATCAACATTTATAAACTCAGACGAGTTAAAGGGTAATGATGATGAAATACACTTATGTGGTATTGTAGATGAACGAATGAATGATGAATTATGTGAATCAAAATGCACATGCGAGGACGTAGCATGTAATGATGTTGGTTCGAATTTAGCATCTTTTAATATTAGTAATGGGGATTTGACTAATGATGGGTTAAATGGAAACGAAACAAAAGCAGTCGAAGTTTCTAGAATACAACAAGAAGATAATCTTTTACGTTGGCATCAGCGATTAGTTAATAGCGGTCGTAACCGTTACAAGGGGTATTTCTTGCATAATGATTTTTTATAAGGTAATAAACAAAAATGGGGTAATTAAAAAACTATTACTTTCTTCAAAATTGTTAAATACGGAATTCATGCGGGTAATACGTGATGATATTGTAATGGGGAGTCATTTTGGTTTAAGGGAAACATTTGGAAAATCGCGCATACAAAATATAATAAAAAATGCGAATAAAAGAATCGGGAAGTATGTAAAAAGTTATACGAAATGCCAGAAAAGAAATCTGGGTAAGGCTGTGGCTATCACACATCGTAATAAGAAAGAAAGAAAGAAAGGAGTACGTAGATTTGGTATGAGTTTGAGTGTGGCTACCACTCAAGATTCTCAAACCCTAAGTTTAATGGAAAGAAAGGGAGAAAGAAAGATTTATAAGATGTTGGAATTAATAGAACGTCGTTGTAAATGTTATATGAAGATAGCAATATGCAATATGTTTTATGTTAATGGGTAACTAAAATTGTTTTTTTGTTTTCATGTAATGGATGACGAACTCCAAAGAAATGAGACTGAGGACTGGCGAGGTCTTCAGAAGCCCAGATGTCATTCGTTAAGTTTTTATTGAATTGTATCTACTTTATTAATGTTGAATTATGATTCAATTACGTCGACCATGGATCAAATCCATTACAATGTTCTCAAACATTGGGTCTCTCTTTTGTTGGGAGGGGGTGAAGTGGAAGACGCATTGAACATATGTTCAAAGAGTACATTCCGGTATGTGGAAGACTGTAAGTTGGAAGTAGTGTATAAAAATTCTAGAAATGTGGGCGTAAAGTCTCTTTTCTTTGAAGTTTAGACACGTTATTTCTGAATTGCATCAAACATATAATGAAATGGATTCGTTTAGTTTTCTATTATTGTCTGTTTTTTTTATGTCGAGTAGGGATGTAATGTATGGGACCGCCCCTCGGTTTTTCGTGGGGTTTTGGACAGGGGGGATTCCGAGTCGAGAAGTTTGTAATATCAGATCCCTTATTTGAAAGTAGCCTGAAGATCTGGTAGATCAGACACCTCGATTCGGGATTAGTTTTATTAGAAGACCGGTTCGTGCCCCCCACACTTTAACCTTAGAATAGGAATGGGGTATTGTAACGAACCTATCTCCAAAAGGGTGCCCCCGGGATGTAGAGGTTTATTGGTGGTCACTAGCTGGCCGCATACCAATGGTGAAACCTCTGACGTTTAAGAAAAGTAAAGAATACGATTTGAATAAAATGACAGGAAGGTTGTCAATTGGAGACAGGTTCGGGCTTCGTTGAAGCCAAGTTGTGTAATAGAGTTAAAACAAGAATATGAAATAAATAAGTCATTATTACTTATCAAAAGTGTTATTCATTTACTCGAAGTAAACAAGTAGCCGCCGTATTACAAACGCTAGCTTCGACCATCTGACGACTACGTCCCAGGAGCCAGATTGGAGGAGAAGTTGCTGACGACGGCGAAGGCGCTATAGTACCTATTATAAATGTAGGTGGCAAACAAGCACACCCTATTTCTTTTCCAATCCTAGAGATTAAAGATAATGAAAACGATCAATTTATCCTTCATAAGTTCTTGAATTATTTATTTATAGGAGAGCTTTATTGTAGCGCAGAAGTTAAATTATTATCGCCTACAAACAAATACCTTCGTCTTTATAACCGTAGACTATTGATTTGATATTAAATTTTAAAAAGAACTAGTTTTCACCCGTGGCCTTGTCCGCGCGTACGATCCCCGAGCTCCAGTGTTTTTAAGAGGGATTGCCACTAACACAAATAACACAAACATACATAGTTTATTGTATTAACCTTAACCCAATCCCCCGTAGTCCTTATACCTCCCCCAAACTGTGAAAAGAAAGAAAAAAAAGAGCCAATCGCAGGCCAAACCGATTTCCGCCTACAAAAATCGTAAAAAACGAGGTTTCGTATTCCGAATTTTCCTCCTCTGAAAAAAATCCACCAAAATTTAATGCTTGTCCCAAGTCTGGGTTTACTTTGTGCCCGTTAATTAAAACACCCGCGACACAGTTGTTTAAAAAAAAAAAATTAATAGAATCTTACCATTATACAAGCTAATATAACTTCCATATTTTAGAGCATCATGGTCATGCACACATAAAGACATTAGAAGTGTGATGACTCGTGGTGGATCACTGTTTCTTGGTTTATTTGTTTTGAAATAGGCTATTAAAGAAGTAGACGAGCTAGCAACTCATCTGATAGCCACTGGTTATATAATAACAACCCATATACAATACAATTAGGAAAATATTGCTTAAAAGGGGTTCAATACCATCCACAAAAACTGATATTTTATCTGATTGTGTAGAACCGTCCTTAATATTGTCTTGCTAATAAAGAATGACGTAACTGCATGATAAAGGCTACGGTAAAAACACATGTAATATATCAGATTTTAGAGATTTTTTGTTTCGATATCGTTTTCGATAATTGTCTCACTTGCGTGGTTCTTTGTTAGCAAGGCAAAATAGTAGAAAATTAAATTACACGCAATGGCATGTATCTATCATGCGCAGTTTGCCAGCAATGCTGCGCAATGTTAAGCTGTCAGAAAAATATTATCTTAGGTGTTTGTACGCCCCGCGGGTCACCGATGACCCTTAAACAATGGATTTTCTATTGTCTGCTGGTAGGGCGGTAGGAAATCTATTTATAGAATAGAATAGAAGGAGTTATAAGATTTCTAAAAAGTCGGCAACGCGCGAGTGATGAAAGCGTTTATAGGCTACGGTAACCAAAAAAAAATTGAAAACTCTATTATACAACAATACATTTTGTCAAAAAATATTATTCATACTCAGATATGTACAATGGGTGGTCGTATCGTTAAAAAGTAATTTCTTACAGGCAACCTTTAGATGGACAGAAATGAAAGTTAAATATCCTACTAATATGATAAATGCGAAAGTTTGTAAGAATGGATGGATGGATGTTTGTTACTCTTTCATGTAAAAACTACTGAACTGACGAATCTGGATGAAATTTGGCACAGAGATAGATTATTGTCTGGAATAACACATAGGCTACTTTTACGGAGCCGCGGGCAGCAGCTAGTAGATAATAAAGAAAAGTGGGAGTGTAAAATTTAAAATTTATATACTTATATTTAACAGTTATTTTTAGCTTTTTGACGAAAAAAAGTCAAAGTCGGGGCGGGCCGCTAGTGAAATATTACAAATAATGATGAATATTGCCTCATCATCTATTCTATTCTGGGCTGATTTTCCAGTACAGACTTTTCATTTAAATCCTAACTAATATTATAAAAAATCAGGAGTTATTTTTTAAACGTTCCCTTACAAAGCAATTTCTCATTTATTTATTGAATAGAACGGTACAAAGTCCACTTTTACTATTCACAATATTAACAAGTTTATATTATCACTAAATAGTATAAAACAAAGTTGCTTCCCGCTGTCTGTCCCTATGCTTAGATCTTTAAAACTACGCACCGGATTTTAATGAGTTTTTTAAATAGATAGAGTGATTCAAGAAAAAGGTTTATATGTATAATACATGCATATTATAGTAGAAAAATCCAGAATAAACCGAAGCGAAGCGAGAGTGGGTCGCTAGTATAATCCTACTAATATTATATGGATATGGATGGATGGATGGATGGATGTTTGTTACTCTTTCACGTAAAAACTACTGAATGGATCTGGATGAAATTTGGCACAGGGATAGATTATGTCTGGAATAAGACATAGGCGGTACTATCTTGTACTTACAGCGATAACCGACATCCACGCGGGGGGAGCCGCGGGCCACAACTAGTGTAAAATATATAATACAAACACTACATCTCTCTTGCAGAACCTCAAACATTCTGCCAAAATATTTCTTGTATTACTCGCAAACACATCACTCTCAGCGTTGGTGTACAGGAATCGATCATATTTCATCAACAATCATTTAACAGTATTATAAACAACATCCAGCAGGTTCTTCGACCTACCAAAATGTAAATACTCGATACAGAAATACATTATATTTCTAATATCCATTAATAAAAGCAACAACATAATATGCAAATCGACACGAACGCTGACGCATTGTAATTGTAAACAACATGTCAAAATATAATGATTCGAGGATTCGACTCAACTGCATGAAAGTTCGGTATGATGAAACAAAAATACTAAAATAATCTATTTGTTTAAAAAAAAAAAAATTAAAAAGGAGAAATACTTTTTATTGTAATAGCATACACGTGCAAGCTTATAGGATAAGAACAGATAATTTACATTTCATACTATAATATATTTACACTTATTAAAAAAGGAAAAAAAAAAATATATCGAAAATACACGAAAAAGGGGGAGGGACTGCTTAAAAGGCGTCATAAAATTTCTCCGCATCGACGTCTACTGGAAACGTGCCCAGAAGACTGGCAGCATTGCCACGTTGAATGGCAATGCTTATTCTACAACAGATTAATTATGCTATGACAAATAAGAACACTCAATCAGTTATATGCTGTAATATCGCTGACACGGTACTGTAGCGCTGTTTTTTACTAAGTAACCCTAATGACGGACATTATAATATAAACTTAAAATTCATTACTATGGAAAAATGGGGTGGGGACCTGGTGATCTGTAATACAGGTGCTAACCTACATCAGACACCAGCTCTTCACAAAGCGTATCTATAACGTAGTTATATTTCATTGTAATGTTACTTTTTGTTATCTAAGTTTTTAGTGAGGAGAAAAAAATAAACATTATTATTATGCCGCCTTTATTTCCTAGATAAAAATATATCTAAACTAATATTAGTTAGAAGAAAGATTTTTATTTTTGTGTGTGTGTGTCTGGTTGTTACTCTTTCTTTGGTACAGAGATAGATTATAGTCTAGAATAGTACATAGGCTACTTTTTATTGCGGTATCCACGCGGGCGGAGCTGCGGGCAACAGCTAGTTATATTATATTTCTATTTAAAACCATATTTACTTATTTTAGATCGACAAGGTGGTGGAATATTATTCCAGCAATAAGTGGCTGCATTCTTGAAGCATCCTCTGAATGTTATGATGCAGAAATATTGCAATTATTCATAGCAGCAGTTCTAGACTGCTGTGAAAGTCGTTAGGGGTGGTGGGGGTGGGAGGTATATGTGTCCAGCATTGGATGTCTTCCAACTGAGTGGATAGATGGAAAGATTTTTTTTTATACTACCAAGGTGGCAAACAAGCATACGGCCCGCCTCATGGTAAACAGTTACCGTAGCCTATGGACGTTTGCAACACCAGGGGTGTTACTCACGCGTTGCCGACCCTTTAAAAACCTTATAACTCCTTTCTTATTTGCTTTGTTTGTAAGCCTAACAATAATATTTTTCACCACCTGATCCCGAACTAGGCAGAGCCTGTACTGTAATAACCAGAAAGTTAAACGTACTTCATTATATATTTGTAAATACGTTCAAAAATAAATTACAGATACAAAACAAAGAATCGTGCTTATCACTCATTGCCCTTTCCTTTTAACAAATGATTATGTGTACGATAAAAATTACTTGTAATGACCAAAGGGGGTATGAATATAATAAAATATAAATATATAAAAAGTTTGACTATCAATTTGAAATTGATAACATGTCAACTTTATTATCTAGGTTTAAATTTGTAATTGTTCGAAATTCAAATTTAGGACCGAAAATAAATCTCTATAAGGACGAGGTACAAGGCCCTGGTGCTTTTTTCATCACTGTAATTTAACATTATGGTTTCATTGATGGATGTCGACTGTCAAGTGCTAATCCTCCAATTAAAAATGAATTTAATATAAATTAAGAAAAGGAAAACGTTTTTTTTTTCGATGAATAGCCCCGATTTCTAAAAATAAACAAGAAACGATAAATTTAATATTTTTTCTTTAAAAATTTTTCCATCTGATAAAAGGTTGGTGTAAAATTGCAATAAAAATAAAAGAAATACATACCCATTTATGACACAAACACTAAAATGTCAACTTTCACAAATAATTTATTTTTTTACATTATAAAAAATACACTTCACAGAAAAAAAGTATAAGAAGTACTAGGGCAACAGAAACCACGTGAAGATGTTAGGTAAATGCAGCGAGCACTAACGAACGAATATCCCGAGACGAACAAGAGCCGTCGCGAATTTATGTTTTAATACGTTATACATTGCCGCTTTTACACATATTTTTATAATGAATATCATATTAAACCAGTCATGTATAGCTTACAAAACATTTAAGTGGAGAGCTTACAAGGTGATATTGTTTATTTTTATATGTAGGTACACGTGTCAAGATGGAAATTTTGCTGTTTTTCGAACAAGCACGTACAGGCTGGCGTCCATAGGCAATGGTAAGCATATACCATTGTCTATGGACGCTAGCAATACTAGAGATATCTTGTATCACCAAGGTGTTATGATGGCGTATCCTTGGGATAGGAAAACATTTCGTTAAAAGCGCTAAATGAGCGCTGGAGACCTTTACTCAGATACAGAAACTAAACTACACCGCTGTGTGCACGACGGACCTTCTGCAAGTAAGTATATAAGTATGGTGGAGGTCCTTCTCCAGTCGAGATTGCTCACTTGTATGGTGCCCTACTTCTTTTTTTTAAAGATCTTGCTGCTTTCGATAATACCATTATTTGTTTAGACCTTTTTTTAAATCGCCTTTTGTATCTAATGTTTATACAATACTAGGGGTCGCCCGCGACTTCGTCCGCGTGGTAATTTGGAACGTATATTTTTTTCCCAATTTTGCAACATATCTCACTACTGCTCTGCTCCTATTGATCATAGCGTGATGTTATATAGCCTATAGCCTTCCTGGATAAATGCACTATTCAACAAATATATTTTTTTGAACCAGTACTTTCTGAGATTAGCGCGTTCAATCAATCAAACAAAAAAACTCTTCAGCTTTATAATATTAGTATAGATACAACAGTTTAGGGATGTGTTTTAATAGAAAAGTTTTTGACTAGGGAGTCAGAAACGTTTCTTTCAAAACACATCCCTAAACCTTAACTGTTGTGCTCCTTCCCTAGTCGGGCTTGCTCGCTAATACGGTGCTGGTAACGGTTATTGTGTTTTTTTAAATTTGTTTCAATGTATGGCCACAGTTTAATTGACTACACTCCCTATGGATGTGTAGTCAACAACATAACCCCTGACAATGCAATACCTATAAAGCAAAAGAGTTGACCTGTTTAGTTGTTTACTTAGGTTATACTTTATCTAGACGACGACTCGGCGCAGCATACGCTTGAGTCGTGTCCGGCTTGGGCGGGGCAGCGCCGGGACCTCGTCGCAGTCATTGGAGTAGACCTGTCGCTGCCGGCTGTGGCACGGTCCATGGTCACCAGCGACAGGGAGTGGACGGCGGTCGCATTTTAGTCGGTATGCCGGCCGCCCACCATCTTTGAGCCGGAGAGTCCGACATAACCGCCTCGCTGCCCCAGGCAAGGCGGTATGCGTAAAGCATTTCCCCTCTTCAAAAAAAAAAATACTTTATCTAAGGTTTACTTAGAATTACTGTCCAATGACGTAAAACGAAAAGCGCACGTCACCAGTTGACTGCATTACCTACGTTACTGTATAACATTATTTTAGAATAATATTTTTTTTTATGTTACTTAAATATATTTTTACCGGCTTTAAAAAAAGGAGGAAGTTCTCTGATGATCGATACCTTCCTAAGTAATCGGTCAAGCGAATTTTTATAAATCAACAAAAGTATAGAAATTGTATACATCGATGATATTTTATTGAAGTCGGTCTCATTCGACTGCCTCGGTGGTCCAGTGGCACAAAGTTTTGTCCCGTGTGGAAATCGAACCCACGACCTCCGGTTTAGCAATCAGGGCCACTAACCACTACATTAACAGGCCAGTCTATTAGCACCATCTAGTAATAATCAAGGATTAGTTATCAAACAGCAATTGTAATTGATTTTTCATTTTTCCGAGCGCTGCGCTTCTGTTTTACGCCATCTAGTTCAGCTAATAAAAAACTGAGCTGAACGTTAGTATACCGAATAGTTCCATGTTTTAAAAACTAGGTTTTGAATATAACCGCTAGAGGCGCTGATTAATTACGCCATATTATTATCACTAGCTGTTGCTCGCGTGGATGTCGGTTATCGCTGTAAATATGTGTAGCCTATGTGTTATTCCAGACCAAAATCTATCTCTGTGCCAAATTTCATCCAAATCCGTTCAGTAGTTTTTACGTGAAAGAGTAACAAACATCCATCCATCCATCCATCTATATTCACAAAATTTCACATTTATAATATTAGTAAGGATTTAGGTGTGTTTGTTTTGTTTATAATCATACATTTTAGATAAAACATAACTTTATATTACCCGAAGTTAAATATGAAACAGTTATGGTATAAAATTTACGAATCCTGCATAAATTATTTCACTGGTATAATTTATAAAAATAACCTAGTTATTATTCCATTAAGTTGGTTGACAGGCATCTTGCATAATATAGAAAAAAATATTAAAGGCAGACCCCGGACAAAAAATAATAACATAAATTATACCTTGACTTGGAACTATCATTTTATACTTTGTTGACATATTTGAAGAGAGGTAGGGCACCATACTAGCGAGCAAGCCCAACTGGGGTGGAGGCACCTTACAGAAGACCACAGCCAAATAACTACACAAAGCGGTGTTGTTGTGTTGCTGTGTGTAAGTACAGGTTACGTAGTAACTATTATCTAATCTGTGGCAACGCAAGTAATACCTTTGATATTGCAAGCGTCCATAGGCTACGGTAACTGCTTATCATAACGTGAGCCGTATGCTTGTTTGCTATCCAAGTAGTAAAAAAAAAGAACCCACAAGACACTGGTGGTAAATGACACACGCGATAGCAGAAGTAAAATTATATATTGATAATTAATAATAAGTAATATGTTGCATAAGATGGTAACAATACATACGAGTATTTTTCCCAGGCATACAAATATTTTGGAATATAATATTAAGATCATTACGCACAAATAAAGTAATCATAATTAACAAATAAAATTATTATATATTACGACAAACACTATTCTAAATATATAATATAATAATATCAATCACTTGTTTTTTTGATTAACGGAACCTACACAAAAACCGACGTTCATGCATGAAGAGGTTGATGAATGTAGAGGAAGCGAGTATGTCTGCACTCTGGAGTCATTGCCGTACCATGGTCTATGCCTACGCCAATTGTAATTTGCGTGATGATATATGTAGGTATGCATTTTTATTTATTTACTTATAAGTTATAAATTACCGATACATAGTTAATTATTTTGTTCTAATTAAACAGCCACGATTTAAGCACATTTATGAACTTTACTAGTAGGAGAAAGATTCTTAATGGTATAAATTATTATTTTATATATTTGCTCACACATGGTGTAACAATACTTTTGCCAATACAAAAAATATTTTAAACTAAATTATAGAAAATATATAGTATTTAATATTCGAGGTTTTTAAGGATAACATTATTTGGACACCATGGACATCTCAGTCTTTCATAATCTATCAAATATTTGTCTTCCGTAGAATTCTAGCAGGTTTCTTTCTTTGTTTGTTTGGTAAGCATCTCTTTACTGCATTGTTTGATCGACGGCAGAGTTGTGATATCATTGGTGGCAAGTCTGGCGGGCCTCCGGATGGTAAGCCTAGTACAGGGGGCACGTGCGGTGCTGGAGCAGGCAAGGGGTCCAAAAGATTTGAAGCCTCTTGATACTTCTTTGCCATTAAGTAAAGTTCTGTAACAAAGTATTTTGAATTACTACTTTATTCTTAAAACTTTAGAAAGGTGGATTATTGTTGTTGGTCTCCAAGGTCTCCAAGTACGTGCAAGACAATCCCCTGCCCGAAACTGTGCGAAAGGGCCAATTGCAGGCCAAAAAAAGTAAAAAGACGAGGTTTCGAATTCCGCATTTTCCTCCTCCAAAATTTTACCGATCTTTAAATATTTTTCACTTACACGGGACAACACATTGTGTGATCCATAAATGGTTGCTCCGAGTCTGAGTGCACTTTGAGTCTGTATGATTGTAAAGTGTCCCGCGTTCCCTAGTGGCAAAGTTGTCTACAAAAATATAATTCTATTTGACAGGCCTACGTTGGGCAGTTGTCATAATTTCAGCAGCGAACGTCATTAGGCTGTGATGCTGATGATTATTGATTCCACTTACCTCTAAACACCTTTCTTGATCGAAATCCTCCTCCAGGGTCACGCATTCTAGTTTCTTCTTCAAAATTATGCATTTAAATCCACTGTAGTCACAAATATTAAATTATACAATTATAACAATTAAATTTTCCTGTTTACTGTTACACGTCTATACACTTGGGTTTTATTTCCTGTAATGTGACTATTAATGTATTATTTTGTCCTTTATAAATATATCTAGGTAAAAATTTGTTATCTCAAATTTATTATCACCAACTATGTAGGTATTTAGATATTAAATCTAGTCATAATTTTTGGACTTGTGCAATTTTTTGAAACCGAAATAGTCTCTAAACCGTTTTCGGTTACGGCGGCTAATCTTGACGGAGACAAGCCATCTCTTCGGGAAATATTATAGTGCACAAGTATGTGCGCAAACACATGTGCATTATTTATTCTCTCACTCCTATAGTCCAATGGGACGGCAATCTGATGCGACCAAGAGAGACTAGGCCCAGGACCAGCGGTTTAACCTGGTTTCCGAGACCCGATATCTATTATTCCCCTAAACCAGGGACTTCGTGATCAGCTCAAAGACTAACGCGGCAGTTAACTTGAAGCTGAAGTCAAATAGTCAAAGTTCTGACCTAAGATACTGTTACAAATAGACATACAGAACCGTCAATTATATGCTAAATTCAACATAACCAAGCGACATCTGTAATGTGTAAAAAGTGTAAAGTGTGTTTTGGACAAATTATGCGTTCATCTAAGCATCGTATAGAAAAGCTTTTGACCCTGGGCCGAGTGGAATGTACACTCGCTCAAGAGAGAGTGCCAGCTAGATGATCAGACGTTATTAAGAAGGCTGATAGAGGTATCAATTACTACAGAAGATCCTTGGAGACGTGTCGTCACGTCACGATCCTCAGACCCTCTATACGAAGATAAACGGTAGTCAAATCGATAATCGGTAGTCGAATCGATCATACCGTTTATGCCACTTGTCTAGAGGGGCAGCAGTGAGGGAACGAAGGTCATAACGATGATATGCCAATTAATTGTATTGAATATGTGTCAACTTGTATCTAATTTATTTCGATTATCATGAACGATAACAGTTATCAATATATACTAAACATTCGATGGTTCATGATATTGTGAAATAATTATGTTGCTCTGTTGTAGCAATATTGCGTAAATATTAGAATATATTTCAATATTTTATATATAATAATAATAATAATAATAATGGTCGTGCCACAATATATTGGGATCGGTCTATCATTACTGACAGGACTATTGTTGCCAATAAGCCTGATATAGTGGTGATAGATCGATTAGAGCGCCTTGCAATGATCATTGATATCACTGTCCCACATGACGAGAATCTCGTGAAAGCCGAGAAAGAAAAACAAATTAAGTATTTGGATTTGGCTCACGAGATTGTTGACATGTGGGAGATAGATTCAGCGATCATTGTGCCGATAGTTGTATCAGTCAATGGACTGATCGCCAAGAGCCTTCATCAACACCTTAGGAGGCTCTCGTTAGACGGTTGGATTGTGGGCCTAATGCAGAAGGCGGTTCTCTTGGACACGGCGCGCATCGTGAGGAGGTTCCTGTCTCTGGAGCCCTAACCACCGGTAGCTTGGTCCCTGTACCCGATACCGGTGGGCCTCCTTTTTTATATTTTTAAATGTATATTTTTTATAATTGGTATGTATTTAAAAATGTAATTAAGAGATGAAAGTTTAATAAAGGGAATAATAATAATAATATTTTAGGACAACTCACACAACGCCACCTGATCCCAAACTAGGCAGAGCCTGTACTATGGCAATCAGACAACTGATAATCATACTTATATATTTCTAAATACATACATATTATACATATTATATATATACCTTTATGTAACGAAACAATAGTGTTAACAATGTATAATAATATGATGCAATGTTATACTTAGCTATATAATGAAACAACTAAATTTCATAATAATAATTTTTATTTTTTTAACTTTATTTTAAGTTGGCTCAGGATCGAGAGTTGTCAGAATCTGAATCGATGATGATGATTTATTTATTTCTCTCTCAAAAGGTAGTTATTTATTATTATTTATTAGGTATCTATATATGTATGTTGTTTATATGCAAAATTTCAAGTTTCTAACCCTTATAGTCTGACATATCAACCCAGGGCTTAACCCTGGGTTGATATGTCAGTCAGTCAGCTTTTTCCTTTTGTACAAACAAACATATATAATATAATAATATATCGATAGATAGTAGGCTTTTATTTAGCTTGCAATGAATGCGACTTAGTATGTTAGTTTGTTTAGGTCAAATCTTGTAAACGAGATTTGAAGCACTTTTCGGTGTTTGATTGAGATGAAATTTGGTACACAGATGTAACTTCGAAAACAATGCAATAATATGGTACCATGGAGCTGCTCTGATGATGCAGTCGGAACGTGGACATAGCCACTTTTTAACGAAACAAGACATCCGCGTCGTGTTCGGCCTTTTTTGACAATATAAAATGCATAGCTATATAGCTTAGCGGAAAAATGTTTGCGCCTGATCTCTGATTGGAGAGTGCGCAACCGCCTATCGTTCGCGCCTCATAAAACATTTCAGCTACTATTGAAAGGGAATCTAAAAACGCCACCTAGAATTAGATTTAATAATATTACTGTTAGAAATAAGGATTCCGTTTGTTATTTAGGTTTGATTTTAGAAAGGAACTTCACTTTTGTAGATCATATTACAACGATAGGAGAAAAATCTAAGAATAGTTTTTACGCCTTGACGAGGATATCGACGTCGACATGGGGTCTGTCTTTTAACACCTTAAAAATTATCTATGCAGCAACTTATTTGGGTTGTATGTGTTACGGTGCACCTGTGTGGGCTGATAGGGCAACCATCGGTGCCGCACGACGTAAGTTGCTTCAGAGTCAACGTCTGGCGTTGATATTTTTGTGCAAGGCGTATAGGACAGTTAGCACTGAAGCTTTACCAGTACTGGCAGGTGTTCTTCCTGTCGATCTAGAGGTACAGAGACGAGCGGCGATTTATTACACCACACGTGACAACATCAATTCCAACTTTTTAATGCCACGTGATCGCCTTAAAATCACCCGATTATTTAAAGAACAAACTGAAGTTTATAGAACCCTCATTAATGAATGGCAACAGCGATGGGATACATCAACCAAGGGACGCCACCTCTACCAGTTTTTTCCTTCCGTTACTGATCGGTTGGCAAAGACATGGCTGGAGGTTGATCACAGTGTCGCTCAGTTCCTTACAGGTCATGGTAACTTTCGGAGCAAGTTATACTCATTTAAGCTAGTTGATTCGCCGAACTGTCAATGCTCAACACCTGGCTCCGATCAGGAGCAGTCTGCTCATCACATACTCTGGGAGTGTAGTCTTTGGCATAATGATCGTACTATTATGTTGAACAGCTTACATATATCATCTGGAGCGGCTTACTATGGGGATTAAGTCTCATCTAGGGGGAATTTCCGTGCATTTAAACGTTTCTGCCATACATATTATAGCAATCAAACTTAGCTCACTTAGGTCCCGTAGTTTAAGGTCCTCCGTGGTGCTCCTTTTCATAGGTTACAAACCTATACAGATTTATTTTTGTCTCCCGCTTTGCTATGGAGGGAAGTGGACACTTTTTCTTTCTAACTCCTCCTATTTACTTCTGATTAAATTCGTTGCGGGGTCCAAGACAGTAGGTTTAGTTGTCCACGGGACGCACGAGTGTCAAAACTCGGTGTATCAGTTGGTTACTCCGCTGTTAATCCTGGCTCACAGGAGTCACAGCGGTGGGCATGTGGGTGGGATTGTCCCGAAAAAAATATAAAATGCATAAACACCCATAAACTATAAAAAATAAAAATCTAAATAAAATATCTGCTTGAGATCGCAGTTCTGAGGAACTGCGATCTCAAGCAGATATTTTATTTATAGGTTAATACCTTTAAATACAATATCTGATTGTTTGTAAGTAGGTTATGTTAGGTTACTTTAACTTTAATAACTATTCATGTAAATATATTAATAAATAGGTATATTTTTTGTAAAAAAAAATATAAAAGCTAAATATATATTCATTTATTTACAGAAATAATTACCATTTTTTACACTTTATTATCAAAATAAATTTTAAACTTACAAGGTAAGAAATACATTAAATAATATGTCCATAATAATATGTTAGCCTAAAATTTAATTTAGGTAAATATGCATCCGAATATCCGATCTCTACTCATCACACAAGGATTTCTTCTGGGTGGGAATCAAACAACAGTGCCATTAACCACTAGACCAACAGGCCAACGACATACTTACATCAATGACAAACTTTAAACTTGATCAAACTACTACAGTACCTACTACCTTATTAAATACAATTAAGATCATATCTTTTTACGATACCGAGTTATTTACGAATCATGTTCTCATAAATGTAATGTCTTATATAGATACCTATGTATGTAGCCATCTTAAGTAGGCACCAATAGTGGAAAACGCAATATCAAGTATACATCTATTATACTAGCTGTTTTCCGCGGCTCTGTCCGCGTACATGTCGGTTATTAGGATCAAAAATAGCCTATATGGTACTACAGACTATAATCTATCTTTATGCCAAATTCCATTCAGACCCGTTCAGTTGTTTTTACTTGAAAGAGTAACAAACATCCATATGTACATTCATCCATCCTCACAAAATTTTACATTTATAATATTAGTAGGATAGTATATAATTATAATATATCCTGGATAAAGGATATACTGCATAAGTTTCCACCGCGCTTTCTAGTTGTACGATAAATGTAAAATATTGGATTGTTGTTTGTATTCAATTACACTGAAAGAGCTCAAAGAATATTTATGAAATTTGGCACAGAGATAGATTATAGTGTGGAGTACCATATAGGCTGATTATATCCCGCAAAAATACCAATGTTTCACAGTTAAAGCACTAGATCACGTTAACGTGCTCTCTGAAGCCAACTATGAGCATCTAATGTTAATTTCTTGACAAAACAGAAACATCGTGAATAGCAGTCGCAGCGAACGATTACTAGATCAACGAAGCAAATATTTAAATCTTACAAATACTTGAATAAGTCTGGGTACACTGTTTGTCCTTGAGTATTATGGTATCTTTTTGTTCTCCTTTGTAGTATTTACATCTGTATCACAACAATCAGGCAAGTCAGGACACTTCCAAATATCTGAAAGTGAAATAAAAATTAGTTAATGTTCAACAAGGTGGACCCGCGACCTGATATAAGTTGTGAGCTAATGGATAAGGTCAGCTCATGACCAAATGCAATCGAACGTTGTGTGCAACCGAACGTCTTTTATATGCGAAGATGTTTAAAAGTTCGTCCCCTGTTTTGTTCTTGGAAGTCCGAAGCTATAAAATTCTTGATCGGAATAGAATATCTTATAATGTCTTTGTAATAGATTCGATTATACAAATAGTTTTTTATCTTACCGTAACTAATAAGCTTCTATTAAGTTTCAACATGCTCAAAGGAGCGTAAACGGCTCTGTTCATCAAAAGGTGATTGTAGAATAAATCAAGCTCCGGTATGAGCTCTTGGTTCTCCAGTGGAACGATTCGCAAGAATAGACTGATCAAATGCTTTGTGCGATTAATCTGAAAAAACAATTGTCCTTAAAAATATTTGGATAAAAACTATCAAATTTATTTTCCGATTTAAACGTTGCTGCTAAAATATTCGTTAATTTTTGAGTACAGAAAGGTGGACTAATGAAGTGGTGATGGTTGCGATTAGCTGATAGGTAAGGACAGTTAAAAACCAAATATTTTGGACGAAGGAGGCTTTGTGGACAAACAAAATATGTGAGGCTACATTTGAACTGTGAATGTGGTATAACATTGTTGTTTTGTTTTGTGCTAAGTATCTTATAATTACATAATGTAAGGTACCTGTCTGTGAGTTCGGTGACATGGCTCCACAATCATGATCATTTCTAGAGAGTAGTTTATTAATAACACAAATTGTGTCACTACATTGAATAAGTCCTGCAAGTGTACTGTAATCAACAAAAGCCAATATTCTCATTACGGTATTTTGATAACGAAGTATACTTTCTACACTAAATAATTGAAAATAATTTTAAAAACTAATCTATTTTTTGACTACAATCAGTTTTTTTATCTAAACGTAGTTCGTTTGTATTCTCAATCCATCACCACACGGACATTCCAATTTTCCACAATTAAAATTCCAATATATCAATATTATAGATAAATTACACTCAAAATATATAAAAATATAAATATATTAATATATATATGATAGGATAAAGAATATTACTCAATTTTTTTCAAACCATTCTTTCCATATGTCCAAACCTTAAAATCATTATTTTCTTTCTCAATTATTATCACTAGATAGATATATAGAATATTCTTTATTGTACACCACATAAGTACTAAAACAAATTACAATGAGAATGAAATATAGAAACAAGTAGGCACAATGGACGGTCATATCGCTGAGAGCGATCTCTTCCAGACACCCTTAGGATGGACTTATTGATAGAGGAGACGGTAGCTTATAACATACTTCTAAAAACATATACTATATAGATAAATATAGATAGGCATATACCTAATAATATAAAAAAATATGATATAGGTACTAGGTATATATATTAATTAAAATTAATCAGGATTGTATGATTATGTTATATGTTGATATTCAATGATTATGTTATTATAATATAATATTACATTATAGTGACAATTAGTGATATTAAACCATAGTTTTAAATGTGGCCAAAGATCCACAAACGTAAAGCTTAAGCTGTGAAAGACTTGTCATAAAAATATATTAAATGCTGTGACACCTTCAACTTTAGGTTTTCTGACGATCGATGTGTGTTATGAAGGAACTCGAAACGTCCTTTAAGTTAAGAAGATGTTAAAAGTTTAAACAATACACTGTACAACGTTAAAAGGATTCCACAGAAATCGTATACGTAATCACTTGAGCTTTTTACGAAATTCAAAAACAATCATATTTGCGTTTATTCTATCTCATATGTGGCAATTTGGCCGATCGTACATATACGTTGAGGTATTGCAAAATACCAGGCATCCATAAAATATCAAGAGATACATACGTAGTCCAGTAATCAGGTAGTAAAGCTCGACAACAAGTGCTAGTAATAGGAACGTCATGAGCGGTATCAGTACGATCCCTTGGCTATCGTTTGTTTTCTTTACCACTTCACAAAGATCACAATACAGGTCGCCGAAACGATGAAGCGTCTTTGCAGATTTATTGTCTTTACCTGTTGCATACGGATAAAAAGACAATATAATAATAATAATATTTTCGGGACAACTCACACATCGCTATCTGATCCCAAACTAGGCAGAGCCTGTACTATGGTAACCAGACAACTGATAAACATACTTATATATTTCTAAATACATACATATTATAGATAAATTACACCCAGACACAGAACAAACATTCGTGCTCATCACACAAAGATTTGTCCTGGGTGGGAATCGAACCCACGACCTCCGGCGTAGCAGTCAGAGTCACTAACCACTAGACCAACAGGCCAGGATATACCAATATAAGAGGATATAGTTAATACTTAATGTATGAATAATTCAAAGAATATTTTTTGTTTCAGCTTAGACTGTTTTTTACTACCACAGAGACAGCCAAGCTCCCAAAACTAAACCAAGACGGGGTTAATTTCACATTTATAATATTCAACTCGATAAAAAGTACTAACAATTATTAGATATCCGTTCCAGTATGTGTTGCAAGCAATCATTAAAGTGGTTGAATGAACATAGAATAGTTTTATGTATTAACGCAATCTGGATAATTAGCATTTTAATCATGAGAATCTTCAAGTAATACGTCCCGTTGAAGGTTCCGACGAGAACTGTAAGAGAAAGAAATAGTAAAAACTCAAAGATAGAATCAAGTTATTGTAGTAGAACTACTACTAACTTTGCTAACCTTCTTCTTTTGCATTATTTTTACGGGCACAGTGAGTATTTTTATATTTAACTATTTAGGTGGCAAACAAGCATGCGAGCCACCTGATGGTAAGCAGTGCCCGCAGCCCATGGACGATTCAGGATCACTTGGCCCAAACATTGTAACACCATGGTTTTGCGATGGAGTATCCCTGGGATTTAAAAATGTTCCGTTAATTTCCTTTATTATAAAATGAACTAGGGGTCGCCCGCGACTTAGTCCGCGTGGTAATTTGGAACGTACATTTCCCCGATTTTGCAACATATCTCACTACTGCTCCGCTCTTATTGATCATAGCGTGATGTTATATAGCCTATAGCCTTCCTGGATAAATGCACTATTCAACAAAACAAGAATTTTTCGATCGAAAAATAAAATCGTACCAGTACTTTCTGAGATTAGCGCGTTCAACCAAACAAAGTATTCTTAACTTTATCTTAACTTAAAAGCTTTATAATATTAGTATAGAAATATAGATATAATAATATAAAAAGTGGCCCGTTCTGACTTCACCCGATTAAAACAAATTTTCACCCGTTAAGAGATTGATTTCCAAAAATTTAAGTTAAAACTCAAGTGTAAATTTTCAAGTCTCCAGCGGTGTTCTCCGGCTCTGCGGTGATGAATCACTCAGTCAGTCATGACAAGTAATACTAAATTGAACTTAAGTACAAAAAATACGAAATAATACAAACGAAGACTGTTGTTTAAGAGTCGATATACAAGGAACGACCCCAGAAGGCTAGCGGCATTACCACGTTGAATGTTAAAGTACATATACTTACTACTAAGATAGATATTTTCCATCCACATAAATATAGAGCTAATTGCTAATGCCAGTGTAGCACCCATACCAGGGCCAAGTGACCAAGCCGCCATGAGTCGTTCCGTTTTCACAAACGATGCATGTGGTCTGTACTGACAAAGTTCGGTATTTATCTGAAAAAAACAGAGTTTTGGAAGAGTATTAATATGTATTATGTGCCGCCCCTTGCCAAGGTATATAATATGCAAAGGCATGAAGGAACTGAAAAAAAAAATCCATCAATTATACAGCCCATCGGAGAACGCGACAGCGACGACGCGCCTAGTGTTGAGGCTTCGATTCCAACACCGGACTCTTTGTGCGATCCATAAATGCTTTAGCAAGTCTAGTTCACCTTGTGGTCATGAACTGAATGGCTGTAAATTCCCCATATATATACATTTTCAAGGGCAAATGTCTCTAATAAAAAAAAATAGGCATCATCTAGATTAAGATTAACTCGGCTAAAAGACATCCCCAGTTCGACAAAGGCCTCTTACAGCATTCAGTTTTGACCATCGGTCCACCTTGTTGACTATACCACCAATATTAGATACAGCACTTTCTTTCTTACCTCCAGGACGTAACCTCATACCTTTTGAATCTGTGACAAGCAAGTGACCATATTCTGCATCCTATGAACTCCAGCATAGGCATCTGCAAGTGCCACTGATGATGTCGAGGTTACTGCCATAGTGCACACAAGAATATAACTGGCTGAATTGACAAACCCAGCATTGAGAGAGTAACTCATAATTAAAGCCGCTATTATGTCAACAGAACCTGAAAGTTAATTTGAGAAATATTGATTACTAGCTAGTAGGTTGACATAGCTTTTAGAATTGCCTTTGTAATAGAATTTTTAGTCGTTTAGCCGTAAAAAAACAACAAAAAGAGTTACTTCTAGATTATTTATGGTATTATTAGAGATGCTAATATAAATAAACTAGTTGATCGAGGGATCAATCTCTCTCCGACATTTTTCTCAGGATCGCATTGTTCAAATAAATGAAGAGGCACTTTTTTTCACATATTTTGAAGGCACGGCAGTGTCATGTTATTATTGTTATTATTTTATACTTTTTCATAATTCCACTTACTATTTCCACCACATTTTCTTTACATTTCTCTACAGTTGGAAACTGTCAATGAAAATTGCATGTTTATGGATATAGTTAAATGTTAAATGCATTTTTTTACCTTTATCTTTTTGTTATTCTTCATATACAAGTCGCTGTCTGTAAGATGGAGGTCCCTAGTCGTATTTGTTCGCTTTTGATGGTGTCTTACTTCTCTTTAATAATGTTAATTTAATGTTAACAATAACAAAAGAAAAATACTTACACAAAAGTAATAGAACGATCCTTCCATATATGCTAGCGGCACGCGTGACACAGATGCGCCAGCCGTTATGCACACTCTCAAATTTGAGGGAAGCTATTCCGAAGATCCGTGACAGACGGAGTATAAGTCCCAGTGCACCAGACACCGTGCACTCTTGTTGGATACGAGCATCCATCTTATACCTCACTTTAATAGACAACATTATATTATTACTATAATGGACAACGGGTCTAAATCGCGTAATATTTTGAATGTTTTCATACCTTTTTGTTACCCGATGTTATATTGTTAATGATAAGTTCTGAAGTGGAAACTACTATGTATGTACTTAGTAAAAGTAAGGTAGAATGCGTCCGACTAAAATGACTGATGACCATAAGAAGGTTGCTAAGTTAGACTGGACGTATCCAGTCTAACCTAGCAATCTTATCCAAGGAGGTGTCTCCCGGTCCTTTCCCTTTCGTGGAACGCAGAGGACCGGGAAACACTTAAATTCAGCAGTGATTGATTGATTGATTGAAGAATGGGAAATCCAGTTGATTGATTATCTTCCAGACTGATTCAGGTCAGGGCGGCTCGGTCTCAAAGAAGGTTAGCCAACTGCGCGGGATATATTACAGTGCAAGTGTGTACGTAAACAAAAATGCACATTTTTTTTCCTCACTCTCATAGTCGGCAATTTGAAACAGCTAGAGATAGATCAGCCATTGGACCAACTTTACGTGCGTTCTGAAGCACAGAAAAGTCTGGTAGGTATGTTTTAGAAAATTTACCATCTTCAAACAGACCGTAACAAGCTTACCTAACCTTTTTTTTAAATACTTCTTCAGTGGCAAACAAGCATATGACCAGAATGATGGTAAGTGGTTACCGTAGTCTATGGCCAAAATTTAAACACCAAGGTTTTAATATTGAATTTACTAGACACAGGAAAACATTTCGTTAAACACAAATCCCTAAATTAGTTGTAGAACCTGTAAGGTTCCTTCTCCACTCGGGCTTGCTTACTAATATGGTATCCTACCTCTTTTAAGAGTAACCTTGATGATCCTTCACTACCAAAATAAATATTTTTGCTACGGACTTAACGCACAGCGCCGGTCGTGGAGGTATTTCCACAGTCGTCAGACTGTACAGCAGTTTGCGCGAGTTATGACGCCATGTCCAATATTCAAAATAAAGATATGTAGGTACAAAAAAATATTACATTCTTTAAAATAAACAACTTCTTAAGCCATGCGACTTGAATAACTTGTATCTATAATTATAAAAAACCTTCTTGACATGAAAATAGTTGAACAAACATGTAATTTGTGTATCGCACGTTTCATCAGAAACAAACCTAATTATATGAAATGATGGGTTTACACAAACAGTAACTTCAATTTCTTTTGTTTGTATCGCTATGTCACAATTTGAACTCTTTTAACATGCAATAACAAAAGCTAATCCAATATAACGGCCGGCTGATTCTCTAAGAAACAGTGATGGCAAACTGACAGTTGTGATTTCTCGGTGTCGGCACAATCTATTGACTAAACGTCAAAAAGGGCTGTTACGGAATACCGATTTTCAATCTGACAGCCAGATTTTGCTCGGTTTTTGCGGTAGCTCGGTTTTTGCTCTTACGGAATACCCCTGCCGGCTTTTCTAAATGAAGTCAATCATTTCTTGATTATTTTTTTGTATAAAAATAGTGGAGTAATCTCTATAATATCGCATCCTAAGTAGAAAAAACTGGTGTTATGTACTTAAGAAATGTCACCGGGAAATTTTGAACCTTAGCTGTTAAGAATAAGATGTAAATTGCAAAACAAACCTGCTTTAACTTGTCATTTTTCCACCGTGTAGGTGCGATATTATCATAATCATATATTTTATTATATCTTAATTTAAAATATTTACAAGATTTTTCCTTAGGTACTAATATTATAAATGTGTTTTTAATATTAGTAAGAAAAAAGTTACTTGTATGGATTATATATACGGATGTTTGTTCCTCTTTCACGTAAAAACTACTGAACGGATCTGGATGAAATTTGGTATAGAGATAGATTATAGTCTGGAATAGCGAATAGGTTTTTCATCACTATAACCGATGAACGAACCGCGGGCAGCTAGTATACAATAAAAACAACTTGAACTAAATCCTTGACAGTAGGTAATGGATAAAAACGGTGAAAACGACAATAACAAATACCGATTACGAACTGCTTTTTTATATTTATAAATATAATTTATGTTTTTAATGATGTTTAAAAATGTAAAAAATATGAAAATAAAGTGAATAATAATAATATTTTATTATTAGCATTTGGTCACCTAAATAGCACAAACATTCACCAATGGAATCAAACACTCAATGGAATTAAATTACATCAACACACTCGGCAAAATAACCTAAGAGTTAATATTTTGACTGCGCTTTAGCAAACTGATTAAGGTTGCCTTGCCATTAAATTTTGTTGACTGTTGTGGATTTTATAATTTTTATATTTACTTTTTAAAATATACTCTTATAATATTTTACACAACACGCATTTTTTATTTTGATCACGGCGCAGCCACTAATTTCAACAGAGACTAGCCATTTAGATTTTAAAGTGCATAAGTGTGTCTGCAAACGCACACTACATATTACACTCTTTTTTATCTTCCTCTCTAGTCCGACAGAAAGTAAATGCGACACTAGGGGAGAGAGAGATCAGGCAGTCAATGGATTTACATGCTTTCTGAGGCACGGAGGTGTAAACACGATAATTTCCACCACCAATTTTCGGCATCCATTGTGAATTTGTTGTCAAAAATCAGAACCTCTTCTCTTAAAATCAACATTTGCACTCAACGAGGCAAATATTAAAATTTGTGTAACCAACAAATAGCTGAATGAATCTGGGTACAGTGTGTGTTGAGCTTTATGTTTTTTCTGTCTCTCTTTTATTATCTACATCTCTATCGCGACAATCAGGAATGTCAGGACACTTCCAAATATCTGAAAGTTAAATAAAAATTAATTAATGTTAGACAAGGGCCCACTAATGCACTGTAATAAGAAGTTCGTCAAAGCAATGTTCAGGCAGAGCATTTACTTGGAAATTTAAGGCAAAAATTTAATTATTTTGTTCTTCTCATAATGTTTTTGTAACATTCTATTTAATATTTTTTTTAATTAGTTATTTTATCTTACCGTAATTAACAAGCTTCTATTAAGCTTAAACATTCTCATAGGAGCGTACACTGCTCTGTTCATCATGAGGTGATTGTAGAATAAATCAAGCTCCAGCGTGAGCTCCTGGTTTTCTAGTGGAACGGTTCTCAAAAATAGACTGATCAAATACTTTGTGCGGTTAATCTACAAAAAACAAAAGTACTGTAAAATATTTGATTAATTGAAGTTAATTAAATGCTAACCGTCAAAATTTTTAAATAAATATAAATAATATCAGATTTACTTTCTCATTAAAATGTAAATTAAGTGACAATCGGCAGCTTTTGCAAAACCTATGGCAGAAATGTTCTGGAATGGCTACCATGAACTGGAAGACTTAGCGTAAGCAGTCCTTTAATAAGGTGGAGTGATATTGATGAATTAATCGTTAAATAAAGCCAGTCAAAGCCGAATAATAGAAATCCTATATCCAGCGTATTTTGCTGGATATGATAATTATGATAAAATGTTGCTAATTTTAGATAAGATTCCAAGAAAAATGACTTGTCATTGCGATGATTCAGACTATTTTTTTTATACTATCAAGGATACTGCCCGTCTGATGGTAAGCAAGGTTACCGTAGCCTATGGACGCTTGCAACACCAGGGGCACCAGGGGTTTACTCGCGCGTTGCCGACCCTTTAGAAACCTTATAACTCCTTTTTTGAAGAACTCCATGCTATACTTTTGGGAAAACCTCGGCAGGAAGTTCATTCCACAACCTAATCGTACGTGGGAGGAAATTCCTCTGAAACTGCTATTACACTGCAAGTACGATAAAAATATTGTTTTGTTTTATATTTTGCTTATGATTACATAATATTAATTCTACAATGTAAGGTACCTGTATGTGAGTCTGGTGACATGGCTCCACGATCATGGTCAATTCTAGAGAGTAGTTTATTAATAACGCAAACTGAGTCACCACATCTAATAAGTTCTTCATATGTTCTGTAATTAATAAAAGGCGATATTTTGATTACAGTACTAAACAAAAAAATATATTTTCTTTACTAAACTGCTCTAAAAATAATTTTGGCTAAACAATAATCTAATATTTGACTACAGTCAGTTATTTGTAAAAGTGCAACGTTTCCTTAACAATTGTCGTGTGTATGTAATGTACACTGGCTTTATAAGTAAAGTATCTATATATCTTTATAATAGAGCCTCAACTATGACAACCAGACTTTCATATTACGAGTATATATCTAAACACTAAGTAACTATTATTAAAAATTTCTTTCTTAATCATTGTCACTACATCATCGTTCAGTCCGCAGAGTTCTCTAATCTTTCAAAATTACACTATAGATACTTCAAAAGTACAAATCTGTACTACAAAGGTACATATTTTAGTACCATATTCAAAATTGTGTCATGTGGAAAACCTTGGGGGAGGCCTAAATCCAGTAGTGGACGTCTTATGGCTGAGATGGATGTAGATTCAAAATTAATTACCTTTATTTACCTTTACACTCCTTTCTTTCTTCTTCTTCATCGTATGATTAGTGGCCAATCTGGTGACAAAGTTATTTAGATCGCCCATATTAAGGCCTCTGTCGTGATCACACTCCTTTAAACCCGGCTACCCAGCCCCAAAATACCAGGCATCAATGATATAATAAAAGATACATACGTAGTCCAGTAATCAGGTAGTAAAGCGCGACCACATGTGCTAGTAACAGAAATGTCATGATCGGTGTCAGCACGATCCCTTGGGTGTCGTTCGTTTTTTGTATCACTTCGCAAAGATCACAATACAGTTCGCCAAAACGATGAAGCGTCTTTGCAGATTGATTGTTTTTACCTATTGTAAACAGGTAAAAATACATTATAAGAGGAAGTAGCTAAATACGTATAATATCTAATTATGTTAATTCAATAAATATTAACATATGAACGCTTACAATATCAGGAGCATTGTCAACTCTTACTGTCTTTTTGGCTTCTTGTCTACCTTAAAACAAGTTTTGTGTCATAGGCAACCGTGGATTAAGAAAAACCGTATTCCAAAAACAAGTTTCCCTTAAATAAACACCAGAAACTACGGCACAGTTATATAACTACACTACTCTGTATAGTTCTGGTTGTGGTCTTTTATAAAGTTAAGTTTCATCCTCAGTCGGGCTTGCTCGCTTATATGATAACATACCTCTCAAATTTGAGGTACCTAATTATATAAAGTTACTTATAATAAGTCTCCATATGTAGCATTACTGAAACTTATGTCATTGCCCAACTTTACGTAATACGTTATTTCTTACTCCAGGGTTACCCATAACAATCCCTTGGTGTTACAACTTGTAGAGTTGTCAATGCACAAGTGGTGAGCCTGGCAAGCGTAGGTAATATACATAAATTGCGGTAAATGATTACCATAGGCAAGCTATTTGTCACCTTCGCTGTATAAGAAACAAGGGCAATGATCGACAAACAAAGCTAATCGCCCGTGACTTCATTCGCGTGGTAATTTGAAATATTTTTTCCGACTCTGCAACATATCTCACTACTGCTCCGCTCCTATTGATCATAGCGTGATGTTAAATAGCCTATAGCCGTCGTAAAAAATATTTTTTTGTTGAATAGCGCATTTATCCAGTAAATGCGCTATTCAACAAAAAAATATTTTTTCTAATCGAACCAGTACTTTCTGATATTAGCGCGTTCAACCAAACAAACACTTCAGCTTTATAATCTTAGTATAGATTCAATTCGAGAAAAGTACTTACAATCATTTGATATTTGTTTCAGCATGTGTTGTAAGCAATCATTAAAGTGATTGAATGAACATAGAACAGTTTTATGTCTTAGAGCAATTTGGATAATAAGTATTCTAATCATGAGAATCTTTAAGTATAACGTCAAGTTGAAGCTTCCGTAGATAACTGTAAAAAATGAAATAATGATAATGATTTAAAAAAGAAACAAATTAAAGTAAAAGAACTTCGCTGTCTATCTTACCTAGCGGTTGTATGGCATTACTTTAGTTTTCACCTCATTTGGGTTTTTTTTTAATGCTGATGTTTAGATAAGAGAGGTAGGGCACCATACTATTGAGCAAGCCCGCCTGGGAAAGGACATCCATCTTACAAAAGACCACAGAAACACAAATTTCCACAAATTGCAACATCGTAAGAAAGCTGCAAAATTTCAAGTTTGTAGCCTCAGTGTCTTAGGCTCTGCGTTAATAAATCAATTAACTAACTGATTTATCAACGCAGAGTCTAAAAGCCTAAAGACTAGTCAGTCCTGAAATGTAATTATAATATGAAGATTGATATACTTACTACTGAAATATATATTTTCGTACCAAACAAATGCAGATTCAAATGCCAATATTAGTATAACAATCAAACCAGGGCCAAGTGACCAAGCCGCCATGAGTCGTTCCGTTTTTACAAACGATGTGTGTGGTCTGTACTGACTTAGTTCGGTATTTATCTAAAAAAAATATTTTTTAAAGATTAATATGTAATAAGTATGTGCTACTAATAGACAAGATAAACAGGATATATCTGAAGATGTGATATATGTGCATAAAAGCAGCACATGGGATAGATCTTTGTGTGATCCAACAAAAGTTTGTGTCGAGTCTAGGTGTACTAAGTGTTTGTGAACTGAGTATTTAAAAAGTCACCTGTGATACAAGGCTTGCTTTCCAGTGCGGGTTTTGTCTTTAATTAAAAAGAAAAGTAATAAGTATCATTGCAGATTTAGATTATTTATCATCTAAGCATTTAGATTTCCACACCATCCAGACTGAAATGACCTTATCCATCGACTGCGCGCAATCTTTATCTGGTCGTCGGTACTTTATTTTTTACCAATAGACTGTATATATACCTTCTGAATCTGTGACAAGCAAGTGACCATACTCTGCATCCTATGAACTCCGCCGTAGGCATCCGCAAGTGCTACTGATGATGTCGTGCTTACTGCCATAGCAGACACAAGGATAAAAGTGGTTGAATGGACAACTGTTTCGCTTAGAGAAAAATGCATCATTATAGACGCGAATACGTCAACAGAACCTGAAAGTAAATTTCTTCTTAGCTTTTCGACGAGAAACATCGTAGAGCATCGTATCGCTATGGCACAAAATACAGCTTCATTGTCGAATGAAGCCATCGCGTCCTCCTAGTTGCAGATATTAGAGTATGCAGCGCACGATGTAAGGTAGGACATTGTTTGGGTTAAATTTGTTTCTAGCATATCAGTTATCATAGTAATAAGTAGCCTTAGTTCTTCGCTGGGAGACCATCTATGTCCTTGCCAAACTTCAGTTAGATTCATCGCGAAAAGGGAACAGACAGACCGGCAGGGGTATTCCGTAAGAGCAAAAACCGAGCCACCGCAAAAACCCAGCAAAATCTGGCTGTTAGATTGAAAATCGGTATTCCGTAAGAGCAAAAACCAAGCCTTTTTAACTTCCAACTGCCATCGCTGTTTCTTAGAGAACCAGCCGGCTACTTTCGCTTTTATGATATTAGTAGAGATGCTAATATAAATAAACTAGCTGATCACGAGATCTATGCCTCATGAATATTTGGGTTCGTTCCTGAGAGCCCCGGTTCCTGAGGCACCCGTTCCGGAGGGACCCGAATACGATAAATATAATTAAAATAGATTTTTATTATTTTCATCTTGTAGAGTCAACAAAAAAAGTGCAAAAATGTAAGTATGTGTTTTAGATGAAAGTGATTTATTTGAAATCAAAATACATTTTAAATAAATACTCGATATTATGAACATTTTTATGAAATAAAAAAGTAAATGTAATGGTAACGTAAACAGAACATAAAAATATAATATTTTAAAATTTATTATAGACAACTATAACTAATTATTTCAAAAATTGCACAACTGGGCGTAAAGGGTTGCAAAAATTTACCTAAGCGAGCAAGAACCAGTTATTATAAACAATAGAACTACCGCGGCCGGCTGGACAATATATCTGTCTTTTTTCATCAAACCATAAAATTGTATTTTGTATCTATTTAGTACACTTAGAACTAAATAATTAGTAATGCCATTAGCAACTGATAAAAAAGTTCAGTATGTCATTTAAACATGTCGGAAGCTGGTCCTTCTAGAGGGCGCGATCGAAATTATCAATTTACGAGAAATAGATTGGGTGGGAAATGGTTGCTACATGCTGGACATGCCTACGTATTGCATAGAAAAACTAAAAATTCAAGTGTGTGGACCCGCAGCAATAAAAAAAACAGTTAAATGTGTTGGTGCAGTGAAACTGGACATTGAAGGTGACGTCAGTATTCAAAAAAATCATTTACCACAATGTGTGCCAGATTTTTTCAAAAATGTAGTGCTTGTCGCTGTCGGGGAATTAAAGAAAGAAGTGACGATCAATTACGACCCTGTACAACAAATATTTGAAAAAAGAATGGCAGAATTTAAAAAAAAAGGGCCCAAGTAAAGAAATGCTATCATACCAATCTTTAAAAACTTCACTATACAGATCCTAAAACTTTATTCAGTAAACCAACTGATGTTGTTATACCTCAAAAATTTAAATCTAACCTCTTGATAGATTCTGCTATAGACAACAACAGAATTATCATATTTGTGTCACCGAAGGGCCGAACAAATCTAAAAAATGTGAAGGATTATTTGTGTGATGGCACATTTGATTGTTGCCCTGTACCTTTTAAACAGATTTACACTATACATGGAGATAAAAAGTTTATTAGTGTTAATTGTTAACTATACTACTAGAAATTATTTTATAATGTTTATAAAAATAATTTCTAAAAGTAAGACTCTCAAATTTTAGTTTTAATTGTCATAATAATATATTCCATCGAGAGTTTTTTTTTTTAATTTTTATGTGATTACTCTAAAAGAGTCTAAGTATTTAATTATAATATTTGCCTTAACCAAAATTGTTTTTTTATCCTAATCCTTAAAGATAAATATTATTTTTTTAGTTAATTATCAAACTTTATTAAACATCTTATTTGCGGACAGTACTTTTTACCTAAACTACTAGTTAATTACATTTATTAAGATAAAAATGAATCGGGTCCCTCCGGAACGGGTGCCTCAGGAACCGGGGCCCTCAGGAACGAACCCGAATATTTGAGTGAATGGCATAGCATTGTTCAAACTAGACTACCTTTCTTGCTTAACATTATCGTAATTGTGAACGAAAAAGAAAAAAAAACTTACTCAAAAGCAATAGAATGATCCTTCTATATAAGCTACTGGCCTTTCTGACACTGATGCGCCAGCCATCACGCATGCTCACAAAGTGAAGGTTTAGGGAAGCTATTCCGAAGATCTGAGATACACGAAGTACAAGTCCCAGTGCACCAGAAACCTTGCACTCGTGTTGGATAGGAACATCCATCGTATGCTTTACTCTAAAAAACTGTTATATTGTTAATAATAAGAATGCAAATTTTTAGAGTGGAGATTGCAACATAGTAAAAGTTAGGTATTACGCGCCCAACCAGATGAACAGATGACCATAAGAAAGTAGCTGGGCCCGAAACTGGGCTGTATGCGGAAGGTGGAGGACCTAGAGGAGGTTTAAATGATGTCATCCGGCTCTGACTAATTTCATTAGTAAAGCAAAATAGCAACTCCAAATACAGTGCACAAGTGTGTGCGTGAATGCAGATTCACTCTCTATTTCTTAACTACACACTTCAATTCGAATAGTTTGGAGAGATGTCAGGCATAGAAGCAACTTTGTGTGCTTTCCAAGGCACAGAGGAATTTGGTAAATTTTAGAAAATTGTCAAGCATCTTCGGACTGACCGTAATCAAGCTTATATAACCTTATCCTCCAATAACTGGAAGAGTTATGTTTAGCTACAGTCTTAAGAACGGCGTAAAAGTATTGTCTGAGTCGGACTACTGTTTTGAAAATTCTAATTAAAGATACCACTGTTTTCAAAATTCTAATTAAAGATAAGTCAAACTAATATTATATTCTAGGAACTTAACGACTTCTTAATCGGCGTGTCTTAACAACTTATATCCGATCTATAATTATACAGTACATTCATTAAGTATAATGAATGTGTTTAAATAAATCTACTTGACATCGAAATAGTTGGACATACCTACAAGTAATTTGTGTATCACACGTACCAATCAAAAACAAACCCAATTATATAAAACAATGGGTGTACACAAGCAAAAATAGGTTATTCGATTAACTTCAGATGGTTTGGTTTGAAACCTCATGTTACAATAAATAAATAACACTACTAAACTTTTGCATGTTGAGCACAACACATATAACGCTCTAATTTTAAATTTGGGTATGCTCCCTTCTGGCGCAGTGTATAACAAACCTTTAACCATCCTTAAGAATTGAACTTTCAAATCAAAAAATATTTTTTTCAATTTCCACTCAAAGACTAGTGAGTTCAAACAAACAAAAACTCTTCACCTTTATATATTAGTATAAGTAAATGTCTAATGAAAAGGATTTTTTTTAAATGTAGAGTCAACAACAAAATGAAACACCCTATTGGAGAGTGCACGGTGTCCGGGTTACTGGGTTTCGTACTCCATGCCTCACGAATCTGTGGATTAGCGCCTCTCAGGTTTGAATGTGTGGATGACGGCTGGCGCATCTATGTGTCGAAGATCGCTAACTTCTATGGACAGATTGTTATTGGGATAATTTGTAAGTCACTTTTTGCTTTAGCTGCCTTTTCAGTCAACCCGGATAATAGAAAACAAGCAACTTCACATGAAGCTGTGTAGACAAAACGTCTTCATGGTGCAAATGTGGAACTGATCAGCAATTAATGTGTCACCTCTTATCCTGCTCTTCGTACTCTTAAGCGTTTCTACTAATACCAACATTCGTAATAACACAAGTATTTAATTATATTTCCAAAGATTAGATTTTTTAAACTATTTATTGCATAGCTTCTATCGCGGGCCTTGGGCGTGGAGACCGAATCCAGAAATTCCGTAACGAAAATAATAAACCTAACACCCTCCACTCCGACCGGCACAGCGGTGATACTTTTTTTAATGACGAATTCTCTAAATGGCCAATAATAATATGTCAAATTTGTGTAAGGAGGTTTTGATCTAAGAGAATATTAATGTAAAAAAGATTATAGTATAAGGAGTCTTAAGGAATTATTACAAGTATTCATTTTTATTATTATATATTTTTATGAATCATTGAGAATAAAATAAAATGATTTAGATAATTCTGTAAAGTATTTTTTTATTTGTTTCGATAAATAAAACAATACTAAAAAATATAATAGCTTCACCGCGGCAGTCCCCGAGTGCCACACGTCTTTTTTGTTCGAAAGCACTAACACACAGTAAAAATTAAAACATTCAATGTCAAATGACTTTTGATAAACGTATAATTATCAAAATTACTACTATCTCATCAAATGCACGCTGTAAAATAATAGCATACCTATATAATTTTTTTGATGATGTCTCTTAATAATATACGAGTATTTATAGAAAGAAAGAAAGAAAGAAAGAAAGAAAGAAAGAAAACAATGTTTATTCCAGCATATAAAACAAACAAAATATTAACTTTAAACGATTAGCTGTTAAGTATAAAAGTAAAAAAAAAACATCTTAAACGTTAAGTATTTGTACAGCGCATCCCTGCTGGAAAAGGTCACCATCTCAGCATAGGCTCGAACGATAACGTCAAGCGCTGATTTTCAGTTGGCAACCCTTTGACGTGAGTCATAAACGGAAATACGAGAAAATAGTTCACAGTAGGTATAGTAATAAATATATAACAGTGGCATGTTTTTATAAATTAATCTAAAAAAATAAAAAAAAAAGTTTCATAGATAAAATAGATACAAAATAAATACATATTATAAGTAACACTGATCATTATGAATCCTGTATTTCACTTGTAGGTATCGCAGCACAAAGCTTTTTAATTGCAGATATCTGTCTGGTAGAAAAGATAGCATCGCATCCACGTATTCCTTCTAACATCTTAATGGATATAGTATCAGGATGTTCAGTAACAATGATTATTATGATTGAAGTTAAATCCGGCATCAATATTATGAATAACGTGATCTCTTGCTTGGCCCAGATACAAAAGGTATTTTATTTGAACATTAATAAAAAATAAATCACTATGCAATATGCCAACACAAAAATATTAAATGCTATTTTAAAATTTGATTTTCAGATAAATGCACAGCTATGTGAATATGTCTCGCATACATCGTTGCAAAATACTCGACGAATTATGGTGGTTTGGATTATTTTCAGCATGTTTGTGAATTTTATGGACTACACTTTATCTTTTTGGAAAATTTTATCTAAGTACGGGTATGACTGTGAGTATCCAGTTTTAATTTTACGAATACTTAATACCACAACGGGTGTTGTGGTGTATGTCCTGTGTATTTTAACTACCATTTCAAATGTACATCAAGTTCCTTTTAACAAAGAAGTCTCACCCTATGAACACTAAACCTCAGATTTGTTTTTTTTTTGTTGTAAATATCAATAGGCCAACCAATGGCTTTATGTGCTTTCGAGGCACGGGAATGTTAACACTGCCAATTTACAAACCCCAGGCATCTATTGTGAATTTGCATCCATCGTGATCAGCAGATACACACATCGATCACTGAGCTACCTAGGCAGTTAGAATATCAATCAATCAATCAATCAATCAGCCCATCGCAGTCCACTGCTGGACATAGGCCTCTCCTAACACGCGCCATAGCACACGGTCCTCCGCCTTCCGCATCCAGTTAGAATATATAAGAATAATTAAGGATATTTTTTAATTCGAATTCTTTTTAAAAGAGACAATTTAAATTCTTTTCATCTAGACAATCCGAGGAGATTGTCTAGATGTTAAAGCATAGAGCTCAACAGCACCATAATATTAATGTTTTTTTTACAGTTTTCATTGAGGGAATGCTTGTGGTATACTTTATGGAAGCGTGTGTTATGAAACTACTGATTCTACAGGTCTCCATGATATTTTTAGAGCTGATATCTTCATTTAACCACCTGAACGTCTGCTTAAAGAAATTGCTGCAACAGATATATAATGAGTGTTAGTATACAGAATTTGGGTAGAGTGATATATATCATTTTTATAAAAGCAGGCAAAGGATAAAAATTCCATGTCCGAATCCGATTATCGACCACTGTGTAATAATACGGAACAGTGGTTCAACATTCAGATGTAGTCTTTACTATTTTTGCTGCTTAGAATATAAGATGGTGCAAGGATGTCGACACATTTTAAGTCTTACACAAAAGGACTAACCTGCCATATTTCATGGCAGTAAATAAATACCATCATCGTCTTTTATTGTCGTTGCGTTCCAGACTATTGGATTTTAGTATAGCTAGAACACCAGCGATGACTTGAACACATCGGAGTATATACTCCATGTGCTCATATTATCGCTGGTGCTCATATCATCAGATGATATCATCAAGGTTGGCGCGCTGAAATATGTGGTCTGCTTTCCTGTTGCATCACGTACCGTTGCGATAATAAAACAATCTTTGATGTCAAATAAATTATATTCTTTTAGCAATACAACCAAGGAATTCTTTAACACCTCATGATCTGTTGAACAATATTTCTTATGCATCTATTAACAATGTTATTGATTCGGCGGTTGTAAATGCAGGTATGTTGATTGATGTTGTAACGATTACTAACGCCTAACAAAATATCGCATTATTATAATAATTATCTTTGTACACAGACACTGACAATACCGCTTCCGAGATGATTCGTCATCTTTGCCATCTGTATGATTGTCTTTGCGAAGTCGCACAAGAAATAGATAGCAACTATGCTATAGTTATGGTACTGCTATTGATGCACTGTCTAGTAAACCTCATCATGACACTGTTTGTTTTAATCACCAGGATCCCTTTACGTACGTATCTCTTAAATTTGGGATTTTATTGAACATTATCTACCTTAAGTATCGCTAATATTCTAGACTCAATTTTAAATAGTGTTAGTATCAAAAGTATTTTCACTGATTGTATTATATTACAGTTTTTAAAGGTGGGGATATTGGTGTACTTATTTGGAGAATTATGATGCAGATATATTTTTGTATGTGCCAAGCATTAGAGACAATAATGATTGTTGAATCATGCCATCGAACTCATAGTGAGGTAAACATTGCTTTTTCTGTAGAGAAACATGTAATACGAGTAGTTTTTTTTTCACATTCCATCTCAACCTATAAACGTCCCACTGCTGGGCACGGGTCTCCTCCATCCAGATCTCCCACAAATTACTAATTAAGCCTAAATTGTCAACTCTTACCAATGTACAAGTCTTTGATTATGTAATTTGTGGAGATAAATAAACTATTATTATTATACATTGGACGGATATTAGCCAGACAGGTTGGTATAGGGTTTTGTTTTGTTTTCATATCAAATTTAAATTATTTATTGATATGAATAAATAATAAAATCTTCAATTGATAAATAAGTAGGGGTCGCCCGTGTCTTCGTCCGCGTGGTAATTTGGAATATTTTCCCCAATTTTGCAATATATCTCACTACTGCTCTGCTCCTATTGATCATAGCGTGATGTTATACATATAGCCTCCCCGGATAAATGCACTATTCAATAAAGAAGATTTTTTCTAATCGAACTAGGACTTTCTGAGTTTAGCGCGTTCAACCAAACAAACAAACTTATCAGCTTTATAATATTAGTACAGTATAGATAAATCGTCCAGACCGATTTCTTTCCCGGCGACCAATCAACGAAGAAGGCCAACTGCGCAGGACATAATAGTGTACAAATGTGTGCGGAAACACAGGTGCACTATCTATAACTTCACCTCTCATAGTCCGATGGGACGGCATGGGTCGCCTCCAAACATTTGGCGGCGTATTACTGCACCACGCTGGCCAGACGGGTTGGTATAGGGTTTTGTTTCGAGTTTTCCCTCTCTTGCGGTGGATATTGTCTGTTAGACTTACTCCTTTAGTCGACTCTTATGACACCCTCGGGATGGAAAGGGAGGGTGACATTTTTATACTTAATCCTTGACATTCCACACGGAAACTACTGATAGTTAAAGGGATACTGAACAATTTTTTCTCTAAACAATTTGGTCAAGCTAGATATCTTTTCACGTTTAGATAAATCAAACCAAACATCTGATCAGCCAGTTGTTACGCTTCTCTCCTTCGGAACATCATGAGCTTATGTTGAAACTGGAAGTGTTTTACAAAATACTTATGTCAACTCCTATGAACATCTTCGAGCTTAAGAGGCCCGTCATTACTACGGTAAGAAATAGTTTTTTTTATACTACTTAGTTGGCAAACAAGCATACGGCCCGCTTGATGTTACGCAGTTACCGTAACCTGTGGACGCTTGTAATACCAGAAGTATCACTTTTTTTTTAAACTACTTGGGTGGCAAACAAGCATACGGCCCGCCTGATGTTAAGCAGTAACCGTCATAGCCTATGGACGCCTGCAATACCAGAGGTATCACTTGCGTGTTGCCAGCTCATTTTTTGACACCAGAGCTTTAAGATGGGATAGGAATACGTTTCTTTCAAAACAGATCCCTAAATGAGCGCTGTAGACCTGTACTCACACACAGGAACACAATTACACCGCTGTGTGTAGTTATTTGGCTGTGGTCTTCTGTAAGGTGGAGGTGGTGTTTCCCCTTCCCCAGTCGGGCCTACTCGCTAGTATGGTGCCCTACCTCTCTTGTAGCTCTTGTAGCCAACACATTTTTTTTACACCAGGGCTTTATCATGGACTATCCTTTATTTAGGCAGCAGTAGGCGTTTTTCTTGTCATAATTTGTCAGAAAAACATTACCAGCCGAGTGACGCCAAAGTAAAGATTTCCACAGCACAAGGTTGAACTGACAACCTGGTGAAGGATTCAAAAAGTATGATGAAAGAAGCCAAACGATGAACAAGGTCAGGACTGGATGCTGTACACTGATTTCATATCAAGTTCCGATAGTCCACTCACGTAGGCGGGTGTAGGTATACAGGTGGGTTTAGTGGGTATGCCAGCCGCCTCCACCTCTAGGCCGGAAAGCCCGACATAATCGTCCCGCTTCCCTGGGCGAAACAGTATACGTAATGCAATTTCCACCTTCAAAAAAGCACCGAATGCTGTGGACAAAAAACATAATAACAGAAAAAGTAAAACTGAATCATTTATTTGATGCCAAACAAGCATACGGCTTGTCTGAAGTTAAGCAGTTACCGTAGCCTATGCATGCTTGCAATACCAGAGGTATCACTTGCGTGTTGCCATTCCATTGTTTTACACCAGGTCTTTAAGATGGAGTATCCCTAGGATAGGAAAACGTTTCTTTCAAAACGCATCCCTAAATAAACGCTGGTGGCCTGTACTCACACACAGGAACACAACTAAACTGCTGTGTGTAGTTATTTGGCTGTGGTCTTCTGTAAGGCGGAGGTCCTTTTCCAGTCTTGCTTGCTCGCTGGTACCGTGCCTTACCTCTTTTTATATCAAATATTAAATTTTTGCAAAGCTATCTTGTGTAAATAAATTATATTAACTTTTCAGATGGTCAGTATTGCTACAACTTACCTGGTCGTTTTGGTGCAGCTGTAAACAATTGAAGAAATAAAATAGTGGTATTAATAAAGAATAAATTATATATTGTATGATTTTATTTTACAATTACTATTTGTTTTATTAAATCATTATGACTATGCTATATATACACAAGAATAATATTAAAAACTTATTTAAACTAACTAAACCTAAATATATAATAGCAACCCATATAATTATGTCCTACTGCCGGGCACGGGTCTCCTCTCCTGTATCGAGAGAGAGAGAGAGAGAAGGGTTTAGGTCTTAATATTCACACGCTGGCCTAATGCGGGTTGGTAAATCAGTCATGTTTTCAGATTTTTTTCTAAGACATGTGGGTTTCCTCACGATGTTTTCCTTCACCGTTGACAGATGGCGAATCATTTGATTAGTACATATAAACTCCACAAAGTGAAATTCACATTGGTACTGCCATCTGGGATCGAACTCGCACCTTTTGCGTGCAAGTCGTTTACTTTCCCATTCGGCCACCACCGCTATTTTTAGTAATTAGGGCCTAGGCTAAACATTGATTTTCTTATCTTATTCGCATGTTCTCTTTCTTTGAGATTTTCGAATAGATTATATTCGAAAATGTTTATATAGTCTTTATATTACTAGCTTTTGCCCGCGAATTGACACTTTTTTGTTTGTATTTTAATTTATTAACCTTTGTGCTATTATGTACTGTATGTACAATGCTCGCACTCACACACAGAAACACAACTACACCGTTGTGTGTTGTTATTTGGATGTAGTCTTCGGTAAGGTAGAGGAGACCTGACTCGGAAAAGATCCCCAGTCAGGTTGGCTCGTTTGTGTAGTGTCCTATCTTTCTTGTGAAGCCAAATACAATTCTTATTTTAATAAAAGACAGCTCCATACTTTTTAACTATTACTTACATGCTTGCAGGACTTGTGATTATTTGCGAGTTGGTATAAATGTGAAATGTTTGTACCTTTTGAATCTGTGCCAAGCAAGTAATTATATTCTCGCTCTACTTAGGTATTTTTCCGACAGTGTGGCGGAAAGCCTACGTTATTCCCTTACACAAAATACCGAATTCTACCCTAGTAAATCATTGTCGTCCCATTTCCATACTCCTATTTCTTTCCAAGGTACTCGAAGGTTGTGTACACAAGCAATTGTCAAGGTTTGTGTCAAAATAATCTACTGAGCCCATTGCAATCATTTTAATAGTCAAGTATAAATAAATATTTTTAGTATTATAGGATATATATTATAATTGAATATTTATTGTACACTAGGGGTCGCCCGCGACTTTATCCGTGTGGTAATTTGAAATATTTCCCCCGATTTTGCAACATATCTCACTACTGCTCCGCTCTTATTGATCATAGCGTGATGTTATATAACCTATATCCTTTCTGGATAAATGCACTATTCAACAAAAAAAGATTTTTTTTAATCGAACCAGTACTTTCCGAGATTAACGCGCGTTCAACCAAACAAACAAACAAACTCTTCAGCTTTATAATATTAATAGTAAATATGTATATATTTTAATGTAAGTATGTTTAAGTATAAGGCAGACTGGTAGAGAATGCATCTGGCATTAAGTCTGCCTATGTACATTTTGTATGTGAAGTTATTTGAATAAAAAAATAAAAAACTGTGTCCTGGGAACTACAGCATAGGCTTCCGCACTTAATTTATAATCATTTATAAAAAAGTACTTGCACAAAAGCAATAGAACGATCTTTCCGTACCAGCTAACAGCCCATGTTACATAGATGCGCCAGCCGTCACGCACGCTTCCAAAATTGAGGGAAGCTATTCCAAAAATCTGTGACACAGAGAGACACTGTGTACAAGTCCCGCGCACTCGTATTGGATAGGAACATCCATATCATGCGTTACACTAAAAGAAACCATTATATAGTTAATAAGAATGGCCAACGAGTACTAGAGTGGAGACTGTGACTTAGTTTGTGTAAGGCAAGACCCCCCCGGCCAGATGGACCGATGACCGTAAGATGGTTGCTGAAAAAGGAAGTGATGTGGTAGGTGGAGGATTAGGTGTTATGGCGCAAATTAGGAGACGCCTGTGTCCAGCAGTTCACATACACTGTTCAGTTCTGTTGACAGAAACAGGCTGAAAAATGGTAAATTTAGTTTTCCAGATCAATTTAGGTCAGGGCCTGACCTCAAAGAAGATGAACCAGAAGTAAACAATCCCAGTACTTCTGAAATCATAATTCAACCAAATGCCATCCACTTCGAAAGATGCGTCGTATGTAGTCGCGATCCTCAGCAGTGGTGGAACAACGATGATGATGATGATAATTATGCGTTTGATAAAAGCATGTAATGCTCCTCATCTCTCTTCTACCTTTGCTACTTACCAAAAGCTTTGTACTTTTTTTGCCCGGAAAGGTATGAGATTTGGAACTGTTAAAGCTCATACATAGAAGGACTACAGAAAGTCTATTATTAAAGACTATAACAATACAGTCTGGTTTTGACCACCGACGACGTCTAGTATTAGTAAGAAGGAATAAAGGGTTCTTTACACTGTGGTATTAGTATGTACAAACTTATATTAGATACCTTACGTTTTATAATGAATATATAGTATAACTTTGTTACTATAAATTGTGTTTGACAAACCGACTTGACATCAAAATAGTTGGGCAAACAAGTACTTAGTGTATCATGCGTTCCATCAAAAACAAACCTTATTATATGAAATTACTTCTTTACACGGAAAAAATACTTTATTCGATAAACATTTTTTTCTTTGTAAGCATTTCCCATTCTCAATTCTTTATACGTTAAGGTTGAGAACAGCAAGATTTGTTGCAAAAATTGCTTATTGATTTTCGATATATTTTCATTAAATATTTGGTTAGGTAAATTTTATAATAATAGTTGCTCTCTGCAGATTTATCCGCGATAAACTTGGATTTGCTTGCCTTGGCTTGTAGCGTAAAATTTAAAAAGTAAACAATCTGGCCACCTTAAATATGTTTTAGAATATTTTCAATCAAATATTGTCAGGAACAAGATGGAACAGCCTATTGGAGAGTGCACGGTGTCTGGCTTACTAAGTACAGTGCTCCGTGCATCACGAATCTGCGGATTAGCGCCTCTGAGGTTTGAGCGCGTGAATGACGGCTGGCGCGTCTGTGTGTCGAAACCAGCACATTACTATGGACAGATAATTATTTGGATAGTTTGTAAGTTACCTTTTACTACCTGCACCTTATAGAAGACCACAGTACAGGTCTCCAGCGCTCATTTAGGGATTTGTTTTGAAAGAAACGTTTTACTTTTCCATCTTTTAAAACTTGGTGTAAAAAATAATGTGTCGTCAACACTGTGATAGTATTGTAAGCGACCATAGGCCACGGTATCGTAAAAATAAAACATACACAGATGCAAATATTTATGAATCCGTTATTTTACTTCTAGGTCTCACGGCACGATTATTTTATATCGCAGATGTCAGTCTGGTTGAAGAGATATCATTGCATAAGCGTATTACTTCTTATATTATTTCGGATGCCGTATTAGGTTTTTCAGTAACAGTGATATTACTGATACAAGCTAAATCAGGCATAATTACAATGAATAACGTGATCATCTGTTTGGCCCAAATACAGAAGGTAATTTTTAATTTGTCAGTTTTTTTAAAGACAATTCCCGATGTTAGTTGTGGGGACTTTACAAACACAATTTTTGGGCACAAATTACACCCAGACACGGATCAAAAATTTATAAATCGCACAAAGTTTTGTCACATATGGGCATTGAATCTACGACCTCCGGCTTAGCAGTCAGGGTCACTAACGACTAGACCAACAGGCCAGTCAATTTAGCTTGACGTATTCATCTTGCGACAGCTTTTAAAGAATCGGGCTATTTACAGTGTATTATACTGTAAATAGCCCGATTCTTGCACTTACAAATGAAGTATTTATACAGAATACCAAACTATAAGTAAATCTTTTAAAATTTGGTTTATAGATAAATGCCCAGCTAAGTATTTTCACTTCTCACAAACCAATACAAAAATCCGGACGAATCATGGCAGTTTGGTTTATTGTCAGCATATTTGTACAGTTTGTGGACTACAGTCTAACTCTTTGGATGATTGTCGTCACGTTCGGTCTCTGTAAGTATATTGTCTTATGTGGATAATGTTTCCGAGTGAACCACAAATGAAAATTTAAAAGAGGTAGGGCACCATACTAGCGAGCAAGACCGTCTGGGGTAGGACCTCGACCTTACAGAAGACCACGGCCTAATAACTACACAAAACTGGTTTAGTTGTGTTCCTGTGTGTGAGTACAAGTCTTCATCGCTTATTTAGGGATCCGTTTTGAAAGAAACGTATTACTATCCCAGGGTTACTCCATCTTGGAGTTTCATCCATCCATCTCCATCATCCCTGGAGTAAAAAAAAAGGGGTTGGCAACTCGCAATTGACACCTTTATCTAGTATTGGCTACGGTAACTGCTTGGTAATACTACTTGTAGTATTAAGAAAAAAAAGCGTGTATGCATTTTTCAATTTCAAAGCAAATGCTTATCTTTACCTTTAAACGCCTTTTGATCGAGCGGGCAAGCGAAATAGTACGTAACTCAATAGCCTAGTTGGTATAAGCTCAATAGTCTTAGATAGATGCTACTTTATAATGAGAATTTTGGACGATGCAGTAGTGTGTAGGTATGCATCTTCAAGGATCATCAAGAAAATAAAGAGATGAAAAACTTGTTTGTTGGCGTCATGTCACAACTTAGGTTAACTTTCGCGGACAGTAACGTAGACACAATAGATGTTTTATTGTCATGACGTCTATAGGCGTTTACTGTCCTTCGAAGTGTTAATGAAAGATCTTTTTCGCGTTGGCTTCAGGATTAAAACAACTTTAGACTCCAGATAAAAGTAAGACATAGATTTAAGGTTTATTAACATACATATATGGGTTGCTATGGGTGTCTTCTCCTCTCTCTCGAGAGAGATAGGATTTAGGCTTTTAAATGCTGGTGAATCAGACGTCTTTAGAATTTCTGCTATGACATATGGGTTTTCACACTGTTTTCATTCACCGTTAGCAGATGGCAAATCATTTGATTTATTCACATTGATACTACCCGGGATCGAACTCGCACCTCTTGTGTGCAAGTCGGTTACTTTCCAACTCGGTATTAGTACTACATAAAATATATTCACATTGGAGCAATAAATCCTGGAGCTATATTATGTGTTACTGCATATAGTGCCTTCTCCTATTTTGTTTGGACGTGGTTGCGTTTGTTTAAGTACCTAATATTCTAGAATATACTAGAGAGTGCACAAAAAATAGCTGGTTTGAGCTCTTTTTTAAAGTCCTTACATTGACTAGACCACTTACTATTTTGTAAACTGAATAACTTATTGAATTCAAATAGTATTGTGAACTGTTTCTTGCAGATTTTATACAGGGCATGTTCGTGGCATACTTTATAGAAATCTGTATTTTGAAACTACTGATTCTACAGGTCATTCTGATATCTTCAGAGTTGATCTTTTCTCTGAAGCACCTGAATGTCTGCTTGAAGAAATTGCTGCAACAGATCTACAATGAGTGTGAGTATACAGAATGTGACTCGAGTGCTAAATAAAAATCAAAGCAACAAGGAAGAGGAACTCAATCTATTTTCATATTTTTTTACTTACCTACATGATAATCTGGATTCTATTTTACTAATATTATAAATGCAAAGGTTTGTAAGGCTGTATGTTTCTAACTCTTTCACGCAGAAACTACAAAACGGATCTAGATTAAATTTGGCATCGATATGGTCTGGAATAATACATAGGCTACTTTTTATTCTGGAAAAAAGCTCTGCTCCCGAGGGATTGTACGCACAGGCGGAGCCGTGGGCGGAAACTAGTAACAAAAATAATTGTAATTGTATCTAGGAAACCTTTAAATACTCTTACATTATTAAACTTTTCTTTTTTAGCAATAAACTCAAAGAATTCAATTCCACCACATGGCTTGAACCTTTTTAACAATATTTCTTATGCATCTATTAACATGGTCATTGATTCCTTGGCTGTTAATGCAGGTGACTTGTATTACTTAACTATAATAAGTGTGTGTGTGTGTATAATCTTTTTTAGCATTTAAGTCTAATAAAAGTTCACATTAGTTACAGCCTCTCTTTTGTTTTCTAAAATGATGTGCCTATTCAATATTTAATTGAAATTTCATCAATGTGTGTAATTTAATCTAAAGTTAACCAAATTAAAATTGTGCCTATTAATACTTTTTGATGGGTTTAACGGTCAGTAATTTATTTAACTAGAATTTCGTTTATACTTATCTTGGGTGTTTTGGTTGCTGCTCAAGCTTAGGTATTCTACTCTTTAAATTTTTTACCAAATCTTTAGCTTTTTGCGTTAGGTTATTATCATCATTCTTATTAGGTGCTTTTATTTAAATTTGATTCTTATAATGTATTTCTTCTTTTCCATTCTGAGTATTTCAGAGATTATTTAATATTTTTACTCACCATAACATTTTATGTTTAAGTTTAGCAAACTTTTTTTAAATTTTTTATTCAGATACAAACAATACAGTCCCAGAGACGATTTCTCATCTTGGCTACCTGTATGGATGTCTATGCGAAGTCGCACAAGAAATGGATAGAAACTATGCCATCGTTATGGTATCACTACTGATGTACTGTCTAGCAAATTTTATAAGTACATTTTATGTCTTAACCACATGGATCTCTGTACGTATGTATCTTTTATATTTTGTTTTTTATTAAATCTTAACTACGTTACTTTTCTAAGAAAAATAATGTTTAGTTGAAGCCACTAAAGAACTTGAAAATTAATACTATTCCTTAGGCTTTTACTATCTTTTGTGTTCAATTGTTTGTTCTACTAATTAATTAAACTAAAAAAAAAACATACGGGTTTATTTTTTATTAATGCTTTAGATGAAATTAATGATTTTTGGCATTAAAGTCACTCTGATTTTTATTTATTTATTTATCATTAACAATTTTTACATCGTGTTTGATATAGGTACAGATATGGATCCTATCGCTTAGCAATAAAATATCACACCAACTGGATTACAAAAACAAAGACATTATAGTAACACTATTGACTAAAATAAAATAAAAACACTATAACACATTAAAAAGATTATAAAATAATGTCATGTTAAGTAGATATATGAGTACAATATTATATTATGTAATTTTTAAACAATTGGCAAAAAGAATAAGAAATGTCAAATTTAATATCTTTTCTGCAATATAAAGGCTCTTTGTATATTATACCCATAACTTCCACCCCAGAACAATATGCTATATCTTAGTCTTGATTCAACTAATGCGTAGTAAACCATTTTTAATTGACTAATATCGACATCATTTCGAAAGCTCTGGAGCTCATAGCACGCTGAACTTATTGCGGCCTCTAAACTAGCCATCTCATTTTTCCATTTCCACGTATACTCCAAGAAACTTTGTTACATTGACCGTATTTATTTTACTTTTATTTAGAGCACAATCTAGTCGCTCACAAGACTTAGTTGTCGAATTAAATAACATAACGTTAGTTTTGTCTGTGTTGATTTTTAAACCATTGACTGTAAACCATTCATAAAAAACATTCAAAGTTTGGTTTACACGTAAGTTGAGAGTATTAAGATTATCTGCTGATATAATGGCGTTTGTATCGTCAGCATATACCACCAACTTAATATAATCTGATGAGAGTTTTCCTAAGTAGTTAATTAAATCATTTACAAAAATAATGAAACAGATTGGACCCAAAATAGAGCCTTGTGGAGCTCCTGTATCCACCTGCAACATTTTCGACCGAAACGGTCTTTCACGTAGTCTATCATTATGATCATTGTCAAGTTCCTCTGTTAATGCATTGATCTCGACAAACATTTTCCTGTTCCGCAAGTAGGAAGTGATAAGTTGGCTAGCTTTACCCCTTACGCCATAATGATTTAGTTTGCTCAGCAATAGGTCGTGGTTGACGGTATCAAATGCGGAACTTAAATCAAGAAACAAGCCAGCTACCTTTTGCTTCAGATTCATCAGCCTTCTGACATCACTAATAAGGCTGTCTATGGCATCTTTTTTTAAAGATATTTTTTTTGTTAAAAACAACTGTTAACTAAATTATATTATATTTTACAGCTTATTATTGCAACAAAAAGTAAATAAGGTTGTTATACTTTACCGTTTAGAAACTGTTTTCTTTAATTGTATAATTTATCTTTGTATTGTAGTTAACAATAATATAAATATTCTACCTACTGCGGATTTTGGAGTATTGGTTTGGAGAATTATAATGCAGTTATATTGGTCTATCTGCCAAGCTTCAGAGACAATTGTGATTGTTGAATCATGCCATCGAACTCATACCGAGGTAAACATTTTTTTCTGCAATGATGCCCAATTAAACAAAAAAGAACGAGACCCTTACTTACTATGGAAAGCACTTAAAGCTATTGAACCTTAGCCTGATCTCCAATTTGGCAATTTAGAACTGTCGTCTCATCTTTGCACCCATTTGTAAACCATACCTATTAGAGTCTATTTGACATAGCATGGGTACTGTGACGTTTAACATTTAAACATAAATATCAATGAAAATGAAAGACAATTACATTAAAACACATCGATTGAATACTCTAGGCTCTTGATCATTCAATTAGCCTACTAGTTAGAGATTGATTGATTAATTTTCTTTCACCTTCATCGGAAAATGATAAACGGCGCAGTACACATGCTATGTGAAATACAATATAGTATAGTAATACATAATAATATGTCTTATACATGCACCCAAAATTACTGTAGTTTCTTTTTATATTTTTAGAACTATTGTTTTTCGTTTTGGACCTGTTTTGCATAGTACGATTTGATTAATTTGATTTAATGTCTTGCGCAGAAGACTTATTAGCGATTTTACTATTGCAGAAACTATATTAACTCATATATTTTATAACATCTTCTGTTAAATGTATTGTCTCTTTTTCTATAAGTCAACTAAGTAGCTTCGCACTACTAATGAGTAACACTGAATTATGTTTCCTTTAAACAATTCCGTATTGATGGGTCTCATATTGTTCATATTTTTCCTCGCTCAGCTAAATCAAACAAAACATCTGATCAGTCAGTTGTTGCGCTTCTCTCCTCCGGAACATCACGAGCTTTTAATAGAACTGGAAATGTTTTACAAACTCCTCATGTCAACTCCTGTGAACATCTTCAAGCTTAAGAGGGCTGTCATAACTACCGTAAGAAATATTCTTGTAATATTTTCTTTAATCTGTACTAACATAATTATCATCATTATCTCAGCCTAAATATTTCTACAGCTAGACTTAAATCTTTTAAAAAATTTCTTAGTTTTCAAGACCTTGCAGCGTAGGTAGGCCTCTAACAAGATGTACCAAGGACTTATTAAATTGATCTTTATCTCCAAATGAACTGTGACGTTTGATACGTCACAGTTCCATGCTATTTGAAATAGACTATAGTGAAGGTTGCAGTTAAAAACAAATAAGTAGAGAAAAAAAAGAGTTATAACAGTAAAGTCATTCAGGTCATGTAATTTTGCTAAGCATATCATGCTATCTCTATCTAACCTTTAAAAAAGTATAGATTTGACATAACTTTCGTGAAATTTGTAAAAATAATTATTATCTTTTCAGATTGTTGGTACTGCTACAACTTACCTGGTCGTGTTGGTACAACTATAGACAGTTGAAGATATCAAATCTTTATGAATGAAATTTTCAAAGAATTCACTCTTTATTTTCATAAGGACAGACAGTATATTTTTACTAAATAATTAATTTTATTTTGATAAATAATAAAAAGTATAGATAACAAGGCTTTCCTGTTGTATTGGGTTTTTCACCTGTTATAATAGTTGTAATTGGTGATGATAAATAAATAATATAAAAAAAACCATTTTACTACTTCGTTGTAGTCTTTATAAGGACTGAAACGCTTAGCAAAAGAAGTGTTAATTTTAGGAACTGTTATTTTGTATATGCGACGTTTTAGTAAATTAGGATATTTATTCTTGTGAGTTGATTACTGTTTGGTGAATTTTATGTAGTGTCTTTACTATAAATATCTGGCGCACACTTAGTACTTTATTGTCTTTATAAAGTTCTGTAGTGGCGTACCTAAAGGGTTTTTTAAAAGTTGTGTTAGTACACATCGTTTTCGTCATTGTTGTTTTAAAAGTACTCCCCCAGCATTATGCAGCAGAGTATACATAATGAATATAGTGTTACTTTGTTACTATAAATTGTGTTTAAATATACCCACTTGACATCGAAATAAGTGGGCAAACAAGTAATTAGTGTATCATGCGTTCCATCAAAAACAAACCTAATTATATGAAATTACGGCTTTACATGAAAAATATTATTATAGTTTATTTGATAAACATTAGTTTATTTTATTTGTAAGCTTAAATAATATTACCATTTTTTAATAAATTAAGGTTGTACACAGTCAGATTTGTTGCTCAAATTACTTATTGATTTTGGTTAGGAAAATTTTATAATAATAGCTGTTGCTCTCTGCAGCTTCATCTGCGATAAACTTGGATTTGCTTCCCCTGGCTCGTAGCGTAAAGTTTAAAGGCCTAAGCTTGCTCAGAAATAAAGACAAGCGTGTTCAAACAAACTGGTCACCTTAAATATGTTTTAGAATATTTTAAATCAAATATTATCAGGAACAATATGGAACAGCCTATTGGAGAGTGCACGGTGTCTGGCTTACTAAGTACAGTGCTCCGTGCATCACGAATCTGCGGATTAGCGCCTCTGAGGTTTGAGCGCGTGAATGACGGCTGGCGTGTCTGTGTGTCGAAGCTAGCATATTACTATGGACAGATAATCATTTCGATAGTTTGTAAGTTACCATTTACTACCTCCACCTTATAGAAGACCACAACCAAATAATACACACAGCGATGTAGTATTGTTCCTATGTGAGAGAACAGGGTGTCCAGCGCTAATTTAGGACACTCCATTCTTAAACCCTGATGTAAAAAATTGGTCGGCAACACCGTGATAGTATAGTAAGCATCCATAGGCCACGGTAACTTTCTAACATCAAATCAAATTAAAACAAAATTTTCAAAATCTTATGAAAATAACGCGATTAGACCGTATCAAATTAAAAATTAAACCAAATTCAAAAAAGCGCGTGCTACCTAAAAATAAATTAGCCGTCAACTAATCCAAAAACGACGCGGCTATCATGTTTCATTTAAGAGTTGCCATGGTCATCTGCCGACTGACTTCATCATCACGTCCTAAACACCCATCTAGGAATATAGTACTCGTCGATATAAATCCAAAACACCCAAACATGACACGGCTATCTTGTTTCCTTGAAGAGTTGCTATGGCCACTTTCCGACTTCATCATCACGTCCTGGACACCCATCTAAGAATATAGTTCTCGTCAAGATAAATCCAAAACACCCAAACACGACACGGCTATCTTTTTTCGTTGAAGAGTTGCCATGGCCACCTTCCGGCTGCATAATCAGACCAGCTGGTCTGATGATGCAGTCGATGGAGCTCCATAGTACCATATTGTCATTGTCATATTGCATTGTCACCGAAGTTACGTCGGTATACCAAATTTCAGCTCGATCAAACAACGGGAAGAGCTTCAAATATAGCTTACAAGATTTGACCCTAACATACAAACTAACTAACCAACTCATTAACATACAATGCAAGCTTGTAAAAATAAAACATACACAGATGCAAATAGAACCTCCTTATATTTGCAAGTATTTATGAATCCGTTATTTTACTTCTAGGTCTCACGGCACGATTATTTTTTATCGCAGATGTCAGTCTGGTTGAAGAGATATCATTGCATGGGCGTAATCCTTCTTATATTATTTCGGATGCCGTATCAGGTATTTCAATAACAGTGATATTACTGATACAAGCTAAATCAGGCATAAGTACGATGAATAACGTAATCATCTGTTTGGCCCAAATAAAGAAGGTATTTTTGTATTTTTAATTTACCAGTTTTTTTCAAGACAACTTTCGCACTAAGAAACAAGCCCTGTGTTGCGGGGGACTTTGCAAACACAATTCTCGGGCACAAATTACACCCAGATATGAAACAAACATTTATGAATCACACAAAGTTTTGTCCTGTATGGAATCGAACGAGCTTTTAGTTATACTGTAAATAGCCCGATGTTTGCACTTACAAATAAAGTATTTATACAGAACATTAAACTATTAATAAATCTTTTTAAATTTGGTTTATAGATAAATGCACAGCTAAGTATTTTCACTTCTCACAAACCAATACAAAAAACCGGACGAATCATGGCGGTTTGGTATATTATCAGCATAATTATACTCTTTGTGGACTACAGTTCGTATCTTTGGATAATTGTCTCCAAGTTCGGTTTCTGTAAGTATTATTGTCTAATGGGGATAATGTTTCTGTGTGTACCACAAATAAAATTTAAAGATTTAAGAGAGGTAGGACACCATTCTAGTAAGCAAGCCCGTCTGGAGAAAGACCTCGACCTTACAGAAGACCACAGCCTAATAACTACACAGAGCGGTGTAGTTGTGTTCCTGTGTGTGAGTACAGGTCTTCATCGTATATTTAGGGATGCGAGATTTGAAAGAAACGTACCTATCCCAGGGTTACTCCATCGCCCTGGTGTAAAAAATGGATTAGCAACACGCAAATGACACCTCTAGTATTGGCTAAGGTACCTGTATAACGTCAGGCGGGCCGCATGCCTGTTTGCCACCCAAGAAGTATTAAGAAAAAATGCATGTTTGCATTTTTTAATTGCAAAGCAAATGCTTATCCATCGCCTACCTTTAAACGCCTTTGATCGAGCGGGCAAGCGAAATAGTCCTTAACTCAATAGCCTAGTTAGTAAAAGCTTATGTTACCATTTATTACCAGAATTCTAAAGTGCATCTTAGATAGATGCTACTTTATAATAGGAATTTTGGAAGATGCCTGACCGGTGTACTTGGACGATGCAATAGTGTAATGCATCTTCAAGGATCATCAAGAAAATAAAGAGATGAAAAACTTCTTTGTTGGCGTCATGTCACATCTTAAATTAAATTATCGAAAGATCTTTTTCGCGTTGGCTTCAGGATTAAAACCACTTTAGACTCCAGATAAAAGTAAGACATAAATATTAGGTTTATTAACATAAATATAGCAATCCATATATGTCCCACTGCTGTGCTTCGTGCCTATATGGGTTGCTATGGTTATATATTATGGTCTTTCAAGAGAGAGAGAGGGTTTATGCCTTTAAATGCGGGTTGGTGAATCAGATGTCTTTAGAATTTCTGCTAAGACATATGGGTTTTCTCACTGTTTTCATTCACCGTTAGCAGATGGTGAACCATTTGATTTATTTACACTGATACTACCCGGGATCGAAATTGCATGCAAGTCAGTTACTTTCCCACTCGGCTACCACCTGCTATCACTAACATAAGTTAGCTAGTATTACATAAATCCTTATGGCGTAATGCTTACGTTATTTCTCTACCCAAGACTCCAAATCCTTCCCTGCCCAATCCCTTCCGCCCCATATCCATTCTTCCTCTCTTGTCCAAGGTGCTTGAGGCCTGTGTACAGAAGCAGCTCTCCACGTTCGTCTACACGAACAACTTATTAAGCTCACTGCAATCTGGGTTCAGACCAGGCCAAAGCACCACTTCCGCATAAAGTGACTGGCGATATTAGGGAGGGCATGGAAGACACCACAGTCACTGTTCTGGCTTTAGTTGATTTTTCAAACGCTTTCACTACGTCAGTCCCGATATCCTGCTTTCTATCTTGTCCCATTATATGGTCTCTTCGGAAGCTCTGGTCTGGTTCTATAATTATCTTCGGGCTCGTCAGCAGTCTGTCCGCTTCGATGAATCATCATCAAGTTTGTGTGACATCGAATCTGGTGTACCTCAAGGCGGTATTCTTTCTTTATCTATTTTTTCTTTTTTATTCTCTTATCTATTTTTATAAATCTCATAACACAAATTCTTCAAAGTGCGTATTATACAGATGATACGCACTTTGAAGATTTTGTGTCAAGTCGTCAGCATACAGATGCTGACGACTTGCAGATTTACTCTCAGGCGCGTGTTGACTGTATTTCCTCTATGGTAGATACTGTAAGCAGAGACTTACAGCACATTAAAAACTGGTCTGACAAGCATGGTTTGACTGACAACCCAACCAAATGCAAAGCCATCGTTGTCAGCATTCAGCGCTTGATTAGCAGATTAGATACAGTTGCTCTTCCACCTATTATCTTCAATGGTGCTACTATAGAATTGTGTCAAACGGTTTAAAATGTAGGTTTACAGATCGATACCAACTTAAATTGGAGAGCTCAAGTTACTCAGGTTTGTCTTTCTTTCTCTTCTTTAAAATCTTCGGTACCCTGCGTGCTCTGTATCGGCTAAAGAACTTTCTGCCATGTAATACTAAAACAATACATGTACAGACTTTAATTTTTCCCTCGATCGACTATGGTGATGTGTGTTATTTTGACCTGAATGCAGATCTTCTTCAACAAACTCGACCGTCCTCTCAATAACTGCATTCGATTCAATTTCATTTTGTTTCAGTACTATTCTAGGATACACAAAAGTGTGCATAAAGAACAGCTGGTTTGAGCTCTTTTTTTAAAATCCTTACATTGACTAGACCACTTACTATATTGTAAACTGTATAACTTATTGAATTCAAATGAACTATTTCTTGTAGATTTTACCCAGGGCATGTACGTGGCATTCTTTATGGAAATCAGTATTATGAAACTACTGATTCTACAGGTCGTACTGATATCTTCAGAGTTGATCTCTTCTTTAAACAACCTGAATGTCTGCTTGAAGAAATTGCTGCAACAGATATACAATGAGTGTGAGTATACAGAATGTCACTCGAGTGCTAAATAAAATCATAACAAGAAGGAAGAATAACTCAATCATGAAATATTATTTTGAACCACTGTTCAAAATAATATTTCTTTATTTAGGAAATCTTTTAATACTTAAACTTGTATTATTTTTTAGCAATAAACTCAAGGAATTCAACAACACCACATGGTTTGAACCTTTTCAACAAAATTTCTTATGCATCTATTAACATGGTCATTGATTCCTTGGCTGTTAATGCAGGTGACTTGTATTATTTAATTATAATAAGTGTGTGTGTTTACTGTTTTTTAGCGTTTAGGTCTAATAAAAGGTTACATTACAGCCCATCTTATATATTATTTTCTATATACAAATCAATAAGTTATTTACAATTAATCTTAAGTAAACTAAATTAAGATACATATTTAAAGACAACTCCCAATTAACGGACACAAATTACACCCAGACCCAGAACAACTCTTTGTGGGTCACCCAACCTCGTACACAGCAGGCGCATACTGTGGCCACTGAACCACCAATGCAGTCATTGTGCCTATTAATACTTTTTGATGGATTTAACGGTCACTTTATTTGTTTATCTAGAATTTCGTCTATATCTTGGGTGTTTTGGTTGCTGCTGAAGCTAAGATATTCTACGCTTAAAGTTCTTTACCAAATTTTTATGTTGGGTTATTATCATCATTTTTATTAGGCACTTCTATTTAAATTAGCTTCTAATAATGTATTTCTTCTTTTCCATTCTAAGTATTTCAGAGATTATTTATTATTTTTACTCACCATAACATTTTATATTTAAGTTTAGCAAACCCTTTTTTATTCTTTTTATTTAGATACAAACAATACAGTCCCAGAGACGATTTCTCGTCTTGGCTACCTGTATGGATGTCTATGCGAAGTCGCACAAGAAATGGATAGAAACTATGCCACCATTATGGTATCACTACTGATGTACTGTCTAGTAAATGTCATAATTACATTTTATGTTTTAATCACATGGATCTCTGTACGTATGTATCTTTTATATTGTGTTTTTTATTGAATCTTAACTACGTTAGTTTTCTAAGGAAAATAATGTTTAGTTGAAGCCACTACAGAACTTGATGAAAAATTGAAATTAATACTATTCCTTAGGCTTTTAACTATATTTTGTGTTCAATTGTTTGTTCTACCAATTATTTAAACTATAAAAAAGTATGCGGTCTTGTTAGGGTTCCGAAGTAAACAAGGAACCCTTATAGTTTCGCTAAGTCCGTCCGTCCGTCCATCCGTTCGTCCGTCCATCCGTCCATCCGTCCATCCTTGTTCGTCAGTCTGCAGCTTAGCTCAGAGACCCTTTGTCCTAAAAAGCTGTAATTTGGCACTAATATACATTAGTCATGCCGACAAAGTGGTAAAATTAAATCTTGAAAAATACATTTTCTAGGGTGTTAGGACAGTTTTTTGATTGAGGGATAAGTTAAAATTAGATTGGGTCTTGAATCATGTCTCCTGAATTGCAGAAATCTGTAACTGTGGGGTTTTGTCTTAAGCCTTTCCATATGTACCTATAATTATTATTACCCGTATTTTTTCGTAAAAAAACACGAGTAGTGGAAATGAGTCGAATTTTTTGTAATTTTCGTAGTCTGTAATACCTAGATGTAGAAGTAGAAATTAATACCCGACCAAATACACCAATAAACTCCCTACTGTACTTTCGGAATCTAATATTATAGTAGGTACATATGAACAACAAAAAAACATTAGGTATCATATAATTTTAAATTTCGTCATTCAATATAAAAAATCGCTAGGCGGAGTGACTTCGTCTTTTCCCCGCGACCCTTTTAATGCGACTTATTTCAGGGCTTTACCAAAACTGTTATCATTGTCCTATGTTTTGTGAAGTTATGAATGCTGAAACCATAGATACCTTATTCTTAGTGCGCTTTATAGGGAATGGCAATTTTGGAACCCTACATTGTGCGTGACCCGACATGCACTTGGCTGATTTTGGCATTGAAGTCACTCTAATTTATTTGTTAAAAGCAACTGTTAACTTAAATATATTTTATAGCTTATTTTTGTGACACAAAGTAAAGAAGGTGTGATAGCTGTTTAGAAACTGTATATTTTTATAATATAATTTATCTTTATATTATAGTTAACTATACTATATATATACCTACTTCGGATTTTCGAGTATTGGTTTGGAGAATTATAATGCAGTTTTATTGGTTTATCTGCCAGACTTCAGAGACAATTGTGATTGTTGAATCTTGCCACCGAACTCATACCGAGGTAAACATTTTCTTCTGCAATTATGCCCAATTAATAAAAAATGAACGAGACCCTTACTACGGTCTTACTATGGAAAGCACTTAAAGCTATTGGATCTAATCCTGATCTCTTTTTGGTAATTTCGAATTGTCGTCCCATCTTTGCACCCACTTGTACATCATATTTATGAACGGCACAGTACCCGTGCTATGTGAAATAGACTATAGTATAGTAATACTATACGTCTTATTCGTGCACCCAAAATTACTGTAGTTTCTTTTTATATTTTTAGAACATTTGTTTTTCGTTTTGGACCTGTTTTGCATAGTAAATATACGATTTGATTAATTTGATTTAATGTTTTGCACAGTGAATTTATCAGCAATTTTACTATTGCAGAAACTATATAAACGTTTATTATTACTCATATCTTTTATAACGTCTTCTGGTAAATGTATTATGTCTCTTTTTTATAAGTCTACTAGGTAGCCTCGCACTACTACTGAGTAATACTGAATTATGTTTCCTTCAAAAAATTCCGTATTGATGGGTCTCATATTGTTCATATTTTTCCTCGCTCAGCTAAATCAAACAAAACATCTGATCAGTCAGTTGTTGCGCTTCTCTCCTCCGGAACATCACGAGATTTTAATAGAACTGGAAATGTTTTACAAACTCCTCATCTCAACTCCTGTGAACATCTTCAAGCTTAAGAGGGCTGTCATAACTACCGTAAGAAATATTCTTGTATTTTTTTTAAATTTGTAGTAACATAATTAGTATCGTTATCTCAGCCTAAATATTTCTACAGCTAGACATAGATCTTTTAAGGATTTTCTGAGTTTTCAAGACCTTGCCGCATAGGCAGGCCTCTAACAAGGTGCACCAGTAACCTATAATTCTTCTTTATCTCCAAATATCAAACGTCACAGTAGGTACCCATGCTATTTGAAATAGACTATAGTGAAGATTGCAGAGACAAAGTAGAGTAATAATAGTAAAGTCATTCAGTGCATGTATTTTTTGCTAAGCAAATCATGCTATCTCTATTAAAAAGAATAGATTTGACATAACTTTCGTGAAATTTTTATAAATTATTATAATCTTTTCAGATTGTTGGTACTGCTACAACTTACCTGGTCGTGTTGGTACAACTATAGACAGTTGAAGATATCAAATCTTTTGATGCAGATATGAATGAAATGTTCAAAGAATTCACCCTTTATTTTAATAGGACAGACAATATCTTGAAATAAAATATAAAAATGAGGAGTACCATTTTATTTAGACCCAATTATTATTAATAAGAAAGTTACATTTACCTACACACAGACAGACACACACACAACATAGCAACAATTGAAACAAAATCAACCTAGTCTTCGACGTCATATTTATCGAGGAAACAATATTTACAATATTAATTATTAAATTAGCAAACAACAAACACCACATTTTATAATTATACATTACTACATTTATTTATTTTTTATTTATTTTATTCATTATAAGCACGGTTATACCAATTACGCAAATAAGAGAAATAGTTAACAAAGAATACAAAAATATTAAAAAAATAAAATATGTAAAATAGACTTAAAAATAATTAACACCCAGTCATGCGTTCATCTCACAATACATCAGGCATTCAGACAAGATCACCTTCCAATCGTCCACAAACACATCACGTTCTGGTTTGGACTCAAGGAGAGAATTGAGAGTCGAAAGTGTTAGAGGTATAGGAGATCTTGCGCGGGACACAGTACGGCATGAAGGAACAGAAAAAACTTGTGTTTTCTGTTCCGACAATAATTTTTCGGTGCAAATATCTGACACAGCTCGGAGTGAAGTTCAGGAGAATCGATTATACCTCTGAGAATCTTGCACATTGTGACTAATTGATCATTAGACCTTCTTACCTCCAACGAATTGAACCCCAAAGTACCTAAAAGGAACTTTGTCGGATACATAAATGGGTAGTACCCATACCGCCGCTTGTAGAGGTACCTAAGAAATGCCTTCTGAATTTTCTCAAGCATAAGAGAATATTTGCTCTCATGCCAAACAGAAGCACTTGTCTCAAGTTTGCAGCGAACTAGGGCACTAAATAAGAGTTTGATAACTGCTATATTTTTAAAGTCATTAGCGTTCCTCAAAACAAAGCCTAAACGCCGGGAACACTCTTTAGCCAATATTGTATCATGGTCATGAAACGTAAGATTTTTATCAAATGTCACAAGGTCTTTAGTTGTAGTAGACCTTGATATAACACTGGATTCTAATTTATAATAAAATTCAATAGGCTGCCGCTTGCGACTGAAAGTCATTTGTGAGCATTTACCAGGATTGAATTACATTTTGTTGTCGAGGCTCCATTGATAAATAGAGTCAATATCACGCTGTAACTTTAAACAATCCTCAATCGTAGTGATTTCCATAAAAAGCTTGAGGTCATCAGCATAAAGGAGACATGTCGCATGCTGAACGACTGTGGGAAGATCATTGATCATGAGCAGAAATAGCAATGGGCCAAGTATTGATCCTATCCCACCCTATCAAACGCCTTCCGGAAATCAAAATAGAGGATATCGACTTGGCTTCCGCGATCAAGCCGGCAGGAAATGTACTCAGTAATAGTCAAAAGATTTGAGTTGACAGACCTTTTCCTCCTGAAACCATGTTGCTCATTACACATATATGGTTCAACCTGCCTATAAATCTCATTGTGCAAAATATGCTCAAAAACCTTAGCCAGGGTTGGTAGAATAGCGATAGGCTGATATTCTTCCACTGACGTTTTATTAGGGCCTTTAGGAATAGGGATAACTCTGGATAACTTCCACTCGGTGGGATAAATTCCGGTCTTTAAGGATAAGTTATAAAGATGACATTAATTCTACAAATTAAGTTTCAATTGAGGATTATATTTTTACATGGTCACATTTCACTTTCTTCCTTCTTTTTATATCTGCAGCTGTACTACAACTATTAGGCAACTCAAGACACTTTCAAATATTTGAAAAATAAATGTGTAGAAGTTGAGAAGGGGTAAGAAGAGTTAGCTGTGACTTCGCTTGAGACAACTCATATTTATTTAATTAGAGGCAAGATACATAACGCCAACATATTAGAATTAAAGTGTTTGAGTGTGCCGGACAGATACGTGTGGTGGCGACGACGTCGGCCACAGTTGCTGGCTGTACCTCAAGGCCGCACTAATCTGTTGAGTGAGGTGCCCCTGACTCGAGCACTTCTCACTCTTAACCTTATAGCAAAGGAGACTGACATTGTTGCCTGCACACTGAGTCAATTCACAAGGACAACATTTAAGTTATAGATAATAAGGCTTCACTATTGCATTGGGTTTGCACCTGTTACAATAGTTATAAGTGATAATGATAAATAAATGAATAAAATAAAACATTTTACTACTTTGTTGTTGATGTAGGAGTCTTTATAAGGACTGAAACGCCTAGCCAAAGAAGTGTTAATTTTTGAAACTGTTATAGAGTTTTTTATATCTTCATACCTATTTGTACCCTGTTTGGTGAATTTTATGTAGTGTCTTTAGTATAAATAGCTGGCGCACACTTAGTACTTTACTGTCTTTATAAAGTTCTGTAGTGGGGTACCTAAAGGGTTTTTAAAAGTTGTTTTTAGCACACATCGTTGGGCCCTTTCTAGTTCAATCATTGTTGTTTTGGAAGCACTTTCCGAGCAGATTATGCAGCAGAGAGTATGCATAATGAATATAGTATTACTTTGTTACTATTCATGTGTTTAAAAATACCTACTTGACATCGAAATAAGTGGGCAAACAAGTAATTAGTGTATCATGCGTTCCATCAAAAACAAACCTAATTATACGAAATTTCGGCTTTACATGGAAAATATTATTATAGTTTATTTGATAAACATTAGTTTCTTTTATTTGTAAGCTTAAATAATATTACCATTTTTTATAAGTTCAGGTTGAGCACAGTCAAATTTGTTGCTCAAATTACTTATTGATTTACCATATTTTTTCATAAAATATTTGGTTAAGAAATTTTTATAATAATAGCTGTTGCTCTCTGCAGATTCATCTGCGTTAAACTTGGATTTGCTTCCCTTGGCTCGTAGCGTAAAATTTAAAGGCCTAAACTTGACCAAAAATAAAGATAAGCGTGTTCAAGCAAGTAAACAATCTGGCCACCTTAAATATGTTTTAGAATATTTTCAATCAAATATTGTCAGGAACAAGATGGAACAGTCTATTGGAGAGTGCACGGTGTCTGGCTTACTAAGTACAGTTCTCCGTGCATCACGAATCTGCGGATTAGCGCCTCTGAGGTTTAAGCGCGTGGATGACGGCTGGCGCGTCTGTGTGTCGAAGCCAGCACATTACTATGGACAGATAATAATTTGGATAGTTTGTAAGTTACCTTTTACTACCTCAAGCCTTACAGAAGACCACAGCCAAATAATACACACAGCGATGAAGTTGTGTTCCTACGTGAGATTATAGGTCTTCAGCGCTCATTTAGGGAAATGATTTGAAAGAAACGTTTTCCTTTTTCAGGGACACTCCGTCTTTAAACCCTGGTGCAAAAAATAATGTGTCGGCAACAACTTGATAGTATTGTAAGCGTCCATAGGCCACGGTATCTTATCTTCTCTCTAAATCAGGCGGGTCGTATGCTTGTTTGCCAGCTAAGTTATATAAAATATATATAATTATCGAGGCATTGCCCATATTTTATTATTCGCCGGATGAAACAAAATTTCAACAATCTTATGAAACTAGCGCTGTTAGACCGTAGCACATGAATAATTAAACCGACTTCAAAAAAGCGTAAAATTATTGGATCACAGATATAGTAGACATACTTAGTAGGTGAGAGCGTGAACCTATTCTTGGCAGTGACTTCAATCATTCCTTTGTAATTCAGTTATTTGTCAACTTTTAGAACTAGATTTGTTAAAGTCAGAAAACCCTCGATATTTATAAATCCTTTTTTTAATTTACTTCTAGGTCTCACGGCACGATTATTTTTTATCGCAGATGTCAGTCTCGTTGACAAGATATCATTGCATGCGCGTGTTCCTTCTAATATTATTTCGGATGCCGTATCAGGTTTTTCAGTAACAGTGATATTACTGATACAAGCTAAATCAGGCATTATTACAATGAATAACGTGATCATCTGTTTGGGCCAAATAAAGAAGGTATTTTGTATTTTTATTTTTTTCTAAAGACAATTCCCACACTAAGAAACAAGCCATGTGTTGCGGGGAATTTACAAACTTTTCGGGCACAAATTACACCTAAACACAGAACAAATGAATGAATCACACAAAGATTTGTCCCTTATTGGAATGGGAACTCACAACCTCTGCTACTTAGCAGTCAGGTTCACTATCGACTAGACCAACAGGCCAGTCAATTTAGCTTGACGTACGTTTTTATATTATAAAATCTGTCAAAAGATTTGAAGCAACTGCAAGAATCGGGCTATTTACAATATATTTTATTGTAAATAGCCCGATTCCTGCATTTTCAAATAACGTATTTATACAGAAGACCAAACAAATAATAAATCTTTTAAAATTTGGTTTCTAGATAAATGTACAGCTAAGTAATTTCTTTTCTCACAAACCAATACTAAAATCCGGACGAATCATGGCTGTTTGGTATATTATCAGCATATTTATACTCATTGTGGACTACAGTTCATCTCTTTGGCTAATTGTCTCTAAGTTCGGTTACTGTAAGTATGTTGCCTTTTAGGGATAATGTTTCTGAGTGTACCACAAATAAAAGTGTGTATGTATTTCTATAGTTTCCTCGATCAAAAGAGAGAGATGGTTCAGGCCTTTAACTCACAACTGGCCTAATGCGGGTTGGTAAATCAGACGTCTTTAGAATTTCTGGTAACACATATGGGTTACATTGTTTTCCTTTACCGTCAGCAGATGGTGTACCATTTGACTATAAACTCCACAAAGCGAAATTCACATTGATACTACCCGGGATCGAATTCGCATCTCTTGTGTGCAAGTCGGTTACTTTCCCACTCGGTTTTAGTATTACATCAAATTATATTCACATTGGAGCAATAAATCCTGGAGCTTTATTATGTGTTACTGCATATAGTGCCTTCTCCTAATTTGTTTTGTACGTGGTTGCATTTGTTTAAGTACTATTCTAGAATACACAAGTAAGTGCACAAAGAATTGCTAGTTTAAGCTCTTTTTTTAAAGTCCCTACATTGACTAGACTACTTACTATATTGTAAACTGTATAACTTATTGAATTCAAATAGTATTGTGAACTATTTCTTGCAGATGTTATACAGGGCATGTTCGTGGCATACTTTATGGAAATCAGTATTATGAAACTACTGATTCTACAGGTCATTCTGATATCTTTAGAGTTGATCTCTTCATTTAACCACCTGAATGTCTGCTTGAAGAAATTGCTGCAACAGATATACAATCAGTGTTAGTATACAGAATGTGACTCGAGTGTAAATGAAAATCAAAGCAAGGAGGAAGAGGATGTTGCCTTTAATATTTTCAGTTTTTTTTACTTACATGATAATCTGCTTTCTATTCTACAGATTGTATGTTAGTTACTCTTTTAAAACTACTGAATGGATCTGGATTAAATTTGGCATAGAGATAGATTATAGTTTGGAATAATAAACAGGCTACTTTTAATCCGGGAAAAATCTCTGTTTCCGAGGGATAGTACGCACAGGCTAAGCCGCGGCCGGAAGCTAGTAATAGATATATATTTTGTTTTACAACAATATTAATTTTAATTGTATTTAGGAAACCTTTAAATACTCTTGCACTATTAAACTTTTATTTTTTAGCAATAAACTCAAGAAATTCAACAACACCACATGGTTTGAACCTTTTCAACAATATTTCATATGCATCTATTAACATGGTCATTGATTCCTTGGCTGTTAATGCAGGTAATTGGTATTGTATAATTATTATTAGAGTGTGTTTTTACTGTTTTTTAGATTTATAAAAGTTCACATTACAGCCTACCTTTTGTTTTCTTAAATGATGTGCCTATTCAATATTTAATTGATTTTTATTCTAGTTTATATATTAATCAATATGTTTGTTAATTTTATCTTAAATTAACCAAATTAAGATTGTGCCTATTAATACTTTTTGATGGGTTTAACGGTCACTAATTTGTTTGGCTAAAAAATCGTTTATATCTTGGATGTTTTGGTTGCTGCTGAAGCTTGGATATTCTACTCTTTAAGTTCTTTACTTATATATATGATAATAACCTTAGCTTTTGGCGTTAGGTTATTATCATCATTTTTTTAATTTACTTCTAATAATGTATTTCTTCTTTTCCATTCGGAGTAGTTCAGATATTATTTATTATTTTAACTCACCATAACACTTTATACTTACGTTTAGCAAATCTTTTTTTTTTCTTTTTATTCAGATAAAAACAATACAGTCCCAGAGACGATTTCTCATCTTGGCTACCTATATGGTTGTCTCTGCGAAGTCGCACAAGAAATGGATAGAAACTATGCCATCATTTTGGTATCACTACTGATGTACTGTCTAGTAAATTTCATAATTACATTTTATGTTTTAATCACCTGGATCTCTGTACGTATGTATCTTTTATATTTTGATTTTCATTGAATCCTAACTACGTTAGTTTTCTAAGGAAAATAATGTTAAGTCGAAGCCACTACAGAACTTGATAATTAATACTGTTCCTTAGGCTAACAACTTTATTTTGGGTTCAATTGTTTGTTCTACCAATTAATAAAACTAAAAAAAATACGGGTTTATTTTTTATTAATTTACAGCTTCAAATGAAATTAATGATTTTTGGCATTGAAGTCACTCTGATTTGTTAAAAACAACTGTTAACTTAAATATTATATTACAGCCTATTATTGCAACACAAAGTAAAGAAGGTTGTTATATTTTAGCGTTTAGAAACTTTATATTTTTATAAAATTATATTATTTATCTTTATATTTTAGTTAACTATAATATAAATATTCTACCTACTGTGGATTTTCGAACATTGGTTTGGAGGATTATAATACAGTTATATTGGTCTATCTGCCAGGCTTCAGAGACAATTGTGATCGTTGAATCATGCCATCGAATTCATACCGAGGTACCTAAACATTTTTTTCTGCATCGATGCCCAATTTTAAAAAAAAGAACGAGACCCTTACTACTGTCTTACTATGGAAAGCACTTAAAGCTACTAATCTCTTCTTGGTAATTTCGAATTGTCGTCCCATCTTTGCAGAAACTATATTAACAGATATTATTACTCATATCTTTTATAACGTCTTCTGTTATATGTAGTTTAAAGCAATTTCAATATTTTTTACAACAAATCAAACATTTGCATTCAGAACGTATAATATGGTGAAGTAAAACTGATGAAGAAGACCACAGATGGCCATCTAAACTTCTCAATAATAAGTATTTTACTAATGGCGACTAGATAAGTTTCGATTATGATTGCTAAGCAAATGTAATGTAGCTAATGAAAATGGTACAATTGAACTGAACTGATGATAAAGTAGGTAGCTAGGCAACGGAACTGTAATCTAGCCGGGTTTGGGCTTATTTGAAAGGTCATGAGATGCAAGATTAAGAAGATCCGTCTTTAAGGGAGGAAAAGTGAGATGAGAGTTTGCATGAAAGTTTATCCTTTTACTTATTTTTGAAAATTCTGCAACTTGCCTTGAAGAAGCCTGCCTGAAGTCGGTTTTTTTTTTGTTAAAATTATTTATTAGTCAACTAAGTAGCTTCGCACTACGGTTCGGTCAGAAGAAACTTGCCTGAAGTCACTTTTTTTGTTAAAATTATTTATTAGTCAACTAAGTAGCTTCGCACTACGACTGGGTAATACTGAATTATGTTTCCTTTAAACAATTCCGTATTGATGGTTCTCATATTGTTCATATTTTTTCTCGCTCAGATAAATCAAACAAAACATCTGATCAGTCAGTTGTTGCGCTTCTCTCCTCCGGAACATCACGAGCTTTTATTAGAACTGGAAATGTTTTACAAACTCCTCATGTCAACTCCTGTGAACATCTTTAAGCTAAAGAGGGCTGTCATAACTACGGTAAGAAAATTTAAAAAAAAATCTATGGTAACATAATCATCATCATTATCTCAGCCTAAATTTGTCTACTTTTCTACTGGACCACCAAGGCAGTCAAAAATGCAGCGTAGGCAGACATCTAACAAGGGGACCGATAACATATTGTATATTTCACATTAATTATTGTGAATTAGACAATATTAAGAGCGACCCTACTAATTTTATCCAATTTAGTAAAATCTTTGAGAAAGTTATACTGCAGCTATTAGAGAGTCTCTTTAACTTACATAAATTATTACACAAAAAGCAATATGGTTTCACTAAGAGTCGCTTCACCGTAGATGCAGGTATTACATTATTAAAACATATCTTTGATACCTGGGAAAATTCTATGGATGCTTTTGGTGTATTCTGTGACCCTCTAAAGCTTTTGACTGCGTGGAACACAATACACTTTTGCGAAAACTTAGTCATTATGGTATTAGGGGCGCTGCACTTAATCTTGTCGCAGCCTACCTGAGTCACAGGGTTCGTACATACGTAGATGTAAACGGAAATAGGTCTTCTGGATTACCTTTAGCAATGGGCGTGCCCCAGGGTTCAATTCTAGGTCCTTTTCTCTTTTTAGTGTATATAAATGATTTACCTTTCTTTGTACAGGATTTGTGTGACATAGTGCTATTTGCAGATGATACATCACTTCTCTTCAAAATTGACCGTAAAGAAAGTACCTTTGATGCTGTAAATGGTTCTCTCACACAAGTCCTGGACTGGTTCACATCAAACAATCTACTGTTAAATTCCAAACAAACTAAATGCATTAAATTTACCATGCCTAACGTAAGAAGTGTTACCACTAATTAAAGTCTAAATAATGAAACTATTTCACATGTTGAGTCTACAGTTTTTTTGGGTAACTTTAGATCGTAAACTTCAATGGGGAGCCCATGTATCATGCCTCGCTGGTAAGCTTAGCTCTGCGGCTTTTGCAGTTGGTCAAATCAAATCAAATATCTTTATTGTGAAACATTTTATTATTAGTAAAATAAGACAACTTAGATATTGAAGTAGATACGGCTAGATTAGTATATTTTAGTTATTTTACAGCGTCATGTCTTACAGCATATTGCTGTGGGGCAAGGCTGCTGATATTGAAACCATTTTCCTAATACAGAAACGAGCTGTACGCTCAATTTACAATCTAGGCTCACGAGTTTCTCTTAGATAATGTTTTAAAGAAATAGGTACCTATGTTAAAATACCTATTTCTTTAAAACGTTATCTAAGTGAAACTTCTAGTTGCATCACAATATCCCTACACAAAGTGCATAATTCATTTATGGGACTCAGTACACGCTTTTTTAAGAAAATCCTAAAGATATAATGAATTTGGCCTTACACAAATTTAAACCTACTATCAAAAATCATCTCATAGGGAACAGCTACTATACAATAAATGATTATTTGAACGACAAAAAGTCTTGGAATCAGTTGCATTATATTGTTTGTTTAATTTAGAATAAATCAGTTTAGTACATAAGTTCTAATTTTTGACGTGAGGCACATTGTGAATTCTAGTTATAATGCTGTACTTCCTTTTTTTCGTTTATTTATTTAGTAGTAAAACGTTAAATTTTATAAAAAAATTGTCATTATTCAAATATTGCCTTATACCTTTAGCAATATGTAAGCAGACTTTAACACCATACTTTTTTTTTCTCGCACGACCAGTACTATGTACTACCTTTGTACATAACTAAATATAAATAATGTTTGTTATCAAAATGTAATTGGTGTACAATAAAGAGTTTTCTATTCTTTTCTATTCTACCTTATTTTATCAATAAAGTACCTAAGTATCGTGTTTTGACTGCATCAGTTTGCATGCTATGATAGTCTTGTATTTTACAAAAGATTGTAACTATCTGGCGATTAAAAAGAGTGGCCTGAGTTTCTTGCTAGTTCTTCTCAAGGCTCCACGTCAGCGAACTAGCCGTAGGAAAATTTTGCTGACATCATCGTTTTGGCTTATTCATAAAATTAATGACATTCATAAGTGTATGTAACCTAGACCAATAAATGAATTTAGGTTTTTTTTAATTATGACGTTATTATGTGAACTATATAGCATGGGTACCTACTATGACGCTTGATATTTGAAGATATAGACGAATGAAAATGATTGAATCAATTTCTACAGACTAATTGATTGAATGATGAAATTTGTTTAATTTATTATTATCTTTTCAGATTGTTGGTACTGCTACAACTTACCTGGTCGTGTTGGTACAACTATAGACAGTTGAAGATATCAAATCTTTCGATGCAGATATGAAGAAATTGTTCAAAGAATTCAACCCTTTATTTTCATTGGGACAGGCAGTATATTTTTACTAAAATGTATATACACTTTTTATTCTTGGTCGTATCAGCGAGCTAGCTCAAATCTGTTTAATGGTATTTAGTAATATTGATGTCTAATGCGCTTCTTTGCTCATATTTCAAACTCTTCATTGCAGAAAAAGCACCTATCTAAGTAGTTTCAACTTTTAAAATAACATTTCATTCTTGTTATGCAAAATAATATTTAATCAATTTTATTTATTGTGTGGACTTGAAATAAAGTATAAAAATCGGAAGTACCATTTTATTTAGACCCAATTATTAATGAGAACGTTACACTTACACACACAGACAGACACCCAGACAACATAGCAACAATTGAAACAAAATCAACCTCGTCTTCGACATAATATTTATTGCGGAAACATTTTCAAGTTAAATTAGCAAACAACAAACACCACATTTTATCTTTAGACATTACACATTACATTACACTAATTCTACAAATTAAGTTTCAATTGAAGATTATATTTTGACATGGTCACATGTCACTTTTTTCCCTCTTGTTATATCTACAGCTGTACTACAACGATTAGGCAACTCAAGACACTTCCAAATATCTGAAATATAAATATGTATAAATTGCAACATATTATTGGGCAGCACGGGACTACAGCTTCCTCATGAGAGGGATGGGTATGAAGATCCAAAAATGAACAAATATAAACTAGTTTAGCATAAGCTACACGCAAAAAAGATATACTATTATTACTTTTTTTTTTATACTACTTGGGTGGCAAACAAGCATACGGCCCGCCTGATGTTAAGCAGTATCCGTAGCCTATAGACGCTTGCATTACCAGAGGTATCACTTGCGTGTTGCCAACCCATTTTTTTACACCAGGGCTTTAAGATGGAAGTAACCCTGGGATAGGAATACGTTTGTTTCAAAACGCATTCCTAAATGAGCGCTGGAGACCTGTACTCACACACAGGAACACAACTACACCGCTGTGTGTAGTCATTTGGCTGTGGTCTTCTGTAAGGTGGAGGTCCTTCCCCAGTCGGGCTTGCTCGCTAGTATGGTGCCCTACCTCTCTTAAACTATACTATTGATTGATACTATTGATTAAGATATCGTTTTTGTCTTTTGTCTCAGTCATTTCGAAATATTACGTAAACAGGACTAAAACACATTTTTCTTATACCAAAATGATAAACAAGTATAAACAGTTATCGTACTCTATGGGTGCTTGCAATTTAATTGATATCAATCACCATGATTTTGACAAACTAGTCGACTATACTTATGATTGTTTCTCACTCCTTAAGGTTCCGTACCTCGAAAGGAAAAGACGGAAGCCTTATAGGATCACTTTGTTGTTCGTCCGTCCGTCTGTCTGTCAAGACCCTTATTCTTAGAGACGCGTGGAGGTTGATACCTCAACTCTTCTTCGTAGACGAAGAAAACGACACATCCATCAGTCAAATGAACACAATATTATCGAATACCTACATTTATCTCACTCTCTGCATTACGCCCGAACTCTACAGCATTCTTTAAACGACCTCTAAAAGACACAACATCTAAAAAGATTCCTACTTATACTTGACGTCAAACAGTGTCTGTATGTAATGTGATGGTTTCCACTTAATTATCATCAGGTAAGCAATAATTTATTTTCTTGGCAGTTAATCCTATAATTCACCCTTATCAAGAAAAAAAAATGCATCATGTTGTTTTTCTTTAAATATCTATGTTTTTATTTTGATATGTTTTTTTTTCTTACCGTAATCAATATACTTCTATTAAGTTTGAACATACTCATAGGAGCGTACACGGCTTTATTCGTCATGAGGTTATTATAGAATAATTCAAGCTCTGGCATGAACTCGTGGTGTTCAATTGGAAATACTCGCAGGAAAAGACTGATCAAATGCTTCGTTCGATTAATCTGAAGAAACAAAAAAAGTAATTAATACTTTCTTTTTAATTACGAAACATGACTAAGTAATCCGTCTTGCACGGGATGCAGTTTAGTTTTCGAAAGATGTGTGCAATTTATGAATTTGAGTTAAAGCAAAGTATTCTTATAATTTTAATTACTTCGCATGCTCATCTCAGCCATATGCCTCATGGACATAGGCCTCCCCCAATGACTTCCACAACACTCGATTCTGAGTCGACCGATTAGCCATTACATAAAAGTATTTTGAATCAATAGCATTATTAGTTGTTGAAATAAGCACATTATGTCTGGCAGACATCGTCGCACCAAAGAGGTTGCTTTTTTAACATTTTGGTATGAATCCGTAAAACAGGAGATTCTGATCAAGAACTAAAGTAAAAAAGATTATCAATGTGTTTACCTGTCTGTGAGTTAGGTGACATGGTTCTACAGTCATAATCATATCTAGGGCATAGTTTGTTACTAAAAATATATGTGAAACTACTACAACGAAGTCCGCCTCAGTTGCTGTAATTAATAAAATCAAATTTTTACATGACTGAATAATAAATAAAGCATTTACTTGCAACAAAATGGACCAAAACGGTGAAAAAAAGATAAGAAGTGATCTAGCTAAAAAATGAGCCAGAGAGTGCTTACCAACTCTTTGGCTTATTTGAGCTAGCTTCTACATTTTATTACATTTTTATTTGTTCATGTGACATTATCTTATAAATAATTATTTTTGGTATTAGATGACGGTATGTGAGTTGTCCTAAAACATTATCCTTACTAATATTATAAATGTGAAAGTTTGTGAGAATGGATGGAAAGATGGATGTATGTTTGTTACTCTTTCACGTAAAAACTACTGAACGGATCTGGCATAGAGGTAGATTATGGTCTGGAATAACACATAGGCATACTTTTTGCAGCGATAACCGACATCCACACAGGCGGAGCCGGCAAGCAAGCGGAGCGGGCAACAGCTGGTGATAAATATTTTACAAATATTTACCAGCTGTTGCCCGCGAACATCATCAACAAAAATATTGGAGAGTGCCTGGTGTTCAGAAAATGATAAGATATACATACCTAGGATTATCAAGTAGTAAAGTGAGACCACGAGCTGAATTGGAAAGTACACCATGAGTGATACCAGCACTATCCCATGCCTATTGTTCATTTGTTGTAGGACCTCACAAAGACTACAATATAGGTTGCCAAAATGATGAAGCATCCTTGGAGATTCATTGCTGTTATCTGTGTACAAGATATCAAACATATATAGCTAGGCGGAAAAATGGAAGGTGGCCCAAAGCAGTCAAAGAACGGTGGCCGCAAAACAAAAAAAGATTTCCAGGCAGACCACTAGCTCGGTGTTCGGACGACATAAATAGGTAGGCAGTAAAGCAATGAATAAGCGTGCTGCAGGAACAGAACAGATGGATAAGGGTTGATAAAGAAGAAAGATAAAGAAGATATGGTGGTAAGTCATTATAAAAGTTTTATTTTATAGTTATTTGGTTTTCAATGTTAAAATAGTAAATAAGTATACTAACAATTAATGTATATCTGTTCCAATGCCTGCTCCAAGCAGTCATTGTAGTGATTAAATGAGCTTAATACAGTTTTGTGTACTAAAGTTATCTGAAGAATTAATACTTTAACCATTACTATCTTCAAATAGAACACCCCGTAGAAGCATATGATGAACACTGAAAAAAAATCCAATGCAACGATTTTTTAGAAGTCAGAAATACGTTATGGCAATAGAAATATATTATTTTGTTTAATTGTAATGTACTAGCGGCCCGCCCCGACTTCGTCCGGTATTTTCAGCGCAACTTTCTTTTTTTTACATAAGATCATTCTCCTGACAATAACAAACACAACAAAAAAAGAATTCATCACAAATATAGTTTCATTTTAAATTGTTATTGTTCGTATAAAACCAATTATATACAAATAGACATATTTTACTGCAAATTATATAATCAACTCAATTAATCAACTTATTTTTATATTTTATGGTTTAAGATCTTTATTTCCTCATAAGAATTTTTATAAATATAATCTATGCTATTGTTTGCATCAAATGATTAGCAATTATAATTTTAAATAACTAATGTATTAAATATCAATCAATCAATTTATATAATTTAAATTCATTTTATTTTATTTTATATACTGTAAACTTTTGAGTTAGGTCACCATTGTCTCCATTGAAAAGAACAAGCTCTATGATTCACCCACTTTTAGGGTTTTATTTAATACAAGTAATTTTCCAATAACTTAGCTAAGGCGCTAGTCACCGCAACTTGTTTGTATATGTTTTAAATAAGCTATTGTATTGAATGCTAATATTGTGGTGAAAAATAAATTATTATTATTAATTGCGCATATATTATGTTACTTTGAACAGTGTAGTATTTCTTAAGTTATGTATTGAACAGGCATTTATTATAGCACATTTGTTTGCCTACAGATTTGTTTCTTACCATCCTTTAAAACAATGCGTCTAAGCATCATGAAATTGTTTCAACACTCGCTTTTCTAGACAGTGTTTTATTTGCTGACCATTCCAAAAAGAAACTTTGAAATTAGTTTTATGTTGTACTTAAGTGTTATTTATTGGTAAAATTAATGCTTGACGATTAAGCTCATACTATTTATCAAGCAAGTTTTGTATTTGTTCCATGTAATTATTATATTACAATGCATATTAATGGAGGTTGACGGTAAAACTGTAACACCAATATGTGTACATTAGATTTTAGTATATACATATAATATTGCATGACGTTCCTTTCAAATTATTGTATAAGTTAAATTAAACTTGAACCATGAATGTTACGGTATTTATATGTAAATTTTGAAATAAATTGATTATACACAATTACTGAAATCGGTCCAGCCGTTCACGCGTGATGCCGTGACAAAGGGAAATAGGGATTCATTTGTATATAATAATATAAGAAGATTATGAATTGAAACCTACTCGATAGCAATTATATTTTTTTTAAATAAAACTAAGTATAGCATGCGCGACGCAGAGAATCTTGCTTAATGGCACGCATTAAGAAAAGCTATGTCAATTTCGTATAGTAGTAACTGAGATTAGTTACGTTATGCAAATCCGAACACACCAACTTGCAAAAAAAAACTTACATAATTATACTCTAAAACATTAGAGATAGTCTTTTCATAATTCGCCTGAGATATTCCAACTCCGAGTTAGTAAAAAATACTAAGTAGGTATTGATGATGTTCGACTAAAATTTGCACCATAAGCAACATGAAGTATAGCTATACTTACAATCGCCATTTACATCATGGTACCAACCAAATACAGAGGAAATTATAAGTATTAATATAAAACCGGGGACCAATAATAACGCTACCACGTTGTTCTTGGTTTTCACAAACAGTACGTGTGGTATGTACTGACTTAGTTCTGTATTTATCTGAAAAGTAGTAAAAATATTAATTAACACGTTCACTGCGTTACGGGGTTGTTTCAACCTCGTACACTGCTGCCGTTCAGTGCGGACGGAAAAAATAGGGTGTACTCGCTGGTGCGGGAGCTGTATCTATAAAATTAATAACTGTATGAGAGAGATAAATATATATTTTTCATGTACGTCGATTAAAGAAACAGTTGATATTTTAAAAACATACGGGGTCTTATAAACCCCGTTACGACCAGAGAGCAAAAATTACCTTCTAGTGCTATACGGGGTTCCAAAAACCCCGTATAAATTATTGTGTTCCCGTACGGGGTCTTAAGCTCATTAGCATTAATGCTGTAATTAGCACAAGACGTAGTGTTTAATTATCGATAATGAAGCGGTCGCGACGTATGTTGGAACTGTCAAATATGAAAAAGTTAAGAGAGAGTATGAGCAGCCGATTTGCAGATAATACAGTAAAAAAAAAAAAACATTTTGTAGGAAGTGCAATAAGGCATACTGTTTAGAGTGCTACAATTTAAAACATTGAATACACCACATCTAAGTTGTTACCCACCTATAGATCAAAGTTAATTGCTCAATGTTCGTGCCTTGATCATATTTTCATTATAATAATAATAAATGAACTTAATACAACTTTATTCGGTTTGAATATGTAAATTTTTAGTTACAAAATTTAGATAATTATAAAAATTTTGTAATTAGCACATTTGTCTTCTAGACCATCGATATGTACCTTTAAAATGTGTAACCTAAGTTCCTAAATAAAGTTCCTAAGCTGAAATAAATATTTTTATTCAAGAAATTTATCGTTTCTTTTATTTCCCATCACTATATATTTTATCGATTTAATTGAGTTCTGTGCGTTACGGGGCTGTACAATCCCGTATGTTATTATTTCAAGTGCGGTACGGGGTTTCCCAGACCCCGTACAATTTGTTTTCGTTTTATTTTCGTAAATTTTTGCCAAATCTACTGGCGAAAAGACTATAACATAGCTCATTTCATAATCTATCAGACTATAAAATAATATAAAAGTAAACGTTAAATTTCAGTCAGTTATCGATTAAGAAAGCAATAAGGGTATACGGGGCACTTTTATACCCGTAACGCACAATGTAGTAGCACTTAACGGGGCGCATTGTATCTCGTAACGCACTCGAATTCGAGACGGGTTTTGAGCTCCCGCAGTGAACGTGTTAATACTTAAAATATAAAAAGTCTTGGACCAGTTTGAGGTTCCATATGCAAAGAGCAATGGAAAGAGCCATTCTTGGAGTTTCTTTACAAGAACGAATCAGAAACAAGAAGAGCTGTAGAAAAACGAAAGTGATCGACATAGCTCATAAGATTGCCTCAATTGGGTGGCAATGGGCAGGGTTCATAGCTCGTAAAACCGATAGTCACTGGAGCAGAAAGGTTTTAGAGTAGTGACCACGAACTTAAATACACACACTGTAAGGTGGAGCGACAACCTAGCGAAGGTTGCGCAAAGCTGATGAAGAAGGTTAGCTAAGGACCAAATGCTGACAAAATCCTTAAGGGAGGCCTATATCCAGCAGTCGACTTCTATCGGCCGAATAATGAGGATGGCTAACAACTATACCTTATGCATTTGAGGCAAGCAATTGATCATATTCTGCATCCTATGAAAACCAGCGTAGGTTTCTGCTAATGATACTGATGATGATGCAGTCACTGTCAGAAAACAAAGAAACGTCTGAGTGGGTGTCAAGGCATTCTTAATTCCAACACATTTCATAACTATTGTTGCTATTCCGTCAACAGAACCTGAAAAATAAAATAAACCATTTAATTATCCGTCACGTCGTCTCCAGTTCTTATTTAAGGATGCTGAAAGGATGTTAAAAAAACGTTGTCCTATTCCAGAGATATTGCCATAAATTATTATTAAAACAAAACTGCGCTAGCAAACACTCTTATTAGCAAAAGACAGATCTTTCCATATAAGTTAGCGGCCCGTGATACGCGGATGCGCCAGCCATTGTCTGTGCTCTTGAAATTGAGCGGTGCGATTCCTAAGATCTGTGACACACGGAGCACAAAGCCTAAAACACCAGACACTGTGCACTCGTGTTGAGTAGGCAGGTCCATCTTGTTCTTTAATATGAAAAATAACAGTATAACAATATTAATGTTAAATTAATGGACGCCGCCGTCGCAGCAGACCCTGAAAACGCCTTTGCGGAGACCTGGGTAGATTTGCCATTGCCATTGGAAGACCTTTACTCTGCAGTGGGACATAATGGGTTAATAAAATAAAAAAATGTTAAATAAATCTAGTAGTACTTAAGTCTCCAATAAAACCATCACCCTATGGCACGAAAGCCACAATCACAAACTTTGATGTCATTGAAAAGCTCATAATAAGCTTTATAGATATAATACCTTCTTCTTTAAAAAAATAGTAGATACCTACTAATTTTCGATTTGCGACTTAGAGCGATTACCAATTTTTCTATACAAACGTTTTCCTGACATTCCTTCCTGAAATTTTAAATTTTATCCCGTTATGGATATTAGGCTTGACAATGACGGATGTTTTAGTGTTTTTTGATAAACAGGTTTTTATAGAAGTTTTTAAACAAACAAATATTAAAAAAGCGCATCATCATCATCTCAACCCATAAACGTCCCACTGCTGGGCACGGGTCTCCTCCATACATTTGGAGGGCTATTAGCCTACTATACCACGCTGGCCAGACGGGTTGGTATAGGTTCAAAAAGCGCATATTTGAATAATAATAGGAATATAATGAATTGATGGTAATACAACAAACTATGTATGTGTGTGTTATGAATAAACTTTGGATGGCAAATGGACCACTCAGTGACCACCCGTTGCTCACACGCTTGCCTATTCTTGCTTAAATTTATGATCGAAGCGAGCCGGTCCCGAATGAATTGCGCTATATCCGCGAGTTGTTCACGCGTAAGGACGATGCATTTTAAAAGGCTTACCTTTTTCTCTTACGTTTTCATTTTCTTGTTCATCAAGGGTGACAGCTATAAGAGCCAATTCACGGATTAGATATAACGATACACACGTGTAGACGTAGTAACGATCCCTAGCAAACTATTCATCTATTTGCGGACAACGCAATGTCCACTTGTTGAGCACACAATTACTTTCTGGCTTCTGGTTAACAACGCAGCGTCCATCTAACATTTACTAGGTAGTTGATACGCAGTATCCGGCCGTGCATCACTTGTCGACAACGAGTGGACACCGAGAAGCGAGTGGGTCTAATAAGCTATGAACCTTTAGTCGTTATTATCACCAAATACGTTTGTCGATACCATAATGGAATGTTAGCGGGCAAATCAGGTATATAAATGTCTTCTAAGGCTATGTTATGTTCAGAATGATTGGTTCTTCATTAACAATACGAATTAAAATGTTTGGTTGGACAGTATTTCAATATTTATAAGACCCCCTCCCGTACTGGAAACAATTAATACTTTTTAATTGGAAATAGTTAATCACATCTTACAAATTTTAAATTGATTGCCTTCTGACGCAGCCGAATTCTATATTGAAACACTATGTAAGGACTGTTTGATATTCTTTAATTTTAGTAAAGTATCACTCTGCATGGAAACTTCCAAGCCGCTACATTGCAACGCATTTATGTTTCATCAATTTTTGTTACGGTACGTTTAGTAAAATCAAAATGAAATGAATGGGCAAGTTTAAGTATTTGTACCTCTTCGTAAAAATCCTTGCAATATAATATATGGGATATTTTACGGTGCGATTTAAAATAACTTTAAGAAAATGTATGTCTATCGTTATGTACTTTGGTATTTTATTTAAGCTTCATCGCCCGTTAGTCCACATTGTAGGTAGTACATAATTATAAACGATAAAATCTATAGTGTTTGTGCTGTGGACAATTATATTCATGTCACATGCTTATTATTTCCTTTACTTACTGTGCGACAATATTTCAGTTCTAATAAGTAGATAAGTGAAGTAGTAAATATAGATGTTCAGATGTCGCTATCGACGTCTTAAAATTGTTTCTACTTATTTTATAGTTGGCGAAAATATGATTTTTGGAACTTGGAAAATTTTGATACAGATATATTGGTGTATGTGCTACGCTACTGAGACAATTGTGATTGTTGAATCATGCCATCGACTTCATAGTGAGGTAAACATTTTTTTTTTGCCAAAAATTTTTTTTGAACGTATTCATCCGAAATGATATGAGTGAAAGTATAGTAAGTGTAGTAGTCAATTTAATCAATGTAGTAACGAATCGTCAAGAAACAAAGGCGCAAATTATAAGTGATTTAATAATAATTACTAATGTAATGTCTACTAATAATAAATTGTGTAATTAAGTAGGTAAATAGCTCCTGAGAACTCATATTATTACGAATCTCATATTATTAATATCTTTCCATATTCAGATAAGTCATACAAAACATCTGCTCAGTAAGCTGCGCTTCTCTCCAGCGAAACACCACACTCTTATATTGGAACTGAAAATGGTTTACAAACTCCTCATGTCATCTCCTGTGAACATCTTCAAGCTTAAGAGGACTGTCATAATTACGGTAAGAAATATTGCGAAATAGTGCGAATTGAGAACTCGCACACCAAGGGGTTCCGTACAAATTTGTAAGTATATAAATAACTCGACCATAAGCACCACTAGACCAACAAGGCAGTAACAATAACGAACTATTGCTAACCACTAAAGTATAGTTACTAATAAAATCGTTTTTTTTGGGTAATGTAACTACAAATTTAAAGTTTTTGGATGTTTCCGTTTACTTGTGCTATATGACATTCATGCTTGTTACCGTTTTTTGCGTTGACTTATAACTTTGATTTTTTAAAGTTTCAAGGGATTACAGACTTTAGTATTTGATATAAATTTAAAGTTGATTACTGAGAAACGAAAGGTTGGCATTATTAAATTCACGAGTTTTGAGTAAATTCATATTTATTTTTCAGATTGTTGGTACTGCTACAACCTTCCTTGTCGTGTTGGCACAACTATGGACAGTTGAAGATAAGATATTAGGTGCGCTAATGAAAACAAATAATAATTTTGTTCTTTCTCATATTACGCAATTTGAGGTATTTAGTTACTCTAGCTATGTGTCTATTAAGTCTAGAAAAACGTATCCTTTATTTATATTTTGCTAATCTTAAAATTAAATTTAAAATTAAATAAAATTAAAATAAAACTAAAACAAACTCAGTTCAAGTGTGTTTATTTTTAATACCTATAGAAATGGTTAAGTTGTGGTATCTCTTTAGACCGACACCTTACCAACAGACAGAAGAGAATAACTTAGTCCTCGACCTCACTCATGTCAAGTTATATCAACAAAAGGTATCAAGCTTCAAACAACAAATTTTATTTGTAATACTTAGGGATATAGGAACGCATTCACATAAAGCACATTAAAATTCTACATAATATATTTATAACGTTTAAACGCTAGATCCATTATATCTATACTTAATATTTTAAAGCTGAAGAATTTGTTTGTATGGTTGAACGCGCTAATCCCAGAAAGTACCATCAAGGCTATAGGCTATATAACATCACGCTATGGTCAATGAGAGCGGAGCAGTAGTGAGATATGTTGTAAAATCGGGGAAATGTACGTTCCAAATTATCACGCGGGCGACCCCTAGTTATTTCATTGTCGTTACTGATGAAATTTGAACAACGAACCACTACTATGAGTTAGAATTAAATATGATTTTTGACCACATGTGTAAGTTGCTCTGTCATCTTTTGGTATCTCTTGTATTAGTTACATCTGTATCACCATGAGCAGGCAACTCAGGACACTGCCATACATCTGAAAATGTAATAAGTAGGAATTGCAACACATAAGATTAAGACTTTTTGTTTTTTTTATCAAGGTGACAAAGAAACATATGGCCTAGCGGATAGTAAGCACTCGTATTTAATACCAGGGGTTTCATCATCATTATCATCATCATCTCAATCCATAAACGTCCCACTGCTGGGCACGGGTCTCCTGCATACACTTGGCGGGATATTAGCCTACTATACCGCGCTGGCCAGACGGGTCTTATCATTTATTGACAAAAAAATATTTTTTGCTTTCCTCATATTCCACTACGCAAAAATTTGCGGTAAGATAATTCAAATTTGAATTAAGCTAACCTTTGTATATATAATAATAATTTGATATTGTCCTGTATATTTTATTATGTATACAATAAAGAATTAAAGAAAGTACAAAGATGTTCGTAAATTCACATACACAGAAAGTTCGCAATCATTGACGTTCTTCTTCTTCATCAAACATCTACCTTTTGGTAGAATATTTTGTATCTTCAGAGTAATTAGGGTGAAGTACGGAACCCTTTCCTTCCGACTGGTTGCTGCAACTGCTGGTTTTGTCTAAGCACGTAACTGCTCGACGTGGACCACTGATATCATGCCGATGGTCCACCCACATAGGTGGGTGTAGCTTCACAGGGGTTTTTAGTTAGTATACCGGCGGCCTACCATCTATATCTCGCTACCGGGCTGTATGCCTAATGCATTACCCCCTAAAAAAAAGATAGTTTACAACTTACCGTAACGTATATGCTTCTATTAAGTTTAAACATGCTCAAAGGAGCATATATGGCTTTGTTCGTCATGAGGTGATTGTAAAATAAATCAAGCTCCAGCATGAGCGCGCGGTTATCCAGTGGAATGATCCGCAAGAATAGGCTGATCAAATGCTTCGTGCGGTTAATCTGCGTAAATACATTAAATAAGTACTTGAACAGGTAAAAAGTAATCTGATCATTTTTTTTTAAAGACAACTCCCGCACTAGAGAACAAGCATTTAAATTACACCCAGACTCAGAACAATTCTTTATGGGTCACACAAAGTTTTGTCCTGTGTGGAAATAGAACCCACAACCTCGTGCACAGCAGGCGCATACTGCGGCCACTGGACCACCGAGGCAGTCAAGTCTTATGATACTTAGCTATTATAGGTAAACCGTCAAAAGCTCAACCCTCGTGATGGTTTGTGGGACGCGGGGCGGGTGATGTTCTCGGCTATACACAATACGATGCGATGACTCAATATATTGAGCTCTTCTAAAGATTAAATTTATAAAATTTTTGAAGTGAAAACTTCTTTTAGCACGGTACGCATTTTTTTAGATGAGATAAAATCTCTGGATTCGCGACACCGTTACGAGATCCAGCTTGGCATATCCGAAACATCTTTTTTCGACTGTCACGTTATTAAAAGCAAAGAGGCGATATATGCATGTACATATAGCAGACCGCGAACGCGTCTAGATAAATAAAAAAAACATTTATTGCTATAAAATTTATAACAACTGTTTTGCCTAGTGTTTTCACTTTGATCGGCACTCTCAGAGTGCAGTTTTTTTTTATGGAATATGTTTATTCTTGTTTTAACGTTTGATTAACGTTAAATTAACGTAACATTAGTAGGGTCGAGCTTATGACGGTTTACCTACAGTACAGTGGCACCTACCTGTCTATGGGTTCGGTGACATAATTCAACAATCATTGTCACATCTAGACAGTAGCTTATTATTATTAATATCTGTAGTATTATTACTAGAAAGTTACTCGTTTCAACTGCAACAAATAAAGGCCAAAGTTTTATAAATATAACAACAAAATTAACAAAGGAAACATCGCTCTGCAACAACTGGAGGCAACACAAAGAACACAATGCTTAACAGAACATACATGCATACAAACATATTACTTTCTCATGATGGCGGCAAAACCATCAATTTGGGTCTCCGCAAACATCCCGGAGGCACTACATCGGCAGCCCCAACAAACCCTGAGTGCATTATTACTGGACACGTAGGTCGCTCCGTGAAACAGGCCCACTCAAACAAACGCTTTTGAAATCTTTTTGTCAGTCCTTTCATATGTAGTCTACGTGTAAAAAGACTGACAAAAAGCTTTGAAAAGCGTTATTTGGACAGCCCCTGTACACCGCGCAAACCTGCGGGCCAGCATGTTACAGCGAACAGCCAGCGATCTACGTTTCCTCTCTATATCCACATCATATTTGAGTCCTCGGTGACCCAGTGGCCTAGATATAATTTAAAAGATTTTGAACCTTGTCAACACAGTGATATGTTAGGCATTAGGGTAAGTTTTAGTACCTGATTTAAAAATCATTCAATGAATCAGTCTTTCGCAGTCCACTGCTGGACATAGGCCTCTCCTAACACGCGCCATAGCACACGGTCCTACGCCTTCCGCATCCAGTGCGTCCCAGCGACCTTTTTTAGGTCGTCGGTCCACCTAGCTTGGGGCCGCCACGCTTACGCTTACCGAGTCGCGGTCTCCACTCTAGGACACGTCTTATCAAAATCATTATCTCAGTCTGATTACCTTATTTACCTTTACTTCAATACATTTTATTTGTGTACTATCTGTTTTAATTACTAATTTACCCTTTAAATATACATATATTTATACGCTCCTTCAGAGGCAACACATCAAATCAAACACTATTTTATGTAACACCAAATATTGTACACATTTTTACAAATAGAAAGGCTCACGAAAGCGAACTAGCCGTAGGAAAATTTTGCTGGCATCATCTTTAATAATTTATGACCTTCATAAGTGTTACTTTGTAACCTAAATGAATAAATGAATTTTGAGTTTGAGTTTGAATAAACGTAAAAAAAAAATTACATAATTACGATGTCAACACTTCTGTTAATTGTAAGTTTTATTTATCTATTAATTAAATAAAATATTTTTTTTATTAACAAACATTGATAATACCAGGCAAGCAGAAAATAACAAGACATTATTATACATACGTATTCTAGTGACCATGTAATAAAGTGACACAACAAGTTGTAGTAGAAAGAACGTCATAAGCGGTACCAGTATGATCCCAAAGGTATTGTTTATTTGTTGTACGACTTCGCAAAGACTACAATATAGGTTGCCAAAGTAGCGAAGCATCTTAGGAGACTCACTGTTTTTATCTGAAAATTTGAAGATATGTAACATGAAATTTACATAAATGTAGACTTAAGTGCTGAGTATAATAATATTGTATAATAAGTAATTTCCAAATTAGCAGAAAGAAAACTTAATTCATGTAAAACATTTGTACGCCATATGGCAAAGCATAGCGCCTCAAACAAGCTCTGTACCTATGTTTACAAATAAAATATTCTATTCTATTCTATTCTGTATAGTTTTCTAATGATAATTGTCACTATTCACAATTGCCTTATTCCTTTATAGCAATATGTAAATTGAAGCACAGTCTGCTTCAATTTACCATACATTTTTTTTAGTAGGCTAAAGTAAAGTAACTATCTGGCGATTAAAAAAAGAGAAGAGAGAGAGAAATTTGTTGCTAGTTCTTCTCAAGGCTCCACGTCAGCGAACTAACCGTAGGAAAATTTTTGCTGACATCATCTTTCTGGCTTATTCATAATTTATGACCATAAAATAATTAATTTTGAGTTTTATGGTTTAGCACAAAAATATAATAGAAAAGATAGTATAACCAAAAGAATAAAAGTACTAACAATCATTGGATATTAGTCCCAAAATATGCTGCAGGCAGTCATTGTAGTGATTAAATGAGTTCAATATAGTTTTATGCACTAAAAAAATCTGGTAAATCAGTGCCTTAATTGCGACCATTTTCACGATTAACACCACGTGGATGGTCATCAAAACTGTAAGAAAAAACACAAATATCGAACTGCAAGCAACATTTAATAACCGAGAATAATAATACATCCTTACACTCACCCAAACGCACAATCATAACAGAAATTCGTATTATAAAGAAAAATAAAAATAACAAAAATATTGCATGTTAATCTTTGATTATATTAACATGTCTAGATAGAGTGTAGCGCTGCAATCGCAACAATAATAACAGACCAACTTTGAAGCGCTTGTGTGCGTATTACGCACATACATTGTAAACGTCGCTTCTATTGTTTGACAATCGCGCTACATCACAGATAATACGGCAGGGGTATTCCGTAACCGAGCCTTTTTGACGTTTAGTCAATAGATTGTGCCGTCACCGAGCAATCAAAACTGTCAGTTTGCGATCACAACTGTCAGTTTCCCATAGCGGTTTCTTAGAGAATCAGCCGGCGGGACATAACGGGAGTGCAGAGTGATACCAGCTCCTGAATATTTCCCAAAGTAAAAGTTAAATTAGGGATTTTTTATTTTATTTTGAGATACTTACTTATCTTTACTTTGTTTTAAATTTTAATTATTTATTCACTATTAGTGATTGGTGCATATAAATTACTAGGTAAATATACTAAATATATTTATAATGAAAAAAAAAAGATCTATTGAAGAGTTATATTTATTTTTAATTAAATTATAAATATACATATATGTTGTTTTAGCTGATTGCCTGAGATGTTTAGAAGCCAAACAATTGGAATGAATGTAATCATTTACCGAGATACACTTCTAATTTAATCTATATAGGAAGCGGTGGTGGCCGAGTGGGAAAGTACCAATGTGAATTTCACTTTGTGGAGTTTATATGTACTAATCTAATGATTCACCATCTGCTAACGGTGAAGGAAAACATCGTGTGGAAACCCACATGTCTTAGAAGAAATTCTAAAGACATGTCGGATACACCATCCCGCATTAGGCCAGCGTTTATGAATTAAGGTCTAAACCCTCTCACTCCCTTGATAGAGGAGAGGAGACCTGTGCCCAGCAGTGGGACAACTATTACTAGTCTATAACGAAACAAAACATAAATGTATTATTAATTTCCAACTGAAATATTTACCAGGGCAGAGAATACTTAATAGACCAGGGTTATAGAAAAATTATAATCAACAACCATACTTACTATAATGAGAACGATTATTATTATCATAATTATATTGAATACGATTATGTACAAAGACAACTGTTAATATAAATACAACGATGGGACCATTGACAAATGAGCTCAACATCATGAATATGTCGGTTTTTAAATAGGGTGTGTCTGGTCTACAGTACCGACTTAGTTCTGTTTTTAACTGAAATAAAAAACAAAGATTTTATAACATTTATGCTATGTATAGGAACAATATATTGGTTTCCGTTCCTTTTCGTTACCACTAATATTGTAACCTATACCAAATTGTAAATGTTATATTCTGGCGATTAAAAAGAGTGACCCGAGTTTCTTGCCAATTTTTCTCGAGGGCCTACCATAGTCAGCCAATTGGCCGTAGGAAAAAAGTATGCTGGCATTTGTTTTATGACGTTCATAAGTATCATGTATTTGATCTAAATGAATAAATGAGTTTGACTTTGACTTTGAATAGGTCGCCCGCGACTTCTTCCGCGTGGTAATTTGGAACGTACATTTCCCCGATTTTGCAACATATCTCACTATTGCTCCGCTCCTATTGATTATAGAGTGATGTTATATAGCCTATGGCCTTCCTGGATAAATACACTATTCAACAAAAAAATATTTTTTTATAATCGAACCAGTACTTTCTGAGATTAGTCCGTTTAACCAAACAAAGAAACAAACTCTTCAGCTTTATAATACATATTAGTATAGATCATGATCATGAGAAGAGGCAAACTCATCTATTAAATAAACAATAACAGGAAAATACAAAAGGGATTTAATGATAGGAAGATAACAAAGGTACTACAGCAGTTATGCAAGAAAGGAGTTATAAGGTTTTTAAAGGGTCGGTAACGCATGGGTGACATCACTGGCGCGGATGAAGTCGCGGGCGACCCTTGTTTGGAATATTTTCCTCGAATTTTACAAGAAACAGTACTTAGCGCGTTCAACCAAACAAACAAACAAACTTTTTAGCTTTATAATATTTGTATAGATTATTTGTGAATAAAAATATGTCCTCTGTACGAGCAAACCCGTACAGTTTACGTAGTTCAACATTTGTGCTGACGATGCGACATGTTGCGCGCATCGTAGCGTTTTATTTTACACTTTTATACATAGTTACTTAAGTTAATTCAGTACCAATAAATCATTACATCAGCCAACATGTTTCTCTAAACCCTCGGGTCGCGGTACTCTACTGTCATCATCATATCACGCATAAGATGTACATCGCCCGTACATCGTCTAATAAACAAGTACCTGATATATCCATGGCAAACAAGTGATCATATTCTGCATCCTTTGAACACCAATATAAGCTTCTGCAAGTATCACTGATGTAGTTGTGACTGCTGTAATAACAACTACCAGGGTGTCAGCTGGTGTCATATATTTATTTTTGAGAGAAATATTTGCGATTGTTATTACTGCTTCAACAAAACCTGAAATCAAATAATATAAAATGCATAATAATGGAAGCCTAGTAGACGTTTTTTTGCTAAAATTGATATTATATTATATTTTCAGCCTGTACTGTCCCATTGCAGGGCAAAAGCCTCCCTTTCCTTTTTCCACTCAACCCGATCTTGTGCTAGAATAGACCAGTCTCTTATGTACGCATCAAGCTCGTCCCGCCATCTGAGTCTGGGCATACCACGATGCCGTTTGACATTTTTTGGTACCCACATAGTGGTAATTTTCGCCCACAACTCGTCTGACATGCGGCAAACATGCCCGGCTAAAATTGAAAATGTAAAAAAATATTCCGCGTCGCATGATTAATCCTACTAATATTATAAACGCGAAAGTTTGTAAGTATGGATGAATGGATGGATGTTTGTACTCTTTCAAAAATAAAAACTACTGAACGGATCTGTATAAATTTGGCATAAAGATAGTAAGTAGGTTATGGTCTGGAATAGCACATACGCTACTTGTTACAGCAATAACCGACATCCATGCGGGCGGAGCCGCGGGCAATAGCTAGTTAAAAATAAGCCAAAGGCATTGTAAATCAAGTATTTTTTAAAACAAACAAAAAAATTGTGATTGTGATTTTGCAGTAATAAACACAAATACTGCCTTTGGGCTTAGTGATACTGTCATGTTCACAAGTCTAAATGGTAGAACAAAATGCAGTAATGCGCATTTTATCCAAAATAAATAATAAAGTAAAGAAAAAAATTGACCAATACAAAGTTTGATTTTTTTCTTACTTTTCTGGTATATTTAAAACATTATTTAATTCAGACTTGTTGTGCAGATATCACAAAACACGTTTACCGCGTTTATCTCGGAACCGCCAATTTGCGAGTACTGCATTTACAATTATTAGGGCAGTATAGTCTTCCTGGATACATGCACTATTCAACAAAAAAAGTTTTTTTCTAATCGAACCAATACTTTCTGAGATTAGCGCGTTCAACCAAACAAACAAACTCTTTAGCTTTTTAATATTAGTATAGATTTCTCATATATTATATATAGAAATACTTACTAAGGAACAAAAGAACAATCCTTCCATACAAGCTAGCAGCTCGGGAAACACGGATGCACCAACCGTCACGCACGCTCACGAAGTTGAGGGACGCTACTCCAAAAATCTGTGACACACGGAGCATGAAACCTAGTGCCCCGGACACTGTGCACTCTTGTTGGAAAGGGACGTCCATTTTATCCTTGAATCTGAGAGAAAACTACGAATTATTATTAATAATAACAGGAGGCTATTACAAATAATATACATTTTGAATAGCCTTCGAGCTAATTCTGATTAAATTCGTTGTGGAGTCCAAGACAGTAGCTTTAGTTGTCGGTGTATTAATTAGTTACTCCACTGATAATCCTGAGCCTCTAGACAAGTGGCATAAGCGATAGTCGAATAGAAAAGTCAAAAAAACAAATGTATGGGATTTGACGTAAGTTTACGACATTATATCGGAGACTTACGTCAAATCCCATACATTTGTTTTTTTGACTTTTCGATTCGACTATGGCTTATGTCACTTGTCTAGAGGCTTTGGCTCACAGGAGACACAGCGGTGGGCATGTGGATGCGATTGTACCGAAAGCCTTCTAGCTATTGAATTATTTATAAAATTTGTTGAAGAAGGCTGGCTTATTTTTGGAAAAGAGTAATCCACGTTATTTTATCTAATTTGTTTGATTGACAATTATTATTAAACAACTTTTTGCATAATACTATATAATTTCAATATTATGTACAAAGTAATTTAATATGCAGAAATTTGATATATAGTATTCATAAAAGGTCGCTGGGACGCACTGGATGCGGAAGGCGAAGGACCGTCTGCTATGGCGCGTGTTGGGAGAGGCCTATGTCCAGCTGTGGACTGCGATAGGCTGATTGATTGATTGATTCATAATATTGAAAAACGTTTTAATATTTTTAATTCTTTATTGCAGAAAAAATATACCATTTGTGCGTGTAAAATGACATTATACTTATTGATATTATTAATTTACATATATAGTTGTTTAAAGACTTTGCCTTTTAAAACAATTATATCAAACAAACTTGACGAAACTATATAAAAAATATGACAAAGTGCATGAACTCTCTTCAATGAATAGTCTTTTTTTTATACCGCCCCTGCACTAGAAAACTAGCTCTGTGACGCGGGGTACTTTACAAGGATACAATTAACGGACACAAATTACACCCAGACTCAGAACAACTCTTTGTGGATCACACAAAATTTTATCCTGCGTAAAAATCGAACCCACAACCTCGTGCACAGCACACACACTGCGGCCACTTGACCACCAAGGCAGTCAAATAAAATAGTCATCTGACGTTATTAAATTATATCTTGTTTAATTTGATAGCAGTACTTCAAAATCACTATATTTACATTACCAATTTAATATGTCGCAACATTAAAACGTATCGGTAGTTTTTGCGTTGCATTGAGTTTGAGTGAAGTCGCTAATATATACGTGGGTAACTTGAACTACAAATTTAATAACCTTCTCGTAAAAACTCTTGGCATATAATATCGAATACCAATTGTGGATTAAAGAAGAATATAGAAAATTCATATGATTGAGTCAGATACATCGGCCGGTTGATTCTCTAAGAAACAGCGATGGCAAACTGACAGTTGTGATCGCAAACTGACAGTTGTGATTGTTCGGTGACGGCACAATCTATTGAGTAAATGTCAAAAAGGCTCGGTTTTTGCTCTTACGGAATACCGATTTTCAATCTGACAGCCAGATTTGCTCGGTTTTGCGGTGGCTCGGTTTTTGCTCTTACGGAATACCCTTGCCGGTCAGAATGAGGACAATAGCCGTTCAAGACGTAGGAGAGCCCCACTAGACTACCGGAAGTTTTTTAAATAGAGGCGAAGGATAGTTAGGAATGTACTACATTGATATTACGAATGTAGGGTAGATCCACATAGGTTTAAATATTTATTTGTCGACTGCTGCGCCAGTCTTATATACGAGCTTGTACGTACCGGTATTCCTCCCGTACAGCGGATCTAACATAACGTTAGCGATGGAACTGTATGTACATATACCTATACTTTAGTGATTTATCAAAGTTCCATTGCGCTTCCATTTTACAAACTTCGTAGTTTATAATTATAGAAGATAAAATCTATAGTGTTTGCGGTGTTTGTAATTATACATATTACATTCTTATTATTGCTTTACTTACTTGCTGTTCCTACGACAATATTGAACAATGTAAATATAGACTATTGTTCATATCATAAAGGGCCATAACCTTGAGGTTATATGATAACTAAACTAATAATTATAAAGAGAAAAGATTTGGGTTTTTGTTTGCTTGTAACAATTTACCTCAAAAACTACACTACCAATTTTAAAAATTCTTTCACTTACATAGATATTTTATCAGCGGGTAACATACAAAAATACGGGATACCTACGAAAACTTAATGTCGACCCGTGCGAAGCAGGGACGTGCCACTAGTTTACTTATATTATACTGCCTTTGACTGCCTTGGTGGTCCAGCGGCTGATAAGTTTAGCTTTTATTACAAGTTCATACATACTATAATGCGAAAAGACTTTTTCCCCAACCTAATATAAAAAATAATGAGAAGAACGGCTGGACCGATTTTTGTAATTCTTATTTAGTTGTGTTTGTTATTGTCAGGAGAAGGTTCTAATGTAAAAAAAAAGTTGCGCAGAAAATAGTTTAACCCGGACGAAGTCGGGGCGGGCCGCTAGTATTTTTTTTTAAAGACAACTCCCGCACTAGAGAACAAGCTCTGTGTCGCGGGGGACTTTACAAACATACAATTAACGGACACAATTTACACCCAGACTCAGAACAACACTTTGTGGGTCACACAAAGTTTTGTCCTGTGTGGGAATCGAACCCACAACCTCGTGCACAACAGACGCATACTGCGGCCACTGGACCACCGAGGCAGTCAAGTCAGTGTATAACAATAATGTTAGTTCTTTTTTAAATAAAAGCATTTATCTCTCTCTATATCTCTGCAAAAATAAAAGAGTAACATTTTAAGTATCAGCATCTCCTTAGAGCGATCTAGTTGAAGCATTCCAGCTAGCACGCCAAAACGGAGCACGCGCCTAAACGATGCACGCCTGACTAATCTAACATCATCCCCACAAAGTGGAATTCACATTAGTACTGCCACTCGGGATCAAGCTCGCGCCTTTTATGTGCAAGTCGGTTGCTTTCCTTTATGACATTGTTAAAAACATTCAATAAAACAAAGTACATAAATGTAGATGATAGCATATAAGTTTATTATGTAATTATATTTGAAGTTGAATTAAAAGTATTGATATCGGATTGTATAAAGATTAAAAATAAAATAAAAGTATGTAGGTATATATATAAATGTATGAGTAAAAAAAAATATTGATGTATAATTATCTTAATCTTATTTGTTTAATAGTATGTCACTGTAGATTTAATTATTATAATAAAGACTGCTGCAGTGCCCTGACAGGGTTTCATGTTGAACCAATAAATTTGATAATATGTAATAACTTTGCACACATGAATGCAATAAAGTATTTGAATTTGAATTTCCCACTCGGCCTCCACCGCTTACATCCGCGACGGATTTACATAAAGTGTACTGATATTCTTAATTTTAAGTTTAAACGCTAGACTTTTTCCATAGAAGATAATCATTGTCAAAATACTATTTACCATAGTTGAACTAAAACCCATATGACGCATCACCGTAACGGTGTGTATATATATATAAATATGACTGTTGACCAAATCTGCGTCAGTTTCTTTGATATCTCTTGTTACATCTACAGCTGTATCACGACTATCAGACAAGTCAGGATACTTCCAAATATCTGAAAGTATAAGTTTTTGTATATGTATTATTACAACTACTTTTGATGCGAGACTAAATCGCATTTTATTGGATATTAAAAAACGTCGCCATGTTCCTCTAACGAGTAAAAAGGTGCCCGTTCTCGAGTGCATCCTGCTGGTATCGTCGTGGTGCCTTATTTGACTGTGGTCTTCTGCAAGGTGGAGGTCCTTTCTCAGTCGGGCTTGCTCGCTAGTATGGTGCCCTACCTCTTTTATTACTATACCACCATCTTTGGACGCTTTCAATTCAATCAATTTTAATGCACCCCGGACCTATAATTAGAACTGTTGAAGTATTTACTAACATAAGAGGTTTATGTTATATGTAGCCCTGAGTTTAAAAAACAACATTATTTTAAAATAAACATTTTCAGAGTATTTTTTTGTTGGTTTTATTTACTTTTGTTAGGTCGTATACGGAAGGACCCGATACGCTACCTTGAAGGAAACCGTACATGCACAATTTATTAGCGAAGTGAACATCTTGTTATCGTTTAGTTTTAAGTTTTTTTTTACTACCAAGGTGGCAAACAAGCACACGGCCCGCCTGATGGTAAGCAGTTACCGTAGCCTATGGACGCTTGCACACCAGGTTGTCGCACGTGCGATGCCGACTTTTTATAACTTTTTAACTCCTTTCTGGAAGAACCCCATGCTAAAACCTCTCGGGAAAACTTCGAAAAGGAGCTCATTTTATATTGCATTATTAAATATGCCCCTTAGACCCTGACCTTAAGCCATTTTTACATTACTACTTACCATCACATGGGCTACTGGCTCCTCCGACACCATTAGCATAAGTATTTTAGTTTTTCTTACCGTAGCGTATACGCCTCTGTTAAGTTTGAACATGCTCAAAGGAGCGTACATGGCTCTGTTTGTCATGAGGTTATTGTAAAATAATCCCATCTCCGTATTGAGCTTGTAGTTGTCCAGTGGAATGATTCGCATGAACAGACTGATCAAATGCTTTGTACGGTTCATCTGTGTAAACGAATTTAAATTGACATTATTAGAAAACGTTTACCGATTTTAGTTTATTATAGTTATCTTCCTACATATCCGATCTAGTAAATGTGACCATGTATAATGTTATTAGCGACGCACCCCGATTGTCCTCATGTTAAACAGTTTTTATTTTACCAATTCATCCATTGAATTTTCAAAATCCCTTTTTAGTGCTTACTTACGTCATTTAAAGAACATTTGTGCACAAGTTCAGTTTTGTTGATTCAGTGGTTTAAGCTCTGCGTTGATTAATCTGTCAGTCAGTCACGACTAGATATATATATCTAGTCGTGATTAACTGAAAGTTAATCTGGCTGAATTACTGGTAATTCAGCCAGATGACTGACTCATCAAATTAAACCCTTCTACGTTCCTTTTTATTATTTTCCTTTTCCATGATTGCATTAGCGGTGGTGGCCGAGTGGGAAAGTAGCCGACTTGCACGCAAGAGATGCGAGTTTGATCCCGGGCAGTACCAATGTGAATTTCACTTTGTGGAGTTTATATGTACTAATCAAATGATTCGCCATCTGCTAACGGTGAAGGAAAACATCGTGAGGAAACCCACATGTCTTAGAAGAAATTCTAATGACATGTCTGATTCACCAACCCGCATTAGGCTAGCGTGTGTGAATTAAGGCCTAAACCCTCTCTCTCTCTCTCTCTTGATAGAAGGGAGGAGACCCGTGCCCAGCAGTGGGACGTGTATGGGTTGCTATTATGATTCCATTGCAGCAGTAGTCAACACATTGGTTGCTGCTCAGCCTCCTCAGCTCCTCTCTCATAGCACGCCAGGATACATAAATGCAATTATTATGATCTCAATACAGGCTTGCCTAGCGAGAATCTTCTCACTAGACAAGCCTGTAATGTCACTGTTATATTAACTCCAGCATTTGATAAGACCATCACTAGGTAGTCCTACTACAAAAGCAACATACCTAATTTATTTAAAATTGTTATTTATTTTGTAAATGTAAAACTGTGTCAAAATGCTAAAATGAAATATATTTCATTTTGAATTTACGCCAGAAATGCCTCGACTTAACTGTTATATATATTTATCTTACTTTAAAACTAACCTATCCATACATCTGTAGTACAACAGTCAAAATAGCTCCAGCAGTGGAACGTCAAATTGATGCTAGTGACCTGGTACAGTCAAACCTACCTGTCTGTGAGTTCGGTGACATGATTCAACAATCATGATAAGATCTATTATATTGTTGGTTCCCATCAATATATGTGGCACTCCTCGAAGTATGTCTTCCATGTCAACTGTAAAAACAAAAGCCAATATTTTATAGAAGCATAGTAATTTATGTCCTATATGTCCCACAGCTAGGCATGGGTAATCTATCAAAAAAGCAATTTCTTCTAACACATGTGGATGTCTCCCGCACTAGAGAAGAAGCTCTGTGTCGTAGGGGTCTTTACAAACATACAATTAACGGGCACAAATTACACCCAGACTCAGAACAACTCTTTGCGGGTGACTACTACTAAAACTGTGTTTTAATCACCATTGTGTGTACCAGATTTCCAGAAAATAACAAACAAACAAACAAAATATACATACGTATTTCAGTGATTAGGTAGTAGAGCGAGACAACGATTTGTAGTAAAAAGAATATCATGAGCGGTACTATCACAATCCCATGGCTATCGTTCATTTGTTGTACGACGTCGCAAATACTACTATAAAGGTTGCCAAAATGGTGAAGCATCTTTGAAGATTCTTTGCTTTTATCTGTATATAAAATATTTAGTTTTAGTTAACCTATTTTCATTTATGGCATCGGGTTTTCTTTTTTGATATCTTGGTTTTCAATATTAGAAGTCAGTGATATTGTAGCTTTCTTTATACTATAGATTTCTGTACTTGTTTTGTTATTTATGGAGATTTGGCTTTATCACCGTTTTTAGGGTTACGTAGCTAAATGGCAAAAACGGAACCCTTATGGATTCGTTATGTCTGTCTGTCTGTCCGTCCGTATGTCACAGCCACTTTTTTTTCCGAAACTATAAGAACTATACTGTTGAATCTTGATAAATAGATGTATTTTGTGAACCGCATTAAGATTTTCACACAAAAATAGAAAAATAACATAATCTTTTGGGTTAATACTTAAAACTGAAACTCAAAATTTTTTTTTCATCAGAGCCATACGTGTGGGTATCTATGCATAGGTCTTTAAAAATGATATTGAGGTTTCTAATATATATATTTTTTTCTAAACTGATTAGTTTGCGTGAGAAACACTTCCAAAGTGATAAAATGTGTGTCCCTCTCCCACTGTAACTTCTAAATAAGAGAATGATAAAACTAAAAAAAAGATATGATGTACATTACCATGCAAACTTCCACCGAAAATTGGTTTGAACGAGATCTAGTAAGTAAATTTTTTAATACGTCTTAAATCGTAAACCGCAATTTACCTTTCATTCAATCAACATTTATTAAAACATCGATCAAAGTTACAACGAACTACAAGAACTTTTAATTTATGTTATTTGCTGCTACGGAACCCTTTATGGCCGAGTCGAACTCGCACTTGGCCGTTTTTTTTAAAGTCAGCTCCCGCGCGATGGAACAAACCTTGTGTCGTGGGGAGCTTTACAAACATATTATATTAATGAATCACACAAAGTTTTGTCCCATGTGGGATTAAACGTCCGTCACGATCTCTAGCTTAGTAGCCAGGGTCACTAACCATTAGACCACCAGGCCAGTTGAATATTATAAGACATACGATTTTTTTTACACACTGGCTATGAAAAGGCAAAATTATTGCAAATTCTTCTCATGGCTCTAATCTTGTCGGTGCATGCGGATGTTGACTATTTTTTCTTCGGCTACGTAAAAAATGAGTCAACATCTATGACATTTTTATAAATGCAAAATTTCGGATGGATATAAGAGTGTTTATAACTCAACCACTGATCTGGATAAAATCAACATTCATGTAACAGAGATAGATTATAGTTTAAAACATAGGCAAAATTTTTCCCGAAAACTAGTATTACTCGTAGATAAATTAAAATAAATATACTAACAATCTTTGTATATCTGTCCCAATACGTGTTGCAAACTGTCATTGAAGTAGTTAAATGTGCATAATACCGTTTCATGTATCAAAGCAATCTGAAGAGTTAGTACTTTAATAGCGAGCTTCGTCAGCAAATACAATCCGTAGAAGCTAATGTCAATAACTGCAAAAAAATAAACTAAATAACATGGGATTCTTCAAGCGTCCATGGGTCCTACAGTAACTGCTTACCATCAGATGGAAACGTTACGGTGATTGTAAACTAATCACCGTGACTTTTCCAGAAATTTAAACCTTCACACATAGATTACAGCTCTCATCCATACACATTCATAAAAGAGTTAGAAAAGACCAGCTAGAGTAAGTACTCCTCCATCAAAACCCTTTAAAGACGAGTTGTTCGATTCATTGATGACCTCAATCTGATGTATACACCGGATACTTTAGCAACTGCAGGCTTGTGAGCAGAAGAGATACTTTGAATCTCTATGCAGGTTCCATCATCAATTTGACACGTAGTGCTCAGAACAGCTGTTTAACCTGGTGCCAACGTCACCGTTTTATCAATGCACCAATCGATTCTGCAGCAGATTTACACTTAGATATATTTTCGTCTGGCACAGTTTGCTGCCAGCATTTTTTCTTGTACATGAAGGCTCTGATATCAACTATCTGCTGTGGTATTTCCTGAGCGCTATGCCCGTCTTCAGCCGGGGTTTAAAGTGAGCACGAATCTTACGCGTCACACTTAATCAGCGACTTGTTCCTGACATTGCTGAAGTTCAAACGGGCGATAGCTGGCGGTGAATTTGCCATAGGAAAATAATGCTGGCTTTGTTTTTATGACTTTCATAAGTTTGAAGTTTTTGTTTTGAACTGAATAAATGAGTATGAAGCGCTCATAGCCCGGTGCACACGCTGTTTGGTAAACTAGCAACGGGTTAAGCTACCATGGGCGCGGTAACCCTAAAGATGGGTGACCGCATAGTGGTATTTTATCTGAGCATCTCCGTGCTTCGGAGGGCAAGTTAAAAGTCGGTCCTGACTGTTAACAGTTAGATCACGACAGAAGCCTAAATGGGCGATCTAAATGCATTTGACTTTGCCTTATCTGCATTTAACCATTGGCAATATAAAGAAATACTTACAGACGTTCGTCAGCAATTTTTACCACTTGCTTACTTACTATTATTGTAGTAATTGGCCATACTTACTATTACTATTCAGCTCAAAGTAAATAAATACTGTGATAACTGAAAGTATGAATATAAAACCAGGTCCAAATAACCACGCTGCAAGGATTATTTTAGTTTTTAGTAACGGTGCATGTGACTTGTAATGACTTAGTTCTGCATTTATCTGAAAAGTATAATTTTGATATTTTAATATAGTTTACTCCAACTGAAACACTTAATTTCTTGAGGCAGATCCAAAACGATATGAAAAGATGTAGATAAAAAAAGATATGAGGGAGTTATCGGTCGAAGATAATGTCGTTGACAGAGTAGGGTATGTCGTAGCGGCTGGGCCGTGCGCTTATATTGTTGAAGTCCATCATCGGCGGTTACCACTTATCATCTAGTAAGGCATTGGTTTATCTGCCACTTTTTGCAATCAAAAAGGGCGATGAAGCTAGAAACAAAATTCTGACCCCATGACCACATATATATAGCCAGGAATATAGATAACTAGTCAAAAGCAATTTGTTACTACTACCATGCTTCAACAAAAAATGATCGGTTTTGTTATGAGATTCTCGCGTGACTTTAAAAGACCGACCATATATAATAATAATATTATTATATATGGTCGGTCTTTTCACTACTATTGCTTTCAACAAAAAATTATCGGTTTTGTTATGAGATTCTCGCGTGGCTTTAAAAGACCGACCATTAACTTTATTTAATTTACTTGTTCGTTCTCAACTTGAATACGTGGTACAGATTTGGAATCCTCTTTACGACAAAATTTACCAATAAACTTGAAATGGTTCAATAAAAGTTTTTACGTAGCATAAATTATTAGATGTCATTACCATTGTGCCAAGAACTGTGCATCGAGGGGTCCGTACGTACCAACACCAATGGTTTGCGCGCACCTCTTCGCCAACTTGTTCAAGCATATAACACACACTTCACAAATATTGACATATTTGCTCTCTCAGACTTTAAATTTAAAACACAAGCACGTGAGATACTAGTAAATAAATAATAATGATTTACTTCTTACTATAATAATACTTTGTTATAGTAATAATTTTCTGTCCTTTATTTCTGCTGAGGACAAAAGTGTGGGTTGTACGTTTAATTTAGCTTTGTACTGTGGGTAAAATCGTAACGTTCAACTGTTTTTTGTCCCAATACAGAAAAAAATATCTGAGCCAAAAGACATCCACTGCCACTGCTGGACATAGACCTTCTTCAAGGATTTTCAAAGTAATCACTCTGAAACTAACCTTTCTATTGGTTGCCCGCAACCTTTACTAGGTCGCTGGTTCACTTTGATGTCCTTTATTGCTACATCTCGGTTTAAAGGTATTGTTTAATGTATTTGAAATGAGGTGTTACAAATTATGAAATGTGACTATATTTTAAGGCCATGTACCTTATTTATCCGAAACAAGCAATTCATCATATTCTGCATCCTTCGAACCCCCCCGTAGGTTTCTCCGAATGTTAATAAAGATATCGGAAATAGTGCGATGAAACCCACGAAGGTATGAGTTGTTTTCTCGGGATGATTATTTCGGAGAAATAAATTTAGTAATAAAGTTATTAAGCCACCAGCATCTGGAAAAAGGCTTTATTTTTGGATAACAAGCATAATTTTTGGTATAAAGGTGGCAAACAAGCATCGTTTCTTCTAGTTCGTTCCATAGCTCTTTGACAAACCTCTAGCGTGGACCTCTGCTGAATTGTCAAAGACCATGTTTGAAAACCATATGTGAGGATGGAAAGAATGCATACATGCATGACTCTATTCTTTAGGGAAAGAGGAAGATCACTCTTCATAATGTCATTCATAAACCAATAGCTCCTCCAGGCATTTTCGGTGCGTCCTGCAACTTCTTTATTTTGTCTTGCCTGAAATTAGACTATTAATTAGACTATACTAAAGAAAAACTTACTCATTAAAAAAAGAACAATCCTCCCATATAACGTAGCTGCCCGTGATACGCGAATGCGCCAGCCATCACGCACGCTCTTGAAATTGAGAAACGATACTCCGAAGAACTGTGATACACGAAGAACGTAGCCTAAAGCGCCAGAGACTGTATACTCCAACTTGTTTTGGATAGGATCCATTTTATTCTACACTAGCTGTTGCCCGCTGCTCCGCTCGCGTGGATGTCGGTTATCGCTGCAAAAAGCCTATGTTATTCCAGACCAAAGAAAAGTGCCAAATTTCATCCATATCCGTTCAGTAGTTTTAACGTGAAAGATTAGCTAACATCCATCCATCCATCCATTCTCACAAACTTTCACATTTATAATATTAGTAAGGATAAAGATATAAAAAAGAAGAGTTTTGGTCGAAGGGTGTAGTGTATTGTCGATTTCGTGGACGATTGCACAACACAAGTCAGCGTAACACGTCGCGCCGTTGAAAAGTATTTAGTTATAAGTTTTATAATATATATAATGTTAAACTATCTATGGGTAATATAAAAAAATCCTGAATTAAATGATTCATTATATTATTAATAATATGGTACCATGGAGCTGGTCCGATAATGGAATGTGGCCATAGGAATTCTTAACAAACCAATATAGCCGCATCGTGTTTAGGATTTTTAGATTTATCTTGACGAGTACTATATTCCTAGATAAGTTTTTAAAAGCGAAATAAATGTCTATCCGAGCAAAGCGGGGATAAGCCGCCAGTGAAATATTATTTTATAAAATTTTAAAAGACGATATGTTTAGTTAAATAGATTTAAGTGAAAACTTTTACCTAATTCGGAAAAGCAACAGCTTCTTAGTGTCCAGATTTTGATACCGATGATGACCGAGATGTTCTATGAGTACCTTACATGTAATGTTTAAAAAAAGCTAAAATAAAGCTGTCAGTTCTATTCAAGAAGTACCATCTATTTTGTTTCAATGTTTACATAGTCTTGATAGAGTTAGACAAACATATAATTTGTGTATATCAGCAATGTCATCCAAAATCAAACAAATTAACTGAACTCCACGACTATTATAATGCAGCGGAAATTGATAATTATTAAAAAAATTACTTACGCACTAGGAAACAAGATCTAGTTTGCTTTAACAGTGACTTTTGTTTTTTTTAAGTAAACTTTTTTTGGATCCCGCAAGTTTTTGTCCCGTATAGGAACCCAACAGACAAAGGTGTTGGTGGGTTGTTGGCTTCAGAACTACTATACGTGTGTAGTCTAATATGTTAAAAGAACAAGAGGCGCTTATAGCCCAGCACTCACTTTGGTAAACGATCAGCGGGTTAAGCAACCAAGGATGCGGTAACCCTACAGAGATGGGTGACCCTATAGTGGTATTTTTTCTAAGCGGCTCCGTGCCGACTGTTAACAGTTGTAAGTTCACGACAGAGGTCTTAAAATGCGCGATCTCATGCAATAACTCTGTCACCAGGTTGGCCACTAACCAAACGAGAAGAAGAAGACATGCTTTTCTATCAACCTTTTCAAATTTTAGCCAGTGTGCTGCCATAGTTATAGTCTTTCTTTCTCTTCTTTTTATTTTTTTTTCTTTCGTTTTTTTTAAAAGACAACTCCCGCATTAGAGAACAAGCTCTGTGTCGCGGGGGACTTTACAAACATAAAATTAACGGACACAAATTACACCCAAACTCAGAACAACTCTTTGTGGGTCACACAAAGTTTTGTCCTGCGTGGGAATCGAACCCTCAACCTCTTGCACAGCAGGCGCATACTGCGGCCACTAGACCACCAAGGCAGTCACTTAACAACGTTAATCGGGATCATATTGCCATCCGCGGAATATTTTTTGAGAAGTTCCGGAGGCATCTGTGGTCTTCATCATCAGTTTCACTTCACTGAATGACTTTCTAATTACAAATGTTTCTTTCATCCACTTACGTAACTGATCTTTCATAACCAGCTACGAACATGGAATCAAATTGTCATGTGTTGAAGGAAACACCAAATTTTTATTTTTACCTACTAATTTTTTACCTACACGTATAAATTCCTCTCAGAGTTCTCTTAATTTCCCATGGTTTCCATTACCTTAACGAATACGATAACCTCCTCTTTTTGATGTCTGTTGATAAAGGAAGCACTGCGTGATGCGTAAAACAATACAAATAAAACAAAATAATTTCGCTAAATAATTTATTAGACAAAGTTTCCACTGAGCCGAAGTTATTTCCGAAGTGTTTAGTAAATTTTAGCGAAAGTAGAAGGAAAGAACAAACACTTAATTAAATTGCCTATTGACGACTGCCCGTCCAAGGGAAAATTTAGACAGAGGTAAGGCACCATACAAGTGAGCGAGCCCAATTAAGGAAGGGCTTACAGAAAACCACAGCCAAAATAATTACACACAGTGGTGATGTACTGTATGTGAGTACAGATCTCCAGCGCTCATTGAGGAATGAATTTAGAAAGAAATGTGTTCCTATCCCAAAGATGCTCCATGTTAAAGCCCCTAGTGCAAAAATGTGATACTTCTGCCATTGCAGGCGTACATATAGGCTACGGTAACTGCTTAGCGTCAGGTGGGCTGTATGCTTCGTTGCCAAGTAGTATTAAAAATCAGGCTCAAAACTTCACACATCTAATGAAATAGACGGACACTAATCCTACACAATTGCTAATTGCTTAAATTGTACATGATACAGTCAAAAAACATCGTATTAAGACTTATTTTCGGTCTTAATTTGAGTTTTGAACAATAAACATTTTGGTACGTAATAATTATTATTTGTTAGTTTCTGTGTTTTTACACTGTTCTACTATTTTCTCCTTCTTAAATTTTCTTCTTATACTCTTATACATTTCCTCTATCACTAGTCGTTTGCTGTTAGAAAACTCAATATTGAGTTAAGCTCGCCTTTGTACATAAAATCGCAATATGCAATTCACTTTACAAATATCTTTTTATCAAAGTATGAATACAAGAATGGCACAAACACAAAAAATAACAACTAATTTAGCATGAGGTTCTTCAAGAAAGGAGTTATAAGGTTTTTAAAGGGTCGGCAACGCGTGAGTGACACCCCTGGTGTTGCAAACGTCCATAGGCTACGGTAACTGCTTACCATCAAGCGGGCCGTATGCTTGTTTGCCACCTTGGTAGTATAAAAAAAAATAATAATAATCAAGCCTGATTAATAGTCAATATTCCACTGCGATATCCTGGATGTTCGTCACTATTCCATAACATAGGTTACCAAGTATACCATTTTTAATTTGTATCCAGAAGAAGAGTCACGTATGTTGTCATGGTGCCGATATACTAGAAAATGAACAAAAGTATTAGTTTTTATTTCATTTTTGACACCCCTGGTGTTGCAAACGTCCATAGGCTACGGTAACTGCTTACCATCAGGCGGGCCGTATGCTTGTTTGCCACCTTGGTAGTATAAAAGAAAAAAAAAATTCACAACAACGCCACAATGTCACGATGGACATTACATATATATACAATTCACTGGCATAAAGTACGTCCAGACTCGAATCACACAACGTTTTGTCCCGTGTGGATATTAAACCGACTACACAACACAGTGGTTGATCGGAACCAATAAAGATCATGAACCAACAGTATACTCAAATAATAACAAGGAAAAACGCAGTCTTTCTCCGTAAACCGTTAGTTGTTCAACTTTATCATGTCTCATAATAATATACTACTTAATTTGACTGTCTTGGTGGTCCAATGACCGCAGTATGCGCCTGCAGTGCATGAGGTTGTTGGTTCGATTACCACATAGGACAAATTTTGTGTGACCCACAAAGAGCTGTTGTTCTGAGTCTGGATTTAATTTGTGTCCGTTAATTGTATTATATGTTTGTAAAGTCCCCCACGACAGAGCTTGTTCTCTAGTGCGGGAGTTGTCTTTAAAAAAATATATATATATAGGTACTTACTGTTATAATAAGACCCCTGTCTAAAGAGAATAGCTGCATCGGTTTGTAAGTAACCTGGTTCAGCATTATTTGTCGGTGGAACATCTTCAGCTCGCCAATGAGAGCTAAATCACTTAAGTGTATATAGCGCTTCATTTGGTTCAACAGGTTTCTAGTCAGGATCATCTACACAAGAATTAAGGGGGATGACATGTATTATATATATTATTATATATTACAAATTAAAAGAGGTAGGGCACCATACTAGCGATCAAGCCTGACTGAGGAAGGAAATGCACCTAACAGAAGACCACAGCCAAATATCTACACACAGTTGTGTAGTTGTGTTCCTGTGTGAGAGTACAGGTCTCCAGCGCTCATTTAGGGATGCGTTTTGAAAGTAACGCATTCCTATCCCAGGGATACTCCCATCTTATAGCCCTTGTAAAAAAATGGGTTAGCAACACGCAATGGTATTGCAAGCGTCTATATGCTACGGTAACTGCTCAAGATCAGGCGAGCCGTATGCTTGTCTGCCATCCAAGTAGTATAAAAAAATATGTTTTCATTATAATGAAATACCTCTTCAAGAGTTTTGTGACAGGGCTCAGTAGTCATCGCAAGCTTGCCCATATGAAAACAAATCAAAAGCACTTGCCGTGCTACATTAATTATGCTGATGTTCTCACTGAAAACTGCAAACAATTAACGCATTTCATTAATTCAAACCAAAACAACTTTTGAACATTAATTGTCCGGTTGGTGACGGATTAAGAATACAAATGTCACCACCCCCTTCCATCCCGAGGGTATCGTAAGAGTCGACTAAGGGAGTAAGTCTAGCAGACAATATCCACCGCAAGAGAGGGAAAACTCGAAACAAATCCCTATACCAACCCGTCTGGCCAGCGAGGTATAGTAGGCTAATATCCCTTCAAATTTTTGGAGGAGAAACGTCCCACTGCTGGGTACGGGACCCAGCAGTGGGACGTTTATGGGTTGAGATGAAGATAAAGAAAATAACTTTCTCCATTTTGTTAGAGGTTTCATATCAGCTAATATAAATGAACCTTCTAGAACGTTGAATCGGCGCCTGCTAATACTGTGACAGAAGCAAAAACTACAATTATGAATAAGGATACCCAGGTTTGGCCTAAAATCAGGAGATTAGGAAACTTGAGCGCTGAACTTAAAATGCACAGAAATAAAAAAGAAACAATTCTGAGTGCCATGGTGGCCGCAAGTATGCGCCTGCTGTGCACGAGGTTGTGGGTTCGATTCCCACACAGGACAAAACTTTGTGTGACCCACAAAGAGTTGTTCTGAATCTGGGTGTAATTTGTAGCCGTTATTGTATGTTTGTAAAGTCCCTCGCGACACAGATCTTGTTCTATAAGCGGGAGTTCTTTTTAAAGGAAAAAAGAAAAATAATTTATTCGTTAATATATATTATAATAGCAACCCATACATGTCCCACTGCTAGGCACGGGTCTCCTCTCCACTATCAAGAGAGAGATGGTTTAGGCCTTATTTACACATGCTGGCCTAATGATGAACAATTTGACAAATCCCATACATTTTCTTTTTTGACTTTTCGATTCGACTATCGCTTATGCCACTTGTCTAGAGGCTCAGGTCGTGTTTTACAATTAAATTAGTGCACTTCCAACAAACCGAAACGAATTACAGTTCGGGTTGGGGATCCTCATCTCGACTACCAGCAACCCAAAGTAAGCTCTGTTGTAGCACGAAGTTAACCGAGAACTTCCGACATCGCGACAGCATTGCTATATTTCGGAACTCGTGCTGCGCTTCGTTTGACCTCTAATTGACCACTAATTTATCAACCGTCTCCGACATATATAAAACGAAATATATATTAAATCCTAAGAACAAATCTTAAAAAATATATAAATTAAAATACTTACCAAGTGTCTTTAGTAATTGATAGAGTGTGCTGATCATGTGCAGAAGGAACGTCACATGCATCATCAGTAATAGGAGACCGTTGCTGTTGTTTAGCTGACGTATTATGTCGCACAGTGTACAGTACTGCAGCGATAAGAAATGCAATTTTTCTGAAGTTGTTTCCTCACCTGGTTCACCACAAAAATATATTTTTCATTCACAAAATAATACAAAATCAACAGTTGACATTAGTTGAGTTATTGAATTGCACCTCTCAAATAAAGCGACTAAAAACAACAAATCTAAATAATAGTCTATTGGCTACAGACAATGTATTTTTCGTAAAATTACCAAAAAGTTATGGATGGAAGGCCTTTGCTCTGCAGTTATAGTTCGAGGTCAAGTTCACAGCATGGGGTTCTTTAAAAAAGAAGTTATAAGGTTTCTAAAGGGCCGGCAACGCGCGAGTGATACCCCTGGTGTTGCAAGCGTCCATAGGCTACGGTAACTGCTTACCATCAGGCGGGCCGTATGCTTGTTTGCCTCATAATAATAATACTAATACTCATAATACTTTTTATTTATAAGGGGCACTTACACGTCATTCATAGGTAGGCATAAATGTACATCATAAATTTAAAATAACACATTAATTTTGTTAAGAAAGAAATAACTAATACAGTGGTTCAGCAGTAGAAGACAGTAGCTACAAACTTAAGTAATATTTAAAAATAAAATACATTTAAAATATTGTGTGTATACTGTAATTCAAATGTCATTGTTAATATACTTTAAAATTGAAAATAAATTAAAATAATAATAATAAATCAATGTCATGTCAATAAAATTAGTCAAATGTAGGTAATGTCAGTATATAATGTAATTCAATGTCATTTAAATTTCAGAGTAATTAATGTCAGAATTATGGTTTCATAGTTATTAATTCATTAATTGAATAAAACGTTTGCTCGAGAAGCCAGCGCTTGAGGCGAGTTTTAAAGCTGCCTAGGCTAGTGGCATCAGTGATTGATGCCGGTAGTTTATTATATATTGTCGGGCCCATAACATGAGTTGTCTTAGACGAGCGTGTTAGTGTTCTCGACACACTTACAAGGTTCTCCCGGTTCCTCGTACAGTACGAGTGTAGGCTACTGTGCCGAGAGTACAGGCCTCCTTGGTAGTATAAAAAAAAACGTTAAATAAACCGGCCAAGTGCATGTCAGGTCACGCACAATGTAGGGTTCCGAAATTGCCATTCCCAATAATGCGGACTAAGAATAAGGTATCTGTGGTTTCAGCATTTTTGACTTTTGAGAACATAGGACAGTGGTTACAATTTTGGTAAAGTCTTGAAATGAGTCGTATTCAAAGGATCGGGCGGGAAAAGAGGTGTAGTATCCCCACTTCACATGTACAGGAGATACTCTAGAAAAAAAAATCAAGATTTTATTCTACCACTTTGTCGGCATGAGTAATATGTATATTCGTGCCAAATTACACCTTTCTAGGACTAAAGGTCTCTGAGCAAAGCTGACAAACAGACGGACGGACATAGTAAAACTATAAGGGTTCCTTGTTTACTTCGGTCCCCTAATACAACCGTTTAAAAGCAATTTAAATTCATTTATTTTTCATCTAATTTATTGCAACAAGGGAAGCTCTGTGCCAGTACTTGTATGCTTACCTCCATTGCCGCTTGCTGTTTTCGGATCAATTATGTTGATGCTCGACTTGGGAGCCACTTTAATATTTCTTTGTCTTTTCTTATCTCCTTTTATAGTTTTTTTATTCATTACCATGGGCATAGGATTTTTTGATGAAAATGGTGTTGATGCTGTAAATATTATGTGGGCTCTAGTAGTTTTATTACAAATACTATTTATATTATTACTAGTACCTATCTAATTAGTATTAGTCATATTATAACCACCCATAATTGGATGCCGGCCATTTTAATATCGAAAATTACACATAATTTTTTTTTCTTAAATATTGTCAAATACTTAATTAATAATAATAGGTACTATATTTACACAATTTAAACTAAAAAGAAACAAAAACTAGAAGAGCCTAACTACACAAGTAACAAAGACAGCTTCAATGAGCTTCATTAAAATCCTTATTAGTAGCAGTAGTAAGTTCTTAAGCATTGTGCTCAATTTCTCCTTCTACACTATACTTTATTTCTTCGTTAGTGGTGTCTTTTCTTCTTTATTCTACCAATAGCGCCTCACATCACTGAAACTGGCACGGATACGTGCCCAGTAAATGTAAAAGCCAAGTTTGATGGTAATATTTTTTTTGAGCCTAGAATTATATATCGTATTTGTTTATTATAATAAACTAGCTTCCGCCCGCGGCTTCAGCTACGCGTACAATCCCTCCGGAACAGTGATTTTAATTTTTATTTAATTTAAGTAACCTGTGTGTTATTCCAGACTATAACCTATGTATCTCCATGCCAAATTTCATCTAGATCCGTTCAGTAGTTTTTGCGTGAAACAGAAACAAACATACATTCTTACAAACTTTCGCGTTTATAATATTAGAAGCTTCTAACACAGTTTGCACCTATTTTTTGTTTCATGTATATTGTGTGTAGCGCGGTGTCCTACGTGAGTGAAGAACGTGACGCGATGCAACGCATGCGTCGTGTTGCAATGTAACGCGACGCTAAATCGCGTCTCGCCGCAAACGACCACATATGACGCAAACAAGGCAGCCGTTGTTTAGATTTTTGACCGCGTTCGTCGCATTTGCATAAGACACCGGGTAAGTGCGGGCGCGGTAACTCTATAGATGGGTGACCGTATAGTCGTATTTCATCTGAGCATCTCCTCATTCCTCATTCATCTCACGTTAAAAGTCGGTCCAGACTGTAAACAGTCGTTAGATCACGACAGAGGCCTAAGTATTGGTGATCTAAATTACTTTATAACCAGGTTGACCACTATCCAAACGATAAGAAGAAGACCGCGTAAGTAAATGTACTGTTACTAGTTTGTCAAGTAATAAAAAATATGGTATATTGTCAAATTTACTGTTCAAATACGGAACAGGAGATTTTCTTTGTCAATAATATTTCTTTCAAAGGTCAACTTACTTCCTGTGTATATCTCCTCAAGCAGATCCCTCAAACAATTGTTGAGCTGTTGAAATGTTGGTAATACCCACATGGATATCAAACTAAACTGTAACGAGAGTAATGCTACATCGATTACCGTGACGTCATAAGTTATACATGCGGCAATCTTCGGTATAATACCTAAAATGTATAAAAATTATACTTAAACTCAAACCGACTATCAATCGGTCCTAAAATTTATTCAATTGCGTCTATTTCTAAATTAGTTTATTTATATATATTTATATAATTAGAACGACAAAAACATCAATTAAACTGAATCAGAAATAATAAACCTTTCTCTCTGTCATCTCACAGAAACTCTAACATTTTGACAAAATCATCTTGAATTCATCAGCAAACAAATCAAGTCCACAACTTGCTCCAGTAGCTCATTAAGACCTTTTAACATGCGTGGTATGGGAGACATCGATCGTGCCACCGTTCGACAGTGCGGCATCGCAAATAAAGAATGCCGCCTTGCTCTATTATAATACTAGGCAACAGGAAAAAACCCACTCAAAAGAAACATTCCGTATTGTATATAGGACATCGACTATAATCATGAAAAAATATTATTTTTTTGTGTTCTACCATATATTATAGATGTTTATATTTATTTATGTATATACAGTTATGTGTAATTATGTGTTGTGTTGCATCTTATTTTTTAGTTTTTAATTTCCTTTCTTTATTATTATTGTCCCCGTCCATGCTTATCTCTGCATCCCCCAAAGGTTGACTGGCAGAAAATGCCTAAGGCATTAAGTCCGCCTTGTGCAATTTGTTTTCAGGAAGTTTAAATAAAATAAATAATATATTTGGTCAAAAACATGTTCTAGGTGCAGCAAAATAAAGTAGACTTACTAGATTTTGTAGTGGTAACATTAAATATGTTTATATATGTACCCACTAATCCCATGCCAATACAAAAGCCTCCGAATATTAGTGCCAAAATGATCATTAACTTCATTTTCTTTTCACTTGAAAATGATGGCCGGTGGTAACGATATAATTCTTCATTTATCTGAAAATACGATACAAAGACAACGTTAACGTTAACAAGGAGATAATTTTATTCATTTATTTATTTATCTATATAACTGACCGTGATTTCACTAAAGCCTGATCAGAAAATCAGCGCTGCGGTATATAATGCCGCAGCACAGAGCTGAGTTTAGGACCCTTTTTGACATCACACAGGATATATTTTTTGTTTACCTTCTGTTATCCTGTGTATATTTGCATAAATACTTTTCTTTCTTTCTTTGTTTCAAAAAATATTTTGATGAAAGCTTTTAAATTTTTACGATTTGTACACATAATTACTATTATAAGAGTTCTTTACACTGTGCTATTACTCAGTTCTATTATAGACCTACTCTTGACTCTCGATTCCGTTTAAAATTTGAAATTAGAATGTCATTTTGTACTGCGAGCTGTGTGTGATATAATTGGCACTCTTGAACACGATCGTAATTGAAATTGGAATCGAGTTCACGATCGACTATACTGGGCTGCCATACAAATAAAAAAAATAAACTAACAAATAAAATAATATTAAATGAAGTGAAATATTTATTAATTATTGCTTTTCTTATTTATTACAACATAAATTATTATCATTAAACGTATAGTTCGCATATATTTCAGCTGGTTAAATATGTATATTAAATGAATTAATGAATCAATTCTAGAAATTATAATATGATTACGACGGCAACACTCAATTAAAAAAAAAGTTCCCGCTACTTCAACTTGTCAACAAACATTAGTTAGTACAATACAATACCCATATGTTTTATGTACTTTAGGGATTATATCTTACTTTTATAAGTATAGAAGACGTATATATAGATTTTTATGTTATTTTAGATGATACATAGCTACTATGATTTACGTTTTGTGTTAATTTGTTGAAATATGACGATGATTGTTCATGATGATGTCGGAAGAAATCAAGCCCTCAACATTTAATTTAACATAATAATGTATGATGGACATGTTTATCTTTATTAGAACTACAAAATAGTCAGCTATGGCATATGTCTATATTGTACAGATAGCTTTCTATACCTAACCATTTTTATGTTTAAAAAAATTATACAAACTAGGTATGTGGAGTTCGGAAAGGACTTAGACAGTACGACTTATTTGTTCCTATCAAATTAAATACTTAAGTTACCTTATGCACTCATGTAGGTAGGTACATAATAGTTGCATTTTACACCACACAATTTAAATGATAATCTTATGAAATATGAAAACTTTAATCACTTCAGCACACATACCATCCTCGCTAGTAATTAATTCATAAATCAGGGAAAATAAGTTAGCAACTCTAATATATAATTACATATTAGATTTACTTATGTTCTTAAAATTACATGCTTTGGTATCAAAGGTTCTAATTAGGTACGGCGAAATTCTCTATTAAGTATAAGATAATGTTTTATTGTTTTCTTATTTATTGTCACCCATAGAAAACGCGTTGTCGGCATAACGCGCCATTTGGTTAAAATTCTGCCTTTGTCACACATCCAAGTCATGCGAATTACCCAAAATATTATATAAGCAGTACGGATACTATCCATACCTATACCCTTCCCTATTTGTCTCGGGTATGGTGAATATGGAAACGTTAAAATTGAGAAGGATAATATCCCAAGTCGCGCAATATCTGTCGATAATTTATAATAAAATGGATAGTCCCCAAATACTAGAGCGAGTCGGTATCCTGGTCCCCGGAAATATACCAACGGACTCGGAGGGTCAGGTGGCGCCACGCCGCCGCCCACGGCTGCTGGAGCGGCCCACCGCGCGCACCGAGCGCGGCCGACACGCGCCCACCAACCGCGCACTCCGCACTATCGGGGACATACTTGCTCAGCACCACGAATTAGACTTATTTGCCGATGGATTAGGACATTTGTTCAATAAATTTAGAATAATTTTAAATGACATTTCATAGATATTCTGACTAATTTATTTCTAATTATTATTTACTAATTATTTTTATTTATTTATTTAAACTTTATTATACACAAAACAATGATGTATAAAGGCGGACTTAATGCCTGAGGCATTCTCTACCAGTCAACCCAAGGTGGTGCAGAGATAAGTCAAAGTAGGTGCATATAAATAAATTTCGAATAGGAGAGAAAAAAGATTAAGGTTATTAATACATAGATCCTATAAAATACATATAAACATAAACAAAATAATATATACTAGAATAGTATAATCATCATAAATAAATATCGATATAATAAATATATAATAATATATATATATTTATATATATTATATACATATATACTTATAGAAATATAAATAAATATAGATTATTGTCGAGAAGATTCTGCCAATAGTAGTTTTCGGATTTTAACCTTGAACGAATAACGGCTGGTGGACATCCTGATTTCGAGAGGGAGGGCATTCCACAGAAGGATAGACTGGACAGGGAAAGAGTCGTGAATGAAACCAGAGTTATGAGAAGGACACGCAAGAAGAAGATTGTTGGAGGATCGAAGATTTTTATTGTGGATAGAACAGCGATAATTAAACTGAGAGGTTAAATAGGTGGGAGCATTAGGGGACATAAGAATGGCGTAGAGGGTAGAAAGAGCGCGCATACTACGGCGCTGGCGAATAGGAAGCCAATTCAGTTGTGAGCGATAAGCAGACACATGGTCATACTTCCGAAGATTGAAAATGAATCGAATGCAGTTATTGAGAAGACGATCGAGTTTGTTGAGAAGATCTGCATTCAGGTCAAAATAACACACATCACCATAGTCGAGCAGGGGAAAAATCAATGTCTGCACAAGCATCGTTTTAGTCTTACATGGGAGAAAGTTCTTTAGCCGATAAAGAGTGCGCAGGGTACCGGTTACCCTTTGGCTGACTAGCGTGACTTGGGCGCTCCAATTCAATTGAGTGTCGATGAGCAACCCAAGATCTTTAACAGCAGGGCACAGGTCTAGGGCAATACCATTAAAGACTATTTGATTAAGAATTAATGGGTCTAGTCTATTCATCAAGCGTTGACTGCCAATGATGATAGCTTGACACTTGGTCGGATTCACAGTCAACCCAAACCTATCGGACCAATCCTTAATGTGTTGTAAATCTCTGTTAACTATATCTACCGCAGAGTTGACACAGTCAACACTTGCCTGAGAATAAATCTGCAAGTCATCAGCATACAGATGATACGCACAGTGAAGATTCTGAGTTATGAGATTAATAAATATTGAAAATAACAATGGAGATAAAATACCGCCTTGAGGAACACCAGAGTCGATGTCGCGCCACGCAGTCGATGAATCTTCGAAGCGAACAGACTGCTGGCGACCCCGAAGATAAGTTGAGAACCATTCCAGAGCCTCAGACGAGACCATAAAGTAGGAGAGGATAGACAGAAGGATGTCGTGACTGACGGTATTGAAGGCATTAGAGAAATCAACCAAAGCCAACACAGTGACTTTGGTATCCTCCATGCCCTGCCTAATATCGCCAGTCACTTTAAGGAGCGCAGAGAGGGTGCTATGGCCGGGTCTAAAACCTGACTGCAGAGGGCTTAATAGGCTATTTTGGTAGATAAACCGGGAGAGCTGCTTATGCACACAGGCCTCAAGCACCTTAGAGAGGAAGGGAAGGATGGATATGGGGCGGAAGTGATTTGGAAGAGAAGGATTCTGAATCTTGGCTAGGGGTATGACATGGGCTTTACTCCATAAGGATGGGAAGGTTCTTGAAACAAGGGAAAAATTTAAGATATGAGAAATTGGGACAAGGAGATAATCAAGGATAGGTATGATCATGCGACGGCTGACACTGTCGCAACCTACAGCGTTTGATTTAATGGATAGGATAACTTTTTTGATCTCATCCGTTGCTACTGGAGAAAAGTGGAAAGCTTCAATGTTGGGACGAGGTAATCCAGCGAGGTAATCAGCAGTTTGACACTTGATTTGGTGATCCAACGGGGTTATAGAAGAGAAATGACGATTAATGTCATCCAAATCAAGTGTCCCCTGCAAACCAGTACAGCACTGTTTGCCGATACCTAATGTCCTAAGGAACTTCCAAATATTAGCGGGGCTTGAAGCAGTGATGTTATTATGAATGTGTCGGCGTTTGGCGTTACGTATCATCTGGTTACAACGATTCCTTGCAGATTTGAAAAGTGCCCAGTTTTCATCACACCGATCTCTTCTGAATTTACGAAAAGCTCGGTCCCTGCGCCTCATGGCCATCCGAACTCCCCTGGTGATCCAGGGTGCAGGAGGGCGCCTTTGTTTGACCTTCTTTACAGGAGCATGAACGTCATACAGCCTGAGTATATTAGTGTTAAGAAGATGGACTTTCTCATCGACTGTAGAAGCTGCAACTATAATGTCCCAGTCAATTTCTGAAACGTCTTTACAAAGCTTCTCGACATCCATGCGACCAAAACAACGCATGTGCAGAATTTTGGGTTTGGGTTTAGGAGGTTTTAGGATGTACGAGAGGAAGATAAGGTCATGATGAGAAAATCCGGGAGCGGGGAGTTGACCATAGGATGAGGCTAGGGATGGAGTAGAGGTTAGTATCAGGTCAAGCCATGTATCATCACCCACAGTGTTGTGGTGAGTTGCTTGCAAGGGTAGTATGTGAAGGCTGGCTGACTTGACGAGGTTCAGGAGCTTACGGGTACGGTGGGAACACTGGGATAGGAGGTCGGTATTAAAGTCTCCCATGATGATGTGATGTGAATATTCTGACCCTAAAGATTCCAGTATCGATTCGATACTGGAGAAGTAATCAACAGACGGGGGACAATAAGCAACACCAAGAACGATTTTAACCCCTTTGACGTTCACTTCAATAAAAAGATACTCCGCAGATGCCGAGAGATTGTGGGGAGAAGAGAAAATAATTTTGTAAGAAAAATCACTGCGAAGATAAATAGCAACACCACCCCCCCTTCGACCAATACGATCATTTCGTATCAAAATGAAGCCGGGGAGTGAGAAAGAAGTTGAAGGAAGGTTAGGTTTGAGCCAACTCTCCGAAACCAGGATGGCATGAACGTTAGCGTCAGAGAATGAATCCAGCAGGTCACTGTGATGACTCGGGATGCTCTGAGCGTTAATGTGGCACACATTGAATAAAGTGTGAGGCCGCTGGTTGAACAACTGACGCAAGGAATCACCTAACACTACATCATTCACCGAACAAAAACTTTCATTACTTGATAGATCTAAAGATTCATTGGCAGAATAATACGAATCATCGGAAGGCATGAATAAAATATATAAGTTTATATATATAAATAAAATATACGAAAAATATAAAAATAAAAATTAAGATATGCGTACCAGGTTGATGAAACACTTTCAACTCTGCACCACCCACCAGCTGACACACACACTACACGATGGTGAAACTAAACGTAACATTAAACAATATAAAAGATACATGTTTCTGAACACAACTCCATAGACACGACTCGTACATAAGTTCTAAACTAAAATGTCAAAGTGACGTTTGTTTGAAACTTAGAGTGAGAACGAGAAAGATAGTAAAAAATGAAAAGATTGAGGGTAAAAAGTTATACAAAAATAGTAGATACGGACTAATAACAACAACACATGAAATACAATTACAATAATCTAAGTTTCAACGGCAAGATAGAATAAAGGGGAAAGAAACATAACACACAACAACCTATCTACGTTGTTTACTGTTTGCTCCCGCTGAGCCGGTGTTCCCAGTACCGCCGGACGAAGCATCGCTCATCACCTTGGGATGCTTCAGCGTCAGGGAATTGAGCTCCTCCAATGTAGTTAGCTTGTGACGACTCCCATTAGCGACTTTAACTACAATAACGCCGTCCTGCGTCCAGCAAGTCCGCATACCAAAATGCTGCCGGGCTTTGGCAAAAATTGCTTGTCGCGTTCGGGTCAGGAATTCTTTCACCGAGACTGATGTACCTTTCAGCTTGGTTTTGGCCCTCCACACTGCAGACTTAAGATCATGATTGCGGAATCTGACCAGAATGGGCCGCTTTGAATCTTTCCTCGGTACTCCAATCCTGTGACAGACACTGAAATCAGGGGCCACAATGTCTTTCAACCCTATGTTGTGGATTGTCTTTAGAATGGTATCCCTGCAGTCCTCCTTATCAGCCTCAGGAACACCCAGGAACAAGAGAGCCTTACGTCGATGCCTTGTTTCAATCGAGTCGGCCATACGGGAACACTCGAGTATCTGCTTTCTGAGGAGGCCAAGCATTGAGAACATGAGCTCGCGGAAGGTCCGGAACTCCTCAGCCACCTTAGCTACTGTATCTTTGGCCGGCCCTCCAACATGCAGCTGTGCCTCAAGGTCAGCCATCCTCTTCATGAAGCTGTCTTCAAGATTTTCCTGTGCCACCCGGATCTCTTCAAGTTGTGCCATGATGTAGTTAAGTGTTTATAATCTTGAAAAGTGACCAAATGTGTGTGAAGTGGCTGGCAGGTGGTGTGCTTCAAGAATTTAGTTTACATAAACTTGTGTATTTTAGTACAACCGTAAGTACTCTATATTTGTAACTTTAGCACAAAAAAAAATTGTCAAAAAATATTAGGTTTTGATTAAAATAATTAAAATTAAATTTTAAACTTGCAAAAAAACGTGTTAACTTTTTGACACCTACCCCCGAAAGTCTTATAAGAAAGAAAGTCTTAGAAATTATATATCATATCATATACAAATTAATTGACATATTGTATTATTGATTAACATTATTTATTGACTATTGTAAAATGTGACGCGCAGGTGTAATGCATACCACAATTTAATGTTACCGTGGAAAATCAACTATTTAAAGCTAATCTTGTAAGCGATTTGGATGTTACATCTGTTAGCTTGTAAGAACAAATGAATAAATGAATATAAGTGCTAAACGTGCCATTATTAATGATAATCTCTTAATAAATCACACACAATCGTTTCTTATTTTTAAACGTCGATCGCAAACTCGATTCCAAACTTGATCTGTAATATCAAAATCGCGCCAAGAGTACCAAATGTAGGATCGAGCTAATGTCAAATGTCAAACGGAATCTAAAAAGGAAAAGAAAGTCTGCGGGATTGAAGCTGGTTCGGTATTGGAACGGGATTAAGATTGGTATTGGATTCCAGAGTAAGCAGTAGCAGTTTTAAATCCCAGGCGGGCCGTATGCTTGTTTGCCTCCTTGGTAGTATAAAAAAAACAACAAGTACATTATAACTCGCAGTTGCATAAGCTGTGGCTACTTCACAAAAAGCATCTACAATGTCAAAATAATTACTTGCGCCAGCTTTGCTATAGAGTCGATCATATAGCGCATCCTGTTCTTGCCAGTAAACGCTGCTACTACTGGCACCAGGTCTACTAGAGTTACGTCTAAAGCCCAAACCACACGCCGGGATATTTCGGAAACTGAAATTTTAGTCATTTCTGGAATAATGGCGTACAGTCAAGAGAGCACTGAAAAAAACGCGCTTAATTAATAGTAGAAGTCCGTGGTCGAAATTCGTCAGAAATTGCTTTCCACAATCCTTTTCTGTGCCAAATCTCACACTACTCCGTACACAAAAATGTATCTAGAAAGAGGTACAATCTTTTTAACCCACTTCAAAAAAAGAGGAGGTTCTATGTTCGACTGCATGTTTTTTTTTATGTATGTTCACCGATTTCGCTCCCGTTTGTGGTCCGATTCTCAAAATTCTTTTTTTATTTGAAAGAGTATACTCTTGAGGTGGTCCCATTGGCACCAACCCATTATCTGTTGATGGAATCCCAGGGAAATCGAGGGCAACCTTCAAATGCTATAGGTATCAACAATGGTTTCCTGTTTTTAAATAAAAACAAAACTATAAATTATTTATTATGAATTTATACAACTACATATTACATCTTTACATAAATTAATGCTATATATATATACAAGAATAATATGAAAAAACTTATTTATACCTACTAACTAAACCTAAATATGAAAAACTAATTAATTAAATAAAAGGCGTCATAATATTCCTCCGAATCACTGTCAACCGGAAAAGTGCCCAAAAGTGTCGTTTAGCATAAAAAGGTTTCTATAATTTTACAGTAAATATACTACACAGTGAAATCAGCCTATACACAACACAACGTGAGTTTTATTTTTTAATTCATACTTACTTTTCTAATAAAACTAATTTGGGGTGTTTGGGCATTTTACTATACTAAGAATAGCTTTTAATATACTAACTGAGTATACAAAGTAGAGCTTTGCTGTATAAGTTGTAAAGCAGCGAATATCGAATGCACCAGCCATTGTCGACCTTCTCAATGCTGATAGGTGCCAAGCCAAATACTCGTGATATACGGAATACGAACGTTGTGGCTCCAGTCACGATACATTTGGTAAGCATAGCTGCATCTGGATTCATAGTGGTGTGGAACCTGGTGGAGCATAATAATATATAATAAGTTATGTTTATTTATTTTATTTTCCTGCAAAAAATTATACAGGGGCTTTAGGCATTTTCTGGTGCATTTTCTAGGTGGGCATAGCAGCTGTAACACAGGTCTATGACCTAGTACGGTTGCTATAGATATAGTTTATGTACATTCTAGCTATATTTAAGTACTTTAAGTAATTAAGCCATAACTTATAATGTATCGTTAGCACAATAAAGATTATTATTATTATTATTATATATATATATATATTATTATTTTCTACCAGTCAACCTAGGGTGATGCAGAGCTATTAATATAGCAAATATTACAATTATTACAATATGCCATCATATTAATATTAAGTATATTCTTCTTCTCAGTGTACGGAAAAATCTAAAATGATTTATGTTACACTGTTAGCTATAAGTTAATACTAAGAAACACTATAATAATAATAATAATAACCCCCCCGGGGGATCACCGTGCCGTGGTGGGGGGGCTTACGGGTACTGGGCACTGAATAATGGTTCAACAACTAACCGCACTATATTGGCTTTAACATCTTGCCACCAATTTACACACACCTACCCAAACTAACGATCCCAAACCCCAAGAAACATGATGGAAAACAGAGAAAATAGAAGATATAATTTACGGCCGCTTCCCGGGGGTCGCCGGGGCGCATCTGGAGCCGACGCTGGATGCCACAGCATACGAACCGTAGGCGACGGGGGACTGAGCAGGCGGGTTCCCCTCGAACAATCAACTACAGCCGATCGATCATCTTCACCTTTATCTACCATTTCTTCTGAGCATACGCTCTTTTCTAATGTACCATCTCCTTCTTCAACGCATAGCCTTTTCCGTTCACGAAACTCATCACCATCATCTTCAGGACAAGGTCAGCAGTTACATTAGCCATCAATCATTCACCCACTGCTGGCCAATCACGGTCACATTCATCATTATCGTCAATGACAGTAGATGTTGTCCATGAGGCTAATGCCGACATTCTTAGACCCACTACTGCCAGATCACGCGCGAGACGTAAATGGACAATTGAAATGAATATGTTCATATGGCGCACGTACCTCATCACCAGCCAATTAGAAACACAAACTCGAGGGTACTTAGTCCCACTTCACAGAGCATTCACTGACAAATTTCCAGAGATGAATGCATCGTAACAAAGTGTAGGAGATCAACGTAGAGCAATTGTTAACAACAAATTATTGCCCACAAATACACTGGAAGAAATAAGAAACGAAGTCACACAACAGCTACAAAACACTGGACAGCCTACGCCTACTTTTACACAAACAACCGGTAGAATGAGATGGTCAAATGAAATTAACGAAGCAATAGTCCGCATATATTTTGAAATAACAGAACTTGAAACAAATTTAACTTCATATCGAAAAAAGCTACACGATAAATTTATACAGATATATCCACATTTATCTCACCTTTCCGAACAAAGAATATCCGACCAACGTAGAGTAATAATTAACCAAAATATGATACCTAAAACCAGAATAGACCAAATCATTAAAGAAGCAGAAACAAACATACAATTAACACAAAACACACTCACACTATCACACATTAACCCCTCACAAAATAATGCAACACAATCTACTAGCGATTTAACTCAAAACCCCTCGGAACAAGCAGAGATACCGAATACACAAACCAATCAGTTAGCGGAACAACACAATACAATGACCCATGCAATAAGACAATTAGAAATTGATAATCAGTTTTATTCAGCACTAGACAAATTTAAAAACTCAGATCCTACAGCAAGGCCTTATCTTCCTAGGCAAAAGCCATCACAAAAGTTAGCTGCAATAGTTGAACACATTAACAAACATATTCTACCCAATATTTTAACCGCAGATCAAGATTATACATCATTCCAAGCAACTATATACACTGCTGCCTATACAGCAGTGGTTTCCAATGGTACCAAAGTTAATCCTGAGAGAACCACTACGACGGACTCCAAACCATTTTGGCAGCGCCGCCTCGAAAGAAAGATCGAGAAGTTTAGATGTGATATAGCTAGATTAACACAGTATATACAGGGCAATAGAAGTAACAGAATTATTACGGCAGTAGAACAAATCAAAAATAACTATCAGACACACGCACAGTACGAAAATATAAACACAGAATTGGAACACTTTTTAGACACACTAAAACAGAAATTAAATGCAGCATCCAGTAGGTTAAAAAGATATTTAACCTGCACAAATAGGAAAAAGCAAAATAGGCAGTTTGCGAACACTGAAAAAAGTTTCTACAGAAATTTAATTTCACCCAGTAATCAAAACAGTTCTCAATCACAAAAATCACCGTCACCAGAAAGTCTGCACCAATTTTGGGCAGGTATATGGGAAAATCCCGTAGAACACAATAAAAACGCCGACTGGGCACACACCATTTCTGAAGCTACCAACCACATAGACAACATGGAATTTGACCACATTGAAGTAGACACGTTTATACGTGTTATAAATCGCACTCACAACTGGAAATCGCCCGGGACTGACAACATACACAACTACTGGTACAAAAAATTTACACACATTCACCCATACTTACTCAATCACCTGAACTCTTTTATACAATCTCCTAATAATATGCCCGAATATATTACACATGGCATAACTTACATGTTGCCGAAAGACAACGACACAGAGAACCCTTCAAAATATAGACCCATAACGTGCCTTCAAACAGTATACAAAATCCTAACAGGTTGTATAAGCGAATCGATCTACAATCACCTGTCCAAATTTGAAATTCTTGCTGAACAACAAAAAGGATGCAAGAAAAATAGCCAAGGTTGTAAAGAACAACTCACAATAGATGCAATAACAACCAATGAAGCGTTCCACAAAAAGTTAGATATTCATAGCATGTTCATAGATTATCGCAAGGCCTTCGATTCAGTTCCACACACCTGGCTAGTCCATACACTGAAACTGTACAAAATCAACCCAACTATCATACAATTTTTAGAATCCTCAATGCAAAATTGGAAAACTGTACTAAAATTAAATCAACATCCCATCCCTATAACTACTGAACCGATTCGTATTCTACGCGGGATATACCAAGGAGATGCTCTTAGTCCACTCTGGTTTTGTTTGGCACTCAACCCACTCTCTACTCTACTTAACAATAGTAACGCTGGATTTAATTTAACTTCCGCTGATAGTCAATTTTGTTTAACTCATCTACTGTATATGGATGATATTAAACTATATGCAAGCAACAAAGTTGATCTTTTTCATTTAGCTGACATCACGCAACAGTTTTCAAACGACATATGTATGCAGTTTGGCGTTGATAAATGTAACATTTTATCAATAACTCAGGGCACAATAGAAAAGAATAGATATTTCTTGGAATCTGGCGAAAATATAGAACCGATGGATGACTACGCTACGTACAAATATTTAGGATTTAAGCAGTCTAGGAAAATATTACAAAAAGAAACTAAAGAAGAATTAACTAAAAAATTTAAATACAGATTAAATCTAATATTAAAATCTCATCTTAACTCCAGAAACATAATAAAAGCCATTAACACATTCGCCATCCCCATACTCACATACTCATTTGGAATTATAAAATGGACACAAACGGAATTGAAAAACCTACAACGAACAATAAACACCCACATGACGAAACACCGCAAACACCATCCAAAATCATCCATAGAAAGGCTGACACTATCCCGAAAGGAAGGCGGTAGAGGATTAATAGACATACAGAACCTACACAACAAACAAGTAATCACACTAAGACGATACTTCCACCAAAAATCTGAACATTCATCTCTTCACAAACACGTTACATACATCGACAAAAAACACACACCACTCAACTTACAAGACATACAAAAACAACCAAACGAAACACTCAATACCATACAACAAAAAATCGCAATGTGGACAGGAAAAAGTCTTCACGGGAGACACCGAACCGATCTATGCCATAATCACGTCGACAAGGAAAAGTCGAACGAATGGCTCAAGAAAGGGGACCTGTTCCCAGAAACAGAAGGATTTATGCTTGCGATACAAGACCAAATTATCACCACCAGAAATTACAAGAAATTCATTATTAGGGATCACAATCAAACTACTGACTTATGTAGACATTGCAATTCAGCTTCAGAAACGATTCAACATATAACGGGCGCCTGCAAATCTCTCGTACAGACAGATTATAAGCACCGTCATGACCAAGTAGCAGCAATAGTTCACCAACATTTAGCACACCAATATAATGTCATTAATAAAAAAGCCCCATACTACAAATACAAACCTAACACAATACTCGAAAGCAACACCTGCAAAATTTACTGGGATCGAACCATCATAACCGACAAAACAATTCACTACAATAGACCTGATGTAACTGTTCACGACAAAACTAGCAATACCATTTACATTATTGACATAGCCATACCTAACACACACAACATCCAAGCAACCATATATCAAGACTTAGCAATAGAATTAAAAACTCAATGGAGAGCACAAACAGTACACATTGTCCCTATAGTTTTATCATCTACAGGAATAATACCAAAAACTCTAATCAAGAGCCTTGACATTTTACACATGCCTACACACTCATTACACTTATTACAAAAAGCCACTATACTTAACACTTGCCGTATTACCCGTAAGTTTATGTCATCATCTACAACATCAGCATACGTAATTTAACCCTTTACGCTTGGCTTCGGCCCGCGTCACTGGGTAAAACCCCCTCCAAAAAAGGGAGAAAAATAAACAAAACAAAAAAAATAATAATAATAATTTTTATTTCAAGTGACCAGTACTCATTGTTGTTAGTAATACATATATCTTAACCTATGTTAGTAAAGACATACAATACATTAGTTAAATGTTTGTTTACATTACAGTGTGCAGGCACACTGTCATCACCGCCTCACTACTCCGTGAGAAATGGCACAGCAATGACCAATGTACCTGCAATCCAGCCTCTCAGCAATCATGGCCAGAACGCTGTTGGAACTATCCCGCACCCTGCGCACCAGGGATGCACATCGTTTGCGCATAGTAGTGTAAAAGCAGTCGACTCGCGACTCGGCAAACATCCCGGATGCACTACAAAAGCGGGGTAGCCCAGTATAAAAATACATAGTACATAGGTACTATGTATTTTTTATACAAAAAAAATATTGCATATATATTTTCAATGATATCATCAAAACTATTATCAATTACATAAAGAGAGGTAGATCAACTTACTAGCGAGCAAGCCTGACTGGGTAGGGACCTCCAATTTACAGAAGACCATAGCCAAATTACTAAACATAGTAATGTAGTTGTGTTCCTGTGTGTGAGTATAGTGGAATAGGAATACTTTTCTTTCAAAACGCATCCCTAAATCAGCGCTGGAGACCTGCTCTAGCACTCATTTAGAGATGTGTTTTGAAAGAAACGTATTTCTATTTCAGGGATACTCCCATCTTAAAGCACTGTTGTAAAAATGGGATGGCAACACGCAAGTGATACCTCTGATATTGCAAGCGTCCATAGGCTACATTGTTTGCCACCCAAGTATAAAAAAGAAGTAGGTACTTCAGCAAGGTCCTTCTAAAGTCAACGTTACCCGTCTCAACGGTACAGAAAGTCCAAGAATAGTGTAAGAAGTTTTATAACTGAAGTTATGTACATACCAGATAAACCTCCGTCGAGTTACAATAAGTACCTAAATAAACCTCTTGTAACAGTAGGTACTTACGTACAAATATAATAAACGATTTTGTTCATATAACATTATGTCGCATAGATAAAATCTTTAGTATATTTTGTACTGTCCAAAAGTAAATAAATATAATTTGGTTACTTTTAACCGACTTCAAAAAGAGGAGGTTATCAATTCGTGTGTATTTTTTTGTTATGTTTGTTACCGCAGAATTCCCTTATGGACCGATTTGAAAAAAATATTTTTTTGTCTGAGAATACATACTTCCAGTTTGGTCCCATTTTCATCAAAAGAAAGTTCTGATGATGGGATCCATGAGGAATCGAGGGTACTCCTCAAAAATTAAATAAACTCAAAGAAGACCACAGATGGCCACCTGAACTTCTCAATAATAGGTATTTTACGGATGGCGATTAAATAAGTTGCTAAGGTAGCTAGGCAACGGAACTTCATAATTAAACAATGTAATCTAGCCGTTTTTAAGGTTTTTGAAATTCTGCATCTTGCCGTACTGAAGTCGGTTTTTTTTTTGTTAAAATTATTATTGTATACTTTATTGTACACCGTTAATATTATTTTTACAAAGAACTGTTTATATAGGTTTGTACAATGGGCGGCCTTATCGCTAAGCGCGATTTCTACCAGGCCTACAATTTATAATATTAGTTAGAAAAAATGTTTGAAATTAAGAAATAATAAAATATATGATTATGATAATATCGCACCTACACCATGGAAAAATGACTTAAGTTAAAGCGTGTTTGTTGTGCAATTTACATCTTATTCTTTACATCTAAGGTTCAAAATTGCCCAGTGACATTTCTTAAGTAACGCCAGTTTTTTCTACTTAGGATGCGATATTATAGAGATTACTCAAATTCAATAACTCAATTCACTAATTTTATTTAAAAAAATAAGAAATGATTGACTACATTTCGAAAAACCTGATATGTTGGATTAGTTTTTGTTATTGTAGGCATGTTAAAAGAGTTCAATTTGTGACATAGCGTTACAAACAAAAGAAACAAAAATAAACCGGCCAAATGCATGTCGGGTCACGCACAATGTAGGGTTCCGAAATTGCCATTCCCAATAATGTGGACTAAGAATAAGGTATCTGTGGTTTCAGAATTTATGACCTTTGAGAACATAGGACAACGGTAACAATTTTGGGGAAGTCTTGCAATAAGTCGCATTAAAAGGGTCACGGGAAAGGAGGTGGAAGAAGAAGGGGGAGGGGAGTCACTCCGCCTGGCGATTTTTTATATTGAATATTGAAATTCTAAAATTTTGTAGGTATAAAATTATATGATACCTAATATTTGGAGGAATTTGGAGGAGACCTATGCCCAGCAGTGGGACGTGTAAAGGTTGAGGTGTATGTATGTATGTATTTCTGCTCCTACACATATTGCAGACTACGAAAAATTACAAAGAATAAGAGATCCTGAATTCGTGTTTTTTTTCATTTCAGAAAAAATAGAGGAAATTATAATTATATAGAAAGGCTTGAGACAACAGCCCACAGTTACAGATTTCTATAATTCAAAAAACTTGATTCAAGACCCAATCTAATTTTAACTTATCCAATAACATTTTATAAGTTAATCGGCTAGTACTCGTAAACTTGTGAAGTCTACTTAGCTGTGATAGTTTTCCTTTTAATTTCGTTATATATACTACTACCGTGATTTTTTTCACATTTCCAAATACCACCATTTGGCTGGCACACTTGACTCTAGCAAAAATTTGCACTTAAAAGCTTAATATTTCACAAACGAATCCCTCAATCAAAAACCTGTCTTAACAAACCTACAATATTTTTAAAAGACCAATTTAACAATACCCAACACCATGGAGTAGTGAAGAAAAAAAAGAAACATCCCACTTCACATGTACAGGAGATACCCTAGAAAAAAATATTTTTTAAGATTTTGTTACCTACCACTTTGTCGGCATGAGTAATAATAATATGTATATTCGTGCCAAATGACAGCTTTCTAGGACTAAAGGTGTCTGAGCAAAGCTGCAGACAGACGGACGGATGGACGGACGGACATAGCGAAACTATAAAGATTCCTTGTTTACTTCGAAACCCTAAAAAACCATCATATAAATAGGTTTGTTTCTGATGAAACGTGCGATACACAAATTACGTGTTTGTTCAACTATTTTTATGTCAAGAAGGTATTTTATAATTATAGATACAAGTTATTCAAGTCGCACGGCTTAAGAAGTCGTTTATTTTAAAGAATCTAATACATTTTTGTACCTATCTTTATTTTTGAATATTGGACATGGCGACATAACTCGCGCAAACTGCTGTAGTCAGACTGTAGAAATACCTCCTCGACCGGCGCTGTCCGTAAAGCTGGTAACAAAAATATTTTTTTAGGTAGTGAAGGATCAGGTTACTCTAAAAAGAGGTAGGATACCATAGTAGTAAGGAAGCCCGAGTGGAGAAGAAACCTTACAGAAGACCACAGCCAAATCACTAAACACAGCAGTGTCGATGGGTTTCTGTGTGCGTGTACAGCTTTACAACTCATTTAGGGATTTGTGTTTAACGAAATGTTTTTTAATATTGAATTGCCTAGGCAATTCAATATTAAAACCTTGGTGTTTAAATTTAGGCAACACGCAAGTGATACCCCTGGAATTGCAAGTACCCATTGACTACGATAACTACTTACCATCACGCAGGTCATAAGTTGTTTGCCACTGAAGAAGTATTTAAAAAAAGGTTTCGTAAACTTGTTGCGGTCTGTTTGAAGATGGTGAATTTTCTAAAACATACCTTTCAGACTTTTCTGTGCTTCAGAAAGCACGTAAAGTAGCCACGTCAGAAGCCGTTTCAAATTGCCGACTATGAGAGTGAGGAAAAAGAATGTGCATTTTTGTTTACTTACACACTTGCACTGTAATATATGCCGCACAGTTGGCTAACCATCTTTGAGACCGAGCCGCTCTGACCAGAATCAGTCTGAAGGATACCTAATCAATCATCTAGATTTACCATTCAATCAATCAATCAGCCTGTTTCAGTACGCTATTGAATTTAGTTGTCTCCCTTCTACGAAAGGCAAAGGACCAGGAGACACCTTCTTGGATAAGGATGCTAGGTTAGACTGGATACGTCCAGTCTAACATAGCAACCTTCTTATAGTCATCGGTCGTTGTAGTCGGACGCGTTCTAACTTACTTTTACTAAGTATATAGTAGTCTCCACTGCAGAACTTATCATTAACAATATAACGTCTGGTAACAAAAAGGTATGAAAACCTTCAAAGTATTACGCGATGTAGACCCGCCGGCTGATTCTCTAAGAAACAGCGATCGCAAACTGACAGTTGTGATTATTGTTCGGTGACGGCACACACGATTGCTATACGTTAAAAAGGCTCGGTTTTCGCTCTTACGGAATACCGATTTTCAATCTGACAGCCAGATTTTGCTCCGTTTTCGCGGTCGCTCTTACGGAATACCCCTGCCGTTGTCCATTGTAGTAATAATATAATGTTGTCTATTAAAGTGAAGTATAAGATGGATGCTCGTATCCAACAAGAGTGCACGGTGTCTGGTGCACTGGGACTTATACTCCGTCTGTCACGGATCTTCGGAATAGCTTCCCTCAAATTTGAGAGCGTGCATGACGGCTGGCGCATCTGTGTCACGCGTGCCGCTAGCATATATGGAAAGATCGTTCTATTACTTTTGTGTAAGTATTTTTCTTTTGTTATTGTTAACATTAAATTAACATTATTCAAGAGAAGTAAGACACCATCAATCTCCACCTTACAGACAGCGACTTGTATATAAAGAATAACAAAAAGATAACGGTAAAAAAAATGCATTTAACATTTAGGCATATCAAAAAACATGCCATTTCCAACTGTAGGGAAATGTGAAAAGAATGTGGTGAAAATAGTTATTGGAATAATGAAAAATCAAAAAATAATAACAAATATCCAGACACTCAGGTACTTTCAAAATATGTAAAAAAATGTGCCTCTTCATTTATTTGAACAATGCGATCCTGAGAGAGATATTGGAGAGAGATAGATTTATTTATATTAGCATCTCTAATAATATCATAAATAATGCAAAAGTAACCCTTTTTGTTCTTTTTTTAACGACTAAACGATTAAAAATTCTATTACAAAGGCAATTCTTTAAGCAACAAGCTACTTAGTATCAATATTTCACAAATTCTCACTTTCAGGTTCTCTTGACATAATAGCGGCTTTACTCATGAGTTTCTCTCTCAGCGCTGGGGTTATCAATTCAGCCAGTTTTATCCTTGTGTGTACTATGTCACTAACCACGACATCATCAGTAGCACTTGCGGATGCCTATACTGGAGTTCATAGGATGCAGGAAATGGTCACTTGCTTGTCACAGATTCAGAAGGTATGAGGTTACGTCCTGGTGGTAAAAAAGAAAGTGCTGTATATAATATTGGTTGTATAGCCAACAAGGTGGACCAATGATCAAAACTGAATGCTGTAGGCCTTTGTCCAACTGGGGACATATTTTAGCCAACTTAATCATAGTGCAGATGATGCCTATTCTTTTTTTTTATTAGAGATATTCGCCCCTGAAAATATATATAATAATATGGGGAATTTACAGCCATTCAGTTCATGACGACAAGGTGTACTAGACTTGCTAAAACATTTATGGATCGCACAAAGAGTCCGGTGTTGGAATCAAGCCTCAACACTTGGCGCGTCGTCGCTGTCGCGTTCTACACCTATAATCAAAGGATTTTTTTTAAATTCCTTCGTTCCTTTACATATTATATACTTTGCAAGGGGCGGGACATAATACATATTAATACTTTTCCAACACTCTATTTTTTTAGATAAATACCGAACTTAGTCAGTACAGACCACATGCTTCATTTTTGAAAACGGAACGACTCATGGCGGCTTGGTCACTCGGCCCTGGTATGGGTGCTACGCTGGCATTAGCAATTGTCTCTACATTTACAAAAAAAATGGAAAATATCTATCTTAGTAGTAAGTATATGTACTTTGCCATTCAACGTGGTAATGCCGCTAGCCTTCTGGGCTCGTTTGTTGTATTTCGACGCTTAAACAGTCTTCGTTTGTATTATTTGTTTTTTTTGTACTTCAGTTCAATTTAGTATTACTTGTCATGACTGAATGACTGATTCATCAACGCAAAGCCGGAGAACACCGCTGGAGCTTCAAACTTGAAAATTTACACTTGAATATTAACTATGAATTTTTGGAAATTTATCTCTAAACGGGTGAAAATTTGTTTAAATCGGTTGAAGTCAGAACGGCCGGCTAATTCTCTAAAAAACAGCGATGGAAAACTGACAGTTGTGATCGCAAAATTGACAGTTGTGATTGCTCGGGGACGGCACAATCTATTGACTAAATGTCAAAAAGGGCTCTTACGGAATACCGATTTTCAATCTGACAGATGGATTTTGCTCGGTTTTTGCGGTGGCTCGGTTTTTGCTCTTACGGAATACCCCTGCGGGCCACTATTCATATCATATTATTATTCAATTTATAATTAAGAAAGGAGAGATGAAAATGAACGGAACATTTTTGAATCCCAGGGATACTCCATCGCAAAATGGATGTTACAATGTTTGCGCCATTCAAGTGATCTTGAAAACGTCCATAGGATGAAGGTTTTTACCTGGCTGTCAAAGGAGGACAGCAAAGTTAGTAGTAGTAGTTCTACTACAAAAACTTGATTCTATCTTTCTATCATAAGAATTTGAGTTTTTACTATTTCTTTCTCTTACAGTTCTTCTCAAAACCTTCAACGGAACGTTTTACTTGAAGATTCTGATGATTAAAATGCTTATTATCCAGATTGCGTTAATACATAAAACTATTCTATGTTCATTCAAGCACTTTAATGATTGCTTGCAACATATACTGGAACGGATATCTAATAATTGTTAGTACTTTTTATCGAGTTGAAAGTTAGATATATATTATAATTGTGAAATTAACCCCGTCTTGTTTGGGTTTGGTTTAGTTTTAGGACCCATACGCTTGTCATTCACCGTGGTAGTCAAAATTACTCTAAGCTAAAACAAAAATATTCTTTGAATTATTCATACACAAGGGGTCACCCGCGACTTTGTCCGCGTGATAATTTCGAATATTTTCCCCGATTTTGCAAGATATCTCACTACTGCTCCGCCCCTATAGATCACAGCGTGATGATATATGGCCTATAGCCTTCCTGGATAAATGCACTATTCAACAAAAAAAAAATTTTTTTTTAATCGAACCAGTACCTTCTGAGATTAGCGCGTTCAACCAAACAAATAAACAAACTCTTCAGCTTTATTATATTAGTACCTATAGATAGTATAGATTAAGTTTTAACTATATCCTCTTATAATAATAATAACTCTTATATTTTCTTTTTATCCGTATGCAACAGGTAAACACAATGAATCTGCAAAGACGCTTCATCGTCTGGGCGACCTGTATTGTGATCTTTGTGAAGTGGTAAAGAAAACGTGAAATTAAATTTGAATTTGACTTTGAAGTCATGTAGAAGCTCCTGTTTCAGGATCAATAATTTTAGCAGGAATTATATTAAAGTTAGGTGGTTACGGTTTATTACGTTTAATATTTTTTTTACAAGAAATTAATAAGGTATATATTCTATTGAATGAAGCTGACATCACTCCAAGACGTAAACAAGCGGTGGACAAATATGATCATGTTTCAGAATTTCGTAAAAAGCTTAAGTGGTTATATATATACGATACCATACGACTTCTGCGGAATGCTCAAATTCTTTCAATGTTGTACAGTATATTGTTTGACCCTTTAAATCCTGCATGTCTTAAAGGACGTTCCGAGTTCCTTCATAACACACATACGAAACTCTAACGATCGTCAGAAAACCTAAAGTTGAAGATGCCACAGTATTCCATATGTTTTTTATGACAAGTCTTTCACAGTTTAAGCTGTACGTCTGTGGAATGCACTGCCATTGCATATTAGATGCGCACGATCTTTGGTCACATTAAAACTATGGTTAAAGAACACTAGTTGTCACTATAATGTATTTATCATATTATATCTTTATATATATATTTCTTGTGTGGGTGTGTATGTCACTGAACTCCTCCTAGACGGCTGGACCGATTTTGATGAAATCTTGTGTGTGTGTTTGGGTAGGGCCCTGGATGGTTTAGATTCACAATTGGACCGTGGTTGCTGTCGGTATTTCAGCTTTTTCAGGCAGGACGACATCTGCCAGGTCCACTAGTCATGTATATATTATTAGTAATACGCCATAAGCTACCATGTTTTCTATCAATAAGTCCATCCTAAGGTTGTCTGGAAGAGATCGCTCTTAGTGATAAGACCGCCCATTGTGCCTACTTGTTTGTATATTGAATTCTCGTTGTAATTAGTTTTAGTACTTATGTAGTGTACAATAAAGAATATTCTATAAGTATATCTAGTGACAAAAATTGCGAAAGAGAATAATGATTATAAGGTTTGGACATATGGAAATAATGGTTTGAGATGTCTGAGTTTAATTTATCTATAGTATTTATGTATTTAAAAGTAAGTTTAACAATGTCTGGTTGCCGTAGTAGAGACTCTGTCTAGTTTAAATTATGTTAGACCATTTGTAATGGAAAGAACACGAACAACGTTTAGACAAAAATAACTGATTGCAGTTTAAAAAAAAATGATTCGTTTTTAAAAATTATTTTCAATGCAGTTTAGTGTAAAAGAAAATATACTTCATTATCAAAATACCGTAATTAGAATATTGGCTTTTATTGATTACAGTACACGTGCCGGACTTATTCAATGTAGTGACACATTTTGTATTATTAATAAACTACTCTCTAGAAATGATCATGATTGTGGAGCCATGTCACCGAACTCACAGACAGGTACCGTACATTATGTAATTACAAGATACTTAGCACAAAACAATGTTATAGCACATTCGCAATTTAAATGTAGCCTCACATGTTTTGTTTGTCCACAAAGCCTCCTTCGTCTAAAGTATTTGGTTTCTGACTGTCCTTACCCATCAGCGGATCGCAACCTTTATCACTTCATTGGTCCATCTTTCTGTACTCAGAAACTGACGAAAATTTTAGCAGCAACGTTTTCAGAAAATAAATTTGATATTTTTTATCCAAATATTTTTGAGGACAATTGTTTTTGCAGATTAATCGCACAAAGCATTTGATCAGTCTATTCTTGCGAATTGTTCCACTGGAGAACCAAGAGCTCATACCGGAGCTTGATTTATTCTACAATCACCTTTTGATGAACAGAGCCGTGTACGCTCCTATGAGCATGTTGAAACTTAATAGAAGCTTATTAGTTACGGTAAGATAAAATATCCAAAAAATATTAAATGGAGAAAAAAATATAAACGAGTAGATAATCTATTTCAAAGATATTATAAGAAAATCTATTCCGATCTAGAATTTAAAGCATTGGATTTCCAAGCAAACGCTCTGCCTAAAAGAGATGAACTTCTAATCGTCTTCTCAGTAAACACGTTCGATTGCATTCAGTCATGGTCATGAGCTGACCTTATTCATTAGCTCACAACTTATATCAGGCCATGGGTCCACCTTGTTGAACAATAACTAATTTTATTTCACTTTCAGATATTTGGAAGTGTCCTGACTTGCCTGATTGTTGTGATACAGATGTAAATACTACAAAGGAGAACAAAAAGATACCATAATATTCAAGTACAAAAAGTGTACCCAGGCTTATTCAACTATTTGTAAGATTTAAATATTTGCTTCGTTGGTCTAGTAATCATTCGCTGCGACTGCTATTAACGATGTTTCCGTTTTGTCTTTAGATTAGATGCTCGGAGTTGGCTTCAGAGAGCACGTAAACGTGATCGCCTGTTCACTCTAGCTTTAACTGTAAAACAGGGGTATTTTTGCGAGATATAATCAGCCTATATGGTACTCTACACTTTATCTCTGTCCCAAATTTCATAAATATTCCTAGAGCTCTTTCAGTGTAACTGAGTACAAACAACCATCCAATCTTTTACATTTATAGTACAACTAGGAAGCGCGGTAGAAACTTATGCAGTATATCCTTTATCCAGGATATATTATAATTATATACTATCCTACTAATATTATTATTGTAAAAGTTTGTGGGGATGGCTGGATATATAACTTATGAATGTTTGTTACTCTTTCAAGTAAAGACGACTGAACGGGTCTGAATGAAATTTGGCATAGAGATAGAATATAGTCTGTAGTAGCATAGAGGCTATTTTTTATCGTAATAACCGACATGTACACGGGCAGAGCCGCGGGAAACAGCTAATATAATAGATGTATACTTGGTATTGCGTTTTCCACACTTGGTGCCTACTTAAGATGGCTACGTACATAGGTACCTATATAATACATACATGAGTACATCAACGCTCTCTTGGAAGAAAATCCCAATTGTGACTTGTTTGCGGATGGATGGAAGAAGATTTTGTCAGTGTGTCTGAAGCTCTATGAGAAGTCTGTGTGATAGTGAGTAGTGTCTTTGTTTTTATTTTTGTTTTCTTTATTATTTTGTTCTTATCTATCTATGTGATTTTTTTTGTAATTGTCTTGATTAGTGTAAGTGGCATATAGCCGTTCTAATTAAGGATAAATAAATAAAATAAAATAAATAAAATAAATTATTCGTAAATAATCGGCCGGCTGATTCTCTAAGAAACAGCGATCGCAAACTGACAGTTGTGATTGCTCGGTGACGGCACACACGATTGCTAAACGTCAAAAAGGCTTTTGCTCTTACGGAATACCGATTTTCAATCTGACAGCCAGATTTTGCTCGGTTTTTGCGGTGGCTCGGTTTTTGCTCTTACGGAATACTCCTGCGAATCTCTAGTGATGAACATGATTGATGTTATGTATCTGGGTGTAATTTTGTTTGTATTTACAAATATATAATGGTGTTTATTAGACTGGTTTATTGCATGTCATAAGAGTTCAAATTGGTTTTACTGGTATGTTGACCTACTTTTGTTTAAACCTATGAAAATGTAGAATTATATTATTTACGAAATTAAGACGTAAGCTTACAATAGCTCTACACTTGCCATAGGCAGATCATGGCTGTACTGCAACAGGGCAGCTGTGCCATGATTATGGTAAGCGTCTCATCCCCTTTTTAAATTAAAATTCTTTGAAGGCCTCTGCGTGTTGGACCTACGAGTATGTCCCCGCGTAAGCCTTCCAAAGGCCCGGGTATTCGCCTTAAATAATAATAATCATCTTTATTTTCTCTCCAACAACCAAAAACAAATATGTTTGTGCATAAAAAAATAGTTTAAAACAATATTAGGAATTGGTTGTGGAGCGCTGGTGGCTATGGTAGGTATAATAAACCTGTAGTACATAATATATTATATTATATATATTTCCTATCCTTTATATATAGTACATATAAATGATAGGAAACTACCCGTGATAAAGGGAGATGTATGTACTAATACACGTGTTTTAGTAAATTCATGTTTTAAGTCGAAAGGAAATAAAAAATAACACACATTGGAATGATATACTACGAAAAGACGACCATAATACGAATAACATAAAAACAACTCCCAATTCTCATTTCATTATTAAAACAATATTATAATAATTTATTTATTTCACACAACATTAAATACACTGTAATAAACATATAGATATGTTAAAAAATCATACAATTTATTACCTCATCGTATCAACAAACAGTTATTCATTTGATCAACAATAGGTACCTACGTATTCTACACACTAAAATATAATGGCACCGCTCTAAGTAGACTAAGAATTGCATTTTAACTCTACTTAAAGTAGCGAAATAAAACAATGAAGTACTTATTTCTGTTTACACTTTACAGCTGAATAACAACGATTACATACGTCGTGATGCTGCCCATAATCTGAAAAAGAACAACAACATGAATATCACAGTCAGCCTTATTATATCAATCTATTAACTTATTTGTTAGGGACTATTGGAATTTCTTTCTTTAAAAAGCTCTTCTACTTTTATCGATCTGTATTGTTTTTTTATTTTCTCCCACACCTTGTCCTTATAAACCAAGAGTTTTTCATAGTCATCAGCCTATAGGATTCCACTGCCGAACCGACGCAAATAAAAGCCATTTATCACTCTTCGACTTCTCCATGCAGCCACTTTGCAGAGATCATCACTCCACCTAGCGGCGCGGAGTCCTACAGTTCATGTCGTCCGTGTGGTTACGGATTAAGAATACAAATGTCACCACCCCATTCTATTCCGAGGGTGTCGTAAGAGTCGACTAAAGAAGTAAGTTATGGAGACAATATCCACTGCAAGAGAAGGAAAACTCGAAATAAAACCCTATACCATCCCGTCTGGCCAGCGTGGTATAGTAGGCTAATATCCCTCCAAGTATGTGGAGGAGACCCGTGCCCAGCAGTGGGACGTTAATGGGTTGTAATAATGATGATGAATAATACACATGTTTTAGTATCTCCAAGTCAAATTTTAGCGTTGAAAAGGCAATAATGGATTAAAAGAAGATGTAGAACAAATGTTAAAAAGGGATATTAAGAAAAAAGGGTTTTGACATTTAGAAAGGATGGATAAAAGAAGAATAACAAAAGAGGGATATCGTACAAGAATTAATGGAGATGTCGATAGGGGCCGCCCTAGGAGAACAAGTAGCGACCAAGTATATGGGGATTTGCTAAAAAAGGGCCAAATTAAAAGTACCCAGAATCGATGTTCATGCATGAATGTAGAGGAGGCGAAGGAAGTAGCTTTGGATCGAAGTAATTGGCGTACTATAGTCTCTGCCTACCCCACTCGGACACGGGCGTGATGATATATCCTTACTAAGTTTTTAACTTAAGTTTGTGAGAATGGATGGATGGATGTTTGTTACTCTTTCACGTAAAAAATACTGAACGGATCTGGATGAAATTTGGCACAGAGATAGATGATGGTCTGGAATACCACATAGGCAACTTTTTACAGCGATAACCGACATCAACGCGGGCGGAGCCGCGGGCAACAGCTAGTATAATTGTTACCTTTTGACTATTTCATTAGTACTTTATGATAATAGCTACCTACTAATACATATTTATATTTTTTAATCTTTCACACCTTGATCATTCAATTTCATAACAATTAATTAATTTTATTACTAATATTATGTTTAGGTTAATTCAATAAATTATTTTAAAATCTTTAATTAAATTGTAACTGTAATTAATTTTATCCAATATTGTAATAATTATACCACTTATTGTGCATGGTTTTCACTGTTAGCAATAAGATATCTGTGTTATAAATAAATAAATAAATAAAGTATGTATATAAATTACATTTCTAATCAATACTCACTGCAGCTACAAGCGTCCTATTGATAACAAATAACTCAATTGGTGAGTAGGTAACTTGGTTCAGCATAATGTGTCTGTAGAACATCTTCAGCTCAGAAACGATGGCAAAACTCTCTGGACGAGTATACCGCCTCATCTGATTGACCAGGAGCCTGGTCAAGTTCATCTAAACAAAATAGTATTTTTAAGATACATTTTTTAGAAGCCCTGTTTGTGGGAGAATTAACAAATATACAATTAAAGTACATAAAGTATACCCTGTTAGATTTCCTTTAGTAACAACAATAAAGGCTACGATACCTGCTTCACACCAGGCGGTAGGTCCGCCTGGTACTGTCCTATGGGTCGGCAACACGCAGTCCATAGGCTACGGTAACTGCTGAACATGAAAAAAACACCCTTTATCAGTGTAATCCTGTCTCAAACAAGAAATCCATCCTTTCTAAATGTCAAAACCATCTTAATATCCCTTTTTTAACTTTTAAGAGAGGTAGGGTACCATACTAGCGAGCAAGCCCAACTGGTGGTTGTGTAGTTGTGTTCCTGTGTGTGAGTACAGAAGATCTTCAGCGTTCATTTAGGGATGCGTTTTGAAAACATATTCCTTTCCCAGGGATACTCCCATCATAAAGCCCTGGTGTAAAAATATAGGTTGGCAACATGCAAGTGATACTTCTGGTATTGCAACCATCTTTATGCTACGATAACTGCTTAACATCAAGCGGGCCGTATGCTTGTTTGCCACCTTAGTAGTATAAATAAAAACGCATAAAATCTATATTTATTTTATACCTGTTCAAGAGTTCTATGACATGGTTCAATAACCATCAAAAGTTTGATTAATTGATAAAGAGCCCATGCCAATTGCAAAGGTGCATTAGGGTGACCAACCTCTTCAGCGTCCGTGATATCAGCAACTAAAAATAAAACACTAACAATATATTAAGTACTCCGGAAAAAAATCACCTCATCATCTCAGAGCCAAAAGACGTCTACTCTTAATCTTATACCGTATCCAGTATCCACAATGGCCGTTCTTGAGGTGTATGCATTTTTTTTATACCAATTGGGTGGCAAACAAGCATTCGGCCCGCCTGCCTGCTTATGGACGCTTGCAATACAACCCATATTTTTTACTGCTGCACGTAAGCCTCCTCTCTCCCCCTAGAACTTCCACAGCATTCAGTTTTGAGCTGACTCGGTTCATCGGCTACCCACAATCTTTACTATGTCCTCGGTCCGCCTTGTAGAAGTTCTGCCCCTACTGTTTAACACCTTATATTTGTATATATATAGCAACCCATAAATGTCCCACTGCTGGGCACAGGTCTCCTCTCCTCTTTCAAGAGAGAGAGAGAGGGTCTAGGCCTTAATTCACACTCGCTGGCCTAATGCGGGTTGGTGAATCTGACATGTCATTAGAATTACTTCTAAGACATGTGGGTTTCTTCACGATGTTTTCCTTCACGGTTAGCAGATGGCGAATCATTTAATTAGTACATATAAACTCCACAGAGTGAAATTTACATTGGTACTGTCCGGGATCGAACTCACACCTCTTGCGTGCTAGTCGGTTACTTTCCCACTCGGCCACCACCGCTTGTATTTTTTACAAAACTATTTATTAAAATTCAACATATAGAACGCAATGATCAGGTCATAAAACGTGATGATCAGATGTAGGAAGAGGGTCAAAAACAACAACACTAGTATGAATCCATAACTGCTGTCCAGTTGTCGTACTATATCACATAGCGAACAATAAAGTAGTGATAATTGATGCAAAGTTGCTGAAGTTGTATTAACTCCTGGTACACCTGAAAAAAAGCAAATACAAAATTGCTTGAATAAGCCTTTAAAAGAGAGGTAGGGCACTATCCTGGCAAGTGCGAGCAAGCTGGACTGGGGAAGGACCTTCACCTTACAGAAGACCACAGCCAAACAACTATACATAGCGGTGTAGTTGTGTTCCTGTGTGTGAGTTCAGGTCTCCAGCGCTTTCCCAGGAACACTTCCAATTTAAAGCCCTGGTGTAAAAAATGGGTTGGCAACACGCAAATGATACCTCTTGTATTGCAAGCGTCCATAACATCAGGTGGGCCATATGCTTGTTTGCCACCCACCACACTTTGGGAACGATGCAGAACAAGACAGTACAATATTGATTTGTGTTACTTACCTCCAAGAGCATTTCCTGGTCGTGAATCTTTAACACGAATAAGTGGTTTTAGTGATTGTCTTTTTCCCACATTTGATTGAGTGATTTTGTAGATTAAATCAGGCTTAATTTGCTGTAATGCTAACACTAAAAGAAAAAGTGAAGTGTTATATTTAAATATTTACTATCCAGAAGTCTGAAATCGGAAATAACATTTATCGATACTAATATTATAAAGCCGAAGAGTTTGTTTGTTTGGTTGAACGTGCTAATCTCAGAAAGTACTGGTTCGATTAGAAAAAAACTTTTGAATAGTGTATTTATCCACAAAGGCACAAGGCCATATAACATCACGCTATGATCAATAGGAGCGGAGCAGTAGTGAGATTCTTGCAAAATCGAATCAGATGTTGCAAAATCGGGGAAAATATGCCAAATTACCACGCAGACGAAGTCGCGGGCGACCACTAGTTGGACTATAAAATGACTAATTAATAAAACTCTACGTCATTCGACTTTTTATAAGACATTGGCCGCTGGCGTGGATAATTTATTTATTTATTGCGCTATAAGAAATATACAGTACTATAATTACAATAGGCAAGGAAACAATAATAGCAATGTCACAGTTTCTAACAATTAAATTGCACTCGATGATAAGTATGTAACTTAATTTAATTGTGTAGTAGTCACAGTAGATGAAAAATGCCAAACAAACACTGTACTAGGTAAAATATAAGACTTACTATCCTTATAAATCTTCTTTAGGCAGCAATTCAGCGCTTGAAGAGACGGCAATACTGACATGATGATCAAGCTAAACTGGATCACGAAAATTATCAGTATAAAACACAATGTGTTGTGAGCTAAGTAGAAATTTGATGTCAAAACTGAAAATAAACCGTAATTTATTATTATCAGAGATTTGTTATTTATTAGCAATAACAAAAAACAGAACATATATTTGGTTTAAAATATAATATAGTACTTTTGTGCTTAACGAAGTTCCTAATACAAATGTGTGCGTCAAACAAAAAGAACAATAATTAGAACATTGAGAAAAAGGATACAAAAAGCCTCAAAATAAATATATTTGTGAGATGCCATTAGTTCATCATCTCGGCAGCTTTCTCCACTGCTGGATACAGGCTACCTTCAAACAATTCCTCAGCATTTGATACTAAACCATCGCTATCCATCAGCTGCTCGCTATCTTCACCAGGTTATACTGGCGATCATCATAGGTGGACCTATCCATCTTGTTGTAGTTAATAGCTAATATAAAAAATTAAATTAATATATTTACCGTTACCATTCGTGTGAGATACCTCGTAAATAAATATAATATGTTCCGTAATATTAACAAAGCATCCTAAAATAATGAAGAAGATAACTATAAACCTTATTTTAAATTCACTTTGTGTCGTTGATTGATGGTAATGACTAAGTTCTTTATTAATCTGAAAATAAATAATAATTATTAGGGGATTGGAAAGCAATTTATGTAAAGTTATTGTACTTTCCATAAATTCAGTCATCTGTTCTTCACCTCTGTCTAGAAACAGTGGTGAGGAACAGATGACTCGGTGTCCTCTCACTACGTCATATTAACTTAGGGTTCCGGTAAAGTAACCTTGCAGCTATTTTCCCTCTCATTATTTTTGAATTTACTTACAAGACAACAATATTTAGATATTTGGTTACTATCATCATCTTAGCCAAAAGACATCCACTGGGCTGGACTCCATAGGCCTCCCCCAAGGATTTCCCCAACTTTCGATCCTGGTAGGCGACCACGAACTGGAAGACGAACCATGGGCAGGCCTCCAATAAGGTGAACCGACGACCTGGTAAAGGTTGTGGGCCGATGGACAAGGTCGGCCCAGGATCGAGAGTTGTTGTTACTATCCTCTATAAATATTTAATTATTGCATGGAAGACGTACTGTTTCAAATAGTAACTATTACACTAATTTTAACATCTGAAAGCTAATTACAAGATTCTTAATTCATATTTAAAAATTTACGAGCTGTTGCTGATATCAAAATTATTAAAACTGTGTACCTGGCACTATGTCAGTCATTATTAACATATTGTATTACAACATGGGGTGGATCTTCAAAAACTCATATGCTTAAGCTTGAACGAGCGCAGAGAGCAGTTCTTAAGGTGGCTCATTCTCTTTCTTTCTTCCATCCAACTTCTGATCTATATGATATATGCAAAGTTCTTACAGTCCGCCAACTTTTTGTAGTCCAAACCATTTTACGCAAACATTCACACCTCTACTATGACCCATCCTTGCACTCAAACAAACGTAATAAAACTAAAGTTTGCTCAACGAAATTATATAAAACTAGTCTTGCGCATCGTAGCTTTTGTTTTCTTAGCAGCTATTTATACAATAAAATTAATTCCATCCTTAACATTTACCCCTTGACCAGGACAAAATGTAAACAACTTCTCTATACTTACCTCTTAAAATATGACTACGATGCAACTGAAAACCTTTTAATAGTCCCCCATTAAGACACACACACACACACCCACTCACACACACACACACGCACACACACACACACACACACACACATACCCACTCTTACAAACGCACGCATGCTAACTTAAGTATAAATAAAATAAATTATTTTAGATTTATCAGCTTGTCAAAGGAATTTTGTGAAATCTAGCAATACTTACAATGTTCTGGGGGGGCCTGGTAATCTGTGTGACAGGGTTTCCTAGTGCAGATACCAGTCTCCCACAAGGCTATGTTAATAACTATAGAAGTATGTAATTCTAGCTTTAAGTTGCCTTTGTGGAAGATAAATAAATAAATATTATTATTATTATTATTAATTAAGTACAATAAAAATAAATAAATTATTAAAATCATGAAGACTTACTTGTTTCAACTTAGCTATACAGTCAATCATTAGATGCATCCTTTTCATTCCTGTATAGGCACCAACATAGATCACCATATCTACTAAGAATAAGTCTGCTGCCCACAAGATTAGATTGGCATTAGTATTAGTCCTGAGCGAATTCTCTTTGTTTATAGTTAAGTCCGCTATTAAAGCCGTCAAAGCTAAAGACACTGAAATTAAGTGGAATCTTATTTAATATCGTGTCGATAAGAAAACGAAATATAATAAGCATTAATGACGCAAAAAATATTTTAAAAAAGGGGAACTGAAAGTAGTTTGGATATGAAATTAAATGATTACATAAGATATTACAAATATGTAATATATACATCATACTCGTATCTCGCCTCAAGTAGACATGTGAATGTTTAAATCATCAAAATGCTAGAGAGTTAGATTTATAGCAAAGGAATATTTTCAAACGATGGATATGATAATAATTTAAAAAAAAGAGATATGTGGAGTGAGAATGAATGGAGCTGAACATATTGTATCAACTAAGTAGGTGATGTGCTGAAAAAGGTCCATGTACCCAGAACCGATGTTCATGCGTGAAGAGGTTGATGAATGTAAAAAAGCGAAAGAAATCTATTTGGATCAAAGCAATTGGCATATCATAGTCTCTGCCTATCTCAATAAGATACAGACGTGATGATATATATGACTTACTTAAAAGTATTGTCAGTCCTTGGCCATACAAACTGTATATACGAGACACGCGGATTCGCCAACCATGACGCGTGTTCTCAAACTTGAGAGGTGCCAGACCAAATACTCGTGATAGATGAAGAACGAAGCATAGAATCCCAGTCATTGTACATTCAGTTTGAATAGATACGTCTTTATCCATTTTATTGTGGCTGCGGAAAAGAAATAGTACTTAAGTACAGTACCTAACATTCCATGTATAAGTTAAGTCAAGATTTGACTTGATATTGAAATAAAACAACAAGAGCCAGGTAGAACATTCAGAAAGTTACCTAACAAAATTAATATTTTAATTCTTTAAGAGCAATTGGTAGCCAGTGGTAATTTTTCCATACAAACGTATTCCAGATTTTTCTTCCTGAATTTTAAACCTAGAGTAATGAAATTTTAACCTGTCGTTTTATTGGATAAACAGGATTTTATAGAAATTATGATCAAACAAATATTTAAAAAAAAGCATATTTGAAACACACACACACTGGCCCAATGCAGGTTGGTGGATCTGACATGTCTTTAGAATTAATTGAATAAAATTGTATAGATTTTTATTTTGTCTTCTCTACTACATACTTTTAATTTACATTCTTTTAAAAAAATATTACCCATGTTTTATCTATTAATAATAAAAATCGGTTACTATTAAGTATCTAAACAATTTTTGTTAACATAACCAAGAATATTAATCAAACATTTAAGATCATACAACATAATTAAGTTCATCGTTTATCTACCTTTATCTGTTCCTGTCCTTTTGGTCTTATTATTTATGATGACACTATTATTCCTTACACGTCCTAGCTATTGTTTGTACAGTAGAATTTAAAAGAAATAGTAAAATTATTTACTTACCTTATTTATTGAAAATAATATTTGTATAGCTTTGTTCATTCATGATTTAATGTTAACACCAGACTTCAATACAAATACTACATCGATCATTTATCTTTTATCACTAAATATTTTATGAAGAAGAAAAAATCAAATTGTTGATATTACTTTACTACGCACCAACAGTTTATGTATGTTGATATAAATTTAATACGGTGATTATAGTATACCATCAGTAATGGACCTATAAAGTAAACATGTCAACTACTACATACAATAAAGACGGTAACATACTATTGAAACGCGATGCGATGACACGCGTGAATTTTATTGTGCGCTGTGTTACGTGGGGTTTATATAGAGTTGCCGTGTTGTCGATCCAATAACTTTAATATTTTGTTTAAAAATTCTTTGGTTTTGCGATAAAGTATCTGGGATAGGAATACGTTGCGTTTTTAAATAACTATTTTGCGTTTAAATAAGAGCGCTGGGAACCTGTACTCACGCACAGGAACACAAGTAACACAACTACGCCTCGATGTGTATTGTGTTAGATGGAGGTCCTTTCTCAGTTGAGTTGCTTTTCGCACGGTGCCGTATCTTTCTTAAATATAAGGTGTGATAGTTCAACAGCTTCTGTTCAAAGAAAATCGAATGATTTGATGCGGCTCAACTCTCATCGCGTTTTATTGGGTCGCATCGCATTTCAACTGTATGTTTCTGCCTTAAGTTTCTGTTTTTATTTTCTTATGTTACGTATTTATTTTATTGGACGCTAGGCGCGTGAATCAAACATTCTAGTTGGTTACATACTGCGTTAATTTGAATTTGTCATACGGGGCGACAAATATAGAACGCAGCCGCATATATATTGCGCACACACGTATAACAATGTATTAATTAACTAAACTGAGTATTGTTCCTTCTTCTTTGTCAACCCTTATCCACCCACTGCTGGGTATAGGTCTCCTCTTTTGTGCGCCATCTGTTACGGTCCCGTGCAAAAAATGCTAGATGTAGTCAATTGATTTAATCTTAATTCTCATTCATACAAATGTTAAATCTAAATTCTATATCATACCTACGTTCTGTGAATGAATATCATTAAATTGTACTAGGTAAAATTTGAATTCGCTATTGGAATCATGTCATATAATACCTATATACCTATGTCCCACTACTGGGCACGGGTCTCCTCTCCTTTATCAAGAGAGAGATAGGGTTCAGGCCTTAATTCATACACGCTGGCCTAATGCAGGTTGGTGAATCAGTCATGTCTTTAGATTTTTCTAAGACATGTAGGTTTCCTCACGATGTTTTTCTTCACCGTTAGTAGATGACGAACCATTTAATTAGTACATATAAACTCCACAAAGTGAAATTCACATTGATATTGTCACCCGGGATCGAACTCGGACCTCTGGCTTGCAAGTCTGTTACTTTCCCACTCGGCCACCACCGCTTTATTAATCATGCCATAATACGATTAAATTTTAGACATATTTCGTTGCTCAATACCTACGTTATCATTTATGGTTGTCTGCTTAAGCGAAAACATAAGTAAGGATGTATGTGTCTTCTATTTTTACGTTTGCACGAAATTTATTGACCTAATGCGTTTATAAGTGTTGTTATTCTTTGTTATAATATACAGAGAACGCCTTATAATTTTAAATTAAATTTTAGTCTACTGCATTTTTGATAAGTTCTTTCAAAGGTGGCAAAACAGACAGGGTACCACAAGGATGTATCTTAGGCCCAGAACTCGGCTTCTGACCTATTTATTGTACAGTACCAATTACCCTAGTATACTTCCTTATTAGAAAATAGTAGCTAACGGAAACTCAACTAAGCAACATAGACAGGACAACTACAGACCAATGCAATAGCAACTCTTGAATGGAATTTAAAAAGCAGACGTCACGGTCTTTCACTCTGTGATTTTTCCCAGGATATGTCAAAATCATACCAAACAGTGTCAAAACAAAAACTTTTAAGGATTATATAATAAAACAAGAAATTGCCAAAGTGTAACATTACATTTTTATTTTAATAAGAATGACATATATATAAATCAGAAATCAATCATTATTCTTTCTCCGTTACTTTTCTCATTTTTTATTAATCTCTTAACCCAGAATCTTCAGTGTACGTATCATCTTTATGCCGAAAACTAGCAGCTGTACTTTCAGGCGAGCATTACAAACGCATTTTCAGCCATTTACATGGTAAACAGAGACCTAGCGCTAATAAAGGCTTAGTCTGAAAGGTTCGGCCTATCTGTGAACCTAGCAAAATGCCAAGCCATCATTGTAGGTAATCACCTTATGATACAGATTTTACTATTTGACAATGGCACTTTGCTGCCACTTAATTACAACAACCCCACTATTCCCTTTATTTCAATCGTTAAAGTCTTGGGTTTGCTTATTGATTTGATTACTTATATCTATATATTTATTTAATTCAGTATATAATTATATTTTGTGTATTCTAGGTTGTATTTAAGTATTCGGTTAATTCGTTGTATCTATTCGATATTGAAAGTGACTTCATATTGCACCTACTTCGTTCCTATCTGCATCATCGTGGTTGAATGGTAGAGAATGCCTTTGGTATTAAGTCCACCTATGTATTTGTAAATATTGTTCTTTAATTCAAGCACAAATAGGTAATCAATAGAAATAGGTAAGTCTAATTAGTAGAGATTAAAAAAAACTGCAAGTCGACGTCGATTCATGGCAGGCTTTCTTCCAATACATTGAGATTTTAAAATTTTAAATTGTTACGTTATCGGGGATACACAGTAAATATATTTTGACATCTACAACTTGACCACGACCACCAAATAAGTTGTAACGCTGCCAATAATCTGAAAGTAAATAAAATGGTTGATGAATGAATGAGTTAAAACAGGTTGATAGAAAACATTATTTATTATTCTAACAATGCCTGTGTGGTGAAAAGATTTTGCAAACATAAAATTTACAAAGAAATATATCAGAAATATGTTCCGTGTAGGGAACAGACTCTCAACTCGCTGCCACATTGTCGTGATAATAATTAGGCCTAACCTCGTAGTTACTAAAATAATGAATAACAAATTAAAAGCATTTTCTTTTTATTTGAATGTCATATAAAATGTATGTTCGTCTAAATATAACTAGGTTCTGGTTCTTTCCTTCGATGATCGAATGTGAAAATCCTTGGGAAGACCTATGTCCATCAGTGGACATGTTTCAGCTGAGACGATGATGATATAAAATATTGAATGTCTAGGTTGATGCATCAGTTCACTAATAAAACATTGATTTACTATTACCGTAAGAAGAAGAGCTCTGTTAAGATAAAACAAATTAATAGGTGCGTAGACAGCCTCGTTCGTCATAGTGTGCTTGTAGAATAACTCTAGTTCTGCAATGAGCTTGAAGTGTTCCGGCGGTGTCACGCGTAATATCCGACTGATTAGTTGTTTTGTGCGATCCATCTAAACAAGTAACACAAATTTAACAAACAATAATTACTTAAATCCCACACATTTTTTAACTGACCAAATGTTAATCACGAACTGAATCATATACCTACCTAAAGTTAAGTAATCTTGTTAAGAGAAAGTAAATGATTATTATTATTAAAAAAATATATTATTATTAATTTTCTGGCGGAAAGTTTTTTTTTCACTTTCTAATTTGAAGTTTTCTTCAGCAATACTTAATTTCAATTATTATTGGTATTTTGACTACGATGTAAATTAAAAGTAGAAGAAAACAAGTAAATGAAGAAAAATACGTTATTTTACTCAATTTTTGATCAAAAGATACCAACCTGTATTTGCGTCCGATGACAAGGTTCAACGATCATAATAAGGTCTGAACTATGATAGACAGCCCAGACAACCTGGATTACTGCTGCGTAAAAGTCTCTAGTATTTCCGACTGTAAAAACATATACATACTTCAATATTTACATATTTTTTATTGATAGAGTTTTCAAAAGAAATATATTATATAATAATATAGTCTTATATTATTACTAGCTGTTGACCGCGTGGATGTCGGTTATCGCTGTAAAAAGTAGCCTATGTGTTATTCCAAGACCATGATCTATCTCTGTGCTAAATTTCATTCAGATCCGTTCAGTAGTTTTTACGTGAAAGAGTTACAAACATCCATCCATCCATACACCATAGGATATATTACATTTATAACTATGGCAAAACATTGCGAGAAAATACACATGCATGGTAATTTAAAATTAAGCATAAAAGGTTAAGAGTTAAGAGATTCAAATCAAAATTATTTATTCCACATTAAGTACAATAATAATAAAAAGAAAATAAACAACACAACACAAATTAAAATATATAAAATTACACACGTGGACTAAATAGGAGAAATGGAAACGGTTTGTGCACAGCTAGAGATGGTCGATTAGGAAAGGATTTACCACCTTACAAAAAACTACAGCCAAATAACAACACGTAGTGGTGGAAAAGTCTGGTATTACAAGAATAATGCTAGGTACCGAAACAGCTTACCATCAGGCAGGCCTTACGCTTCTATGTCCCCGTGGTTGTATAGAATAAGTATGAAGTTTATTTATACACTTTATTAAATACAGATTGAATCAAATATTAAAACACAAATAATACAGATATAAAAATAAATAAACATTTAACTAATTTTCAACAAAAAGGTAAAAAACACACAAAATTTAAAAAAATAACAAAGTAAGATACAAAAATGTATTAAGTAAGTTTCATACATACACAGCTTAGTGATAAAGTTATGAGGAGTGACGATGAAATGCAGTAGTAATGACCCAACGATTGGAACTAACACGATTCCATGGCTTTTGTCCAATTTTCGTATAACACCACAGAGGCAACAATATAGACAACCGAGACGCTGTACTACTATACCATCTGGATACTGTATGTTGCCGATTTTATCTAAATAATAAGTAAAATATGTAAGAATTTTTTAGACAAATAAGTCTTGCAATAAAATTTATTAGACAAATAAAAAGCGGTGGTGGCCGAGTGGGAAAGAGAGGTGCGAGTTCGATTCCGGGCAGTACCAATGTGAATTTCACTTTGTGGAGTTTATATGTACGAATCAAATGATTCACCATCTGCTAACGGTGAAGGAAAACATCGTAAGGAAACCCACATGTCTTAAAAGAAATTCTAAAGACGTGTCAGATTCACCAACCCGCATTAGGCCAGCGTGTGTGAATTAAGGCCTAAACCCTCTCTCTCTCTTGATAGAGGTGAGGAGACCCGTGCCCAGCAGTGGGACATACATATATGTGTTGCTATTATAAGTCTTGCAATTGACGTAAATTGAATAACCAGAGGCTTAAGCGGTCAGAAGCATTAAGATAGATTACTAATGAAGTCGAAAAAAGTGTTGCTGCCCGAGACCCAGCTAAATTTAATTTCACATTCGTAGCTGGTAATCAAAGCAAGAAAAAAAGATGTTTGTGGCTGGTTATGAAAGATCAGTTACGAACGTGGATGAAAGGAGCTAAACATACCTAAGCAAGATATTAAGACCTTCACCTTACAGAAATAACTACAGACAGTCCTATAGTTGTATTTTTGTGTCTATAGTGCTTATTTAAAGAAAAAATGATTGTAAAATAATTATTTTTTGCAGAGTTATAGTTATATTATTTATTAGATATCCAGCTAAATTTAATTCCACATTTGAAGCTGTTTATCAAAGCAAGAAAAAATATGCTTGTCACTGGTTATGAAAGATCAGTTACGAACGTGGATGAAAGAAGCTAAACATACCTAAGAAAGATATTAAGACCTTCACCTTACAGAAATAACTACAGACAGTCCTATAGTTGTATTTTTGTGTCTATAGTGCTTATTTAAAGAAAAAATGATTGTAAAATAATTATTTTTTGCAGAGTTATAGTTATATTATTTATTAGATATTGCAATCGTCCACAGGCTACGGCAACTGCTTACTATCAAGCCAAACGTACGCCGTATAAAAATAACAAGGCCTAGTGAACCAACGCTAATTTATACTTACGGGTATATTTGCGCGCCATTTCTTGCAGCAAATTGTTCAAGCAATCATTGAGGTGGTTGAACGACGAAAGCACAGTTGTAAATAACAAGCTAATTTGAATCGTCAGAATCTTCAACATGACGTACTTTATGTGGTGCGATAAGTACATTCCTGCAATATATACTGAAACCAAAATTAATACAAGCGTCATACACGCCATCACTTTGGCCAAGGTTAAAACATTTTTAATCGTTTAGGGAATGATTGAATTTTCTAAATTCTTTCATATTAAATGCTCAGCATTCTAGAACTGTGCGCTGATCGTCAGTCAGGATATACATAGAAGATCATTTCTTAAAGATGTTTTTGTCGATACGTGCACGTCGTCAAGATAATTGATTAATGCTTTATTTTAGAGATTTTCTTATTCCTAAACTAAACTGGGAAACATACTTACTATTTCCGTATGTAAATACGTGGATTATAAATATACCATAGTCTACAATAACAAGAATAAGTCCGCCGAGGAGTGACCAAATTGTCCAGATTCGTTCCATTGTTTCATTAGATTTGGGTGATCCGTAAAGGTTTAATTCTGCATTTATCTGAAAGTAATTGCTTTGAAATAACTTGCATGTATAAAATTACATGTAGGTATATAATTACCAAATTCTTTCAAATATCTTACCTAACCGATTTTCTTTTATATATAACCATGTTTTAGAAACAGGAGTCCCACAGGGGTCTGTTTGAGTTCTGTATAAAATCGGATGTACTCACTTCAGTGGATGTAACTGTGGCTACTTAATTATATTTTATGTTCAATAAGTGAGGTAGAACAGAAGCAGCTAGCAACAGCTACAAGTATTTTTATCTTAAAGGCATTTCTGATTCACTATTCACCTGCCAACTTGTATGTATGAAGGCCTAAACCCTCTCATAAAAGAGAGGCGACCATCGTGCCCATCAGACGGACATATGCTATTATGTCGTGACTTATTTTATTACTCAATCAATAGACTAAACGTGAAATAAAATTGATTAAAGTGTATCTAGTTAGTTACTTGTCTTTAGTTTCAATACCTTTCGAACTTGAACTAAGCTGATGAGAATACTTTGCATCCTGTACATTCCAGTAAAAGCTTGTGTTACCAACGCTAATGATATCACAGACGCCATAGCGATCAACATAACAGCGTTGATAGGCTTGAAAAACTGGTATGATGAGATCGTATCCAGTAATATGTCCCACGTTATGGTAATCGTTGTCAGTAGACCTGGAAATAAATATTTATTTCTCAGCCTCAGCCTAATGACGCTGTGTCATTTGCAATAAAAATCTAGGTGTGACAAAGATTTTTTGATATTAACATAAATTTATATTACTGACAGTAGTAAATATTGGTCCAGCAGCGCTTTAGAATCGTATATTACGAGTAGTAAGTATATAATATTTTATAGATAAGTAAGTTCATACAGTATATCTGAGATACTTAAGCACATCAATCTATTCTAAATATGTTGCTAATGAATATCAAATATAAAAAATAGGATATCTTTGGCCGCAATAACCGTTATCTCTTCAAAAGGAAGAGTACTTTCCGAAGATGTAAGGCTGCAACTAAACTATTACTGGCCGCTGCGGCGAATAAAATAAAAAAATACAATGTAAATAATTAAAGTTACTTACACATAAGTACAATGGCAATCATGCCATATAAACTAGCCACCCGTGATGCGCGAATGTGCCAACCGTTGCGTACATTTTCCATCTTGAGAGACGCTACTCCAAAGATTTGTGACATTCGGATCACGAATCCTAGTGTCCCAGATACTACACATTTATTATCCATCTTATTTAACATTAGTTTTAAAATCATTTCATAATAATTGTGATTAGACAGCTTGGCACACGCTGAACTGGACACCTATTTATGAGGCACACAGTGCATTGTATGCAACTTTGTTTTTTTCATTCAAATCTTTGGTTCTATTTTGCTAGATTGTAAGCATAATGCATTTGAATTGCACTGTCTCTTATTATTTATATTTATCTGTTTCTAGTAATTTTTATCTTTACTTGTTTTCACCATGAGTATGTAGAACAACGCCAAATGATGGGTTTTTAGACACACAGCATCCTAATTGAGATAGATTACGTTCTTTTGGCATATTTGTAACTATCAAACTCTTTATTATTATTATAATAAACAACCTTTTCTAATATTTTAGTTTATCCACTCGAATTTAGTTATTTTATATTTATTCTATTTTAGTCACTCAAGATTATTATAATAGAATTTGATGCAGTACTCTGGCAGGGTAACTATGTTAATATAAGAATAAACTTATTGAACAACTTTGTACACAGGAATGAAATAAAGAATTATATTTGATTTGATTCCAATAGTAGTAACGACAAAGTAGAGAAAATCGGTAATCTAAGCTAAAGATCTTACTTAAACTTCGTTTCAAATATGAAGTATATTTGACAATCACTAAGAACGTAACTCTCCATGTTTTATTAAAATTATTGAAATAAACAATGATATTTATTTTGATATTTGTCCAGTAAACATCATTTTAATTTAACCCAATCATTCCAAATTAATTAACAAACACAAATCAACGTATTTTTCAAATGATCCTGTTCGAATTCATTAAAAAAATTACATTAAATTAATAAATGACCGACATCGCGCGTTTATGTACTATAGTATATTTTGTACTACTAAACATAGGGACGTGACTCAAAGAATTTCAAATTATTGTTTCATAATCGGTAACTCACTCGCAATGCGAAAAGACTATGCTGTGTTCCTTCTTTTCACGTTTCATCATTTCATATATTATTATCCATTCAGTATGAGTGCAAAAGCCTTGTAACTATACGTTACTGTATTTCGATTTTGTGTTGAGTTTATGATTTTTAATAGTTTTGTTTTATTTTGTAACTGTTTGTTCTAACAATATATAATCAAGTATTCAGTCTTCTCTCTAGTTATAGTTAATGATTAAACTGCCAAATTACAGTAAGTAAGATCAATGAAGTCGGTTAAAAAATAACAATTATTATCATCGTATTTTTAATAGTTTCGATTCTCTAAACTCGATATAAATTTGTTCATAATAATAGTCGATTCATTAGGCAACGGTACTTCACTGGCTCTTTACTTCTTGACAGGTGTCAAAAATTGGTTTGTATTTGGAATAGAGCTTAGAATCGACACAACACAGTTAAATGACATGTTTGTTTAGACAGATACGATCGAAATAACAAAAATATTTATGTTCTTGTTTAATTATTCATAGACATAGACAAATTTTAATAAATGCCTATAAATGCTACAACAGAAACGTAGCTAAGTAAGTATATATGTATGTCACCGGAAAATAACAAGAATCGTAAGTTGATCAATTTCCTAGTTAGTTGATCAACTCTCGGAAAATAATAAACGGCAGTTGAAATGTATGATTTAACGTATATATTTTAGTAACTTGATTAATTGACGGCGTCTTGCCGTCAAATCATCCGACGACGACGAGGTGTGCGTTGATTGGTTGAACGACTCACTTACTTTTACACCGCCCCATGTAATAAAATCAAAAATCTTATTCAAATGATAGAAGAATACAATCTTGCTAAAATTTTTGGTTAGGGTAGGTTTTTTTTTTCTCTATTTCTAAAATATCAGTATTAAAATAACATATCTAAGTGTTTGTTAACTCTATGAATAAACACTTGCTAAATGCTTGTAATGAATGCCGTCGACCAATCAGAGAACAGTGTATTATTGTGTACCGTTAAATAGTACACTGAGCAACAATTGGCTCATTTGTGGATGATTTTACTGGTAGCAAAATAGTGAATTATTAAATTACTGCCAGGTTCCGTAAATTGATCAATTTACTAAAATTCTATGCGTTAAATAATACATTTCAACTACCGTTTTTTATATTCCGAAAGTTGATCAACTTCCTCGAAAATTGATCAACTTACGATTCTTGTTATTTTCCGGTGACATATATATTATATTGTCTTTGACTGGCCTCTTGGTTTCGTAGTCTTAACTACTAAGCCGGAGGTCGTGTGTTCGATTCCTCAATTTGAGTTATGAGCGACTAGATTTAAACCAACTAGACAAAGACGATTTTCCACATTGCTTTAAATATTTAAAACTACTAAGTCTATAAAACTGTAATTTGGGCCAAGATCTTTCTAACTTAATCATTCGCTTAGAAAGGATTTATGGAAATTCAGTCCCTAATTGGTTAAAAATATTTTAACCCAAGCAAAGTCAGGGCGGCCGCTAGTTCATAATAAAATGTAATATTAACAATTAATGTCAAGACCAACATAATTTATCAAACTCAATTGGGTATCTCGGCCACCATATACAATTCCAAGCAACTTATCAATAATAATGTAGGATCAAAGTAAAGGTATTGTCACATTAAGAAAACTACTCTTTTATTTAGCAGTGATGTTATTGTGTGCTTTTCTTTACCCAACTGCTGCAAAGCTAAAATATCTCCTAACCTAAAACGTCGAAAACGCTTCTTAGTTTTTACGGTCATCTATCCATCTGTAACTCTCTGTTTTTGTAATTCAGTTGATAATTACGTGTGACGTCATCACTTGATAATATAGTGATGATCAAACCATTAATATATTAGTTTGAGTCATCATTAATGGTTAACATACAAAAATAAATAAAATGTTGTTTTAAAAACTCTTTATTTGCCTTAAAGTCAATTAAACAAAATTCGTGATAAAATACCTATAGTAAAAGCAGAAGAGAAGATCAAACATTATATTATGGATGCAATTTGTAAGTAAAACACATGTTATTATGATTTAAGAGAACACAGTACAGTAAAACGTAACTCCAAATGCTACCAGCCAAGAGATCACTTTTTGGAAGCGTATCCAAATTGTGTTGGCCGAAAATTTTGCCACGAGTTCTGCATATCCAGTAGTAGTGTCTGTAAGGTCCTCTAACAGGCGGGTATCAAGGCACGCAGGACATGATATTAAATCTCTCATCGTTTGCGGCACAGTACCACATTTGTACTCAAAGCTGGCATCGTCTATGAATCCCCACCTAAGCAAAGTTTCTTGGCTTCGACCTCAAGTTGTTCAAAATCTGTTTAAAGACTTCTTTTACATGGACATGAGTCACCTTGGCTGAAGTGCTGGAAGTGTTTATAAGTTCAACAATGATACTAAGTTTTTATTCACAGCGGTCAATGTCAATGGAAATTTCCTAACTTCTTGTTTTTCGTGTTTTGACGATAAGTTTGTCTTTATAGTGTTGCTGCCCAAAGCACAGTCACTGACTGGGTTGTCGGAGGCAGACATGAAGTCTTGCATGCAGATGTTAGGGTATGCAGAGTACTAATAGGGTAACATAAATAACGTGGAAAGATATACATAAGTGTTATCTTCTTATCTCCTTCAATGTATGTTATTAAATTTTCATTTTTTTATAAAGTTGTACTGTAGTATACATATATCTGAGCAAATCGTTTGTAAAATGCCCCCTTTTTAACTTATTCTGTATATAATAGACATCAGATATCAACAAAACAACAAAAATCAATCGTTTATCGCTATACGATACATTCGATCTGTATTAAAGAGGTCAATCTTTAATTCGACCAATCGTTCAGGGATGTATCGTTTCTTCGGCCAGTTATCGAATAGTCAATCCTTCTTTCGGTCAGCAGTTAATTGACCGATTGCATTGACTCGTAAGATGTAAGATGGGACATATTTTATCAATAGTCAACTACGTATTTCATATGTGTACAAGTGTGTGAGCAAACCACAGGTGTACCCTCTATTTCTTCACTCGCATATTCTTAATCACTAGCAATGTGTAAGATTAAAATAGAATTCAACTTCTGGTGCACACTAATATCAATATTGAAATCGTTATTGAATTGTTTCTTCATTTGACGTTTAAAATAACGGTCACGTAAGTTGTGATGGTGCCGATAAACTGAAAAAGAATAAAATCTTTGTTTTATTTGCACATTTTTGTTTCACTGCTGAACATAGGCCTACTATATTAATCTTTAGCAGTAATCTGCCATAAGGTGGGCGGTCTGCCCAGGTTGCGTCTTCTAGTTAGAATTAAAGAAAATAATTATAATTACTCACTGTAACAATAAGAGTTCTATTCAAAGTAATTAGCTGCATCGGTTTGAAGGTGACCTGGTTCAGCATGATTTGTCGGTGGAACAGCTTCAGCTCGGCATTGAGGGCCAAATCATTTAGACGAGTAAATCGCTTCATTTGGTTCACCAAGTTTCTAGTCAGGTCCATCTAAATAAGAAATGACAAATGTTTTTTTAGACACGCCCTCCCTCTACTTCTCTTTCTCTCGCTCCGAAACACTGTATTAGGGAAAAAAATTACATAAATAAATAAAAATCAAACTTCTTGTAAGAAAAATAATTAGGTACTACCTGACTTGTGCGACCTTTTTTGTCTAAATATAATATGTATAAAGCGGCGTAGACCGAGTCGGAAAGTAACCGACTTGCACGCTAAAGGATAACGCAAGTTTGACCTCTCCTCTATCGAGAGAGAGAGCCGCAACAAAAGAATTACAGCGACGTTTAAAATACAGCAGTAAAATTACACAGCGCCATGGGTACTGTCATGTTTAACATTTTAAGATGAAGATGAAAGAGAAAGATTCAATCTCTTACCAGCTAATTGAATGATTAAGAGTATAGAGTATTCAATTGACAGTTTTTAATTTTATAGTCTATCATTTTCATTTATATTTATCTTCAAATGTCAAACGTCACAATAATAGTGTATTTCACATGGGTACCCATGCTATGTGAAATACACTATTGTTGCACCGCACCCCTCGATACCCCTAGCCACGCACTATGGTGGTGCTCTGATGCCTGTGGGCGTTTGCCTGCCCATGTCGGTTGCCTCAAGAAGCCCATCTAGTGTATAGGCAAGTCATCGTCTGCTTATTTTCCATTTATAGTATATCCCAATTTTTAAATGATGGCAGGCGACATTTTACTCCATCATTGTAAACCAGTCCATCGAACACCCAATCCCATAGTCCAAAATTATTCGATTTCACATGTTGCAATAGCTCTGCAATTAGCATAGGCAGATCATGGCTGTACTGCAATAGTGTAGCTATGGTAAATTAAAATTCTCTAAAGGGCCTCTGTGTGTTGGATCTATGTACCCGCGTAAGCCTTCCAAAGACCCGGGTATTCTCCTTGAATAATGGGAAAACACCCGTGATAAAGAGAGACATAATAATAAACATTTATTTCAGAAATGATGCCATAGTGTTTGTAACAATAGTGGGCTATTGCTATTGTTGATGGATATACAAAATACAATATTATAAACACAACATAAAAATAATAAATACCTCTTCAATAGTTTTGTGGCAAGGCTCAGTAGTCATCACAAGCTTGGAAAAATTATAGAATGTCAAAATCAAGGACTGTATTATACTTATAGTCCTAAGGTGCATTACATTATAAACTGAAAAGGATTTGGCTAGTATCAAATTTAATATAATTAAAAGGCTTAGGACACCACACTAACGAGCAAGCTCCACTTGGCAAGGATCCTATAAGAAAGGCCACCATACAAGGTAGCAAGCCCGTCTGGGGAAGAACCTTTACCTTACAGAAGACCCCAGCCAAATTACTACACAAAGCAATGTAGTTGTGTTCCTGTGTATCAGTACAGGTCTCCAACAGTAATTTCAGAAAGCGTCTTGAAATAAACGTTTTCCTATCTCAGGGATAAATTGGGTCGGTAATACGCAAGTGATACCTCTGTTACTGCAATGGCTAGTTATAATAAAAGTATCATCACCATCATCTCAGCCAAAAGACGTCCACTATTGGACTTCGGCCTCTCCTAAGAATTTCCACAACTCTCGATCATCAGCCGACCTTGTCCATCGGTCGCCCGCAATCTTCACCAGGTCGTCGGTCCACCTTGTTGGAGGCTTGCCCACGCTTCGTCTTCCAGTGAAAGTATGGATCAGTATAGATAAATAATGAAATTAAATAATACATACATATACTAAGAAATAAATGATAAATAGTATTGATCATGTGCAGTAGGAATGTCAAATGCATGATTATCAATACAAGCCCTTCGCTGTCATTCAATTGACGTATTATGTCGCACAACTTGCAGTACTGAAGCATCAGACAATGTAATTTTTCTGATGTATTTGCCGTTCCTAGACAAACAAAAAGTACATTTGAATATATATTATTTCCTCGCAATTGTACGTATAGATCTGTAATGGCTAACGGTTGAAAGAAGCTGACGTCACTTCAAGATGTAAAAAAGCGGTGGACAAATTCGAACTCAGGAGTCTGAATTTGTCCACCGCTTTTTTACATCTTCTACTCCTGGGTTCGAATTTGTCCACTGCTTTTTTACCAATTGAGCAGGAGCTTAGATGGCACAATTGGTAGTGCGCTGGGCCAGAACCTGAGAGGCGTAGGTTTTAATCCTGCTTCAAGTTCTGCCTTTTCCACATTGCTTTAAGTATTAAAATGTATTATTCCATCCAAAGATTTTCCACATCGTTCGGTCCTGAGCTGACCTTGTCCATCGGTTACCCGCGACCGAACGAAAAATATCGTATACTTATGTCAAATCCCATACAGTTGTTTTTTTGGCTATTCGATTCGACTACCGTTTATGTCACTTTTCTAGAGGGTTCGTACATAAATGTGGAATAATATGCGTCAAACTATTTTGTACTCTTACCTTCACGCTTACTTGTTCTTGTATCAATCAAGCCTGTGCCCGATTTAAGAGACACTCTAACAAATAATTTCGTTGGGTTTTTTGTGTCTCTTTGATTTGATTGGGTTGGTTTTTTATTTGTTATTATCAAGGGCAAGGGATCCAATGACGCCATTGATAGTGATGCTGTAAAAAGAATAATCTAATATAGGCACAGAAGTTTAAACAAAATTTACACATACATTATTTTCAAAGTATGGCATGAGAGAGTGAGAGGAGTAGACGGGTAGACCCATGAATAGTAGTGGGGTACATTTATAAATATGATGAGTTGTTACTGTAATTAACTTTTTTTATCCTATTTGATTGACCAACAAGCATACGGCCTGCCTGATGTTAAGCAGATATTGTAGCCTGTGTACTATCACTAGCGTGTTGACGACCCATTTTTTTACATCAGGGTTTTAGGATGGAGTATGGAAAAACGTTTCTTTTAAAACACATTCCTAAATGAGAGCAGTGAAGATCTATACTCAGACACAGAAACACAACTACACCGCTTCGCTGTGTGTAGTTATTTGGCTGTGATCTTCTGTGAGGTGGAGGTCGTTCCCCTTACAGAAAATCCTGGAGGAGGCCTATATTCAACAGTAAACGTCTTACACCTGAGATAATAATGATGACAATGAGGGCAATTCTAGGCAAAAGCTATTCACTGCCGTAATATTTGTGATCCTAAAAGTTTTATTGTGATTAAGGTACTAAAGATACGAGTAGAAACTGACTTTCTTTGTATATCTCCTCGAGCAGATCCCTCAAGCAACTGTTCAGGTATTGAAAAGTTGGTAGTATCCTCATGGTTATTATGCTAAATTGTAATGTTAGTAACGCCACATCTATAGATGTAATTTCATAGTTTAAACTCAATATTAGTATTGGAAGAAAACCTAAAAAAGAATGAATCAATAATATAATAATAATATAATAATAATAGAGGTGTCTGAAAACACCATATGTGAATTACGTGCCGAAGTAGTGTTGTTACGCAACGCTAATTCGAGCGGTAGGACACCCGACACCTCTAACGTCAGCAGTTGTCGCGAGGCTACGCAGAACGCTTCCATCAGCAGTTTGAAGTCGGTGAGTGCAGTTGCGTCACCGGCCGCCAATAGTGACACCGCCGTCCCTGCCTCGACATGTGTTGAGGCGTCGAAACGTGTGGGCACGTTGACCCCTAAACGTGCCTACGCTGCCATTGCCGCCACCAAAAAGCCCTCGGTGGTGACACGACAGGAAGAACAGGCGCGGAAACAGCGGGTTTCCAAAATCGACACGGACAAGGATGGCTTTGTCAAGGTCGAGAAGAAGAAAAGGAAGCCTCCTTGTCGGAACCAGTGCGGTACTGCGCTGACGGGGCCTAATATGCTGCTGCGTCCCGCAATACCTACGACGCAGTTATATGTGTCCCGTCTCCATCACACCACGAAGACCGAGGATATTGTGGAGTATATCCTCAAGAAAGTCAACTGGACCTTGAGGGTCGAAAAGTTGATACCGCGTTCTAGCACCAATTTCAATTCGTTTGTGGTGCGGGTGCCAACGCATGCTATCGATTGATTCCTCGAGGAAGAGTTTTGGCCGAAAGTTGTCGTGTATCGACGTTTTCGCGGTCGGTTACACAACACAGCGAGGTGTAACACGACACCGATTAAATGTGTTTAGTTATAAGTTTTATATATATAATATATATATGTTAGTTTGTAAGGTATTTATCTATGGAAATATATAGGCTACGTGTATTGTTTTGTACTATGTAATCTGTGTATTTCTGAAATAAATGATTATTATTATTATTATTAATAAATACAATAGCGTGCCATGATGCGTTTAATCTAAAAATAAAACATCTGGGCGCGCAGGTCAAGATATTGCTTTGATTGATTTGTCTTAACACAGAGCCACTATAGTATGTGTGACGGAATCCATGCTTAGATTGACATTCATTAAGCCGAGATTGTGCTTTTCTCATGTTGTATTCTTACTGGCATCTTGGTTTAGTATTGCTTAGTGACTAACTGCTAAGCTGGAGGGACAAAATTTTGTGTGATTCATAAATGTTTGTTCCGAATCCGTATGTATGTAATTTGTGTCTGTGAATTGTATGTTTGTAAAGTCCCCCGCGATATAGGACATGTTCCCTAGTGCGGAACTGCCTAAGGTTTCATACGAGTTTTGATAGTTACGAAACGAAATTTTGTTTCTTATTTTGTAATACATTTGCAATTAGCGCCGGTAATGAAAAGTAAACAGGATCAGTTCTTTGATCTTATATATTTTTTATTTCGGGACGACATTTCGAGCCATTTTTGACATTGGGCGTACTTTGCGTCCGTTAATTGTATGTTTGTAAGTCCCCCGCGACGCAGGGCTTGTTTCCTAGTGCGGGAGTATATTTGTAATGAAAAAAAAACATTTTGAATAGTTGGTGTTGTTGTGGACTCGCAAATTAAATTTCCACAAATCGATCTACGACAAGATTTTATTTCGACAACATGGACACGTCTTCATTCCGACAAATACGAAATATTTTAAGCACGACACTATTGTACTCCGACAAAGCGTTTGTTTGACATGAATTAACTAAGAAACAATGCGAGTTCAATATTCTTCTTAGACAATAATGCTAGTGCGACTTCACTGAAATTCGAATAACACTACTCTGACATACTGTACTTCGACAATATCCTAAATCGAAATCGAATCATATCTAAGACACGATGCTACTGCAAAATTATTACTAATCATATTAATGATTTTGCAATAGCATCGTCTTAGATATAATTTAATTTCGATTTAGGATAAAGTATTGTCGAAATGAAGACGTCGATGTCGGAACTCCATGTTGACGAAGAAAAATTTGTTGAAATCCAGTCTAGGAGTCGTTGTTGTCAGTTTTTCTTCGTTGATTATGTATCTAATAAAACTAACTTTTTGGTTCAAAGCTTCGGCAAGACATCGTTTTCAAAATCAAGTAAACTTACTTTGAGCATTTGACGTGCTGACTCTATACAGGGTTATGCATGTACCCACCAAACCCCCACATATGAGTAAACATCCCGAGGTAAGTGTGAAAATGACTATACACTTCATTTTTATGTCGCTTGAGTATAATTGTTGATGGTAACGATTAAGTACTTTATTAATCTGTAAAATACAATATCAGTTTTATTGAAGGTGCACACGCTGTTCAGTAAACTTTCCATTTGTTCCGCATTCGCCTCATGAAGTTTAGCCCCACGTAAAAAAACCGTATTCCGTATTCGTCCTACATTAAATTTGCCACATAGCCCCAAATTTACTACATTTGGACTAAAAAGGAATAAAATGTAGGACGAATACGGATTTTTTTACGTGGGGCAAAATTTCGTGAGGCGAATGCAGAACAAGTAAAATTTTTAACGGGCAAAGCTAACATGGGCGCGGTAGTCCTATAGATGGGTGACCGCATAGTTTTATTTAATCTGAGTGTCTCCGTACTTCGTAGAGCACGCGACAGGGACCTTAATATGGGCGATCTCAATAACTCTGTCATCAGGTTGACCACTAACCTTAAGATAAGAAGAAGAATTATTTATCATGTCTTTATTTGTCAATTGCATAATATATTTAGTATCCACATTAAAAGTCAGTTGGCTTCAAAAGTAGATACACCTATATTTAAGATTTTTTTCAAGTGAAGCATATCAAACTTATTGTACCCAATACAATCCTCCTATAAATAGGGTTGGTGCTGAGTTTGCATCACTGATTTGTTTAAGGGCTAGTTCTGATACGGGCTCACTCAAAATAACTATCTAGGTAAACATAAATAGGTAATGACGAGACAGTATAGTACGTTTTTTTAGTAGTAGGTAGCATTATCTGTGGTAGTAGAACACTGGGCAACCTCTGGTCAAAATAAATACCTGTGCCAGCGTTGCTATAAAGTCAATCATGTGGCTCATCCTATTCTTGCCAGTGAACGCTGCTGTAACTGGTACCAAGTCAAGTAGCAATGAGTCCAAACCCCAAACCAGGCGGTTGGTAGTTATCAAAGCTGATATTCTAGCCAAACTTATCACCAAGGTGATTACTTCCAAAATTGCTGAAATATATTTTTTATTAAATAATATTATATGTATTTATAATAGCGAAGGTAGCCGAAGGTAGCTGATACCAGCTGGCAGTATCAATATGATTTCGACTTTGTGGAATTTTGTACGAATCAAATAAATGACTAACCGTCTGTTAACGGTGAAGGAAAATATCGTGAGGAAACCTTAAACTAAGAAATGACTTGGAAGAAATTCAATTTTAAGCCGTTCCCTCCTGATAGAGCAGAGAAACCTGTGCCCAGTAGTGGGGTACCTATATTTGAATTATTATTATTATATTATAAACATCTTATCACACTTATTTTAAATTACTTAAATAAGTAAGTGACCTGTTCGAATAATCATAACCCAACAGATGGCGCTGTAAAAAAAATCCCAATTTTTTGGCAATATAATTTTAAAACATTTATCTTTATGTGGTATATTTTTTATATTTGTCAATAGTGTCAAACATAAACTAACTTAAAATAGTGTTTGAATCATTGAAATTGAAAAAACACCCCTGGGAAATAATATATAGAGATATAAAAAAAATGCAATTAAAACGTAGCATGTACTTACTGATTAGGGAAACCATTACTAGGCTACATATGTTGTAAAAGCGTGAATATCGTATTTGCCAGCCATTGTGCACCCTCTCAAATGTTAGAGGTGCCAAGCCGAATACACGGGACATATGGAGAACGAAGCCCGTGGCACCAGATACAGTGCATTTGGAAATCAGAACTGCTTCCCGATTCATGGTCTGTAAAGCAGCTGCTGAAATGCATACAAATCATACAGATGTATACATCTAAAATGTCTTCTTTAGATGTATAAATCTTTAATGGCTTATCCCGACTGACTAACTGAGTCATCAACGCAGAGCCTTAAAGCTAAGAACTAGAAATTTTGTACAAAAGTTTTTTATATGACAAAAGTAGGCACGTACCCGTAGTACCCGCTTCTGGTTAGAAACAAAAGCCTAGTACCCCTAGTAGTAATTTCTTAAGTTTAAACCCTAAATTTAAAAAATTTTTAACCCGTATCTAGCCCTGGTAGGCCGTTAGTACTTCATGTAGTTACTCACCGTTATCGCAACTTCTAGCGTGAGTAGATTACTGCCTAAACCCTCAGGTCTTTAGATATCGGAGCTCAGACTGCCGTACCCAGCAGAGAAACAATTATGAAATGCTATATTACAAATTGTTTTATAACAGTTATTTCACAAGATATTTACAAGAGTAATAATTAAAATAAAAGTAACTTAATCTAAACTACTAACAAGCAATCAGATATTATATAATTATATAAAGGTGAAGTCGCAGTTCAGATGAATATTGCTCTATAGATTGGCCACATTGCCACGCTTGATCGCAAGGTGTTAACCCAAGTAAAGATCGTGAGATGACTCGACTATAAGCTTAGATATCTCAATTAATTAATTACATACAACCTTATACCTGGGAGAAGTAGATATACGTCTTCATGTACCTAGGTAATAAACATAAACTTCGTTCTGCCACGTATTATATACTATGTAAGTAATTATAAATAGCATTATAATAACGAAGATAAAATCTATAGTGTTTGGCCTATGGACCATTATTATTGTTACATACTTGTTATGTATATCGCATCCGCAGAAAACTGGCGTAACTTGAGAAATGCCACTGGGCAATTTTGAACTTTAACTGTTTAGAATAAAGTGTAGATTGCAAAATAAACACATTTCTACTTGAGTAATTTTTCTATTGTGGTTGTGAATAAAAGTAAACCTGCAACAAAGTGTGTAAATATAGTACTTTGTTCAGATAATGTTCTATTGAAATAACCTTGAGGTTTAGCTATTTTGATATTAAACCCAAAAGCAATCTTGATTATTATAAAATGAAGAAGCAGAGGAATCCAAGTAGAAAATGACTGATTGCGCATTATAGGCAGAGGCGATAAATGGCAATAACATTTTGTTTTGCTATATTTTAATAGAGGTAACAAGCCCTCGTTTAAAAAAATGGATCGGCAATACCTAAATGTTACCTCTGGTATTGCAAGCGTCTATATGCAAGTAGTATAAAAAATAGGTCCTAAACCTTTTTAGGCTTATGTCCAGCAGTAAACGTTTTTTGATGATGATGATCCTATGAAAGAGAGACGAGCTTTTTGTCATAATTATATTGGGAATAATTTCGGATTGCTGTTATTGAGAATTTTCTAACAAAAAACATTTTTTTTTAATTAAGTTTTTCTATTTTTAGTGATAAAATAAACGTTAAAAATATATAAAAATTTTGTTATTACTTATGGTACTGGTAAAGGGGTAAAGGGCTGCCCTCGATTTTCCTGAGATTCCATCATCAGATCCTGACTTGGTGCCAATGGGACGACCTCTAGAGTATTACTCTTTGAAATGAAAAAATAATTATCATTATGAATATACATATATTATGAGAATCGGTCCATAAATGGGGGACATATCGGTAAACATGCATAAAAAAACATACAGTCGAACATAGAACCTCCTCCATTTTTAAAGTCGGTTAAAAATAATAAAATGTGAATAAGAAAATATGAATTACATAGTATTTGTGTTTCCGCTTTTCTTAATAATTTATTATGAAGAATGACCATAGAAAAACAAAGGAAAATACAAATATTACAACAAAGTTTTATTAGATAATGGAGTTAGATAATGTGATAAATTATACGGTCACCTTACAACGAGTAGAAGTGGAATTTGTAAGGAGTACCATAATAAGCATTCGACTAAGATGACGACAACTGATCTAGACACAACAGACACTTATTAATATTAAATTGATACTTTTGAAGATTTGATAACAAATTTAAGTAGGACCTTCACCTTACGAAAGAGCACAGCCAAATAACTACACACAATAGTGTAGTTGTGTTCCAGTGTGTGAGTATAGCTCTCTAAAAACAGTTTTGAAATAGAGACTCTTTTGCTTTTTTAAATCTCGCCCTAGAGAACAAGCCCTGTGTCGCGGGGTACTTTACAAACATAGAATTCAATAAATTCTTTTAAACTTTCACGATTTGTACACATTGTCATATTATTATTATACTATACCATTATATTTTTTCGTACCTTTTTGTTACCTCGATGAATATAATTCGTTATCCACTATACCAGTTACACAATTAATGAGTGCTCGCGGTTTTTCTTAAGATTTGTCCAAGCGTTTAGTCGAAGCTTTATATTCAGTGTGGCAATGCTGCCAGTCTCCTTGGAAGGTTTCAGTAGACATCAATGCAGAGGAATTTTACGACCCCTATTTTTTTGGGGTTATTTTTATCATTAGAATTTATTTATAATTTGTGTAAATATAGCTTTAGCGGTAAATTACTTGTATAATGTAAATGTACAAAATATACAATTAATTATTAATTAATTTTAGTTTTTCTACAGATGAAATAAAATGGACTTTGACGTGCCTTTTCAAATCGAATGCACAATATCTGGGCCTTTATGCTTTGTGCTTTATCTATCACGGATATTTGGGCTAGCACCTCTCAAGTTTGAAAACGTACGCCGTGGCTGGAGTATCCGCGTCTCCCGTATTTACAGCCTGTATGGTCAAACATTGATTATTATTTTAGGTAAGTCTCTACTAGTTAGATTCTTCTCTTCATCATCTCAACCCATAAACGTCCCACTGCTGAGCACGGGTCTCCTCCATACACTTGGAGGGATATTAGCCTACTATACCACGCTGGCCAGACGGGTTGGTATAGGGTTTTAATTCGAGTTTTGCCTCTCTTACAATGGATATTATCTGCCTGATTTACTCTCTTAGTCGGCTTTTACGACACCTGTGTGATGGAACGGGATGGTGACATTTGTATTCTTAATCCGTCACCACACGGACCATAACCAAAGTTTGACCTAAATTAATATAATGGTAGATTCTTCTCTCACCAATATATTAATTTAGTTATCTCTCTCCTTCTATCTTTTTCTACTTAGGCTGGCTATAAATATATAGATGTTGAAGTTTGTTAAAGGTAGCTTTGGTTTTCCTAATGCTACGATACCATTATCTGCAACTATTGTATTTAATATGTGAAATGGAAAAAACCACATATCTGCCTAGCTGGTCTAGTGGTCGTTGAATGCGGCTACTGATCGATAGAGCCCAGGTTCGATTTCCGGATCGAATCAAAAATAGTTAGCGTATTTTTCTGTACAGCATTTCACAATAGATGCTCGAAATTTGAAAATTACCGCTGTTTACATTCCTGGGGCCGTACCATGACTTGTTAAAACGAGTAGTTTGAGCGAAAAAAAGGGACGAAGCTATATAGCACGTGTACTTCTATCCCTTTCTTTCGCACTTTCCACATCGTGTTAAATGTGAGCCTTTCGGCTTTCAAGAGCCGATGCTCCTGTACCCCTGATCTCGCTCTGGTCATTCCATCGGACTATTATGAGAGCAAGTAAATAAAGCATGCACCTGTGATTACGCACATTCGGTTAAGAGGACATATTTCCATTAAGTACATCGTACAAATTAATTTCAGTGTTTTCAGCGATGGCGGCTTTAGTAGCAGATGTAACTGTAAACAAGGAGAATTCCCTCAGAACTAATACAAATGCCAATCTGTTTTTGTGGACAGCAGACTTACTATTAGTCAACATGGTTATATATACTGGCGCTTACACTGGCGTCAATAGGATGCGTAATACGATTAACTGTATGGTTCAATTAAAACAAGTAAGTCATATTAGATTAGTTGAGTTTTATAAACGTTTTAGATGTTTGTTAAACTCCTTCTATTTTTGTTTTACTTTTGGTTTCACCTATGAATCAGGTCAATGCAGATTTGATAATCGGCGATATATTAGAAATTACAAATGGAAGATAGCGATCTGGCATCAAGAAGACAGTCATCATAATGTCAGTTGAAAGACCTCCACTATTAAATAGGCCCTCAAGGATTTTGTTCAGCATTTAGTCTTAACACACTGAGCTTCACAATATGACGATCTTGTATTTCTTTGTCCACTTTGTTGACATGCCCACGTCACGTCTTCCAGTCCGTGGTCGCCACTCCGCAACCTTTCAACTCAGCAGCAGTTGGCCACTTAAATGAGGCAATACTTTTATCCGAATGCAAATAATGATCATGGGAGGAGACCATAATATAATTAGTCCCCTATCAGCTTATCATCTCGTCTAGTAGTAGTAGATCTACTTCTTATCGTTTGGTTAGTGGTCAACCCGGTGATAGATTTATTTATTTAGACTTTTAACCGAACTTTTACTCCGAAGCACGGAGACGCTCTGATGAAATACCACTAAGTGGTTACCCAAATATAAAAATAATAATATTATTTATTTCCAGATTAACAAAGAATTAAGTCGATACCACCAATCGTCATCTCAAAGTGAATCAAAGATTTGGTTATTAGCCATCATCTTCATTCTCATAGGATGCTTTGCTAATGCCTTAGAACACGTTATATTTATGTTTGAGGTAGTCAACGTTAATGGCAACGGTAAATATGTATATTTGAATAACATACACATACATATTTTGATACTAACACAAATCTTCCATATTAGTTTACCCAATTAATAGAATAGAAAAATATATAAAACATCAGATCAAAGTAAACCCCAAATAATATCTAGCTGTATCTAGCTGACCTAGCGATCTTCGTGCCGCCATTTTTTTTCTTGAATATTTTCTAAAATTTTCTTCTATACAAACCTTAACAATAACAAACACAAAAAAAATAATTATCTAATTTAGTGCAGTCGATCGGAAGTTATGCGCGTACATACATTTAGGGATTTCATTTTTATTTATATAGATTTATACATGAGTATTATAAAGATGATAATTGGAGATGTTATTCTGTTTATTTTATTAATAATGTGTTACGATTACCTTCCAGTATTGACATCGAATTTATATTTAGCTCACAATATATTGTGTTTCGTGGTCATCATTTTCGTGGTACAGTTCTGGCTGATCTCCAAGTCAGTGTTACCATCACTTCAAGCGCTGAATTACTGTTTGAGGAAGATACACGAAGATAGTAAGCATAGCATAATTTATAACACATTCAATTAGGCAATAACTAATAGCAAACCAGACACAATTGAAAAATCGTTGCGATTTGAATACATTGAAATGTTAGAGAACAATAGTGTCCATCTAGCTCAGTTTCAGCCACACCGGCTCTTTATGACAGAAACTGACCATCTGCACGAGAGGTAATGCATGTGTATGTGTGTGCAAACATAGGTGCACTCTTTATTTCCACACTCTCATAGTTTTGTAGGACAGCAATTCGATACGACCTGTAAGAGATCAGCCATAGGATGGTTTAACGTGTCTTCGAGGCCGAAAGCTTAAACACTACCAATTTCCTAACTACAGTTACTGTTGGTTCGACTCGAGAGAATCAGACTCAGGCCCTCGAAATCAGCAGTCGCAATCAATGACCACTGGATTGTTAAAATGGTGAAAGAAGTACGAAGCTGTTGGGTAATTGAAGGCCAAATGGAGATTATCAACATTACTTCTTCCTTCACTAAGAGTTGGAAATCCAACTTAGCGTGGCCAGCATATTATTTAAGAGTAAAATGTAGTAAATACACGTAGTACCTACACATAGACTAGGTGAATCATAATCCGTAGACTACGAAGTCGAAACCGATTAAACAATAAATTCATAATATTTTTTTGTATTGTATTTTTAAGGAACTCTTCCGCCTTCTAAATTCATTTAAATATTTTATTTAATCGATAGCATTACTGCAAGTGAAGCCTGATCTAATTTACAAAAGGTCCCAAATAAATATGTGTAATCAGAAATCTTACAAAACACCTACCTGTGTTCAGGATTCACGGCCAGTTAAAGAAATTGGAGGTAAGAAAAATTTAAATAAATAATATTATTTAGAAGTAATAATATTTATTAAAATTAAATTTAAAAAGAGTATTTCAGCGTATCAAAAGGGAGCAAGCCAATTATCATCATCACCTCCACTTTAGTCCACTTAATTGAAGCTATTCTTCAAGCTATATCGGCCACCTTGGATCTCCTTCGGAGCTTTTCGTTTCTGATTCCATCGGGTGAGGAGATAACTGGCCTCTGGGCCGCGGCCCAATTAACATACTCTGATACACGGCCATAGCCGCTTACAATAACAAAAGGATTACTTGTGTGTTGCCGACCCAAAACAATTAACACCATGGTTTTATGATGGAGTATCCCTGGAATACATAAACGTTTAGTAAAAAAAGCATCTCTGAATGAGCGTTGGAAGCTTGTTCTTACACATTAGATCAACTACACTACTGTTATAGTCATTTGGTTTTCTAATTTCGGGCTTCCTCAGTTCTTCTACGGATCTCCTTATTATTTAGGGTATGCTATGTTTCAGATATGGATGCAGATGTTAATACAAATTCAGCGACTTTGCATCAATTAACATTACTTTACTGTTCACTATGTGATATAGTACGGCAACTGAACAGTTGCAACGGGTTCATACTAGTATTGTTGTTTTTAACCCTCGTGTTACATCTGATCATCACGCTTTATCACCTCGTCATCGGATTCTGTAAGTTCAATTCCAAATAAACCCACATTTATGTTTATGATTTCTGGCAATGTTAATTAAATTATTGTATGAAATATTAAAATAAACAGAAGATATAATTTTCGAAAGAAATGTAGCAAACTGATATGACTTCTTCAAATTTCATCATCTCAGCTGAACGACTGTCGATCCATACGATAACCTGGTGAAGGTTATGGGAAGCGATGGACAAGATCAGCTCAAGACCAGACTTTAGCAGACCTTGTCCATTGGCTTGCCGCAACCTTCATCAGGTTAGAGGTCTGCCTACGCTGGTAATTCCAGTTCGTGTTTGCCACTCGAGAACCTTTATGATGTATATTACACTCAATATAACTCACAATAAGTAAAAGTATACCTATTTATTGATCACATATCGTTTCTAGTTGCTATTAGCCTCAGTCAAGTCATCTCACGATTCTAAGAATGGCGTTTCAGTTAATGGTCACTGTATTGAAAACGTTCTATCGACGGGTTAACAAATCGATAGTACCCCAAATCGATGGTCATTCATCAGTCATGAAAGTACGATTCGATTCAATTCAAAGTCCAAATCGATTTGGTGTACTGTCGATGTTGCGTACCCTCGTTTAGGGTACTGTCGAATTATTAACCCGTTAATAGAACGTTTTCGATACAGCGACCGTTCATGTAATGACTGTTGATTTTTTGAACAAGATCCAACGACTACCTTGGTAGTCCAGTGGTCGCAGTATGCGCCTGCTGTGCACGAGGTTGTGGGTTCGATTCCCACACAGGACAAAACTTTGTGTGACCCACAAAGAGTTGTTCTGAGTCTGGGTGTAATTTGTGTCCGTTAATTGTATGTTTGTAAAGTTCCCCGCGACACAGAGCTTGTTCTCTAGTGCGGGAGTTGTCTTTTAAAAAAACAATAATAAAAAAAAACGAACTGTCCTTGCGATCCAGCGTGGCAATATGTTTTGGGCAGTTTTTTTGAGCACCTTTGCTCAGAACTGTGACCGCAATCAGATATTTTAATTTTTATTACTATTCTCTTATGAAAATAATTATTATTTGTAGTTGCTGACATCGAGTATTCTGACCATTCCAACACGCCACTGCAACTGGCTTTGGTTATTTATCAAATGATGAAACTTGTGTTGGTAATTGAACCATGTCATCGAACTCACGAACAAGTAAGAAATTATGCTGACAAATCTTACTTAGATCTTTTTTACTAGGATCATTGAGAGAATAAGAATGTTAGTAGTACTAAGTGTGTGTCCTAGTAAAAAAAATACTATGTGTTTCAACTTACATAATTTTTAACTAGCACAAACACGATGATCTTGTTTCGTTGAGGTGTTCATTTGCCACCTTTCCATTACATTATCATACCCTGGACATCACTAAATTGAACTAATATTATGTCGCATTTCAACTCCATGGAATGAACTTGTAGAATTTGACTATATAACTATTACCTGGATCATCATCACCCTATTGTAGTAACAATCACCTGTTTCTCAACGTCCAGCTGCTCCGGGCCACAGAATTGTGGAGAAGAATCCATAAAAATGTATTAACTTGTTCTTGTACAAAGTAACTTCATCAACTATTTATGTTTAGATGAAATTGACCAGAATCTTGGTCAACCAGATGAGACGGTACACTCTCCCAGAAAATTTTGCTGTTGCCTCTAAACTGAAGATGTTCTACCGCCACATTATGCTGAACCATGTCACCTACTCACCAATGCAGTTGTTTGTTATAAATAGAACACTTATAGTCGCAGTAAGTACATAATATACATAGTTTAAGTAAATTAAATACCTAGGTATATAAGTTGGAAATGAAACAAAGAACAGCTAAGAACTATTCTGATCCCGGTATAGATACACTAAAACCAAGTCGTTGTATATTATGATTAAGACTGATAACTGTTCTGTAATTGAAACGTTTCTTGTCTTTCAGATTATGGGCAGCATCACGACATATTTGATAGTTGTCATCCAATTGTAAAGTGGAATGTATACTGCAATGCTGTAGAAATCAAATTGTTCTCGTTATTGGTAGATGTCATATTTCAGTCAAAAAACTTTTCGTTGATGCTATCGTAATTATTATTTACTACAAAAATACATAGTGTTTCTTAATATTTATTTATTTATTTAAAACTTAATATACACAAAAACAAATGTATAAAGGCGGACTTAATGCCATAGGCATTCTCTACCAGTCAACCCAAGGTGGTACAGAGATATTACAAAGTAGGTATATGTAATACATTTTTAGAGATAATAAAATGTAGAAAAGACAATATATGTAATACGATACTAATACTTAGTTTAAGGTACATATAACATTATATAAAGTAAATGCATATATACTAAAATAAACTAATATATATTAATTATATAAATATAATAAAAAGAAAACATTACTGATGAATAATATTAACCTATAGTTAGCAGTGCAAATAAACCATTATAGTTTTTTTTACCTACGTATGAAAAAAATAAAATGTATTTAATTCTTTAATGTACACAAAGAAATACAGTAGAACCTTGGCTATATATATTCTTGAGAGTTCTGTTTATATTGAATTGTTGTATTTATCTTCAGTGTATATAATGTGAAATATATAATTTTTAATTTTAATAAATTAATTTTTCGCCAATTAATCTAGTCAATTTTTTTGGAGAAACAATAACAGATCTTAAGTGGAGACCGCGACTCAGCAAGCGTAATACAGGACGCCCCCACGGTGGCTGGAAGCAGCAGCGCACTCTGCTGCTTTCAGCCACAGAACCTAAGGATCTTGGTACTTGAACACTGCAGCAGTGGACAGCAGCCTGCGATAGTATGTTGAATTTTATCACACACGGCCCAAGATGTTCCAAGACATACAATATAACTATAAATAAATCTGGAGATAAATAATGCTAGTTAATTTAATCTGATGATATTGTACCTACTTGCAACCAAACTTACTCTATTACGAGTAACATGTTAAGCCTGAGCCTTTGTAAAAAATATTTTTATTTACATAGGTACATACGTGGGAGTGCCTTGAAACAGTTGTAGTTTTTGTTTTATATTCTCTTTTTATAAAGAGGATTTCGTCACGTATTCCAATCAAACAAGTACCCAATAAATTCGATTTTGTAGCAGGTTAAAACGAGTTATTAACAAAATAACATTTACTTCTGATTTGTATTCGAAGTCTAAATACAATTTAAATCATAGACACAGACATCAAATTTTATTATCACTGGCACAGGCGCCTAAAACCTTTAAATTCCTCTTGAAACTGAACCATATGCTGTAATCCAAATTCTATATATTTTTCACATTCTTGGTATTGTAACGATTTACCTGTTCGTGTTTGTACAACTATAGGCAATTGAAGAAAGATTAACTACATTTATACTGCGCGGCGTTTAGTTTTATTGCGTTGGTCTTAAATTTATTAGCAGAATACCAAAAATGCTACTGAAATTCAATTGAAAATCAATTCAGATTTAATTGACCCATCCATAAATTAGCATTATAATAATAATAATAATAGCCCTTTATTCAGATCAACTTAGTATCTATTACATTATATTAACTTTTAACTATAAATATATATAAAAACAGTTGTAAACAAAATCTAATTCTACTACAAATCTAAATCTAATATTTATTTACTTTCTGAAGATCTGTTTGCCAGTCGGCAAAGGCCTCCTTCAACCTTTTCCATTTCTGTCTCTCTTGAGCCACTCTATTCCACGTTACTCCTGCTACATGTCTAATATCCTCATCCCACCTTTTCTGCGGTCTACCTCTTTTCCTTTTACCTTCTCTAGGGTACCATCGTGTCACATTTTTTTCACAAATTAGTATTATTAAGGATTTATTCCGACTGACGACTGTTATACAGTTTATACGTATATAATGTTAACGACATTATAAATTATTAATGCATATTGAGTACAAAATACCCACATACTACAGTTTTCAGTCTCTTTCATTTTGGTATAACTGTTTTAAAAATATACATTTTCAAGAATGTTTGATATGATAAATCGATTTGCATTAATAGTAATAGGAGAAATAATCAATGTGCGTATAAATTGTATGTATAAATGTCCGTGTGGTGACGGATTAGAAATACAAATGTCACCACCCCATTCCATACCGAGGGTGTCGTAAGAGTCGACTAAGGGAGTAAGTTATGGAGACAATATTCACTGCAAGAGAGGAAAAACTCGAAATAAAGCCCTATACCAACCCGTCTGGCCAGCGTGGTATAGTAGGCTATAAATATCCCTCTTATTATATGGAGGACACCCGTGCCCAGCGGTGGGACGTTTATGGGTTGTGATAATGAATCAATGTATTTTTATTTTTATTCATTTAGGCTCACAATACACATTACAAGCAATACAGAAATGTAACAATGTAATCAACTATGAACTAGCTTGAAACGTAAATTTTGTGCGCTCAGCAAACTTAATATTCATGACTGAGATAAAGATTTAACAATTAGTAAATAAATATAACACTTAATTAACCTTACTACTAACGGTCAAAACTGTAATTGAGATGGAGGATATCTTTTAATGATTTTACAAATTATGTTAATTTTATAAATATGTCTAACTCATTGTTAGCACTAACCAGCTCATTATATTGTCTACACATTCTGGTTAGTGGATTAAAGTATGATGTGTTGTTGATATATGTCCGTAAAGCCAACACATTAACGTGGTTTGATCTACGGGCACTGTATTTTATATTAAAAGTGATCTGTGACAATAAATTAGATGAGTCCATTATAGAGTGAAGTATCTTATACAGATACAGCAAGTCAAAGTAAATACGGCGCGTCTCTAGTGACTGTACATTGAATTTTATCAATCTGTCCTCGTAATGCATGCCAGATCGCCCAGGCTGTTGTCGGTAACTTAAGAATCTAAGGCACTTTTTTTGCACTCTTTCAATTGTATTGGTGTGCACCCTATAATTTGGAGACCAGATTGGACTGCCGTATTCCAATATGCTTCTGACTAAAGTAAAGTATAGGTACAGTATGCTAGAGGGATTTTTAAATTCTTTGGTTGACCTTATTACAAAACCAAGTAATTGATTAGCTTTAGATAAAATGTATTCATAGTGCATCCTAAAAGATAGTCTATCGTCAAAAAGAATACCCAAATCTTTAGCGATGAACGATCGGTTAAGAACCTTGTTATCGATGTTGTAGCTGTAAACAATTTTATTACGTTTATTGGTGAAAGATATTATAAAGCACTTATCTATGTTTAATTGCATTTGGTTATCTTTGCACCAATCAGAGACAGTATTCAAATCCTTTTGCAAAATTAGACAATCTGACTCCTCAGAATAATTGCTATTATTACCATGTATGTCAATTCCAAAATCTGATACGGTATTATTATATTATGCGGTATTGCGATAGATATTCGGATAGGAAAGAATAGCTCCATAACATACTGTAAACAATGTAGAAAGTTAATAATTTTATAAGACTAGGGGCGCCCGCGACTTCGTCCGCGTGGTAATTTGGAATATTTTCCTCGATTTTGCAACATACTACTGCTCCGCTCCTATTGATCACAGCGTGATGTTATATAGCCTATAGCCTTTCTGGATAAATGCACTATTCAACTAAAAAAAAATTTTTTGAAATCGAACCAGTACTTTCAGAGATAAGCGCGTTCAACCAAACAAACAAACACACTCTTCAGCTTTATAATATTAGTATAGATAAGATCTATAGTGTTTGTGCTATGGACAGTTATTCAAGTTAAATGTATGGATTGTAAATGAATGTAATGTAAATGTAATGTAAATCACCGTTGAGTAATAGGTCGCATTTTCAAATCCCATAGCACCCAAAGAACAATAGCTGACTATAAGAGATTTTGAACCTAAAACGGTTAGTGTAACGCAGTTTTTTGTTGTGTGAAAACTTATAGCTAATGAGTAATGTATGGATTTTATAATTTATTTATACTACTTGCGGGCCCGCCTGATGTTAAGCAGTTACCGTAGCCTATGACACTTGCAATACCAGTGGTATCATTTGCGTTTGCCAACCCATTTTTTTACACCAGGGCCTTGAGATGGAGTATCCCTGGGACAGGAATACGTTTCTTTCAAAACGCATACCTAAATGAGCGCTGGAGACCTGTACTCACACACAGGAATAGAACTACACGGCTGTGTGTAGTTATTTGGCTGTGGTCTTCTGTAAGATGGAGGTCCTTCCTCAGTCTAAAGCCAAGACCTCTCAAATAGATAAATTAAATATTTGATTACTTAATTAATACCTATATTAAAAGTCTAAAATAAATTTAATTTCGTTTAGAGTTTGTTATTTTAGATTTTTTTGTGTAGAGTCAGGTCAAGATGAAACCGGCTATTGAAGAGTGCACGGTGTCCGGATTACTTGGCTACACGCTCCGTGTTTCACGCATCTGTGGACTAGCGCCTCTCAAGTTTGTGCGAGTGGAAGACGGCTGGTGCATCTCTGTGTCGAAGTTCGCTAACTATTATGGGCAGATTTTTATTGGAATAATGAGTAAGTTACTTTTTTCAAAAGCAAGACAAAAAATTAATATGTCCGAAATATTTTTGACGAATATAGTAATAAAACAAAATTTCTGAAATGACATCAAACGCGGGAGACTGTCTTTCGCTGTCTCCCGCTTTGCTATGAAGGGAAGTGAAAATTTCTCGCTGGAGACCAGCCGAAATATTACCACAAGTCCGGGATCAGCAGTTGTACTTAAGGACTATTAAAATAACGAGGTAATTTACCATTGGTACCATAAAATATTTGCGAAAGCACATTTATTTATTGAATCTTTTATTGGATTTCTAGATCTCGCAGCAACGATTTTTTTCATCCTAGATATCTTCCAACTTAAAAAGCAATCACTTCATGAGCCTCTTCCTCCTAATATCATAATGAAAATCGCAATAGGATGCTCAGTAACAGTGATTCTACTGATTCAAGCTAAATACGGATTGAAAATGATGAATAATGCGATTATTTGCTTCGCCCAGACGCAGAAGGTATTTTATTTGTGTATGTAGTGAGATATCTAAACGTTTAGTTAAGTCATCTAACACAACTCTAAAGCTGGCCTTTACTTGGACTTCAATTTAGCTTTGCGATGTGGCCAGCGTTTTTGGCACCTTTCATCAAAACCTCTACCAGATATTTTAATTTAAGATTTGTTAATAATTTAGTTACGTAAAGGTACTTAGTGACGTAAAGGTATAGCCCCTGAGTACCTACTAAAATGTATAATTCTCTTTTAAAATTTGATGTTCAGATAAATGCACAGTTGAGCAAATTTGAGCCGTACAAGACATCGAAAAAATTTGAACTAATCATGGCAGTTTGGATTATTATCAGCATAATTGTGTTATTTTTGGACTACTCTGTGTCTATCAGGCAACATATGGCTAAGATCGGTAAGAAGTTATTACTGTTAATAATAGTGAGTATGCTGTCTTATTAATTTTACAAGTACTACAATGGATGTATAAATGTATGTGTATTTTAAATCCGTATTAAAGCAAAACCTTGCAGGGTACAAATAGTATCAACCTTGGATATTATTCGCATTAGTTTCAACATAACAAAATTCAGACCACTAAACCCAGAGACCATTGCCCCACATAGACTACGTTCAATAAAATAAGACGATAACTCACATTGGAACGTTTACTCCTGGAACTACATAATTGGTTACTAAGCTTAGCATCTTCTCCTGTTTTTTGTATTGTACGTGGTTGCATTCTTTTCAAGTACCTAAAATATATGAGTCTGTATACAATAAACATCCTACGATATTTTTTATAATCAAAAAGACATCCAAGTTCTTTTTTTAAGATGCTTTTCCTAAAATTTTATAGAGCTTATACAGTTATAATCATGATTTCTTGCAGTTTTCATGGATGGAGAAGTCCTTATATATTTTGTCGTAATAATTGTGATGAATCTGATAGTGCTACAAGTGTCTCTTATATCTTTAAATTTGGTCCCTTCATTTAACCACCTGAATGTCTGCTTAAAGAAATTGCTGCAACAGATATACAATGAGTGTAAGTATACAGAATTTGACTTAAGTGGTAAATAAATATTCAATAAAATAAAGGAAGAGGAACTAAATCAAAGATTATAAAGAAAGAAAAACAATTTATTTTTACAAACAAATGACGCACAACACACAAAAACACACATTTAAACAAAGGACATCAAAACAATAATACTTTGTGTGGCGCACATGCATCCACACGCATGCAAAAAATGGCCACTGCTCAGCATAATGTTATTATGCATAAAACATAACAACGCTGGATTACGATTTATAACTTATATGTCAATTTTAAAATAAAAATGTATTGCATTGAACCCAGAAAACCTTTAAATACTTCTAAACTACATATTTAACTTTCATTTTTAAGCAATAAACTCAAGGAATTTAACAACACCACATGGTTTGGACCTCATCAATAATATTTCGTATACATCTATTAACACTGTCATTGATACCTTGGCTGTTAATGCAGGTAAATTTATATAATATATTATACACTGATTAGGCCTAACAGACTACAACATTATTATGACAAATAACTTTTTTTCACAGATAAAAACAATATAGCCCCTGAGACTATTTATCATCTCGGCTACCTGTTTAGTTGTCTTTGCGAAGTCGCACAAGAAATGGATAGTAACTATGGCATTTTTATGATATTACTAATTATGTACAGTTTAATACATGCCGTCATTACACTTTATATCTTATTCACTACGCTCTCTTCACGTATGTACAATTTAAATTTTATTTAATAAATCTTAACTATTACTTTTTTAAGGTTTTTTTTATGACAGAACTTTTTGTGGTAATTAAACAGATTACATGTTAAAAAAATAAAAGTTATTAATATTCTACATACTCCGGTAGCAAAGAACTTAAAAGTGAGTTACTTGCTATCAAAAGTTTTAAATAATTTAGTATATTTTGAAAAGAAAATTTATGAAACAGTAAAAATAGCATAGCCATCTTATTAAAATTTTGTGTGTCAGAATTTAAAAAAGATTTCATATGAAAATTTTGTGTGAAAGAATTCATACAGAATTTAAAAAAGAAGTGTTAGCTTATTACTGTATCATAAAATACAGAAGGATCTGCTGCTTTAAAAATAAAAATGTTCCTGTATAATAATATAACGTTATCAAAAGTCTTTTTACTCGTTATGTTGTATTTATAGCTGACATCATTGCGAATACTGGAACACTGATTTGGAAAGCTATGATGTTGTTATATTGGTGTTCGTGCCACTTTGTGGAGACAATTATGATTGTTGAATCATGCGATCGAATTCATACTGAGGTAAACTTTTTTTTTTTCTTTAGAGAATCGAGTACTTTTACCTACTGTTTCTATAATAATATTGGTAAAATTACTAACTGAATAAATTTTTAAATTACTATCTCGAAAGAACTTTCGCCTGCTTTAATTTTTTGTGATTTTCCTAAAAATATTATAATAGATACACATATACCTAATTGTTTAGTAGAAAGATAGTTCACACTCCGTAATGAACTATTTTTATACCAAGCAACTAGGTACGAGTATATATATATATATATATCTCTATCATTACACATTCAGATAAATCGAACAAAACATCTGATCAGCCAGTTGTTCCGCTTCACTCCCTCGGAACACCACGCTCTTATATTGGAACTGAGAGTATTTTACAAACTCCTCATGTCAACTCCTGTCAACATCTTCATACTTAAGAGGACCGTCATTACTGCGGTAAGAAATATTTTAATAATATAGTAATAATAATAATAAATGGTTTATAATAAATTGTTTATTATAAACCATTTATATATTTTTTATTTATGCACGACTGCCTCGGTGGTCCAGTGGCCACAGTATGCGCCTGCTGTGCACCAGGTTGTGGGTTCGATTTCCACACAGGACAAGACTGTGTGTGACCCACAAAGAGTTGTTCTGAGTCTGGGTGGAATTTGTGTCTGTTAATTTGTATGTTTGTAAGGTCCCCCGCGACACAGAGCTTGTTCTCTAGTGCGGGAGTTGTCTTTTTAAAAACTTTAACAGTATAATGAGGCTACCCCAGTAAGTTATTAGAAATACTTGTGGTGGGGCTACCTTGCTCTTCCCGTAGTTACAATCATATTAGTACATTACATAGTGACAAAATAAAAAAAAAGATAAAAATAAAATAAAAAGATACACAAAGAAAATGAGGCAACAACAACAAAACAAATACAAAGTATAATAATAATATGTACTTAAATGTTATGTATTTATTTAGAATTGAGTAAGTTTAAGGAAAAGAGTAATGATAAAAAACAAAGGTTACAAGACAGAAAAAAAGAAGAGAGATAGGACATCATCATCATTATCATCATCTCAGCCAAAAGACGTCCACTGTTGGACATAGACCAAGGATTTCCACAACTCTCAATCCTGAGCCGACCTTGGCCATCGGTTGCTCACAACCTGTCCTACCTACCAGGTAGTCGGTTCACCTTGTTGAAGGCCTGCCCACGCTTCGTCTTCCAATTCGTAATCGCCACTTTAGAACCTTTCTGACCCAACGGCCATCAGTTCTGCGAGCTATGTGCCCGGCCCATTGCCACTTAATCACGATTAGGACATCATACAAGCAAGCAAAGCAGACTAAGGAAGGACCTCCACCTTACACAAAAACGTATTATTATCTATTGAACACAATAAAAATGCAAATATCAATGTTACATATGACTAGCATTATGTAAAAAGGAGAGCCCAACCCAAAATTGAGATGTCTAACAGTGATTCAAATGTTATTAACTTTTAGCTAGTATTTAAACGAGCGACTATAAATTCAATTTATGGGTGTCAAAATTACTGAAGTGAGCGACAAACTAAGGGCGAACACAAATTAAATTTATGGATGTTAAAATTACTGAATATGGCGAACAGAAATACTGTATATGGCGTAAAGAAATACTAAGTGAGCGAAAAACTGAGGGTGAACACAATTTATCAAAATTTGCGCTTCGCCGGCCGCTCTGCCGCGGCACGCTCGCTCGGCTCGCGCGTTGTTGGGGTCACAGTTCTAACCTAACCTACAAGTAGGTTACTACTTGTCTGATAGCATCTCGTTTCTGGTAGCAAATACATGAATATAATATAATTATATTCAAATGAATGAATTTCTAGTCGCTCACCTAATAATTTAGTCGCACGGCTAGAATTTACAGTAACTTATCATCAGTCGCTAAGTTTTTTTTTATCAGTCGTTTTATAATATAATTTCCCTTAACTTTTCAGATTGTTGGTACTGCTACAACTTACCTCGTCGTGTTGCTACACCTATAGACAGTTGAAGATGATGATATATTTATGTATACTTGCTAATAATATTATTAGATTTTACAATGCTTATATTTGCTGTATTACGTGTATTAGTACCTACGTTTTGTTTTGTTCGTATCAGCGTGTTTCCTCAGCACAGAATAAAACAAGTATCTAATAGATAGATTTGTGCACATAAATAAATTTAGAATAGTTTTTGTGTTCCTCAGTATACGTAAACGCGTCCTTTTTACGAGAGCTTTGTGGATGTATAATTTTTATGTCTCGCGTGGATTTAAAATAAAACTATTTGTGTTCAAGGTGTATTTATTTTAACTTCAGAAAAGTAGCAAGCAATTACTGTAAATTATCTCTAAAGATAGGTAATAAAACATAATACCTATCAACCCATATTCTCCTCTCCTTTATCAAAAGAGAGAGGTAAGAAAATTTGTTAGTATAACTTTAATAATAGTGTTTACCGCTTATACTAATATTATAAGGAGAAAATTTTTTTTTTGTTTGAACTCATTATGAATTAAAATGAATAAACTCAACCACTTCTGGATCAATTTAAAAAATTGTTCACCTATAAAAAGTTGATTAGTAATAAAAGCTATATTTTATTTAAAATAAATAAAGAGACCTATGGAAACTAAATATACATACATATATATATATCCACCGTGCGAAACCGAGAAGTGCTGGTAAAGAATTGATAACTTAAATATTAAAGCAATGTGGAAAAAGACAAGCCCGGAGCAGGACTCGAACCTGCGCCTCTCGGGTTCCGGCCCAGCGCACTACCAACTGTGCCATCCGAGCTCCTACTCCAGAGTTCGAATTTGTCCACCGCTTGTTTATATCTTGGAGTGACTTGGATTGATAACTGTCTTAGTCACTATCCGCCATGGCTGAGATACACTAGTACTTACAATAAAATTCTTTGCAGCTTAAGCATAAAGTGGTTGAAACGGCAAACATTACATTTCATTATACACAAATTATATTCTTTAATAAAAAGCATACTAATATTTCACAAGTAAATTTTTAACCCCAAAAAAAATATTTCATCATATTACATTTGCCTACATTTTTGCATGGTCATTTCTGGTCGAAATCAGGCCCACAGAACACAACCTCATTATTGAAGATATTTGCTCTGTAATCTTTTGGTATTGGTATCCCTTGTAATGCCTACATCTGTATCACGACAATCAGGCAGGTTAGAACACTGCCGAACATCTGAAAATGGAACAATTATAATTTGGAACATGTCCCAAAGAATTCAAATCTTCTTATTCTTCTTCTTATCGTTTGGTTAGTGGCCAACCTGGTGACAGAGTTATTTAGATCGCCCATATTAGGCCTCTGTCGTGATTTAACGACTGATAACAGTCGGAACCGACTTTTATCTGTTTTTTTTAAGAAGAAAGAAGAAAGTCATATTTTTAAATTCATTGCAAGTACGTTTCATAATCATTTTGAATGTTATTAATATCTTACCGTAACAAATATGCTTCTATCAAGTTTAAACATGCTCATAGGAGCGTACACGGCTCTGTTCATCATGAGGTGATTGTAGAATAACTGAAGCTCCGGCGTAAGCTCGTGGTTCTCCAATGGAATGATCCTCAAGAATAGACTGATCAGATGCTTTGTGCGGTTGATCTGCAAACACAATATAGTACTGTACAATATTTTGATTATCTTGAGTTACATAAAGGCTAACAACAAACTGACAGAAAAAAGTAAAATATCTATAATTTTTATTTATTTTTAATAAAGCAACCTATATTCCGCTGCTGGATGTAATATATGTATCATAATATATGATCCAATGCGGATTGGTGAATCAAATACGCATTCAGGATGTTTTCTTAGTGTGGATTTCCTCACGTCGTTTTTCTTTACCATCACACCGTACTGCCTTCTTATCGTTTGGTTAGTGGCCATTCTGGTCACAGAGTCGACCAAATTTAGGACTTTACCGTGATCTTACAACTGTTAACTGCTTTCTGGTACAGAATTCACACCTTATATTATGTAGAAGTCGGTTACCTTTCTCATATCGCTACCATTTGTTTCATTTAACTTATTTATATGTAAATTATCATCATTATTATTATTCTGCTTACCATCAGGCGTATGGCCGTATGCTTGTTTGCCACCTTGGTAGTATAAAAAAAACTTATACGAATAAATTAAAATCCTTACTAATATTATGAATGTGAAAGTTTGTAAGAATGGATGAATGGATGTTTGTTACTCTTTCACGTAAAAACTACTGAAGGGATCTGGATGAAATTTGGCACACACATAGATTATGGTCTGGAATAACACATAGGCTACTTTTTGCAGCGATAACCGACATCCACGCAGGCGGAGCCTCGGGCAACAGCTAGTATAGAATAAAGTGTCTACCTGTCTGTGAGTTCGGTGACATGGCTCAACTATCATGGTCAGTTCCAAAGAGTAGTTTATCACCAACAACAACTGTGTCACTACTGTAAATATGGCCTTCATGTGAACTGTAATAAATAAAGGCACCATTTTTTTTTAAACACAATAAGTATTCAAAAATAATTAGACTATTTTTAGAAAAGGTTAGTATCATTGCAAATAACGTGAAGATAAAGGTATAGGCATTTAATTTAATTCTTTTAGAAGATAACATATAGGTATATACTACGAGTATATTACACAACGAACTGTATTAAAAAATTATTTACAAAATTAAAAAAAGAACAAAAACAGCTTTCTACAAAAAAAATGAATTGTTCTTCATTTAGTCCACTGAGTTTTGTCCTACTTAAAAAGTCCCTAACAATATAATGATATATAAGATTGCTTCAAATACAAGTATGCGTCATAAAATTCTCTTGTATCCTTATTACATTTAGGTTTATTAATTATTAGAATTAAAATAATTATATTTGTTTATTTTAAATTATTTTACTTAAACATATATTATATAATTTATTAAAATATTAAAGCAATGTGGAAAAAGACGAGCCCGAAGCACTTGAACCTGCGCCTCTCGGGTTCCGGCCCAGCGCACTACCAACTGTGCCATCCGAGCTCCTACTCCAAAGTTCGAATTTATCCACTAATTATAATATATAATTTATGTTCAAAAATAACTTCAGTAAAAGAACATACGCAGTCCAATGATCAGGTAGTAAAGTGAGACAACGAGTTGCAGTAGAAAGAATGTCATGATTGGTACCAGGACGATCCCATGGCTATTGTTCATTTGTTGTACGACGTCACAAAGACTGCTATATAGGCTGGCGAAACGGTGAAGCATCTTTGGAGTATCATTGTTTTTATCTGTGTACAAAATGAATTTACTATGATTATACTAGTCAATAAATTTAAATCAATTCAATTAATTTATTCAAAAAACAACAAAAAATGGTGTATGAATGTACAATAACTAAAACTAAAACTACATGGCAAACAATTATTTAAATACCCATATCACATAACATATAAAATTATAATTATTAAATAAAGAATTTTATTACATTCAATATCATTTATTATAACTTTTTACTGTAAATTCCTCTATGGAGTAGAAACAATTATTTAAGAGAAAGGCTCTTAGCTTTTTTTTAAAAACATGTGGCTCATAAATAGTTTTTTTTAAGTCAATCGGCAAACAATTATAGTCTTACCGCTTGATACTTTGCACCATCTATATTGAATGATGCGTTCAAGTGAGAATACTTAAGTTTTTCCTCAGTTATTCATTGTATTTACCTATTGTTACAACATTAATTGTTTTAAATTGTTTACAATCTTTTTGTAAGTTTATAAATGCAATACTTATGATAGTCTTGTATATATTTTTAAACTTGATTTTAATAATATAATATGTCGACGCAAGGAAATTAAAGTAGTATTATCTAGTTTTCGATTATTCAAATTATTTAATAACTATCATGTTTTACTGTAAATTTATTTGTATTTACTTTAAATAAGGAGTTTTAGTTAGTTGTTATTTTGACAACAAACTATGACCTCTAATATTATAATTCAAAGATGGATTATAATGTAAATAAGACACTGCTAAATTCATATTTTGATTTTTAATCAATAACAAATGCAGTTCTATGTATTTTTGTTTAGTTTAAAGTAATTCTAACAAACTATTTGAAAATTATTTAAGTCTTAAACGACTGATGTTATAAAAATGTTTAAATGATTTAACTACAATTAAAATGTTTTAATAATAAAAATAACCTATTAAATTGTCTTGAAGAATTAAAGTATTAAAATCAACAAATAAAAACTAGATTTATTAGCAGTGTATTGAAATATTGTAAGTTGTATTGACTTCACGACGCCATTTTGAATGTATACTGTGAATCGGTTAAAACGCATTATTCTGGTGTTAGCCTCGTGCGAGGCTAGCTGGTCGAGATAAATACCTGTGAGTAATTATTCCTATATACTTAGCTGTGTTTATATAGTGTTAGATTTATTCTACTGTTATAATAATTTGTGTTAGAAATAAAAGTTTATTTGTTATACGTTTCATTATTTGCAAATGAGTGATCCTGTTAATGAGGGTAGTGATGTCGGCTCTGCCGACATCACTGCTTTTATAAATCCTGCTGGTACGAGTGCTCCGTTATCAGAAGTGGGATTACCACCCACTTCTGCTCGTCCATCTAATAGTAATTACGAAAATAATCCTTCTGTTAGCGGTGTACCAGCGGAATTTTTTACACAAATGTTGCAAATGGTGAAACAGGTATCGGATCGAATGGCGACACAGTCTGATTCCAAAATCAAAATTAGTGATGTATTTTTGCCGTCATACGATCCGGATTCGAATATTGGGGTTAGAGAATGGTGTCAACTTGTGACTACAGCAATAGAAACTTATAACCTTCGCGGCTATGAAGTTCGAATGAAAGCCGGTAGTTTACTTAAGGGTCGCGCAAGGTTGTTCGTTGACAATTGGCTCGTTTCAACCGCCACGTGGTCGGAATTGCGTGACGTTCTGATAACTACTTTCGAACCTGAGAATAGATATTCTCGCGATATTTTTCGTTTTAGACAACATTCATATGATAGTACTAAGGACATTGCGCAGTTTTTGTCACAGGCTTGGGTTTTATGGCGACGTATCACAAAGGATAAATTATCGAATGATGACGCTGTTGAGGCTGTGATAGGTTGTATTGGCGACGAGAGGTTGAGAATCGAATTATTGAACGCAAGGGCAACATCGGTACCAGAGCTGATTTCGGTTGCGTCTTCCATAAGAAGCGTTAAGCGGCCTCACTCTGGTACAACAGGTGTACAACAGGGTCCCACCAAGCGACCGCGATTCGATAAACAATCACTGTTTTGTCAAGTCTGTAAAAAGCCAGGGCACGATACACGCGACTGTCGGTACCGTGATAAGTCTGAAAGCTCTCAACCGCGTCAGAATGATAATAAACCTACGTCTCAAAACGCCGGTAAGCCGACTTGCACGTTCTGTTCAAGGGTGGGTCATACTTTTGAAACGTGTTACAAACGAGAACGAGCAGTAGTTTCTAACGTTAACTATGTCGGTGTACCTAAATTAAATTCGATGCCAGTGTTGGTAGGGAATATGAAAATAAAAGCAATCTTTGATAGTGGTGCTGAATGTTCAGTAATGCGTGAATGTTTAGCGACGAAACTACCCGGTAAAAGAAAGGATATGGTTAAATATTTAAAGGGCTTAGGGCAATTCACAGTGGTTTCGCTATCAACACTGACAACGGTTTGTGTCATTAATAATATAAAAGTAGAACTTCAGTTCCACGTGGTCCCGGACTACGAAATATGTTCAGATATTTTAATAGGAATGAATCTAGTCGAGAACACAAATTTAAGTGTGATAGTAAATGCGCAAGGTGCTACATTGGTACATCAACCGGTGGTTTACCACATGCGATCTCAAAGTGAAAAATTTGATAAGCTTGACTGCGACTTGACGAACGGTGACCAAATTATTGAATTAAAAATACTACTGAACAAATTCGAACATTTATTTATCCACGGGTACCCTCGCTCGCGCGTTAATACGGGTGAACTTGAGATACGTTTAAAAGATAATAGCAAGTGTGTTGAACGCAGACCATACCGATTGAGTCCGGTTGAGCGAGAAAATGTTCGTGGTATAGTTAATGAATTACTTGAACATAATATTATTCGTGAAAGTAAGTCGCCATTTTCCAGTCCTATAATAATAGTTAAAAAGAAAAACGGTAAGGATCGCATGTGCGTAGATTACCGGGAACTTAACAGAAATACTTTGCGGGACCATTACCCCTTGCCAATAATTTCTGACCAAATAGACCAACTGGCGGGCGGGATTTTCTTCTCTTCATTTGATATGGCGGCAGGATTTCACCAGATTCCTATATCAGAGGGTTCTATTGAAAAAAACTGCCTTTGTTACCCCGGATGGTCTATTTGAATACCTAACAATGCCGTTCGGGCTTAGTAACGCAGTTTCGGTGTACCAACGTTGCATAAATAGGGCTCTATCACATCTTCTGAACCCAGGAGATCAGGTTTGCCAGGTTTATGTTGATGATGTGCTCTCAAAGTGTAGGGAGTTCACTGAAGGGCTATCACATATTGAGCGAATATTAACTGCACTACAAAAAGCCGGGTTTTCGATTAATGTAGACAAATGTGCCTTCTTCAAACGCTCTATTGAGTATTTGGGCAATATTATATCAGACGGACAAGTTAGTCCCAGCCCAAGAAAAGTGGAGGCTTTGACAAAGGCACCAATCCCGAGAACGGTTAAGCAAGTCAGGCAATTTAACGGTCTTGCCGGGTACTTCAGACGATTTATTCCTGATTTTTCGCGTGTGATGGTTCCCCTTTACGAACTAACAAAAAACGATGCCAAGTGGGAGTGGAATGAACGGCATGATAATGCTCGAAACGATATTATACAACACCTATGTACTGCGCCTACCCTTATGCTCTTTCAGGAGAATGCACCAATTGAACTTTATACCGATGCCAGTAGTATCGGTTACGGAGCAGTCCTGATTCAGATCATCGGGGGCCGCCAGCATCCAGTCGCATACATGAGCCAGCGCACCACTGAGACTGAGAGCCGTTACCACTCCTACGAGCTGGAGACCTTAGCAGTGGTAAGAGCAATAAAACATTTTAGGCATTACCTATATGGCCGAAAATTTAAAGTTGTTACAGACTGTAACGCCTTAAAAGCGTCCAAGCACAAAAAGGATTTGCTCCCACGAATACATAGATGGTGGGCCTTTCTGCAAAACTACGAGTTTGAGGTGGAGTACAGAAAAGGTGAGCGTCTGCAGCACGCTGATTTTTTCAGTCGGAATCCATTTACAGAAATGTCTGTAAATATCATGACTAATGATTTCGAATGGCTACAAATCGAGCAACGACGTGATGATTTTCTTCGCCCGCTGATAGACAACATAACTAGCGATGGCCCAGCTGCAGACTATTTTGTGGAAGAAGGCGTACTGAAGAGATGGATTACAGATTCTTTAACAGGGACTCGTAAAGCAGTAACTGTAGTTCCTAAGTCATTTCAGTGGAGCTTAATAAATTCTTTCCATAACGCACTACAACATCCGGGATGGGAAAAGACCTTACAGAAGCTGAGAGAGACATATTGGTTTGAAAAAATGAATACAACTGTCAGAAGGTTTGTAGATAATTGTATCATATGTAGGACCTCAAAAGGACCCTCAGGTGCTATCCAAGCGCAGCTGCATCCTATTCAAAAGCCTACCGCGGCATTCCAAGTCATCCACATGGACATCACGGGCAAACTTGGTACGAGAAACGACGAGGGACGAGATGAGTATGTAATGGTAACTATCGATGCATTCACTAAATACATACTGCTTGAGTACTCTAATGACAAAAGCCAAAGCAGCAGTCTTGCAGCACTAAAACGAATTGTACATTTGTTTGGAACCCCAGTACAGATTGTTGTTGATGGTGGCCGAGAGTTTCTTGGTGAATTCAAAGTGTTCTGTGATCGCTTTGGAATAGACATACACTGTATTGCGCCAGGAGTAAGCCGAGCAAATGGACAAGTCGAACGCACTATGAGTACATTGAAAAATGCACTCACCATGATTAAGAACTATGACACTGAAGATTGGCAAACTGCGCTGGGAGCTTTACAGCTCTCTTTTAACTGCACCCCACATAGAGTAACTGGAGTGGCACCACTCACACTTTTGACCCGTCGCCAACAATGTGTGTCGCCGGAGCTATTAAGGTTGGTGAATTTTGACAATGAATCGATAGACTTTGACTTGCTCGAGCATCATGTGCGACAGAAAATGACTGCAGCAGCACAATATGATAAACAACGATTCGACAAAAGCAAGGCAAAAGTACGTCCGTTTCAACGAGGAGACTACGTGCTCATCAAAAACAATCCACGTAACCAGACTACTCTAGACCTCAAGTACAGTGATCCATACGAGATTTACAGAATCCTTGACAATGATCGTTACATGGTCAAGCGCGTGATTGGCAGAGGGCGTCCACGTAAGGTCGCTCACGACCAACTTCGCCGAGCACCACAGCCGGGCGAGCAGAAAACCGTGTCGACTAATCCTGAAGACAACGTGCAACAACAAATGACAACGCAGCTCACTGAGGGCGCATCAACTAGCTTGGCTGATCCTACCCAACCGCAGCCGTCAAAGTCACAAGCTGCCTGGTCCCTGGACGCTTAAAATAAAAGGTCAGTCTTAAATGCCTATTTAAAATAATAATAATAACTGTCTCTGAACATAAAGAAAGTTGATAATGGTTTATCGACAGTACTGTCAAAATTACGCATTGGCTTGTTCTCTGCAGTGAGCAATTGATAAGCCAATAATATAATTCTCAATCATGGATTAGAAACCATCGGCACCTTTACTTCCTTTCCTATTTCTACATTTTCAGAGCCACTGGGGACCACGGTCATAATAATAAGGCCTAGGCCCCAGCATCGTCCTTCCTAATCCTTTAGAGCCCCTGTGGACCACGGCGTGTGAAACCGCTTAGCACCACAGCATCAGTTCCTGTGAGCTTCTATGTCATTTTTCAGAGCCACTGGGGACCACGGTCATAATAATAAGGCCCAGGCCCCAGCATCGTCCTTCCCAAATCCTTTAGAGCCCCTGTGGACCACGGCGTACAAGACCGCTTAGCACCACAGCATCATCCTTGTCTACGAGAAATCATGCAAGTATGCGTGGAGCATCTGCATTGACAATATTTAAAACAAATCATGCAAGTATGCGTGGAGCATCTGCATTGACAATATTTAAAACAAATCATGCAAGTATGCGTGGAGCATTTGCATTGATAATATTTAAAACAAACCGTGCAAGTATGTGTGAGACATTACAAGCACTACAAACAAAACTTCGCTCACCTCCCTATGTACCTACAGCTATTCTAGTTCATGTACTTATACATTTTATATACCTACTTGATAATACTGCGCTTTTAAATACATACCAACATGTTTCAAATGAGCTGATAACTTGGTTACTGGAATCTGTTATCATTTAAAGTAAAAATATTTACTATACAAAGATATTGATTGATATATGTAATATCAACACGACCGTAACCAAATTATAAGCTAGTATCTATGAACGGATACCTAGCTCAAAAAGAAAATTTTTGCCTATTTCAGAAACGCGACTGGTGCAGGGCACGCACCCCGTCTCGCAGAATGGCCGTGTCGACGCAAGGAAATTAAAGTAGTATTATCTAGTTTTCGATTATTCAAATTATTTAATAACTATCATGTTTTACTGTAAATTTATTTGTATTTACTTTAAATAAGGAGTTTTAGTTAGTTGTTATTTTGACAACAAACTATGACCTCTAATATTATAATTCAAAGATGGATTATAATGTAAATAAGACACTGCTAAATTCATATTTTGATTTTTAATCAATAACAAATGCAGTTCTATGTATTTTTGTTTAGTTTAAAGTAATTCTAACAAACTATTTGAAAATTATTTAAGTCTTAAACGACTGATGTTATAAAAATGTTTAAATGATTTAACTACAATTAAAATGTTTTAATAATAAAAATAACCTATTAAATTGTCTTGAAGAATTAAAGTATTAAAATCAACAAATAAAAACTAGATTTATTAGCAGTGTATTGAAATATTGTAAGTTGTATTGACTTCACGACGCCATTTTGAATGTATACTGTGAATCGGTTAAAACGCATTATTCTGGTGTGAGCCTCGTGCGAGGCTAGCTGATCGAGATAAATACCTGTGAGTAATTATTCCTATATACTTAGCTGTGTTTATATAGTGTTAGATTTATTCTACTGTTATAATAATTTGTGTTAGAAATAAAAGTTTATTTGTTATACGTTTCATTATTTGCAAATGAGTGATCCTGTTAATGAGGGTAGTGATGTCGGCTCTGCCGACATCACTGCTTTTATAAATCCTGCTGGTACGAGTGCTCCGTTAAATATGTGGCGGAATACCACTAGCACCACCACCATAGCGGATCGAAACGCTGCCGCTTATAAGCTCGCGCCAGCCCCGGCGCGAACGGCCGGCGAGGCGGCGCGGCGGTGCGGTAGCGGGTGCGGGGCGCGCACCGGTCCTACGTGCGCAGGAGGCACGAGAGGACCACTCGCCTAGCAACAAACATACGAAGCATACGGTCGCGCGCGCTATAACCTATCTTGTATTAATTTAATTGTATTGCTTTGTACATCATTTTATTAAGTTTTAATATATGTGCTATCCTCTAAAATCAATAATAATCTTCATTTCTCGTCTTCAAATCTTTTCCCATCTCACCTCTTCACTCTTCATACTTCTCTCTTCTCGCTTCGCTTGGCTGAGTACATTCCTACCGGGTTCGACCCCCTGGATACGTGGAAGCTGGAATCATATCCAATTTCTACATTGGTGACCCCGACGTGATCGCGTGCGTCGGCCGATAACCACGTTGTCGGAAGAGACGTAATCGCGAAGAAAATTTACTGTGACGACCACGTGGCTGCACCTTCGAGACGGAGGACCTGAATACTCCAGAGGAAGACCCCAGAAAACCGGTGGAGGACCAAGTACGAAAGGAAAATTGCGGTTCGTGAATTTTACCACGTGTTTTTTATTCGGCGGTGTGTGGTTCATAAGCGGTGAGCGATTTTTAATTATTTAAATATGGAGGAACAAGAGGGCTTTGTGGATTGTAAAGACAGTGCCGTTATTTCTGGCGAGATTTCTAAAGTAGGAATGCCACTACGTTGCCCACCATTTTGCCCGGAAGAGCCGGCTTTATGGTTTGCACAGCTGGAGGGCCAATTTATTATGTCGAGGATAACAAGTGACAACACAAAATTTTATTATGTGTCCAGCCAACTTGAGGCTAGGTATGCCTTGCAAGTTAAGGACATAATAACGAATCCGCCCGAAACAAATAGGTTTGAAACGTTAAAGTCTGAGCTCATAAAGCGGTTGTCCGCGTCGCAGGAAAAGCGCATTCAGCAACTCCTCTGTCATGAAGAGCTGGGCGACCGCAAACCCTCACAATTCTTGCGGCATCTGCAGAGCCTAGCTGGACCAACAGGTGCTTCTGATTTCATAAAAAGTATATGGACCAGTAGGCTTCCACAGAACATTCAAACTGTCATCGCCTCTCAAATTGCCGATTTACAGGTGGACAAGTTAGCGGAAATAGCGGACAAAGTGTATGAGATTGCTCCGATGACGCCGCACGTGGCCAGTACCTCTGCACACATGGACGCTGCTTCCTCAGACCTGGCCAGACAAGTGAGCGAGCTGACGAAGCAGGTAGCTGCACTTACGGTACGTTTGAATAGCAGAGAGCGAGATCGCTCATATTCACGATCCCGTAAGCAATCCCGTTCTCAGAGCAGGCAATGGCAACCTCCACCACAACCACCGCCGAACCACCCGCATTGCTACTATCATTATACGTATGGGAGGAACGCTAAAAGGTGTAAGTCACCGTGCACATATACGCACGAACGGACGCCGGAAAACCGGAAGGGCGGTCGCAAGTAGCGGCCAGTGACTGCCCCACTTTTACAGGCCGTCTTTTTATCACTGACCGAACATCAAAAACGCAGTTCCTAGTGGACACTGGTTCAGACTTGTGCGTTTTTCCTCGGTTTGCTGTCAAAACGCCCTGCAAGCAATCAAGGTATGATCTATCAGCCGCTAATGGCACTGTAATACACACGTATGGACCTATACAGTTGCAATTAGACTTAGGCCTCAGAAGGAGCTTTAGCTGGAGCTTCACTATAGCTGATGTAGGAAAGCCCATTATTGGAGTAGACTTTCTCATACATTACGATCTATTGGTCGATTGTAGAAATCATCGCCTGATTGACAACTTAACCTCACTATCTGTTCCTGCCGCACACTGCAGCACAGTCAACATAGCGTCTGTGAAAGCTGTCGTTGGAGACACTAGGTACCATCGCATTCTTCGTGAGTACCCTGAGATTACGCGACCTCCGGGTAAACAGGTATCAGGTAGTCATAATACGGTACATTATATAAGAACTACCCCAGGTCCACCCGTTGCATGTAAACCGAGGCGTCTTGACCCATCTCGACTCCAGGTAGCCAAGAAGGAGTTCGAGGAAATGCTGGCTAATGGAATAGCAAGACCTTCCGAGAGTGCTTGGTCAGCGCCACTACATCTCGTGAAGAAGAAGGACGACGGATGGAGACCATGCGGCGATTACAGAGCACTGAATGCAAGAACAGTGCCAGACAGGTACCCCATCCGACATATTCACGATTTCTCTCACCAACTAGCAGGCTGTACGGTCTTCTCTACTATAGATTTAGTAAAAGCTTTCAATCAATTAGCCATTAATCCAGAAGATATACCGAAGACTGCAATTACCACACCTTTCGGACTTTACGAGTTTCCCTTTATGACTTTCGGGTTGAGAAATGCTGCTCAAACATTTCAAAGGTTCATCGATGAAGTCCTCCTTGGCCTTGACTTCTGCTATGGATACGTCGATGACGTATTAGTCTTCTCAGCGTCTCCAGAAGACCATGAGGTCCACCTGCGCCTGCTGTTCGATCGTCTGAAACAGTACGGCATCGTAATCAACACAGCTAAGTGTAAAATGGGTCAATCAGACGTCGTTTTCTTAGGATACCACGTATCAGCTGAGGGGACAAAACCACTAGAGTCCAAGGTTCAGGCTATCCAGGAGTACCCGGTTCCTAAGACAGTTAAAGAGCTGCGAAGATTCTTAGGTATGTTGAATTTTTATCGCAGATTTGTACCGAATGCAGCCAAACTTCAGGCACCGTTAAACACTGTGCTCGCTGGCCCTAAGGTAAAAGGTTCACATCCAGTACACATGACTCCAGAACTGCTGAAAGCTTTTGAAGACTGTAAAACTTCGTTATCTAAGGCAACACTATTAGCCCATCCAGATGCATCAGCAGATTTAGCGATTGTTACAGATGCATCCGACACTGCCATCGGCGCTGTACTTCAGCAGCAGATAGGTGATATCTGGCAACCACTGGCGTTCTTCTCTCACAAATTAAACCAGGCTCAAAAGAAGTACAGCCCATATGACCGCGAATTACTAGCAATTTATGAAGCGATCAAGTACTTTAGACACATGGTAGAAGCTAGAACCTTTGTAATTTTTACTGACCACAAGCCGCTTACCTTCGCTTTTAATTTGAACAGAGATAGTTGTTCTCCCAGGCAATTCAGATACCTAGACTTCATCGGGCAATTTACTACAAACCTGAAGTACTTACCTGGCAGTAAAAATGTAGTCGCTGATGCATTGTCGCGCGTTGAAGCGGTATCTCCCACTGTTAACTTCGAAGATCTTGCACGACTTCAGGATGAAGACCCTGAACTGCAAGACCTACTTCTTCACGGATCTAATCTGAAACTGAAAAAGTTAGCATCTACCTACAGTAATAACTTACCTGTCTATTGCGATGTCTCGTTACAAGCACCTCGTCCGTACGTAACGCCCACCTTACGAAGAGAAGCATTCAACTCGTTGCACAACTTACATCATCCTGGGAATTCAGCTACAGTGCGACTGGTGACACAACACTTCGTTTGGCCAGGGATTCGTAAGGACTGTAGAGAGTGGGCTAGGCTTTGTTTACAATGCCAGGCGTGTAAAACTACACGCCACACTAAATCTCCACTTTCCACCTACCTAACTCCTTCTTCCCGATTTTCTCATATACACCTCGACATAGTAGGGCCCCTAACCCCTTCTTCTGATTTCAGATACTGCCTCACTGTCATTGATCGCTTTACTCGATGGCCTGAGGCGTATCCCCTAAAAGACATCACGGCTGAGACCTGTGCAGCCGCCCTGGTGTCTGGCTGGATAGCCAGGTTTGGCTGTCCCACGCGGGTGACCACAGACCGTGGTCGCCAATTCGAGAGCCACCTGTTCAAGGCTCTCACTGCTTTGGTTGGTGCTCATCACTTCCGCACCACCGCCTACCACCCTGCTGCGAATGGCATTGTCGAGCGACTACATCGGCAACTCAAGGCAGCTATCATGTGCCATACTACCTCGCAGTGGACTGAAGCCCTACCACTGGTACTACTCGGCATGCGTAACTCCTGGAAAGACGACATCCAAGCCACGCCTGCTGAACTGGTATATGGTGAAACTCTTCATTTACCAGGCCAGTTCCTGTCTCCTGCAGATGACATCACTTCCGCCGACGTCACACAGTACGTTTCACGTCTACGGGTCCATATGGCGAAGCTGACTCCCGTGCCTACCTCTTGGCATAGACCTTCCACTTCACCTTTCTACATACCTCGAGACCTGCATTCAGCATCACATGTCTTTCTCCGTCGAGACTACGTCCGAGGACCACTGGAGCCACCTTATGCTGGACCTTACAAAGTTCTTCAGAGGAATAAGAAATACTTCTCAATAGAGGTAAAAGGGAAGAAAAGTAACGTCTCTGTTGACAGATTGAAGCCTGCCTATACCGTTCGAGTTCAAAGTCCAGAGACACCATCAACTCCAGTGGCTACTGCTTCACCATCGCCATCTACTGACACAGAAAAAAGAACAAGAAGTGGACGGCGTGTAAAATTCCCCGATTTTTATCGACCGTAGTAACGGTCTGGCCGGGGGGAATATGTGGCGGAATACCACTAGCACCACCACCATAGCGGATCGAAACGCTGCCGCTTATAAGCTCGCGCCAGCCCCGGCGCGAACGGCCGGCGAGGCGGCGCGGCGGTGCGGTAGCGGGTGCGGGGCGCGCACCGGTCCTACGTGCGCAGGAGGCACGAGAGGACCACTCGCCTAGCAACAAACATACGAAGCATACGGTCGCGCGCGCTATAACCTATCTTGTATTAATTTAATTGTATTGCTTTGTACATCATTTTATTAAGTTTTAATATATGTGCTATCCTCTAAAATCAATAATAATCTTCATTTCTCGTCTTCAAATCTTTTCCCATCTCACCTCTTCACTCTTCATACTTCTCTCTTCTCGCTTCGCTTGGCTGAGTACATTCCTACCGGGTTCGACCCCCTGGATACGTGGAAGCTGGAATCATATCCAATTTCTACAAATATATTAATAATAATATTTTCGGGACAACTCACACATCGCTATCTGATCCCAAACTAGGCAGAGCCTGTACTATGGTAACCAGACAACTAATAAACATACATATTTATTTCTAAATACATACATATTATAGATAAATTACACCCAGACACAGAACAAACATTCGTGCTCATCACACAAAGATTTGTCCTGGGTGGGAATCGAACCCACGACCTCCAGCGTAGTAGTCAGAATCACTAACCACTAGACCAACAGGCCAGTCAAAACTATTGATTCTTAGCTAATATATCTATTAGTTTTCTTATTTGTTGTTCCATAAGTCTGTTTGGTGTAATAGTAGTGCTTTGCTTGTCTTGTTTAATTAAGAGCGCTCCTTTTTGTTGCAATGTTATTGTATAACGCATGCCGTGGCAGCCTTTAATTAAGGCAACACTATACCATGAATCTCCTACCCTGTATTGTTTGAATGTTTATAAGTGTATGCTTTGTTGGTTGTAATTAAATAAATAAATATTAAGAGCTGGTGATACCATTCTTGAATGCTTATATTCTATCTCAAGCTGTAGATAGATAGGATGGCATATATGCGAGCAATCAAGGGAGGTCTTTCTATCGGTCTTTAATTTCCAGCAGCTAAATAACAACACTGATTGGTGTATTTGTGCACATTTGCGGATGTGATTAAAAATAAACTTTTTCTTAGCCCAGATACCTCATAACAAAACTGTTGTGTTGAGACTTTAGCTTCGATTACTGGTTACTATCTGTTATATTGTTTTTTTTTATAAGTACTCAGGATTATTAGATACTTACTATAGTTCTGTAGTTATTATCTATATATATATAAAAGGCAACCCTCCGGCTGATTCTCTAAGAAACAGCGATAGCAAACTGACAGTTGTGATCGCAAAATTGACAGTTGTTATTGCTCCGTGACGGCACAATCTAATGAGTAAACGTCAAAAAGGGCTCTTACGGAATACCGATTTTCAATCTGACAGATGGATTTTGCTCGGTTTTTGCGGTGGCTCGGTTTTTGCTCTTACGGAATACCCCTGCCTTACTAACTGACTGACTGATGTATCAACGCACAGCTCAAACCACTGAACGGATTGAGCTGAAATTTGGCACGCAGATAGTTATTATGACATAGGCATCCGCTAAAAAAGGATTTTTAATAACTCATTCTCTAAAGGGGTAAAATAGGGGATGAAAGTTTGTATGAAAGTCAGTTAATTTCGAAGATATAATCTTTAAATTTTGTGTTTAGGCTAACGATTAAACCGACATCTACGCGGGCGAAGTCGCGGGCAGAAGCTAGTAGTATATAAAACCCTGGTCTAAGAAGAGGGTTTTGTAGTATCCCTGACAAAAGAATATGGCTAAAGACACATCTTCAATTAGACGCTGTGTGTTCACAACTACACACACTGTGTGCTGTTATTTGACTGCGATCTTTTGTAAGGTCCTTCCCCTAATAGGCATGTTCGCATAGGTATGGTGCCTTACTTCTCTTAATATTATTTCGCAATATGGCTTTGCATTTATAATATAAAAACAAATAGGCAAAAAGTACTAACAGTCATTGGATATTTGTTCCAGTATGTGTTGCAAACAATCATTAAAGTGGTTGAATGAACATAGAACAGTTTTATGTAGTAAAGCAATCTGGAGAATAAGTAATTTAATCATGAGGATTTTTATATAAAACGTTCCGTGGAAACTTCCGATAACAACTGTAAGAAAAAAATCAAAGTCAAATACGTTAATTTCAATCAAATACGTATGATTTACTTAGATAAACGTAACATCGGCTGTAAATAATTTGTGTGAAAAATATCAGTATATTTTTCATTTTTTTCGTACATTTTTTACAGCCAATGTTTTGATTAGGGTCTTTAGATCAGTAGCGTCTTACCACGAGAAGAATTAATATAATTATTTTTTTTCGGGACAACTCACACATCGCTATCTGATCCCAAACTAGGCAGAGCCTGTACTATGGTAACCAGACAATTGATAAACATACATATATATTTCTAAATACATACATATTATAGATAAATTACACCCAGACACAGAACAAACATTCGTGCTCATCACACAAATACTTGTCCTGGGTGGGAATCGAACCCGGCGTAGCAGTCAGAGTCACTAACCACTAGACCAACAGGCCAGTCAAAAATTGCCAAAAACTTTTGCCCACTCTTTTCAATCCCCAGTATATATTAAGTAATATATGATTAACAATTTGCGACAGACACAACAGAAAGGGACGATTGTCAAGACGATGTGATCACATTGCACTTTTAGTAACAAGTTGTTTCCCACAGTTTTTCTTGTATTTCGTCCTGTGTAGCGTTATGTTAATTACCTTAAATGTATTTTTTTAATTCGACTGTTAGTTCCAGAGAGTTCAAAGAACTCTTCAGCATCATATATTTTATAATTCTTCTGTTAGCCCCAAATTCACGCTCAAAATCCCTTTTTTATACTACTTAGGTGGCAAACAAGCATACGGCCCGCCTGATGCTAAGCAGTTACCGCAGCCTATGGACGCTTGCAATACCATAAGTATCACTTGCGTGTTGCCAACCCATTTTTTTCACCAGGGCTTTAAGATGGGAATATCCCTAAATTAGCGCTAGATTTATTCATTTAGGTTACAAAGTAACACATTTGAAGGTCGTAAATTAAAAATAAGCCAGAAAAATGATGTCAGCTAATTTATCTACGGCAAGTTTGCTGACGTGGAGCAATAAAAAGAACTAGCAAGAAACTCAGGCTACCCTTTTTGATCGCCAGATAGTTACAATCTTTAGGAAATTACAATTATGGTAGCATGCTGCGGCCACTGGACCACCGAGGCAGTCTTAATTGGACTCTATAGTTAGCGCTCCACTAGTATTAATATAGATTATACTTACTACTACTATACAAATCATGGTACCACCTAAATACAGAGTCATATGATAGCATCAAGAAAATAATGAAGCCAGGGCCAAGTGACCAAGCCGCCATGAGTATTTCTGTTGTCACAAACGATGCGTGTGGTCTGTACTGACTTAGTTCTGTATTTATCTGAAAAGTTAAATTTAGTGTGATTATGTGTTACTTTTTTACTTGGGTGGCAAACAAGCATGACCCCCATAACTATTGACACTTGCAATACCAGAGGTATCGCGTGCGTGTTGCCAACCTTTTTTTTATAAGATGGATACTCCATCTTATAAAGAAAGGTTTATTATTAGACATTATTATTAGACCGGCTGTATGCTTGTTTGCCCAAGTAGTATAAAAAACTGCCTCCGTGGCTCAGTGGTCGATGTGTGAGACTGCTGATCACGAGGTCCCGGGTTCGATTCTCGGGTCGGGCCAAAAATCGATATTGGGTTTTTCTGTTAAGAAATTCACAATAGATGCCCGGAGTTTGGAAATTGGCGGTGTTTTCACCTCCGTGCCTCGGAAAGCACGTAAAGCCGTTGGTCCTACGCCTGATCTCTCTCCGGTCGTGTCGGATTTGCCGTCCCATCGGACTATGAGAGTGAGGGAATAAAGAGTGCACTTGTGTTTGCGCACACACTTGTGCACTATTATATCTCCCGCGCAGATGGCGAGTCTCCGTTGAGATTAGCCGCCGTGACCGAAATTCGGTTAGGAGGACATTATTATTATTATAAAAAAGTATGGTTGTTTACCAATTGGTATCAAAATATCTCCTCATATACCTTCTGAATTTGTGATAAGCAAGTGATCATATTCTTCATCCTACGAACTCCACCGTAGACATCCGCAAGTACCACTGATGATGTTACGGATATTATCATAGCAAACACAAATATAAAAGTGGCTGTGATGGCAAAGTTTGAACCGAGAGAAAACTTTAGTATTATAGCCGCTAATACGTCAACAGAACCTGGAAGTAGTTTATTATTTACATCTATTTCTAAGATAATTACAAGGATAGTTATTAAAATAATAAAATTATTTTTACTATATAAATATAAATATAATAATAATAGTATTATTTTTACTATCCTACTAATATTATAAACGTGAAAGTTTGTAAGTATGGATGGATGGATGTTTGTTTGTTACTCTTTCACCTAAAAATAACTGAACGGATCTGGATGAAATTTGGCACAGAGATAGACAACAGCTAGTATAAAAATAAACTATTGACTAGCAATCAGATATTGTAATTAAACGATATCTATGAATAAAATATCTGATTGAGGTCGCGGCTCTAAGGAAACGTGCTCAAAAGACTGGCCACATTGCCACGCTAGATTGCAAGGCTAATGCGTCGACTTAAGGAAAGGCCAGCCTAAGGATCGGACTCGACTAAATGCTTAGATATTTCACAATGTAGTTTGTGGGCACCTGGTTAGAAGCGGTGATGGTCGAGTGGAAAAGTAACAGACTTGCACGCAAGAGGTGCGAGTTCGGATCCAGGTGGCAGTACCAAAGTGAACTTCACTTTGTTAAGTTTATATGCACAAATCAAATGATTCACCATCTGTTAATGGTGAAGGAAAACATCATGAGGCCACATGTCTTTAGAAGAAATTCTAAAAACATGTCTGATTCACCAACCCGCATTAAGGCCTACACCCTCTCTCTTTCTTTATAGAGGAGAGGAGACCCGTGCCCGGCAGTAGGACATATATGGGTTACTATTATTTAATCAAATTAATAAAGTGGCAATGGGCAGTGCACATAGTTCGCAGAACCGATGGCCGTTGGGATAGAAAGGTTCAGGAATGGGGACCACGAACTGGAAGGTACAGCGTGGACCTCCAACAAGGTGGACCGATGACCTCGTAAAGGTTGCGGGTACACCGAATGAATAAGGTCAGCTCAGAACCCTGTGGAAATCTTTGCGGGAGGCCTATGCCCAGCAGTACACGTCTTTCGGCTGAGATGATAATGATGCATCATTGAGACATGATGTATGAGTTCCTTGTAAATTTTGGACAAAAACATTGCCTTCTAACCATATAATCTTTGTTGCTACTGCTCACATATCGGGAGCAGACTAATAAGCAAGAAAATTAGAAAAAATGGGATGTGTAACTTACACATAAGCAATAGAACGATCCTACCATACAAGCTAGCAGCCCGTGACACGCGGATGCGCCAGCCGTCACGCACGCTCTTGAAATTGAGGAACGCAGCTCCCCAGATCCGTGACACATAGAGCACAAAGCCTAGAGTGCCAGAGACTGTGCACTCATGTTGGATAGGAACTTCCATCTCAAGCTCTAGAACAAAATCGTATATTGGTCCAAATACGACGTCTTTTTTATTCTCCCTATGCGGTAAACAAGCATACTGCAAGGAGGGAGAGAGAAGGAGCAATTACCGTAGCCGATAGACACTTGCAATACCTCAGGCACCATCGTATGTTATCGTCCCATATTTTTTTAACACCAGCTTTTGTGTAATGCGTAACCCCAGCTGCTTTATTAATAAACGTGGTGTAACGAGTGAATAGTTACGCCATGCTTTGCCTTCGTCTTTCGAATATTAAATGACTGATGACAGAATGAAATATTGTATAATAAATTTACACCTATTCTATTCCACGTTTATTAATAAAGAACATAACAGAAGTACGTGCGGCCAAGTAGGTGCTTGGCCAATCATAGAATGTAAATTTATTTATTAAACGCAATCTTTTATATTGATTGTTAGGTTGTGTAATTTTTAAAAATAGATATTCATTTGTACCTAATTGTTAAGATCTACCTCCTTTCCTTATTATAACAACACCAAAACTCTCCCACTTATATCTTTATTATTTAACTTTCTTCTGTGTCCATCCAAAGGTTAATAAAATAGATATCGGTATTTTTTTATCGAAATAATTTATTAAAACACTTTTGAGCTCATCAAAGTAGCTAAGTTTAAAGTGTTAAAAGTGGTAGAACTTGGCCGATCATACATAAATACATAATGCGCATTGCCATTCAGTAATTTGCAAATTTGCAGCAGGAGGCGCCTCTGACGCGCGCGTACAGAACACTTAACTTGGTGGCTAGCAAAATAAATCTATTCTGTTGCAATCGGCGTGAATTCGTTTTTAGTTCGTTACCAAAATTAATAATTTGGTTAAGACTTATGTAAAGATAGGCTGTATCATTGAATTGCTATATTACTGTTAGAATGATGCAGCGAGTGGTACCTAAATAAATAATAAATAAATAAGGATGGGGAAGCACTTTACTTGCACCTAAATAAAACACTAGTCACAGTGCAACGAATCGATCAAAAACAACATTACCTCGGTTTTATTCCCTGTTGTCTTTTTGTGCGTTCTCAGCCTGTTTTTGTACGTATATAACATTTTTGATAAACCTGTAATTTGTGTATCGAAAATTCCATCAAAAATCAACCTAATTTACTGTAATAATGGCCATGTGTGTGCATAACGAAAAATATAATAGTACGTAAAACGGTAATGAGCACTAGAAACCTGTACTTACAGAAAGACAATTATATTTTATTTATTTATTACAATTTAATTGCTCTCTGCACTCACACACACTGCTTTCCCAACACGTGTAGAGAGTCAGATAACATAACTATGAAGTTTACATTATTTTTAAATATAAATTATTAGATACAAAGTCACAATATAAAATTATAATAAGTATATATTTAATTAAAATAATATTAATGTATGTCCCGATAAAAATAGAATATAATAATATATGTATATATATTCATTTAATTTAGTATAAAATATGTCTACATTCGGCTGGTGTGCAATTACTGCATTAACAATGAGAGATCCTGATTTGTAGAGACATACTGAGCTGTGCGTGAGCGCACTATCTGTGTACGAGTACTAAACTTTTGTAAATTCGAGGTGGAGGTCCTTCCCCATTTGGGGTTGCTTGCTTGTATGGTACTCTATCTCTCTTATTGGGCTTTGAAGCCATTAATGTAGAATATTTAATAAGCTAATTTAAAAGAAAAACATAAAGGTACTAATATTACTTCGTGCTTCAACCCACTAAGTCGATAAAAGTAACCTTTAAGAACTGTAATAATTAAGTTTTCTATTCGTGCAAGAATATTCAGCATTAGAACAGTAGTTTCAGAGATTAACCCTTACATCCAAACTTACAAACCTTTTTTCTTTATTGTATAAACAGAATCGAAATATTTGTATCGAAATAGTTTAATATTTACAATATAATAATAGCAACCCATATATGTCCCACTGCTGGGCACGGATCACGGGTTCAGGCCTTAATTCATACTCTATTTCGGGTCTGATTCACACTGATTCTGATTTAGGCCAGCGTGGCCTAATGCGGGTTGGTGTGAATCAGACATGACTTTAGAATTTCTTCTAAGACATGTGGGTTCCCTCACGATGTTTTCCTTCACCGTTAGCATATGGTGAATCATTTAATCCTACTAATATTATAAACGTGAAAGTTTGTAAGTATGGATCTGGATGAAATTTGGCACAGAGATAGATTATGGTCTGGAATAACACATAGGCTACTTTTTAAAGCTATAACCGACATCCACGCAGGCGGAGCCGCGGGCAACACCTAGTTAGTACATATAATCTCCACAACGTGAAATTCACATTGGTACTGCCACCTGGGATCGAACTCGCACCTCTTGCGTGCAAGTCGGTTACTTTCCCACTCGGCCAACACCACTTTATTATTTGGTTAGCTTTATTTATTCTAAGAATATTCAGTATGGCCGCAAACATTTACATTATTTTGATCATATCTTATACAAACACATTAAGATTCAAACTTGAGATACAAACTAACATTAACAACTGTCTAGGTTATTATTTATTTGTGTTATTAGAAGAAATGTAAGTAAATTCCGTAGAGATAAATAAGTAATGCATTTAAGAGATATTGGTATGGTTTTAAGATAGGTTCATAAGGACTTGTAGTTAGTGACACTGCTGCGCAGTGGTGTAATGGCACTAGTAATAATAATGTCCTCCTAACCGAATTTCGGTCACGCGCGGCTAATCTCAATGGAGACTAGCCATCTGCGCCGGTGATATTATAGTGCACAAGTGTGTGCGCAAACACAAGTGCACTCTTTATTCCCTCACTCTCATAGTCCGATGGGACGGCAATCGACCGGAGAGAAATCAGGCGTAGGACCAACAGCTTTACGTGCTTTCCGAGGCATGGCAAACATCTCCAATTTCCAAACTCCAGGCATTTATTGTGAATTTCTTGACAGAACAATCCAACATCAACTTTTAGTCCTAACTGGGAATCGAATTTGGGACCTTGTGATCAGCAGCCACACTCATGGACCACTAGATCAATGAGACAGTACATTGGCACTACTGATCTACGGTCTGGCAACAAGGTCATCTGCCGCTCGGCCTGTAACGACGGGCATTTCATAGAAATACATAGAAACCAGTAGAGTTGCGGCGCGCGTTACGTCGCCTTCTGCTGCTGCATATGGTTGGCTACCAACTTGTACCTTAAGGTGGTCAACACCACAAGATGGATCCTCATTTTCAAAATGAATGCATAGTGTCAGGAACACTGGGCTTCGTTTTTCGAATGTCTCAGATCTTTGGAGTAGCGTCTGTGAAGATGACCAATGTACGTAACATTTGGCACATTCGTGTCTCACGCGCAGCTAGTTTGTATGGCAAATTTGTCATTCTACTAATGTGTAAGTAACTTGTACTATTTTTGCAGGTTCCTTTATACTATTTATGCAGCAAAGGCATGGCCTATGGACGCTTGCAATACCTGGAATATCACACGTGTATTACCGATCCAAAACCATTATTATCAGGGATTTTTCCAAAACCTGTTAACATCATCTAATGATGAAGATATCCAGTTGATATGGTTATCAACCGAAAGACGACTACTGCTGGATGTAGGCATTCCCCTACAATTTCCGTAGTATTCTGGACTGGCATTTCACCAGGTCGCCGGTTCACCTTGTTAGAGGCTTGCCCACGCTGCTTTTATATTAATATTCTCTACATATTTTCAGGTCTTCTAACATCAATCAGTATAACGTGGGATATATTGCTGGATGCAAGTTTCCATTATTTTACACCTATCAACACCGTTATGCTAATTGCAATGGCATCTGCGATATCATCTGCCCTCCTCACCCAAGCTTTTTCAGGGATGTACAGAATGCAATGTTTGATTACCAGCTTACTGCAAATTCGAAAGGTATTGAAATTATTATAGGAGGCCCTAATGCTAGGTGGGGTAATGATGATCTCGGCAGTTTGGAAGTAGCTGAATGCGAGAAAAAAATCGTGCCAAGTGGCGTGCACTTGGAGCTTATCGATGATATTGATGACTGAAATTAAAGACTGTCTGCAATAAATTCTTTTCTCGTTTTTTATATGTACAACATTGCGGCAAACAAGCATACAATCCACCTGGTGGCAAGCCGTTACCGTAACATATGGACGCTTGCATTACCTGGGATATCAAAAATTAAAACATTTTGTCAGTTATAATAAATTAATATCATATATTATCATGTAGTTTCTAATTATAATACATGCTCTGCCTAGTTTGCAATCACAATGACATGATCTTGTGTGAATTGTCCCAAAATATTTTAATTATCATAGCAAGCAATCCATACAAGCGAGCAAGCTCTATTCCACATTACAAAAAACTATAGTCAAATAACTGGACACAGTCATGGAGTTGTATTTCTGTGTGAGAGTATCCAGTGTACCAGCGCTCATTTAAAGAAACATTTTCAAAACAATGCTGCTGGTTTTGGTAAATCTGATTTAGGTCAAGATGTTAAATACCGAAGTGGGCTGAGGTTAAACCCTTGTAAGACTCCTTTTTTAAAGTGCAAATCAGACTTTGAGTCTGCCTTCTTCAACTTTTTCAATTGGCATGAAAATATTATATTTGAAAATAAAATAGAGAACAGAATATTATTATAGTACGTTGCATTTATTTTCAAACGATTGGTTTTAGATAAATGCAGAGCTAAGTGTTTACGGACCACTCAAATCGTATGAAAAGAAGAAACGATCATGGATAGTGTGTTCACTCATCGGTGGATTTATTCTATTGATAGTGGATTATGGAATATTTGTAAACCATATTGCTTTTACTCATGAAAATTGTAAGTATTCATTTTGAGATTTTTGCATGAAGTAATCGTAATATTTATAATAACAGAGGTAGGGTACCATACAAGTGAGCAAGCCTGACTGGGGAAGGACCTCCACCTTACAGAAGACCACAGCTAAATAACATACACACATAGCGGTATATTTGTACTCCTTGTATGTGAGTACAGGTCTCCTGCGCTATCACATGTGATTCATGGGTTAGGGAACCTGTTAAAACAGAATAGAATAGAATAGAATAAAAAATAATTTTAAAATTATTAACCTTGTTAGCGACTAACCAGCCGATAATAAGAAGAAGAAGATACGAGTAGACCTCAATCAAGATTTTAATTAAGGTTCTAAATTTATGATTAGAAGTATCGTTATAATGTAACTATTATATAAAGAGACAGATCATATCACATCATTATCAGCTATAATGACCTAACGATCGCGTGATTTCGTGGTAGGCAATTGATAACCTCCTAATTTTTGAAGTCGGTTAAAAAGAAAGAATAATCTAAGATGATATATGTAAATAAATGTATTTTTTTAAAGATTATTCTATTATCTTTGTTTTCAGTTTATATTGAAGGTCTATACTTATCGCACTACATGAAATACGCAATGTTGAAAGTTCTAACGATACAAATTTGCTTAATATTTACAACTGTGCTTTCTTCATTCAACCACCTCAATGATTGTTTGAACAACTTGCTGCAACAAATGGTGGGAAAATGTGCTTGTAAGTAAGATTCAGTGACGGTCTTAGGCGGTAGCAGCATAAGTGACTGGTCCTCATGCAGCAGATTATTTTATATTTTACTTTCTTTGCACAAATGTTAAGATAGCTTCTTTGAATAAGTTTAGAAATAAATAATATATAAGTTCAAAAAAGATGGCTTACCATCTTTTTTTTATCCTACCAAAAAGGCAAACAAGCATACGGTCCGCCTAATGATTAGCCTATGAGACGCTTGCAACACCAGGGGTAACACTCGTGCGTTGCCGACCCTTAAGAAACCTTATAACTCCTTTCTTGAAGAACCCCATGCTATAGTCTCTCGGGAAAACCTCGACAGTTCATTCCACAACCTAATCGTACGTGGGAGTAAATTTCTCTGAAACCGTACCTTCGGTTCGGTTCAGATAAGGTACGGTAAGGTAACAAAGCCTTAGATTATCTGTGGTAAGATTATTTAATTTAAAATTGATATAAAAGTATAATTATTATAATCAGTTGGAGGTCAGTTTATTCACACACATCTATTAGTTTTTTATTTTAATTTATTTAAGGTCCTAGCTGAAACCACTGGCATATTATACTGATCTAGGTCCCATTTGGCACTGAAATGAGATAATCGTCCTCAACATAATTATAGGCCTATTTTTTCTACATTTTTATTTTGTTCGTCATTCTTTTTAATTTTTCATTGAATGTACCACATAATATATGTTTATTTATTGAGATAATTGTTGTAATATTAATTATATTTTTTACACAGACAAAATCAATACATTACAGTATTCGGACCCTAAGGTACTAATAGTCCAACGTCTCGGGTTCCTGTATTGTTGCCTATGTGACGTCATACAAAATTTGGATAGAAGCCATGGGATTGTATTAGTTCCTATTGTTGGATCATTTCTACTGCATTTCATCGTCACACCATATTGCTTTATTACTAAGATGTGTAAGTATAAATTGATTGACAGCGTGGTCGTAATTCTCTGCATTATCCACATATTTTCATTCACTGTTAGCTGATGATAAGTTTCGTTAAGGGATTGTGACATTGTTACTGGTACTTAGAATCAACCTTCCACCGCGAGTTTTAAGTTGATTACTTTCCAACTCAAAATAATCTACGGTTACTGCTTAACATCATAATATATGATCAGTATGGTTGTTGTACACTACATAAGTCAATTATTTTTTTAAATATTGTGAAGGCCTCACAAAAACGGAAGATCCTCCGACCAGGCTAGGTGATCGTGCCTGACGGGCCGCGGCCCAACGGTTAGTCATTGGGCGTTGTATATATATCTTGAGTGTCTCTGTAAACTTCGATAGCGCGATTCAGCTTCTCGAACATTTGTTCTACGGTTGCGTGTTTCTAGAGATAATGACATCTGTGTTTTCTATATTGAACTTCGTTGCTTGTTATGGCGTTATTGTATGGGTCAGATAGATGACGCTACAATATAAATTAGCATAAAGTTGTTTTCTATGTATTACAGTCGACACGACAAACTTTTACCACGCAATTATCCAGGTCTTCTGGGCTGTGTATCATGGTTCAGACCTTATGATGATTGTGGAACCTTGTCATCGGACCCAAAAGCAGGTATGTCTTATTCTCCAAACAGTATATAAAAACGTACAATCTCACCATTAAGTAGTGACTAGATTGTAAAGTAATATGTTATGTTTCTATGACAATATGTTAACAAATGAAAATCCTTGAACTCAGAAGTGTTGTGAGAGGTTTTCATTTTATTTGGTTAGACAAGATTTTCTTTATTTTGTACATTTGTTAATATACTCATATTTTTTTATAATATGTTGTCACAGCCTGTAATTGCTTTATCATTTCTACTTTTTATAAGTATCTTCTACCCATCTCATGTAGAATATATTTCACTTATGATCAATACCAACAATTTACATACTGTATTTACAATATTAACATATAACATTTTATGTCACTTAATTTGCAATAATACTTTTAAGGCGATGCGCCCATTTGACCGTGTAATAAATCAGAAGGCTGAAGTAAAAATCGGTTTAAAAAACATCATCATCAATCAATCATCAATCAGCCTATCGCAGTCCACTGCTGGACATAGGCCTCTCCCAACATGCGCACTAGCACACGGTCCTCCGCCTTCCGCATCCAGTGCGCCCCAGCGACCGTTTTTAGGTCGTCGTCGGTCCACCTAGCTGGGGGCCGCCCTACCTTACGCTTACCGAGTCGTGGTCTCCACTCTAGGACACGTCTGCTCCATCGGCCGTCCGTCCTTCTGCAGATGTGACCAGCCCATTGCCACAAAAAACATACAGTACTATAATTATTATACCTACATACTATTACTTATTTTATATTTTTAGATGAATCTCACAAAACAATTAATCAGTCAGCTAATACGCGTTACTCCGACGGACCATTACAAGCTCATAGCAGAGCTGGAGTTATTCTACAAGCACACCATGGTGAACGAGGCTGAATACGCGCCCATTAAGTTGTTTTATCTTAACAGGGCTCTTCTTCTTACGGTAATAGTAGACTAAGCAATAATGTTAAATTGGTTACTACAGTAACTGTTGACTTTGTAGTTACAACGTAACCGATGTAACTAATCTAGACACTAACCGCTTTATTAACACTTTCACGGACAGTAACGTAGACACAATAGATGTTTTATTGTCATGACGTCTATAGACGTCTACAGTGGACGTCTATACACGTCATGACAATAAATAACCTTCAAAGTGTTAATAAACGTTGTTTAAATAGTGAATAGTTCCATTTCGGTTTCTCTCTTTTTGTCATCAGTAATTTGACATTCGAAAGAAGAGGACAAGAATTGCGTTGGTAACTATTCACTCGCTACACAACGTTTATTATTAAAGTGATATTAGTCTTAAGATGTATCTAAGCATAAAGCGGCAATGGAAGGCGGCAGACGGATGACATGACAAAATTCACTGACCAAATCATTCTTTTTACTGTTTTTATCTTCTAAATTTATAATCTTTCCAGTCTAAGTCTAGTCCAGTTATTTCTAAAAATATTCTTAAATTTCCAATCTATATTCATAATCATCAACAGCTAAATTAACAATGCTTAGTAACTTTCACGATTAATTCCACATCCTTTACCTTTTCTCTTTCTTTCTTATTTAATTCACCCAAAATTTGATACAAATAAAGTTGAAAAGCATGTAAATAAAATATTTATTATTTAATTATCTACTTTCAGATTCTTGGCAGCATCACAACTTATTTAGTGGTTGTAATAAAGTTGTAGAAATGACTGTGTCTCTAATAAAGTACGAGTATCAATATTAATATGTTAATAAAAATAAATCGCTTAAGTATATTGAAAATGCAAAAGAGCATGCAAAAGTCAACTTTACTTTTAATTTGGGGAAGGAGGAAATGAACTGGATATAATATCAGCGTAAGAGCCGAGCGTTGCAGAAGTAGACATCTGACAAGGAGCAGTAAAAAGTTAACATTAACCTGGGATTATCGTAGCCTATGTTACTTACTTTGAAACTATTAGACTGTGTCAATAAATCAGCCTGTGTCAGTCCATTATTTTTCACTGCTGGAAATTTTGTTGATGCAGTTTATATAATTGTCAGTGAAGATTTAACTACTAATTAATATGAATTTGATAAAAAATGTGTGAATAAATGTAGCGTCAATACCTGAGACATATCATTGTAATAAAGTTATTTTACAGCCTATACTGTATCACTGCACGACAGGCCTATCTTTCCTATTTTCACTTAAATGGTTCATAGAAGGTCATTCTTTTAACCTTGTCCCATCACCTGCGTTAGGGCTTACTGCAGTGCCGATTTCTGGGTTCTTTCAGGTCACAATTCGTCTGAATGTATTGTTAACGTAGTCTGACTGATTTTGTATCTACACTTTATTATTGTACAATTTTTACTTCTGTTATTCTGTAATGCTACTACAATAATATAATATTTATTTACAATAAATGTATTATCAGGCAATAATAATGAGAACCGTTAATTTAACTCACGAAATTACAAAAAAAATGTAACTACTTGGGTGGCAAACAAGCATACGGTCCGCCTGATGTCTGATTAATCATTAATGATTTAAAGGGTGGAGCAAAAATTATAGGCACGGAAAGTAGATTTTTCATTTATCTAAAAATACAATAGGTAAAAAGAAAATAAGCATTTATTTGAACATACACAGGAAAATAGGTAAGAAAAAGGTAAGAAAACGATAGACACATCATTAGAACACAAATATTATCCTGCGCGATGTCAGAAAGGGTCATAACTCTATGCTGCGGTATTTTATGCTGCGGCGCTGGTTTTCCAATCATGCTTTAGGTAGGTATCAAGGAAATAATTACGACACCTCCTCAAAATGTTATTGCATAATAACATTTTGAGGAGTTTTCTGGTGTATCTCTGGGGTCCGAGGCCCAATACTAATATAATTTATATACGACCACCCCAAGAGTAGAACCTCTAAAACACAAAAAAAACGGTTCACAATTGACATCTGTGTACATACTAAAAAAACATAAATGCAGAAGAACATAGAACCTTCTCCTTTTTGAAAGTCGGTTAAAATTTAATTATAGTTTCAAAAGCTTAAAGTTTGAACAAATCTAATAGTTTATTTGTAAATCCATAACACTGGACAATTATGTAAGTTTGTATTTGATGATGCTAAAGATATATCAATAATTTGTATTTGCGTTATGTATACAACTTTTCCATACTTGATACTGAGTTATACTGAGTTGTGACGCCCTAAAATGTGAATTAGAACTGAAAACTTATAGTATAGGTACACTTTTCATGAAAAATTATTAATCTATCTAGTATTTTTTTTTAAAGTCGCATGACTAAGTTTTCTAGTTACTGGCTCTTGAAAAAACATTGTGGTTGCGAAAATATGAAGTTTAATTAAATATTATTCAATTTGTCTTGCTCTTAGGCTAAACGTTACACCTGAAACAAAAAACGATCCAGGATTTGAATACGTACGAAATCTACCACAGCGCATTACTAATTATGCTATCGCAGATCACGCTGCAAGTTTGAATACTACTGCGTTCGACCAAAAAGTTAGAAAGAAAGAAAGAGAAACAATTTATTTTTACAAACAAATGAAGTTCAAGTCCTGCTTCGAGACCAAGTTTGAATTACTCTACTGATTTCGGTATTAAGTTTAGTGTCCGGAACAAGATGAAACGGCCGATTGCAGAGTGCACGGTGTCCGGTGTACTAGGCTTCATACTCCGTGTATCAAAAATCTGCGGAATAGCGCCTCTTGAGTTTATCCGCGTGGATAATGGCTGGCGTATCTGTACATCTAAGTGCGCTAACTACTTTGGACATACTGTTATTGGGCTTCTCAGTAAGTTTCCTCATCAGATAGTGATAAGTTATTTGACGTGAAAAGTACTAGTCAAAGTAATGATGATGTGAATTCTCAAACATTGCGTGTTATATTATTTCAGTCACTAGTATTATTATTAGTTTTACCTGAAACCTTAATACTTTTATTTATTTCTTCTTTTATGATAGAAATTATATTTAACTTAGGTATCAATTTCTATATAGGTAATTATATTAATAACTTGTACTGACTGACTGACAATATTAACAAGGCAGAGCTTCAAAGCCGCTAGAGGACTTTGCACAAAAATTCCTTCAATGACGTAAGTTATCACTACAATAAAAAAGGAATTTTGAAAATTCATATCCTAAACTGTAGTAGTTGGATGCGGGCAGCCGAGGATCGTGCTAGGTGGCGTGCACTTGGAGAGGCCTATGTTCAGCAGTGGACTACGATAGGCTGATAATAATGATGATATCCATAACGGGTAAGAAATGGTAATTTAACCCGTGTGGATGGGGTAGGTCGCCCGTTGTTTATACAAATTTCTGATTATTCTACATCAGTAATTGTTTTATTTCTTTCAGGTATTTTAGGATGGATTTCTGTTATCTCAGATCTTTTACTGGATGATGACTTATCGACTTATACTAACGGTCATACTCCCTCCAATGTCATTATTTCGGTAGTGTCAGCATTTTCGATGACAGTGGTTCTAGTAATCCAAGCTAAATTCGGGATTGATAGGATGAATAATGTAATTGCTTGCTTGGCCCAGATGCAGAAGGTATGCTATTTAAGATTTAAGATCAAAAGACTGAAATTCGTTCTGGTATTAAAGAATGTCTTATCAAATCATAATAAGAAAGAGACAATTTATAACTATTTAGTGCATTTTGTTAATGATGCGACGAAAAGAGGTTTAAGATGTGCTAACTTTTTGTTTACATCTTCTGATTTACTCACGTAATGCGTCACGTAATGGAAATATGCATTATGACTCACCGAATTTCATACCATCATATAAATAAGTTTATATTTTAAAAAATATTTTTAAATACAAGCTTTTATAGTGTATTTATGTAAAACATGGGTGTTTATGCATTAAATATTCTTAAAAGAGCCCAAACACGACAGTGCTGTCTTGTTTCGTTAAAAAGTTTATATGACTATCTTTGAACATCATCATCACACACTGAACTGCACCTAAAATTATATTAGCCATGAAGCTATATCAACAAATCCAAAAACGACGCGGCTATCATGTTTTGTTGAAGAGTTACCGTAGCCACCTTGCGACTTCATCATCACGTTCTGAACACCCACCTACGAATATAGTGCTCGTCAAGATAAATCCAAAAGACCCAAACACGACACGACACGACACGGCTATCTTGTTTCGTTGAAGAGTTCTTCAACGAAACAAAATAGCCGTGTCGTGTATAAAGGTGGTCATGGTAACTACCATGACCACCTTTCGACTTCATCATCACTTCTTGAACACCCATCTAAGAAAATAGTACTTGTCAAGATAAATAAAAAAAAATACTCAACACGACATGGCTATCTTGTTTTATTAAAGATTTGCCATGGCCACCTTCTGACTTCATCATCACGTCCTCAACACTCACCTAGGAATATAGTACTCGTCAAGATAAATCCAATAGACCCAAACATGACACGGATATCTTGTTTCGTTAAAGAGTTCCCATGACCACCTTCTGACTTCATCATCACGTCCTAAACACCCATCTAAGAAAATAGTACTCGTCAATATAAATTCAAAACACCCAAACACGACACGGCTATCTTGTTTCGTTGAAGAGTTGCCATGGCCACCGTTCGGTTTCACCATCTTGTCCTGAACACCCATCTAAGAATATAGTTCTCGTCAAGATAAATCCAAAACACCCAAACACGACATGGCTATCTGATTTCCTTAAAGAGTTGCCATGACCACCTTCTGATGATTTCATCATCACGTTCTGAATACCCATCTAATAATATAGTTCTCGTCAAGATAAATCCAAAACACTCAAACCCGACGCGGCTATCTTGTTTCGTTGAAGAGTTCCTATGGCCATCCTCCGACAGCATCATCAGATCAGCTCCATGGTACCATATTATTGCATTGTCACCGAAGTTACGTCGGTATACCAATTTTCAGCTCCATCAAACACCGGGAAGTACTTCAAATCTAGCTCACAAGTTTTGCTAACATACAAACTAACTAACATACATTGCAAGCTAAATAAAAGCTTGTAAAAAGATCTGTTTTTCTTTTAATTTTCTTTTATACAAACCTTTTCCTGGTAATAACAAACACAAAATAAGAATTATCTAATTTGGTGCAGTCGAACGAAAGTTATGCGCGTACATACATTTGGAGCGTTTCATAATTATTTATATAGATTTTGTACGATTGTGCTTTTAGATAAACGCAGAGCTTAATAAATTTGGACCGCATTCATCATTTGAAAAATCTCGACGAAATATGGCGGTTTGGTCATTAATAAGTATTTTTATGATTTTCGCTCAAGACAGTACGATTATTTACGAATGTATCAATATGCGAGGATTTTGTAAGTATGCTCTGTTTTACGGAAAATTAATTATTTTGGAACCAACCAATACCTGTTTAATTAAAATACATGTAACTATATAAAAGCACTAGCTTTAGCTCGTAACGTGTATGTTATTATTTTAAAACAAAATAGCCGATTGACTGCCCCTGTGGTCCAGTGGCCGCAGTATGCGCCTGCTGTGCACGAGGTTGTGGGTTCAATTCCCACACAGGACAAAACTTTGTGTGACCCACAAAGAATTGTTCTGAGTCTGGGTGTAATTTGTGTTCGTTAATTGTATGTTTATAAAGTCCCCCGCGACACAGAGCTTGTTCTCTAGTGCGGGAGTTGTCTTTTAAACATAGAACAAAATAGAAATAGATTAGTTTCACCAGATGTCAGGATGGTCGATTAATTAATTATTAATTTTAGGACTGTTTTTTTTTTGTTTTATTTTCACTTGCTTTTATTAAAGATTTATAAATTTCAATAACCATTATTTTTTAAATTAATACACTGGCTACACTGATGGTGAAAGTGGCGGTGAATTGGCACGGACCGAGCACTCTTTGATTTGATAGTATATGCTATTCTGATGTATAATAATCTATGATCCAATTTATTCTTCACTATGGACATGATAGTAGACTCCTTAAATCACTTGATATAACTAAGGGGGCGGGGCCTGATGGATTGCCGCCTTCACACACTTCCTTAAACACACTGCCAATTCTATTAGCATACCTTTATTTATTTTATTTAATCGTAGTTTACGTGAATGTATTGTGCCTGATACATGGAAGACTGCAAATATTATACCCGTTTCTAAAAATGGCAATAAAACAGAAGTTACCAACTACTACCCTATATCTTTGTTATCCACCTTGTCCAAAGTATTAGAACGACTAGTCCACAACACCATATTACCCGAGCAACATTGGTTTGTTAAAAAGCGCTCTACTATAAGTAATTTGATGTTATATACCAACTTTTTGTTTAAGAATTTAGATAAACGAATACAAGTTGACTCAGTTTACACAGATTTCTGCAAAGCTTTTGACAAGGTGGACCACTGTATTCTTCTTCAAAAGATTGCGTATAATGGCATCCGTGGTAATCTCTTGCGTTGGTTCACCTCATACGTAACAAACCGAACACAGAGAGTTGTTATCAATGGGTTCTCTTCGAATGCCATAAAAGTGTCCTCTGCCGTGGCTCAGGGTTCAATTTTGGGCCCCCTGTTATTTGTATTATTTGTTAACGAACCAGTTTTAAACACTCTCACTTTCTAATTTACGCTGACGACCTAAAAATCTATCGTAGTATTAATGCCTCATCAGACTGAAAAACTTCAGCAAGATCTTAACCGTTTATCGATCGAACTAATAGAGTACCTAATTCTGATTATTTATTGCAGTTTACAAGGCGGGATTGAGCTTAATATACTTATTGTCAGTAGCTATTGTGAAACTACTGATTCTGCAGGTCTCGCTGATATCTTTAGAGTTGATCTCTTCATTTAACCACCTGAATGTCTGCTTGAAGAAATTGCTGCAACAGATATATAATGAGTGTTAGTATACAAAATGTGACTAGAGACATAAATTAAATTGTTATGAATGCACGGAGGTAGAGAATTCCAACACCCAGTTATTTTCTAAGTTAATTTTATATTATATTATTATATTATATTTTATATATATTAATTACTCTTTTTTTATTAGAGTTTCGAAGTAAACAAGGAACCTTTTGACTGCCTCGGTGGTCCAGTGGCCGCAGTATGCGCCTGCTGTCCACGAGGTTGTGGGTTCGATTCCCACACAGGATAAAACTTTGTGTGACCCACAAAGAATTGTTCTGAGTCAGAAAGGAGTTATAAGGTTTTTAAAGGGTTGGCAACGCGTGAGTGACACCCCTGGTTTTGCAAACGTTCATAGGCTACGGTAACTGCTTACCATCAGGCGGGCCGTATGCTTGTTTGTCACCTTGGTAGTATAAAAAAAAAACTGGGTGTAATTTGGATCCGTTAATTGTATGTTTGTAAAGTCCCTCGCGACACAGAGCTTGTTCTCTAGTGCGGGAGGCGTCCCCTTATATTATGTAGTTTCGCTATGTCCGTCCGTCCGTCTGTCCGCAGCTTAGCTCAGAGACCACTAGTCCTAGAAAGCTGTAATTTGACATGAATATACATATTAGTCATGCCCTTAAAGTGGTAAAATAAAATCTTGAAAAATATTTACTAATATTAAAAATTCACGTCATATCCTCTACGCCGATGACAAAAAAGTGTATTTATCCATCAAATCAACATCTGATTGTGCTCTACTCCAAGAGGATCTAAACACATTATTTAATTATTATACCCAAAATAGCATCACAGTTAACATTAGTAAATGCCAAAGTATTTCCTTTACTCGCAAAAAACATCCTATTTCTTATCAATATAAGTTTAACGGCGTTGTAATTCAGAGGATCACGTCTGTGCGGGACTTGGGCGTACTTTTGGACTCCGAGATGTCAATGCGACAACACATCGAGGCGATATCTAGTAAATCATTCCGTAATCTTGGCTTCGTCTTAAGATCATGTCAACCCTTTAAGAGTTTGTTAAGCTTAAAAGTAGTCTATTACGCTTTTGTTCGGTGCATTCTGGAATATGCTTGTCAAATCTGGTCACCCTGTTATACAATTCATAAAACTGGCATTGAGCGCATTCAAAAAAAATTCATCGCTCATCTGAACTATAAATTTCATCGCGCTTCAGATAATTATGAAACCGACTGTCATTCATATCACTTAATGACTCTGGAAGAAAGACGTGTTATGATGGACATGGGGCTGTTGTTTGACCTACTTCGCGGACAACTTGATTGTGCTGATCTTCTTAATAACATAATATTTAATGTTCCCAAGAAACGCACGAGACATACTAAGCCATTATGTCCTCCTTTTCACTCTACTACCTATGGTAAAAATAGTGTACTGTCGCGTATAATGAACACTTACAATGATCGTTTTTGCAATGTTGATTTATTTACAGGTTCCAAAGACAATTTTAAAAAACAAATAATGGACAACTTACTGCAACCTTAGATCGTTTATTTTTATTTTCTAATTTATCTTGAAATTAACTAAAAGTAACACATTTCTCGTCTTTTTACGTACATACAGCAAACACATTAATATATAGTAACATTCCAATTAAAACTTAAAAGGATGTAGGCATATATATTATACATATATATAATATACATATATTTAAATATATTATTAATCATACTTACATTTATTTTATTATATATTTAATATACTTTAAATATCTATCTTATAAATCTCATAATGATTTATTTTAGCAGCATTATTATACTTACCGATGAAAGTAGTTAACTTATTGATTTGTATCATTAGATTTGTATTTTTGTTCACTTTGAGTTTGTTAATTAATTAAACTGTTTAACGTTAAACATATAATGTGCATCTGTCGTATTATTGGCCACTCATGTAATTATATTATGAAACACACTGTTTATATCAACCGCTGTTGTTATCCCATAAATAAATAAATAAATAAATAATAGTATCTCCTGTACGTGTAAAGTGGAAATGTTTACTTTTTTCTCAACTACCCCATAATGTTGGGTATAGTTGAATAGGTCTTTTGAAAATACTGTAGTATTTTTTGTTAGAATCAATTGTCCTCCCCCCCCCCCCCCCTCATTTCCCTCTGCCAGCCAAATGGTGATATTTAGAAATGTGAAAAAATTCACGGCAGTAGTATATATAACGAAATTAAAAGGAAAACTATCACAGCTAAGTAGACTTCACAAGTTTACAAGTAATAGCCAATTAACTTATTAAATATTAGTGGTTAAGTTTAAACTTGATTGGGTCTTGAATCAAGTCTCCTGAATTATAATTTCCCGTGTTTTTTCGTAAACAAAAAAATAGAATAGTGGAAATGACTCGGAATTTTTGTTATTTTCGTAGTCACTTCCGTATTAAGTGTAGGAGTAAAAATACCTGACCATAATAAAATAACAAGTAGGTTAGATTAGGTTAAAACTGTGACCCCCCACGCGTTACTACGTCAGAATCTAATATTATGGTAGGTACATACGAACAAGAAAAAAAAACATATTAGGTATCATATAATTTTATACCTACCAAATTTTAACATATAATATAAAAAACGCGACTTATTTCAGGATTTTACCAAAATTGGTACCATTGTCCTATGTTTTAAAACGTCATGAATAGAGAAACCATAGATACCTTATTCTTAGTCCGCATTATTGGGAATGGCAATTTCAGAATCCTAAACTGTGTGTGACCCGACATGCACTTGGCCGGTTTTTATTATTTAATGTACACAAAAGAAAAGGACAAACATATAAACAATATTATACACGAAGGCGAGCTTAACTCTAAAGTATGAGGAGAGGTAGGTGACCATACTAGAGCAAGCCCAACTGGGGAAAGGCCTCCCCCTTACAGAAGACCATAGCCAAATAACTACTCGTACACACAGCGTTTTAGTTATGTTCCTCTGTGTTAGTACAGGTCTGCAGCGCTCATTTAGGTTTTCCCAAGAGACTATAGCATGGGGTTCTTCAAGAAAGGAGTTATAAGGTTTTTAAAGGGTCGGCAACGCGTGAGTGACACCCCTGGTGTTGCAAACGTCCATAGGCTACGGTAACTGCTTACCATCAGGCGGGCCGTATGCTTGTTTGCCACCTTGGTAGTATAACAAAAAAAAAGGTGTACATTTCGAAAAAAAACCTTTTTCTATCTCAGAGATACTCTATCTTAAAGCCCTGGTGTAAAAATGTTTTAATACAATTCAAATATTTATTTTCCTTTTTTAGCATTAAATCCAAGGAATGTACTACCGCATGGTTTGGATCACTACAGTAATATATCTTACGCGACTATTAACAATGTCATCGATTCCTTAGCTGTTAATGCAGGTAAATTATTAAGGTATTTCTACGTAAGTTAAGCTGCAAGCAATCGGAGCGAAGATCTTCGAAAGGTGGCTGGTAGTAGCTGGATAGGAGAAGCCAAGGATCGTGCTAGGTGGCGTATACTTGGAGAGGCCTGTGTCCAGCAGTGGACTGCGAAAGGCTGATGATGATGATGTGATGATGGTGATGAAGCTAAGCTGAGACTACACTACACTTTCTTACTGCTATTTCATAAGGTTTCTAAAGAGTCGGCAACGCGCGAGTGATACCCCTTGTGTTGCAAGCGTCTATAGGCTACGGTAACTGCTTACCATCAGGCGAGCCGTATGCCTGTTTGCCTCCTTGGTAGTATAAAATAATTGTTGATGTAAATATTTTGTTTTCAATAAGTAGGTATAAAGCTAATATTTGGGTTCATTTGATTCGGGCAAACAAACAGTTATGTTCCTTTTATAAATTGTAGGTCTTACAACTTACCTTTAAATTATATTATGTAACTCACAACCTTATCCACCGGTAGTGTAATTTAATATATCAAATTCTCGTGTCATAGTGTTCAACTTTAAACTCCTCTGAAACGGCTCAACCGATTTTCGTGAAATTTTGTGTGCATATTGGGTAGGTCTGGGAATAGGACAACATCTATTTTTCATCCCCCTAAATGTTAAGGGTGGTCCACCCCTAATTTTTTTATTTATTTTTTTAGACAAATTTTTTTGTTTTTATATTTTTGTGATTCAGCACAAAAAAATACATACAACCCTTAATTTTCACCCCTCTACAATCAAACCCTATATTTTAGTAGCAAAACAATGTTTGATGGGTCAGCTAGTGTTCGTATAAATTTATGTTGCAGTCTCTAATCTGTCTGTGTATTTTGATAAATTAGATTTGTATTCTACACATTTTACATGAGTACACTTTAAAATGTTAAACTTGTAATTTAAATGTATATGCTATGAGCAAACCTCTTTTTAATAAATAAATAGAAGGTCGTGGGATTGATTCCCACCCAGGAAAAATCTTTGTGTGATAAGCGCTATTAATTATTCAGTTTCTGGGTGTAATTATTTGTAACATTAATATATGTATATATTTAAATACATATGTCAGGTTGCCATAGTAAATAATCCTTACCTTGCCTTGTTTGGGATCAGATAGACATATATATGTAAGTAGTCCCAAAACATAAAAGAAAACTGTATCACTAAATTGAATATTATTTCTTACACAGATACAGTCAGTGCAGATCCTGAAACGATCTACCATCTTGGTTACCTGTATGGTTGTCTTTGCGAAGTCGCACAAGAAATGGATAGCAACCAAGCCATCGTTCTAGTATCACTCATGCTGTTCTGTCTAGTGCATCTTATCTTAATGCATTACGTCTTAATCACTTTATTTATGTCCCTAGGTAAGTATATAATTTTAACAAAAAATAACCGACTTCAGTACGGAAAGTTGTAAAATTTTCAAATATTTGTTTGTTACAATCGAATAAAATCGACTGAGCGTCGGGCTGAATACAGGTCAAGTAGGTATTAAAAGCAATATTTAATCTGTGCAATCCGCGCTAAATTCATTCACGTCATTATTTCTTATTAATAGTTGCTTAGCAACAACTTATCTAATCGCCATCAGTAAAATACTTATTATTGAAAAGTTCAGATGACCATCTGTGGTCTTCTTCATTAGTTTTACTTCACCAAATTACACTTTCTGAACGCAAATGATTGATTAGTTATTATAAATATTGAAATTGCTATATGTGTGCCTATAACTTTTGAGGAGTTCCCTCAATTCCTCATGGATCCCATCATCAGAACTTTCTTTTGATGATAATGGGACTAAACTGGAAGTATGTCCAGTCAGACAAAAAAAGAATTTTTCAAATCGGTCCATAAATGACGGAGATATGCGGTAACAAACATTAAAAAAAAAATACACACGAATTGATAACCTCCTCTTTTTGAAGTCGGTTAATAAGGAGTTTAGTCAGTACTTTTTGGTCGCTTGCAAAAGCTACGTGACAAATTTGTGTCTGAATTTAGCCGCACTCTATTCTATATATCTATCTATTTGTGTGATGAGCACGAATGTTTGTTCTGTGTCTGGGTGTAATTTATCTATAATATGTATGTATTTAGAAATATATAAGTATGTTTATCAGTTGTCTGGTTACCACAGTACAGGCTCTGCCTAGTTTGGGATCAGATAGCGATGTGTGAGTTGTCCCGAAAATATTATTATTATTATCCAGTTTCTGATTAGGAACGACTAAATTTAGCTTATTTTCCCCCACTAACTTACACGTTGAAGCGATCACCACTATAACAGACCCATTTGCGTTTGCTTCATAATTCCTGTACCTAACAATATTTACTACAAGGATAGTTTTTTTTTTTGAAGACAACTCCCGCACTAGGGAACAAGCCCTGTGTTGCGGGGGACTTTATAAACATACAATTAACGGACACAAAGTACACCCAGACTCGGGACACCCATTTGAGGATCACACAAATTTTTGTCCCGTATGGGGATCGAACACGACGCGCAGTAGTAAATGGCGAGGTAACCTAACCATTGAAGCCTTTATTTACTTATGTGACTTAAGTTATACTTTAGTGACTTAAGTAGTTACCTCGCCATTTAACACTATGCGGTGTAATGTTCGATGATTCGATCCCCACACGAGATAAAGATTTTTGTTGATATATAATTATCCCGAGTCCAAAGACTTTTAGTTCCGACAACATTTGGAAGATAAGGCTAAGCGATACTTCTCTGCAGGTTAAAGATTACTTCGTAAGTACAGTCCCACAAAGAGTACTGTTGCTACCTTTGTCCATGAATACCATGTTGGACCTTTTAACTTGATATAAAAATGCGCTGTTTGTAGACAACGGGTCTAAATTGGCAGTGAACCCGTGACCACGGTCAGTGCAATTCGGCCAACACGTAACAAAGGGTAATGAAAAGTATGAAAATCTTCAAAATATTAGACGATTTAGACCCGTTGTCTTTTATTGTATATAAGAATCTTCTCCTGACAATAACAAATACAACAAAAAAAGAATTACTGAAATCGGTCCAGCTATCTATACGTGATGCCGTGACCAAGGGAAATAGGGATTCATTTTTATATATAAAGATATAATTATGTGCAAATTTTGAATGTTCAAAGATTTTATGCGTGAGGTTTGTTGACGATCCCAAACTTACGGGCACTTTGTCTCATCAGAGGCATCGCCATGTGTTCCACTGACTTCACAACGGATAGTCTGTTCGAGAAATTGCATGCCCACATGCTGTGTCGAGGTTTTCTCGAGGGACTGTATGGAATTGTTCAAGAAAGGAGTTAAAATGTTCTTTTTACTTATTTTGCATCGCGCAAGTGATATTGGTGTTGGTACCATAGGCTGCAAGTAACTGCTTACCATCAGGCGGGTCGTATGCTAGTTTTCCTCTTTAGTACTATAAATAAAAAGATTACCTGGTTATTTCATCAATAAAATGAAAAAGAAGTTAGTTTAAGAGAGGTAGGGCACCATACTAGTGAGCAAGCCCGACTGGGGAAAGACCTCCACTTTACAGAAGACCACATCCAAACAACTACATACAGCGATGTAGTTGTGTTCCTGTGTGTGAGTACAGGTCTACAGCGCTCATTTAGGTATGCGTTTTGAAATAAACGTATTCCTATCCCAGGGATTTTAAAGCCTTGGTGTAATAAAAATGGGTTGGCAACACGCAAATGATACCTCTGGTATTGCAAGCGTCCATAGGCTACGGTAAATGCTTAACATCAGGCGGTCTGTAAGCTTTTTTGCCACTAAAGTAGTATAAAAAAAAGTGCTGACAATCACGCATTTACTGTATTGTTTAACAAAATGTAATTGTTGTTATGTTATAGGTGGAACAAGTATTATGGAGTTTTTGAGAATTATAATACAGTTTAATTTGTGTACGTGCTACGTTTTAGCGGCAATCATGATTGTTGAATCATGCCATCGAACTCATTGTGAGGTAAACCATTCTATCATCATTAAACATTAAATCAAGATTGAATTTAGCCTGTCTAAATAATAATTTATTTATTTTTTATTTATTTATTTAAACTTTATTGTACAAAGGTGGGCTTAATGCCAAGGCACTCTCTACCAGCCGACCTTTGGGTGATGCAGAGATGAATGTAGTAGGTGCAAGATGTGTTAAATTAAATAAGTGGAAAATTATATTTCTAATAAATATGATAACATATTAAATAAATACATAGGTTTAATTAAATACATATTCATAAATATATTATAATAATATATATGTTACTGATGTAATGATTTAGCCAGTTTGTCAAAGAGGAGGTCCCTTACTTTCATTTTGAAAGTGTACCAATATGTAATAATAATGTCCTCCTAACCGAATTTCAGTCACGGCGGCTAATCTCGACAGAGACTAGCTATCTACGTGGGAGATATTATAGTGCACCAGTGTGTGCGCAAACAAAGGTGCATTCTTTATTCCCTCACTCTCATAGTCCGATGGGATGGCAATCTGACACGACTGGAGAGAGATTAGGCATAGAACCAACGGCTTTACATGCTTTCCGAGGCACGGGGGTGTAAACACCGCCAATTTCCAAACTCCGGGCATCTATTGTGAATTTCTTGACAGACAAAACCCAATATAAATTTTTGAATCGAACCCAGGACCTCGTGATCAGCAGTGACATCGTCGCAGACAGCGATCACTGAGCCTTCGAGGCAGTAAATAACATGGCAAATAAAATATTTTATTTATGTTATTGTAGGTATTCAATAATTATTATTTAATGTTCAGATAAATCACACAAAACGACTGATTAGTCAGTTGCTGCGCTTCTCTCTCGCAGAACGTCACGCGCTCATATTGGAACTGGAAGTGTTTTACAAGATCCTCTTGACAACCCCTATGAATATCTTCAACTTTAAGAGAACCGTCATAACAAGGGTAATATATAATTTAAATATTTATTTTTATTTTATTTATTTATTTATCAGAACTTACAACTACCATTACAGAAAATATTCCAATACGATAGTGAAGCCATCTTAAACAATATTTAACACTATTTACAAACTTAATACTAGTTGTAACAAATAACCATTAACGCTATTCTGTTGAATTCACTCAGAGTACATGCAATTAGGTCTGATTGTGCATGGATAGCGTTGAGTGTGTGAAATGCCTGCGTTACCGGTGCTTCTTTTAATAAATTAGTTCTTGCGCTCGGTACTACCAGCAGGGTATACGAAGGAAATAAAGCAAAGTATACGAGTAGATGTAGCTTATCTAGCCAAATAATGCGGTTGGTGAATCTGACACGTCTTTAGAATTCTCTTCTAAAACATGTGAGCTTCCTCACGATGTTTTCCTTCACCGTTAGCAGATGAATCATCCGATTAGCACATATAATTTCTACATTGGCAATCGAACTCACACCTCTTATGTGCAAGTCGGTTGCTTTCTCTCTCGGCTATCACCGATTTTTATTATTACTTCATCACCATCATCATCATCACAGCCAAAAGACGTCCATTGCTGGACATAGGTCTCCTCCAAGGAATTCCATAACTCTCGATCCTGAGCCGACCTAGTCCATCGGTTAAAATATAAATAATAATAAACGTATTCCTATCCCAGGGTTATTTCCATCTTAAAGCCCTGGTGTAAAAAAAGGGTTCGCAACACGCTAGTGATACCTCTGATAATGCAAGCGTCCATAGGCTACGGTTACTGCTTAACATCAGGCGGGCCGTATGCTTGTTTGCCACCCAAGTGGTATAAAAATAAATAAAAAATCTTTCAGATTCTGGGTACTGTTACAACTTATCTGTTCGTGTTGGTGCATCTGTAGCTAAAGAATTGAAGTTATAAGCGAAACTAGGGGTCGCCCGCGACTTTGTCCGCGTGGTAATTTGGAACATTTTCCCCGATTTTGCAACATATCTCACTACTGCTCCTATTGATCATAGCGTGATGTTATATAGCCTATAGCCTTCCTGGATAAATGCACTATTCAACAAAAAAAAATGTTTCTAAGCGAACCAGTACTTTCTGAGATTGGCGCGTTCAACCAAACAAACAAACTCTTCAGCTTTATAGTATTAATAATAGTATAGATAAAAGAAATAATTTTCAAGTTTCCACCTAGCCTTAGAATGTAAAGTTGCATTACTGTTCAAGTGTAAAATTAAAATCATTATATTTAAAATTGCGTTTTTTTTATTAAATTAAAACTTGAAGCTGTGGTTCTTTTAAACTTAATTGTTGCAAACATACGAGCATAACATCGGCACATATCTAATTTTGGTCCTAAATCTGCACATTTGAGGTCTCGTGGAGCTTGAGGTGGTCTGCCCTTCTCGATAGCACCAAACAAGCAAACAAAGCTCGTCTGAGGAAGGATCTTTACCTTACAAAACACCACAGCCAAATGACTAAACACAGCCATCTAGTTGTGTTGCTGTGCATGAGTAAGAACAGGTTTTCAACGTCTTCTGTAAGGTAGAGGTCGTTCCCCAGTCGGGTTTGCTCTCTAGTATGGTACTCTACTTCTCTTTAAGATATTTTTAGGAAGTTATAAAATCAATTTAATCCCTCCTTCGGCAGGCAGTGGCTAGGTTGTATTTCCTGGGCATTTTTCGGCAATACTAAGGAAATACGGCCGCGTTTATGAGTAGCGGTTGAAATAGTAATATTCGGGACAACTCACACATCGCTATCTGATCCCAATAATCGGGACAACTCACACATCGCTATCTGATCCCAAACTAGGTAGAGCCTGTACTTTGGTAACCAGACAACTGATAAATATACTTATATATTTCTAAATACATAACACACACAGAACAAACATTCGTGCTGTATTCAGGTCTGGAACAGTTTTAATCTAATATATAAAATTGTCGTGTCATAGTGTTCAACTTTGAACTCCTCTGAAACGGGTCGACCGATTTCCGTGAAATTTTGTGTGCACATTGGGTAGGTCTGAGAATCGGACAACATCTTTTTTTCATCTCCCTAAATGTTAAGGGTCCACCCCTAATTTTTTTATTAAATTTTTTAGACAAAAAATTATGTCAATTTTTTTTGTGATTCAGCATAAAAAAATACATACAACCCTTAATTTTCACCCCTCTACGATCAACCCCAATTTTTTAATAGCGATATTACTATTTCAGTAGCAAAACAACGTTTGCTGGGTCAGCTAGTATTTAAATAATAATAAACATGATTTGAAACAGTTATTCTAATATTTATAAACAATAATAAAACATTACTTAGGTTATAAATTTATCAAGCGCATAGTTACTATGTTCAGTTTCGCACATACATTAAAACTTGCAGAGAACAGTGCATTTCAACTTTCCTATTAGATTTTAATAGCACTCGAGTGCTAAATACTGAAGCACTCATTTCACTCGTATTACTCGTTGTAGTTCAACACTAATATTTAATTTATTTCGCTATGCTACTCATATTATAAATGTGAAAGTTTGTGAGAGTGGATGTATGGGTGTTTGTTCCTCTTTCACATAAAAACTACTGAATAGGTTTGAATAAAATTTGTCACCAAGATAGATTATAGTCTAAAATAGCACATAGGCGACTTTTTATCGAGATAAAAGACATCCAAGTAGGCGGAGCCACGTGTAAGAGCTAGTTAATCTATAATTAAGAGAGGTACGGCATGATTCACCATAAAGAACGCTATTCTTCTTCTTCTTATCGTGTGGTTAGTGGTCAACCTGGTGACAGAGTTATTAAGATCGCCCATATTTAGGCTTCTGTCGTGTGACAAGAAAATAGTGTTTTTCAATATAAGTTCCTTTTTAATTATTCATATTAATTGTCATGCCTTTACTTTGAAGCCTGTCTGCTGCTACTATTCATAGACTATACAGCCAAATAACTACACAAAATGGTGTTCTTAGTTGTTTCCGAGCGTAAGTATAGGTCTCCAGTGCTCTTTTAGGGATGCATTTTTAATGAAACGTTTTCCTATCCTAGTAATACTCCTTCAATTAACCCTGGTGTTAATATTTTGGATTGGAAACTACCGAGTGATGCCCTTGGCAATACGCTACGGGAACTCCTTACCATCAGGCGGGGTGTTAATACCTGTATTAACACAGAGCATGAAGGTGAGGCGCCATCTATCCGAACAACTACGAACTTGTTCGGTACCACCTAGTGCACGTTAGTTCCGATAGAGGGCATCGACTTGATCGTAGGTAACGAAGACAAAGCATTAGAATAGACGAAATAATTATATTTAACATGAAAATATAACATCGGAGTTTTCTTTTTAAGTAAACGAAATGTCATATAAAAAAGACTCCCAACTATACTAGCAAAAGATATGAACATTTATAATTTCCTCTAACTTTACAAGCTGTAAATGAAACTTACAGCTTGTAAAGTTAGAGGTAAAGAAATATAGTCATAAAAAATATTTTAGTAATTAATTTCTTAAATATAGATATTAATACTTTACCAGTGGTAAGATATCCTTTAGTTATTTTCAGTTAATACACTCATTTTACACTGTCAACCAATAGCCAGCCATGGTTCGTATACACATAAGCACAATCAACAATTAGTTTTCGAAATTAAATTATAACTCACGTAAAATATGCAAATTAGTCAACAATTTATTGATAGCCATCTGGCTACCTACGATGACTTTAAGAGTCGGAACACTGTGAGAGGTAGGGCACCGTACTAGCGAGCAAGCCCGACTGGGGAAGGACCTCCACCTTACAGAAGACCACAGCCAAATGACTACACACAGCGGTGTAGTTGTGTTCCTGTGTGTGAGTAAGGTCTCCAGCGCTCATTTAGGAATGCGTTTTGAAAGATACGTATTCCTATCCCAGGGTTACTTCCATCTTAAAGCCCTGGTTTAAAAAAATGGGTTGGCAACACGCAAGTGATACCTCTGGTAATGCAAGCGTCTATAGGCTACGGATACTGCTTAACATCAGGTGGGCCGTATGCTTGTTTGCCACCCAAGTAGTATAAAAAAAAAAAAAATGTAGAGGTATACGTCCATGCTATTATTGGTCCTTTGTAGGTAAAGCAGGTGCCACCCATTTGTGTATAAAATATAATTATTATAATTAGACTTATTCAGTAGTTTTCATGGTTTATCAGACCTCTTACAAACACGGGCCACAAATAGTAATATTAAAAAAAAAAGACTTACCTGATATTAACAATTAATCGTATCCTACTAATATTATAAACGCGAAAGTTTGTTAGTATGGATGAATGGGTGTTTGTTACTCTTTCACGTAAAAACTACTGAACAGGTCTGGATAAAATTTTGCACAGAGATAGATTATGGTCTGGAATAACACATAGACTACTTTTTACAGCGATAACCGACATACACGCGGGCGGAGCCGCGTGCAACAGCTAGTTGATAATAATTTTGAAATAGATACTTATTTTATTATATTGCACTATATTCACACACCATCGTTATGGTAGAATACTTATTTGTATAAGAATTAATGCGGTATTGCTTAACATCACTTCGTAAATAAGCAATTTTTTCACGTAAAATGTAAAGGATAAAAAATGGTTAATGTGGGTTATCCTTAAGAGATAGACATATACCATCGCGGACTTTTTTGATAACCTTTGATATCGTGGGGCCAGCGTTTGCAATGTAAGCGCAAAAAAATCAGCACATTAAGAACCTCTACATTTATCAGTGTTTCTCTACAATATTATGCATGTATTGTACATTTAAACCTTCCTCTTGAATTACTTTATCTATTAAAAAAACACTTCAAAATCCGTTGCGTAAAGGTAAAGATTTAAGCATATATAGGGACGGACAGACAGCGACTGCGACTTTGTTTTATAATTTGTAGTGTAGTATTCTAGTGAATAAATGAATTTGAATTTGAAAACATCCAGACTCAGAAAAAACTTATTTTTGTTCCGAGAGTCAAACCCACAACACGTCGCATCACACAGCGGTAAATAAATAGATAAGTGACCATTTATACCACTGAGCCATGCGTCCATTGAGTCATTATAACAAAAGACATTCCTCAAACAGGAATGAATGAACAATTCCATGAAAAAGTATGAATATCTTTTTTACAAGCTTTTACATTTTTCCTCTTTTGGTGTAGATGCGTTTCAATGAAAAAGCTGTTTTCTTTTCATCTCTGAATTAAATAGAATGTATGAAGGATTTATATGCCGAGTGTAGTAGAACAATCCCTGCAGTCTGTATAGTGTTTTACGAGAATAATTATGAAATTACCGTAAAACTAGGTTAACTTAATGTCATTATTTTAAGTAGTGTAACTAGCGTAGAGGTTTTAGTATTGTCTCACTTTGACATATAAGTTTTTTTTTTAAAGGCAGGTATATATTTTGGAGTAATGAAGGTATCATTAGTCAAAAGTATATGTTTTTATGCTACTTAGGCGGCAAACTAGTGTGCGTCCCGCCTAATGGTAAGTAGTTACCGTAGCCTATGGACGTTTGCAATACCAGAGGTATCACTTGCGTGTTGCCGACCTATAAATAAACATTAGGGTTTTATGATGGAGTTTAAATTCCCTGGAATAGGAAACCTTTAGTTTAAAACGTATCCATATTTTTTATATACTACCAAGGTGACAAACAAGCATACAGCCCGCCTGATGGTAAATTAAATGAGCACTTAAAACTTGTACTCACACAGTAACACAACTACTCCTCTGTGTGAAGTTATTAGGCTGAGGTCTCCTGTAAGGTAGAAGTCCTTCCCCAGGCGGGTTTGCTCGCTTCTTTAGTGCCCTAATCTCTCTTCACATCAGAGCCTCTAGACAAGTGGCATAAGCTATAATCGAATCGAAAAGTCAAAAAAACAAATGTATGGGATTTGACGTAAGTTTTTTTTTTTTTTTTATATACTACTTGGGTGGCAAACAAGCATACGGCCCACCTGATGTTAAGCAGTATCCGTAGCCTATAGACGCTTGCATTACCAGAGGTATCACTTGCGTGTTGCCAACCCATTTTTTTACACCAGGGCTTTAAGATGGAAGTAACCCTGGGATAGGAATACGTATCTTTCAAAACGCATTCCTAAATGAGCGCTGGAGACCTGTACTCACACACAGGAACACAACTACACCGCTGTGTGTAGTCATTTGGCTGTGGTCTTCTGTAAGGTGGAGGTCCTTCCCCAGTCGGGCTTGCTCGCTAGTATGGTGCCCTACCTCTCTTAAAATCTACGATCTATGAATCTACGTATACGAAGTCTACGATATAATGTCGTTAACTTATGTCCAATCCCATACATTTGCTTTTTTACCCGACTACGGCGAAGCAAAAAGGAGGGTTATGATTTTGACCTGTATGTATGTTTGTATGTATGTATGTATGTATGTATGTTCATCTGTTCCCGCATAACTTCTAAACTATTTATCATAACTTGACAAATGAGGTATCGTTAGAAACGTCTTGATTGTCTGCTGGTTATAGGCTATGTGACGTCACAATAAAATCAGAATGTCGTCCTCTGTGGGACCCGAAACTTAAAAATAAAAACTAAATTTCTTTAAAAAGTGCCGTGATGGGTATCAAATGATAGGATTTAATTAGCAGGTTTCGAATATGTAAATATTACTAGCTTTCGCCCGCTGGTGTGCCTGCATTGATTGTTTGTTAGTTGGTTAGGTCAAATCTTGCTTGCAAGATTTGAACCACTTTTTAATGTTTGATTGAGCTGAAATTTGGTACACCGACGGCACTTTGGTGACAATGTAATAATTTAATACCATGGAGCTGGTCTGATGATGCAGTCAGAAGGTGGGTAAATGACCTCGTCAAATAAACAAGATATCCGCGTCGTGTTTAGATGCAATGGATTTATCTTGACAAGTACTATATTCTTAGGTGGGTGTGTTCAGGATATAATGATGAAGTCGGAAGATGGCCATAGGAACTCAGTAACGAAACGAGATAACCGCGTCGTGTTTGGGTTCGTTACATATATCTTTACGAGTACTTTATACCTAGGTGGGTGTTCATTACGTGGTGATGAAGTTGGGAAGTGGCTATAGGCACTCTTCAACGAAAAAAGATAGCCGCGTTGTGTTTGGGTTCGTTACCTATATTTTTACGAGTACTTTGTACCTAGGTGGGTGTTCAGGACGTGGTGATGAAGTTGGAAAGTGGCTATAGGAACTCTTCAACGAAACAAGATAGCCACGTCGTGTTTAGGTTCGTTACATATATCTTTACGAGTACTTTATACGTAGGTGGGTGTTCAGGACGTGGTGATGAAGTTGGGAAATGGCTATCGGAACTCTTCATCGAAACAAGATATCCGCGTCGTGTTTAGGTGCAATGGATTTATCTTGACAAGTACTATATTCCTAGGTGGGTGTTCAGGATATAATGATGAAGTCGAAAGATGGCCATAGGAACTCTTCAACTAAACAAGATAACCGCGTCGTGTTAGGGTTCGTTACATATATCTTTACGAGTACTTTATACCTAGGTGGATGTTTAGGACGTGGTGATGAAGTTGGGAAGTGGCTATAGGAACTCTTCAACGAAACAAGATAGCCGTGTCGTGTTTCGGTCCGATGGATTTATCGTGACAAGTAAAATATTCCTAGGTAGGTGTACAGAACGTGAAAATAAAGTCGGAAGGTGGCCAAAGGAACTCTTCAACGAAACAAGATAGCCGCAATCTATCGCACCGAAGCACGACGCTTCGGTGCGATAGATTTATCTTGATGAGCACTATATTCTTAATTGGGTGTTTAGGACGTGATGATGAAGTTGAACGGTAGCAATAGGAACTTTCCAACGAAACAAGATAGCCGCGTTGTTTTTCGGTGCGATGAATTTATCGTGACAAGTACAATATTCTGAGATGGGTATTCAGGACGTGATGATGAAGTCGGAAGGTTCCCATAGGTACTTTTTAATTACACAAGATACTCGTAGAAGCATCGTATTTGGGTTCATTAGATTTAACTTGACGGGATTACCCAACAAACCAAAACGGGTAATATGCTTCTAAGTTGTGACCTAGAAGCATATTAATACTTCGAAGTGGTGTTTAGCGTGTGATAATGAAGTCGAAAACTGGCCATAGAAACTCTAACGGCACAAGATGCGTCATGTTTGTTGGATTTATCTTGAACTATATTTCTAGGTGGTGCTTAGGAGGTGGTGTTGAAGTTGGAATATAGGAATATAAAAATCTGTAAATTACAAAAATAAATAATAAAAATGATTAGGCATAAAACTCATGTGCCAATAGTTTAGACTATAAAGTCTAATAACCTACAAAAAAAAATAATAATATAGTTTTTAAATATGTTTTCATTTGCCATATTATATTATGTTGTTATTATGTTATATGTAATGCAAATTGAATATATCCTAAAGCTGCATTGTATAATATTATCTTAAAAGTAAAACCCCAAAATAATTCAAATAAAATTATTTTATTGACTTTTCGATTAGACTATCACTTATGCCACTTGTCTAGAAGGGCTGATCTTATGTGAGAAAATAGAAGCTCAATACTACTCGTATTGACGCTGTACAAATATATCACAGGCACAATACTCTGTATTGCCGAGTACAATCAGTAAGAGATATATAATATATAAATTAGTGCCTACCTAGTATGTGTTAAACAAAAGCGGATGAAGAGAAACTTGAACGCCCGCCGAATGAGTTCAATTGTGACATACTCACGATACGGATAGCCAACGTTGGGCTGGCTTCGGGAGACCCGTACAGACCGTCCGTATGGGCTCCGGAACGGAGACATACGTGAGGAGCTATAAAATCATTTCACAGCGACGCGAAGAGCGCTCCGGACTGCCAGTACGAAACTCCTGCCTCTCTAGACAAGTAGCATAAACAGTAGTCGAATCGAAAAGTCAAAAAGAAATGTATGGGATTTGACGTAAGTTTACGACATTATATCGCAAATTAACGTCAAATCCCATACATTTGCTTTTTTGACTTTTCGTTTCTACAACCGTTTATGCTACGAACGCTTCCATACTTCAAGAACTCTGCATTCAACAGCGTCTATCAACATTAGTACAGTCCCGTCCCGTATCCTCAAGTTCTTCGGCCATGTCTCAAGGAGAAGCAACGACTCTATAGAGTGTCTTGTTGTGCAGGGTCAAGTTAACGGAAGTAGACCACGCGGAAGAGCACCAATGTGGTGGACAGATCTCATTAGGTCGTCGATAAGGATTCCTGTTAATGAGTGCACCAGACTGTCCACCCACAGCAATAAACTGGTGAGGCATCGTAAGGCGAGCTACATCAGCCTCTTCCACATTAAACAATCATCGTGACCACGACCGCTTTGTCAAGAGCGAAACGAATTAGAAGAAGACCGTTTATGCCACTTGTCTAGAGGGACTGAGCCTCTAGACAAGTGGCATAAGCGATAGTCGAATCGAAAAGTCAAAAAATAAAATGTATGGAATTTGACGTGAGTCTACGATTTAATGTCATAAACGTACGTCAAATCCCATACATATTCTTTTTTGACTTTTCGATTCGACTATCGCTTATGCCACTTGTCTAGAGGCTCTGGACAGCTTAAATTTGCAATATTTGCGTTGGCGGATAGATGGCGTTATTACAATCCGTAACGCCGATCTGTTTTGGAGTCTATAGGTATCATAATCATACACATATCGTTTTTTATATTTTTAGAAGTAGCTTACCAGTGCCCATATCGTTGGGCACTTTCGGGTTAATAGCCTATGACACTAACAAACAACGTGGCTTTCTATCGGTTAAAGAAATTTTAAAATCGGGTTTAGTAGGTCCAGAGATCCCTACAACCTCACAAACTCACAAACTTTACTTCTTTTTATTATTATTATAGATATAGATAATGAATAAATGCGCTTGCTGTGCACGAGGTTGTGGGTTTTATTCCCACACATGACAAATCTTTGTGTGACCCACAAATAGTTGTTCTGAGTCTGGTTGTAATTTGTGTCCGCTAATTGTATATTTGTAAAGTCCCCCGCAACACAGAGTAAGTGTGGGAGTGGTCTTTTGAAAAAAAATCGTTCTTCATACTTCAAGGCAGTGTGTATAAGTAGAGATGTGGTAAATTCATCTCTCATTCGGTGCAGTAAGTACCGGATGTAATACATTCTTGGGTGGTGCAAGTTCTGCGCCGTGAGCTCCAAGCTTAAATGAAGATACGGATCACTAATAAACCCAGTGCTTTGTGCACTAACTGTTTTATAATAGTTTGTAAGGTTTATAGTATCGCGGAGATGTAACTCTGAAGTTATGTGGTTTTAATTATTATTGTATATTTGAACTGCAATCGCTGGTAGTTGTGTGGGAAGTAACAGACATTACACAATAGGTGTATGTTTAGTAATACAATTTTTTTATACTACTCGTACTTGGGTGGAAATCAAATATACGATCCGCCTGATGTTAAGCTGTTACTATAGCCTATGGACGCTCGCAATATCAGAGGTATCACTTGCGCGATGCCGACCCATTTTTGCACCAGGAATTTAATATGCTTATATTACCGATTCTCAAAATTATTTTTTTGGGATGAGATCGATTGGCATCAAGTCAGGATCTGATGATGGAATCCTAGGGAAATCGAGGGCAACCCTCCAATGTTATAGGTATTAACAATGTTTTTCATATATTTATTTTTTACTTTTATTTTATATTTAAAAATACAATTTTACAGTATTGTCTAGTCATAGCTCTAACAAATCCAATATAAAATTACAATATATGCAAATCTGCCAAAATATCACAATACCTGCAATCGCATTGAACACATAACTTTATTCGAAAAACAACAGTTGAGAGCAATGTTTCTCAAACTTTATGTAACATGGCTATGGTAAAATGCCTCGTTGCATATTATATTAAACTCAAACTCAAAATTCATTTAGGTCACAAAGTAACATTTATGAAGGTCATAAATTATGAATAAGCCAGAAAGATGATGTCAGCTAATTTACCTACGGCTAGTTCGCAGACGGCAGAGTCATAAGTGGAACTAACAAAAACTTCCATTTTTTTTAATCGCCAGATAGTTACAATCTCTTGTCAATTACACGTTTAAGATAGCATGCAAACTGATGCAGTCAAAACACGATTAAATTTTAAGAGACAATATGGGTGTTGCATATATGTATATAGTAGTAACACAAGCCCATTAATGGCTCAGGCTTAATCGATAACTATATAAAAAAAACATGGGGGCAGTCTTTGAGGACCGCCGATAGAAGTGAAAACTAAGTAACTTGTGAATTGTATCGTAGAGCTATTAGATTATTATTAAAGTCTTGAATGCAAATTTGAATAATTTTGCGTTCGGTGACCGTGACGCGAATTCCATGATTGTTATTCACCCAAAAAGTGCTTAACGCGCCTAAAGAAGTTCATGATAAAGAAACAACAACACTTAACATAGTAGTATGTTTATTCTAGTAGTACTTTCGATTATGAGTGTATGGGGTGTATGGTAAAATTTGGAAACGCTGATATTGATATTTGTTGTAAAATATGGTTTATTGCGGATTATGTGCACAAACGATAAGTTATTATTTTGTATCAATAGCTATATTTACATTGAAGCTACAATACGTAACTTTACTGCTACGTAGGAAAATGTTCCACATTTTCCTACGTAGCAGTGAAGTTACGTATGTTAATCTTTTTATAATTCATCTGTATATCTTCGCAGGTCACTACAGTAAATCTGCAACGCTTCTATCACTAGTCTTTTTCACATCATAGTACTTCTACGCAGATTGCTACGGGTAATCTGCTACGCTTCTATCACTAGTCTTTTTCACATCATAGTTCTTCTACGCAGATTGCTACGGGTAATCTGCTACGCTTCTATCACTAGTCTTTTTCACATCATAGTTCTTCTACGCAGATTGCTACGGGTAATCTGCTACGCTTCTATCACTAGTCTTTTTCACATCATAGTTCTTCTACGCAGATTGCTACGGTGAATCTGCTACGCTTCTATCATTAGTTCCTTTTAACTTTGATCGAAAGGAACTATCGTTTCCATTGATTTATATTTACGCTGATTACTACGATCAATTTGTTACGCTTCTGTTATTAGTATCGTTGTATATCTATGCAGATCGCTACAACCGTTCTGCTACGCCTCTATCATTAGTTTCTTTAAGGTCATGATACTTCTACTCATATCACTACGGTGAACCTGCAAAGCTTCTGTCGCTATAATAGTCAATGGTTATGCAAGGTGCTTTGCAACAGAGCTTTTTTTTAAAGACAACTACCCGCTCTAGGGACACAAAGTACACCCAGACTTGGGACACCCTTTAATGGATCACACAATTATTTGTCTCGTGTGGGGATCGAACCCTAAATATGCCACGCAGTGATAAATTGCGAGGAGGTGCAACTTTGCAGTGTATGATATAATAGTAACTGGAATGGTACCTTAAATATTAAAGCAATGTTAAAAGACGAGCCCGGAGCACATTCTTTTTGCACATTGCTTTAATATTTAAGTATATTTGAGCTGATTGCATAGCAAAAATGCTAAAAATATGTAATGGAATGGTACCTACATTCGTTGACATCCGTTGTAATAAGGGGCCTCTACTAAAACCATGATATTATTATCCAATATAGAAGGCATCAAGACGGTACATAAAATAGTGCAGCAAACTTGCACCACAAGCAATACGACACAGTTCTAAGTACACCCGTTAACTTGGTAGTCGAGCTCGAATATTGACTTTAGTAGCTTTGTACTTGAAGCTACTGCTAACGAATGTTTCAGCTATATGGCATTACTTACTCTTGAAACTTTTCTATTTAATTATTAAAGATGAATGTGGTACGTAAAAACTATTGGATGGATTTTACACTAAAAGTAACAAAGCAGAAAAACAAGGCACTTATTATATAGAGGCGCTCATACCTAGGTGCACTCGCTGTTCGGTAAACGATCAGCGGGTTAAGCTTCCAAGGGCGCGGTAACCCTATAGATGGGTGACTGCATAGTGGTATTTCCTCTAAACGTCTCCGTGCTTCGGAGGGCACGTTAATAGTCGTATTGAGATGTTATCACTTTATGACTTCAATTTTATCAAATAATACGAAAAAAAAACAATATTTGAAGAAAACATACACCTATAGGTAATTTGGTAATGTTATATTTAGAATAAGTTTAATTTTATATAGTGGGTTTTTGGTTAGTGGGATTTTCCGTCAAGAAATATACAATAAATACCCGAAGTTGGAAAATTAGCTAGGTTTTACACCCCCGTCCCTCGGAAAGTACGTAAAGCCGTTGGTCCTACGCCTGATCTCTCTCTGGCTGTGTCGGATTGCCATCCCATCGTAATAAAGAATGCACTTGTGTTTGCGCCTACACTTATGCACTACAATATCTCCCGCGCAGATGGCTAGTCTCCGTTGACATTAGCTGCCGTGACAGAAATTCAATTAGGACGTTATTATTACTAGTAAATATAATTTAAACTTATAGTATGGGTCATCGTCTTATACATATATTAGCTGCGGTAGGCGTTGTAAATCGGCTCGTTGCATGCAAAATCACAATCTCACCTTACACATCCACTCCACATCGTAAAATCCTCGATGTAAATAGTGATGGGAAATAAAGACTTTGTATAAGATACAACTACTGTGTAATGTCGTATTGTCTACACTAATATTGTAAAGAACAAAGATTTGTATGTTTGTAATGAACAAACTCAAAAACTCAAACTGGACTGATTTAAAAAATTCAAAAGGCTTTATTTTACTTTAAAAAAAATAAGGGACCCTTATAAAAACTAAGTAAAAGTCTACCCGTGCGAAAGCGGGACGTCTATGCTAGTGTTTAAAATCTTTAGGTCGGCAACATTTGTAAGATGCCCCGGGTATTACAAGTGCCTAAAAACTACGGTAATACGGTTTTTATTTTATTATAGTTATAGTTTTTATTTATTTCCTAGCTGTTGCCCGCGGCTCCGCCCGCGTGGATGTCGGTTATCGCTGCAAAAAGTAGCCTATGTGTTATTCCAGACCATAATCTATCTGTGTGCCAAATTTCACCCAGATCCCTTCAGTAGTTTTTACGTGAAAGAGTAACAAACATCCATCCATCCACCCATCCATCCATTCTCACAAACTTTCACATTTATAATATAAGTAAGGCTAAGCGGCAAATCAGTATACCATTTGCCTGCTTGTAAGATTTTACAATAGTTTATGGACGCTTACAATATCTATGGCATCATTTGCGTGTTGCTGATCCAAAAAATGTAACATCAGGATTTTGGGATGAGGTAACCCTGGGACAGAAAACAATTTCCTTCTTTAAAAATGGAACTCTAAATAATCACTGAAGATACCACTGTGTGTAATTATCGTAAGGTGCAGGCCTTTCCTAATCGGGGTTTGCATGCTTGTATGGTGTCCTACCTCTCTCTTTAAATAACTTTCGGGGTAAAATAACTACTTAAATTAAGATTAAAAAGTAGAAAAATAACTTTATAAACCAAATATATTACTTACTATAAGCTCAGATACAAGAGTATCCTTCATTAGTCGTGTAAGCGACGTTATTATCTTGTCAAATCAGTGTCAAGCTATCGGAACGCTCTTAAGTGTACTTTGTAAGGCATTGTTCTAAAAAAAGCACTGTCTAGACACTGGAAAAATACGTTTTATAAGAAACGCATTAGTTTTAACAGCCTGTCGTACTTTATCGATGACACTCTTCGGTGTTTTTTTTAAATTGTCAATTGTGGCAGACGCGTCTTAAATCTTCATCTCAATCCATAAACGTTCCACTGCTGGGGACAGGTCTACTTCATACACTTGGTCCCTCCAAGTTATTATTAGCATACTTATACCACGCTGTAATATGCGGTGGCCTAGTGGGAAAGTAACGACTTGCACGCAAGAGGTGCGAGTTTATATACATAAAGAAAGAAGAGAAAGAAAAGAAAAACAATATATTTTTACAAACAAATGACGCACAACACACAAAAACACACATTTGCATAGAGGTCATCAAAACAATAATAATATCTTGTGTGGCGTACGTCACACGCATGCAAAAAATGGCCACCGCTCAGCATAATGTTATTATGCATAAACATAACAACGCTGGTTTTCAGCGTTATTTTATATATTGTACTAATCAAATGATTCGCCATCTGCTAACGGTGTAGGAAGCTTAGGCAAGCGTGTGTGAATTAAGGCCTAAACCCCTCTCTCGCTCTTGATAGAGGAGAGGAGACCGTATGTGGGAGAAATTATCGGTCCTGGACGAAATCGTTTCTAGGTGATACAGGTGAACTCTGCTGCGTATATTTGTACACCGTTGCTTTATATCTCTACTGTTATCTCTCTTAATAGATACAGGTCCAGGTCTTCCGGTAGGTATAAGAGAAGTTGAACGCCACATAAGCAACCTATCCTGATTGGGGAAGGATGTCGAGATTACAAAAAACACGCAGTGGAATAATTGTGTTCCTGTACCTCCAGTGCTTGTTTAGAGTTGTGTTTCTAATAAACTTATTATATACATTATAACCAATATTATTATAACCCAGAGATACCTTATCACAATATCCTATAAAAAAAATATCCGACTGGCTAATTCTCTAAGAAACAGCGATGGCAAACTGACAGTTGTGATCGCAAAATTGACAGTTGTGATTGCTAGGGGACGGCACAATCTATTGACTAAACATCAAAAAGGGCTCTTACGGAATACCGATTTTCAATCTGACAGATAGATTTTGCTCGGTTTTTGCGGTGGCTCAGATTTTGCTCTTACGGCATACCCCTGCGGGAATGGAGTGCAACATAACGAACTAGCTATTTGCAACAATTTCCATTTTATTCAAAACAACCTGGTATCATTATGCATCAATATTTTATTTCAGCACTTGTTCACTATCGAGTGTTGTCCCTTGGGGCGTATCGATAACACTGCAGCACAACACTACAGCACTGAAACTGTAAAGTGTTTACGTTGATATTTACAAAATGGCCGCGGCATTACGGCTCGAGGTACTAGGCGCACATGAATATATAACAGGTTGGGTTGTAAAACACCTGTATGGAACGTGATTTATTGGTAAATTTTATTTTATACTATCGGTATATCGCCGCCCCGACTTCGTCTGGGTTAAACTATTTTCAGCGCAACTTTCTTTTTTTTACATAAGAACCTTTTCCTGACAATAACAAACGCAACAAAAAAAGAATGACTGAAATCGGTCCAGCCGTTCAAGCGTGATACCGTGACCAAGAGACATAGGGATTCATTTTTATATATTACGATGGTTATATAAAAATTTATGTTCTTGGTGCTGGTACCAGTTTTCTATTCAGCTTGCTGAAAGGAGGTATATACAGAGTACCCAAATGGCCTACCCATTTGGGTACAGTTGTACAATTGAGGTAAGTTCGATCCTAGGCGGTGGTACCAATGTGAATTTCACTTTGTGAAATTTATGCTAACGATTAAAAAGAAACAAGTTCTACATGCGTGCCTCTCTATGTATGTAACTGGGTCATAATAAAATATGGATTAATATTAGTTGATTGCTATTGCCTTTAACAAGTTCGATATTATTTAGAAGAAATTTAATTCATGTTCGGTTCAATGGCTTAAGTGGTTACATCGCCATGTTGTCGGTTCAATCCCCACACGGGACAAAAGGCTGTGTGATCCATAAATGGTTGTCCCGACTCTGGATGTACTTTGTGTCTGTTAATTGTATGTTTTTAAGGTCCACCGCGACACAGAGCTTGTTCCCTAATGCGGGAGTTGTCTTTTAAAAATATATTATTATGACAAATAGGGTTGATGTATCTTCTTCTTCTTAGCGTGTCGATGGCAATCTAAATTGTGTCAGCCCAGAACCTAGCTACGAGTTTTGCATTTTCAGTAGCGTCCATAAGCTCCTCTAAGGTGCAGGTATCAGGGCACGCGGGACATGATGTCAAGTGCCCCATGGTTTGTGGCTCAGTACCACATTTACACTACAGGTTGGAATCGTCTATAAATCCCCACCTAAGCAGGTTTTCTTTGCTTCGACCAACCGGAGTCCGAAGTCGGTTTAAAGACTTCCAAGTCAGCCAAGGTGTCTCATGTCCAGGTGGGATATTTTCAGAGGGTGGGACGTTGATATTTAGTGGGTTTGATGTTTCAAACTACCAACAGAGGTAGTATAAAAACATTGCAATTAAACTTTATTATCTACATCAAAACTACCAAACAATTAGCACAGAACTACCAACAACTAAACGGCAGATATAGGTCGATGATATCCACCTAAACGACCCTCAGTTAAAACGTTCTTTTATATATCCTTTCTTTATTCGTATTAAACTTGTATCCTTGAACGGTACACAATAAAAACTCTTTGCAATTCCAATGTTTACAATAAGCAAAGTTCGTCCATCCAAATTCGAGATACAATGTAAATAGCGGAATCTTTTCAAAGATCCCTTGAAAGTTTTGACAAAAAGGACTAGGAGCGTCTTGGGTTTAGGCTGTGAACGAGTAAGTGAGTAAAGTCGCATCGTTAGAAGTCCCGGAAGACACTTTCCAGCTTTGTGAGGTCGGTGTGTGGGCGAGTGGTTTGATTATTGGGAGATTTTTTTTATTTTTATACTACTTGGGTGGCAAACAAGCATACAGCCCGCCTGACATTTAGCAGTTACCGTAGCCTATCGCTTGCAAGCTGCCAACTCATTTTTTTACACCAAGGCTTTTTTTTAAGATGGGAGTATTCCTGGGATAGGAATAAGTTTATTTCAGAACGCATCCCTAAATGAGCGCTGGAGACCTGTACTCACACACAGGAACACAAGTACACCGCTGTTTGAAGTTATTGGGCTGTGGTCTTCTGTAAGGTGGAGGTCCTTCCCCAGTCGGGCTTGCTCACTAGTATGGTGCCCGTATCGTCAATCTCCGCACTAGGAAACATGCCTTGAAGGACTTTAAAAACATACAATTAACGGACACAAAGTACACCCAGACTCAGAACAATCATTTATCGATCACACATTTTTTTGTTTTGTACTTATTTAGGTATACAGTTTTAAAGAAACCTTATTCTCCAGTGTATTTTCCTCCATCTTAAAAATTACTTTTGGATAAGTTGTAACTTTTTTTATCACTTACTTGCCACCTAAGTACTCGTAAGTAGTACTGAAGTATAGATTAGCTTTATTATTTTCTCAAATTTCAAACTAAACTGTTCCCCATTTTATATAATTTGCCCAATTTTCTAGGAGCAAAACACGTACTCCTGCAATTTTCTACCGATGCCTTGAACAATGGATGTGTTCCCGGAAAATTTCACAAACGCTTGTATGAGTACGAAAAGGACGCCTAAATGTAATGGTATACGATAAATGTGCTTTGCTGCAATCTTTAAATGCAATAAGTCACATACGTGACTAGGAACCAAAACGTTGTGCACGTGCCACGAGTACCAGGAGGTTAGGAATGGAAAGAGATGTGTTTTACCGCCAGTTTTCAAGTTAGTTACTGTGTTCTCTATTTTGGTAATGAATTGTGGTAACAGATATATTCTCAAGAGGCGCCGCCACATAACAAGGCACAATCATTAAAATATGCATCAAAATTAATTTAAAATGCACAGCACTAATTGGGTTGTTATACATTCGTCACAAAGTAAATTTGCCACAAAAAGGTATGCATAAATTTGTCTAGAACTGTGAAGAATTTACAAAATTTACACATATTTTTTCTGTGTCAAATTTACTTTGTAACGAATGTACAATAAGCCCATTCATTTATACTCCTAACTGGATATTGATCAATCAAACTCGCCGGCTGATTCTCTAAGAAACAGCGATCGCAAACTGACAGTTGTGATTGCTCGGTGACGGCACACACGATTGCTAAACGTCAAAAAGGCTCGGTTTTCGGCCTGACGGAATAACGATTTTCAATCTGACAGCCAGATTTTGCTCCGTTTTTGCGGTCGCTTGGTTTTCGCTCTTACGGAATACCCCTGCTGGACTATTGTGTGCAATGTCAATTTGACAATATAGCAGAGAGCATTTTTTTTCTCAAGTAATTAACCTCATGGCAACGTGATCAGGTAGTAGTCGATCTTAAAAAAGTAAACAATACGCTTAAATGTTGTATCATTACCACATTCCAATGAACTCTTTACAATTTCTGCCCGCCTAGTACCTAAAGGTAACTTCACCAATTTAGCTAAGACTCAGACCGAAACTAATTACAACTAAAGATTTCCTAAGCTAAAGTTTCATTACCAAGAAAAAGGTGTCTACCCCGCACCATATGGCCGTAACGTAACTACCCCCACTCACCCCCTTACCCCAAAAGTTTAGGCAAAACGTTAAACGCTAAAGAAACAGCAACTTTATTAATCAAACTTAACTAATACAAATTTAATGTTAGTACGTACCGTGGGTCAGTTTGACCCTGGTTTAATCACAACATTAAACTGAGCTTAATTATGTGTGGAACATCAGCGGTGGACTAATCTGTCTGCATTGTCACTATAGCTGAATAGTTTGTTAAACTTACTAATCTCAAAAACTAGATGCTCGATTTGATCAACATTAATTTTAGATTACGATTGAGGAAAGTAAGCTATACTTACAAGGAAGATATATTTACAAAGAAGAAGGTAAGCTTACATAGTAACGATGCGATGCTTCATCTTCTTTTTATTCCTCTTTTAATTAAAAAAGACAACTCCCGCACTAGAAAACAAGCTCTGTGTCGCGGGGGACTTTACAAACATACAATTAACGGACACAAATTATACCCAGGCTCAGCTGTTGCGGGAATCGAATCTACAACCTCGTGCACAGCAAGCGCATATTGCGCCCACTGGACCACCAAGGCAGTCAAAAGACTTTATGTATAAGTGAAACAGATATTTTTACATCGTCATCATTATCAACCTATCACAGCCCACTGCTGGACATAGGAGGACTATATCCAGCATATATCCAGCAGGGCTGTGATAGGTTGATAATGATGACGATGTAAAAATAGCTGTTTCACTTATACCAAGTGCACGCCACTGGAGTGCAGCAGCTGGATTCCAGTGCTACAATCCAGCTGCTGCTTAGCACAAGCCATGTTTCAATAAAGTATTTTAAGACATGACAGCTACAGAAACTAAATTTTTTACATTTTTTGACAAGGGTAAATTATGAGAAGAACTGGCAAGAAATTTGGAACACTTTTTTAAATTGTCAGATTATTTTTTATTTTTTTTAGTTGCAATCTTGTACTAATAACATAGATACACGATAAAACTGGGCTCTAGTCAATTTAGGGGCACAGTTACGCTCTCAGCGCGCTAGCAGTGTGCAGTCAGAAATGTTAAAACTATACTCTAAAAGCACAAAAAAAGGATAGTGTCGTTCCTTAGGTTACAATAATTTAATACTAGCTTCCGCCCGCAGCTTCACCCACGCGTACATTCTCTCAAGAACAGAGTTTTTTTTCGGTTTTTCCTCGGGATAAAAAGTAGCTTACGTGTTATTCCAGACTATAATCTATCTCTATGCCAAGTTTAATCCAGATCCGTTTAGTAGTTTTTGACTGAAAGAGTAACAAACATCCATACATTCTTACAAACTTTCAAGGTAGCATATACTGATGTACTAACGGTGTGTCCATTACATGAATAACAAGAAAACACAAATATGTAATCCTTACTTATATTATAAATGTGAAAGTTTGTAAGAATGGATGGATGGATGGATGTTTGTTACTCTTTCACGTAAAAACTACTGAACGAATCTGGATGAAATTTGGCACACAGATAGATTATGGTCTGGAATAACACATAAGCTACTTTTTGCAGCGATAACCGACATCCACGCGGGCGGAGCCGCGGGCAACAGCTAGTATTATATATATCATAATCGAACGAATGCAAAAAATAGCATTGCTTTTAAAATATTTTTATTAGGGTAAAGTAATTATTTCCGCTCGCACAAACCGCCGACTAAAAGACTACAAGACTCGTGTCACGGGTCACTGAGCATCAGTTTGAAAATAAATTTTCTTTACATTTGACTTGTAATTAAAAATTTTCTTTGACGTCTTTTGTTAAGCGAATTTTCACTTTGTTGTTCAGTTGATAATAATATTTGTTTATTTCAAAGTAGAATAGTATAAAGTAGATATTTGGAAAACAAACAAAACGAGCTTTAAGCCGCGCCTAATTTTTTGCATAATGGACGACTGTATTTTTTTTGGAAATTAACGTTTTCTAAAAATGAAACCTAGCTAGATCGATTAATCGTCCCCGAAACCAGCATACAAAATTTCATGAATATTATAATAATAATAATATTCTCTTTGTTTCTCTCTTAAAGGTACAATTTTACTAAAAGTAAAATATATATTGTTGGAGCCGTATCCGAGATTCAGATTATTATTATGATTATACTAGCGGCCCGCCCCGCAGGGGTATTCCGTAAGAGCAAAAACCGAGCCACCGCAAAAACCAAGCAAAATCTATCTGTCAGATTGAAAATCGGTATTTCGTAAGAGCCCTTTTGACGTTTAGTCAATAGATTGTGCCGTCACCGAGCAATCACAACTGTCAATTTAGCGATCACAACTGTCAGTTTGCCATCGCTGTTTCTTAGAGAATTAGCCGGCCGACTTCATCCGGGTTAAACTATTTTCAGCGCAACTTTCTTTTTTTTACGATATACGATTATAAGAGCCTGCTCCTGACAATAACAAATACAACAAAAAAAGACTTACCGAAATCGTTCACGCGTGATGCCGTGACCAAGGGAAATAGGATTTAATTTTTATATATCCTTACTTATATTATAAATGTGAAAGCTCGTGAGAATGGATGGATGGACGGATCGATGGATGGATGGATGTTTGTTACTCTTTCATGTAAAAACTACTGAACGGATCTACATGAAATTTGGCACAGAGATAGATTATGGTCTGGAATAACACATAGGGGGATGTAGGGGAGCAAACTAACATCAAATTGCTTCAAGCCAACTTCACCTGCCCGCGGTCATCCTGCTGAATAACAGACGAGGCTCTGGCGACCGACAGATGGCGGTATATCCTTCTCGAAATGAGCGTAGCCTAAATAACACAGGCCGGTGATGGGCAGCAGCGTCACCGGTGCGAAGAGCTACGTCCTGCGATCGCCAACCCGCATGCCCAGCGTGGCGATTATGGGTAAACCCTTCAAAATGGCAAGTCAGAACGAACCACGGCCCCTAGTTCCCGGCCGCCCTGCTATTCCTGATCATGGCGGCGGTCACGGTAACGGCAGGGTAGGGGGTGCGAAGAATCCCCGGGTTACGGATGGCCGCCAAAAACAATTGACCTTGGCGACGTACAACGGACGAACGTTACGGCTCGATGAGCACCTGGCACAGCTCGAGGTAGAACTCGGAAAGATAAGGTGGCACATCCTTGGGTTATGTGAAGTTCGAAGACAGGGGGAGGACACCATAACCTTGAAATCGGGCCACCTTATGTACTTTAGAGAGGGTGACCAGCTATCCCAAGGTGGCGTTGGGTTCCTGGTAAATAAAGTCCTTGCAGACAACGTTGTAGAAATATCCAGTGTGTCGAACAGGGTTGCATACCTTGTTATCAAACTATCCGAGAGGTATAGCCTTAAGGTTGTGCAGGTTTATGCACCGACCTCGACACACTCGGATGATGAAATAGAAGGGATGTTTGAAGACATTTCAAAGGCCTTACACTCCACCACTAAGGCCCACTACAACGTTGTCATGGGGGACTTCATCGGTAAAGTGGGAGTACAGAATTGCAGCGAATCGGTAGTAGGACCCCACGGTTTTGGGAGCAGAAATCATAGGGGGCAAATGCTTATTAACTTCCTTGAGAAAGAGGGGCTTTTCTTAATGAATTCGTTCTTTAAGAAACAGCCCCAAAGGAAGTGGACATGGCGGAGCCCCGACGCTATGACAAAAAATGAGATCGACTTCATCATAGCGGACAAGAAGCATATATTCAGAGACGTCTCAGTGATCAATAGGTTTAATACTGGAAGTGATCACCGACTCGTAAGGGGCTCTCTGAATATCAACTTTAAGCTTGAACGCGTCCGCTTGCTGAAGTCCACGCTCCGACCTCATATGCTCCAAACTGTATGGTCTGAAACGTTTCAGTCAAATCTGGAGAACCGATTTGCTGCCGTGGAAAGCACAACCAACGTTGACCGGGACCTTAAGCAAGTGGTAGAAATCCTCAGGGAGGAAGGTACAAAATTCTGCGAAATCTGGCGCACAGGCCGAAAGTCTAAACTTTCCGAGGAAACTTTGGAGCTTATGAAGAAACGACGAGAAAATCCACCGGCCTCTTCGTCAGAACAGCGGGCACTCAACAAAAACATCAGAAGACTGGTACGACATGACCTTCGGTGCTCCAATACGTGTTCTATAGAACAAGCAATTGAGCAGAATCGGGGGTCAAAGGTTTTTGTCCAGCACTTAGGGAGAAGCCACCTGACGAAGCTGACAACAACAAATGGCCAACTCGTCGTTTCAAAGCCCGAGGTATTCACGGAAGTGGAAGATTATTATAGCCAATTATACGCCTCACAGTCTTCGCGACCTGATCCTGAAAATGAGGTTGCAAGGCCCATGCTAACGCGCCACTTTACTGAAGAGCTGCCAGAAGTTAGCCTTGACGAAATTGGGATGGCTCTTAGACAGCTTAAAAATGGAAAAGCCCCGGGCGAGGATGGAGTTACGACTGAGCTTCTGAAAGCAGGAGGTGTTCCGATACTTAAAGAGCTCCAAAACACATTTAACTCTGTCCTCTTTTCCGGGAGAACTCCAGAGGCATGGCATACAAGCGTAGTCGTTTTGTTTTTCAAAAAGGGAGACAAAACCCAACTGAAAAACTATCGACCAATTTCGCTTCTAAGTCATGTCTACAAGCTGTTTTCAAGAGTCATCACAAATCGTCTGGCTAGAAGACTCGATGAATTCCAGCCACCGGAGCAGGCCGGGTTTCGAGGAGGATATAGCACCATAGACCACATCTACACAGTGCGGCAGATCATACAGAAGACTCATGAGTATAATCGGCCCCTGTGCTTAGCATTTGTGGACTATGAAAAGGCTTTTGACTCTATCGAGACCTGGTCCGTCCTGGACTCTTTGCAGCGATGCCAAGTTGACTGGCGATATATCCAAGTGTTGAAGTGTCTGTATGACGACGCAACAATGGCCGTCCAAATACAGAACCAGCAGACTAAACATATCCACCTACGTCGAGGGGTGAGACAAGGGGATGTTATTTCCCCTAAGTTATTCACCAACGCGCTGGAGGATATGTTTAAAACGCTGGACTGGAACGGACTAGGCATTAACATAAACGGCGAGTACATTTCACACTTGCGATTTGCAGATGACATCGTCATTATGGCCGAGTCGCCGCAGGACTTGCAAAAAATGCTGCACAGCCTAGCTGATTCATCTCAACGCATCGGTCTCCGGATGAATCTTGACAAAACCAAAATCATGTTCAATGAACATATAACTCCGGAACCGGTTGCTGTAAAAGGTGACATTCTCGAAGTTGTTGTAAAATATGTTTACCTTGGGCAGACCTTGCAGATGGGTAAAAACGACTTCGAGAGTGAGGCCAATAGAAGAATTCAGTTGGGCTGGGCAGCGTTTAGGAAATTAGGTCGAGTCTTCTCGTCGCCAATACCTCAAAGCCTAAAGACAAAAGTCTTCAATCAGTGCGTTCTACCAGTAATGACATACGCAGCCGAGACGTGGACACTCACGGTACGGCTCGTCCATAAATTAAAAGTCACTCAGCGAGCTATGGAGCGGGCTATGTTAGGTGTCTCTCTGAAAGATCGACTTCGAAACGAGGTGATCCGACAGAGAACCAAAGTTATCGACATAGCTCAAAGAATAAGCCAGCTGAAGTGGCAATGGGCGGGTCATATTTGCCGAAGAACTGACAACCGCTGGAGCAGACGTGTTCTTGAGTGGAGACCGCGGCTCGGCAAACGTAATGTAGGACGCCCTCAGGCGAGGTGGAGCGACGATCTTCGCAAAGCGGCTGGGAGTAGCTGGATGCGGGAAGCCGAGGATCGTGCTAGGTGGCGTGCCCTTGGAGAGGCCTATGTCCAGCAGTGGACTGCGATAGGCTGATGATGATGATGATGATGATAACACATAGGCTACTTTTTACAGCGAAAACCGACATCCACGCGGGCGGAGCTGCGGGCAACAGCTAGTAAAGATATATATATTGCTCGTTTAAAGGTGATTAAGATTAGATATCTCGCAAAAACATAGTATTTTTATTTTGTATATATATGAATAAGTGATACGTAGCAGTGAAAATAGAGCTAAAAATAGTTTTATATATACTACTAAAGAGGCTAACAAGTATAAGGCCTGATGGTGAGCAGTTACGATAGCCTATAGACACTTGCTATACTCAAGCGTTACTGACCCGAGTTTCGGATCACAACTAAACCACTGTGCCTATGGTCTTCTGAAAGGTGTCCATCTCCAGACGGGCTTGCTCACTTATTTACTGACTTAGGCATCACAAAAAAAAGCTTTAAAATATTGTAATAGGTATAAATATGATATTATGAACACAGTCAACAAACACAATACTCATATTACACAAATAACCCTTTTAATGTGAAAGGTTGACCGCATTAAAAATGTACCACGTTGTTATTCAACAATGTATTATTTATACAATGTTTTGTCCTTTTCTATGGCTTGTTAGTGAAAGAAACAAAGGACTATGTACAAAGTAAAATTTGTTTGTGTCGTATGTTGAATGAATGACATATTTTTTTGTATTTTTTGATTCTTAAAAAGACTACTCCAACACCAGGGAACGAGGTCTTCGGCGGGGGACTTTACAAACGTAAAATTAACGGACACAAAGTACACCCAGACTCGGGAAACTATTTATGGATCACACAAAATTTTGTCCGTGATCAAACCCACAACACACACAGCCACATAACCAACCGTCAATGTTAGTATTATTTGTTTTATTCTCTTACACAAAGAAGTTTATGTATTCTGTGTCTGGCCGTATTTTTTCAATAACTAACAACCACCTCCGGCTTTTCAAGCGTGTTATAAATATATTTATATAAAAATACCATCTAAATTATAGACTGTTCCCTCGATTATTTCAAAAAATATCTAAAAATATGTCCTGACAATTATAAACACAACGAAAAAATACAATTAGATATAAATACAAGAAACTGGGTGTTGCAAGGCTACGGTTACTGATTATCATCAGGTGAGCCGTAATCATGTTTTTCACTTAAATAGATAGCAGAAAAAAACCGCGGGATCAACAAAGCAATCAAGCAAAGAAAAACATTCAAATTCTTTATCATTATCGTTTCATTTCTTTCTTTTGACTCATTAGTATAAAATAATATAAGTTCAGATTGGGCATATACAACTAGGTATATAAAAACGAGTATATACACTTCAAGACAAACTAAAGTAAGATAATAGCCACATTCAAAGTCTCGAAATACTGCCGCAGAGAGCGACAATAGGTACAACGTTTACGATTCCTTAGTGCAAAATTCTAGACTTCAGTGATTCATCCAAACCGCACATGTTAGACATAGGACACAAAAGATACCCTAACTGCAATCAAATATGCACCTTATGACTTATAAAAAAAAGCTTTAATCTGAATACGTCCAATCCTAATCTGTTAAATAACTAAAACGATTTGAATCAAGACGAAGAAGGTCAAAACTGAGATGGAAATTAGACGAATAGGTGTTTATTGCCACAGTGTGTAGTGTAATGCAGACGCGCTGCATTAGAGGGTTAAAACAACCCTCTGAAATTCCGTATCCCGCTCAGTCTTCGCCAGTCCGTGTGGCCGGACAGACGGTTCACGTGCGCGCTTACAATTTCCGAACTTTCCATTCCATTCCATATAAAGTCAGTGTATTATTTTTACTTTTTAATTTTAGAACGTGATTGGCAGTAGCAGACAGGTAAGTGCAGTTAATTTATTCATTATTCAAGACGCGTTCGTTACATATTCAAATGCTTTTTTCATGTTTTACGGCTAAACTTCGGTAGTTAATCCACTGGTTTTCCGTCGGGACGGCTTATTAAAAAAGTTTAAGTTTAGGCGGTGTATTTAAAAAGTCATTGGGGAGTATTTAAAACGGTCTCTGTGTACGACATTCTTGATTTTATGGTTTCTGTTATATACTTTTAAAGTGACGTAATTTGTCTACATTGTCTTACTACGGATTAGACGGAGATTAATGGCTCTTTTATATGTCTCGTCGGACAATTTATTTTATGACCAATACTTTTACTAAAGTTTTAACGTCAAAGACTAATATTGTACATAATATTAACAGCCTGGTGGAAGTAGCTATCGATAGGCCGTCTATTGTACTATCTACTTATTATGTTAATCTTTTTATATTTTTATGGCTTACAATACAGCTGTTATTTTTGTGTCCGCAAAACTCAGAAGCAGTTAATGGATTGAATTTTTTACAGGACTTGTATTTATATATACTTAAGTTTTTATAATTATGCGTTTTATTAGCAAGTTTTTACGGAAACTATACATTCTTCGTAAATCAGACTGGGCCATATCGAAGCGAAGGCCAGGTTTTACTACTAATATTAAATAAGTAAAAGTAATTTTGTCGGAACCTATAATATTTATAAGAAAAAAAACTGATGAAATATCAAATAAGTAATAAATTAAATAACGCCCACGCAATCAGTGTTGGCAAATAAATTCGGTCTTTTGTCCTAATAAGGAGGAAATCCGTAATACAGAATATAGCTAATATAATAATGTATATGGATAAGGGTACCAGGATCGCATGAAATGATAGGAGATGTTCATATGAACTATGAGTAAAATAGACCGAGCGATGTTGGGACAGATAGGGCGGCGTATACAATTAGGAGATTGGTTGAGTAACCACTATTCATATAATATGATAGTTATTTCTATATAATGTAGGATATTATAGAAGATTAATTACATTGAAACTCGTATAATCATCTTAGCTTGATAACGGCCACTGTATTAGGTGTCCACAATATATGTCTTTCTTTCTTTCTTTCACAATGATCGATTTTAAAATGCTTGCATCCGGTGCTTCCCAGCAGCTCTGATTCATCTGTCTACCTAATGGGAGGTCATTCCACGCTGCGTGTTTCTGATCGCCACTGGAGCAAGTCGAGGAAAAATGTTTCTTTCCCATCTCGGTTGACGATTCGCCGGGCGATATGATCTACCCATTGCCACTTCAACTTATTGGCTTAGGTTAGAACTTAGGTTCATCTGCGATTTTTTTTCCACTGCAGATTTAATAACGGTTAGTCCAATCGGACAACAATCCGACACGGCCGAGAAGAGATTAGTCTTTACTAGTTTTCCGAAAGCAGAAAAGCATTGGATGCAGGCAGCTCAAGAATGGCCATTGTGGAGACATATGAGAGAGGCCTATGGGCTGAGATGAGAGATGATGATGAGTTTTCCGAGGCACAGAAGGACCTATCTGAGTTTTTAAAAAACGGTCACCCATCAACCGACTAACCCCGACAAGTTTGCTTTATTTACCCTTAGTTAAACAAACTCACACAAAATGAATAAAAAAAGAATAGAAAAGTACCAGGGCAACATAGACACCAGAAGATTAATAATAAATTGTATAATAAAACCTTGGAAGACTTATTTCTAGCTTGAGCTATTATTAACTACAAAAGGTTTTCAAAGGAATACGACCTATAGAATATTAATACATTTGATAGAACGAACTTGAAAGACGTAATCTATATTAATTGACGGCAAAATGGCGGAGGCTTTTGAGCGAGGGATTTGGGTTCTATACCCAAACGAAACAAAATACTTTGCGAACATTTTGTGTCCATAGGACTAAATATTTGAGTAGGGATTTATAATATATTACACATATATTACAGTTTGATATTATTAACAGAAATTTATACTATGACAGCATACGTCTAATGGTAAACGATTACTGTAGCCATTACTTGCAATACTGTGACAGGCGCTACGATTTTTATTACTTGTTTCTACTAAGCTTTGCCTCCATCTGTATCTTATTCTCTTTCTTTTTTTTATATTACTTATATGGTAAACTAACATACGGCCCGCTTAATGGTAATCAGTCAGTGAATGGACGCTGTTGTTAGCGTGTTGCCAATCAAATTAAAATTAGAATTATTGTCATGAAGTATAAAACCTGGTATGGGACAACGATATTTTTAAAATGAATTCCTAAATGAGCGCTGTAAAATTGTCTTCTTACCTAGGAACATTTATCTATTATATAAGCTCTATATCTTAGCTATAATGAAGAGGTGAAGACACGGACAGCGTGTCTTCACCTTCTTAGGTTGCCAATTGAAAACCAGCGTTGGGTATTTATTGCCCAGCTCATGCTGAGATGGCATCCTTTTTGAAAAAAAGAACACAGCTACACTACTTTGTAGTTATTTGACTGCGTTTACTGTAAGGTGGAGGTCTTTTCCCTGTCGGATTTGCCCCCTTTGTTTGGTATCTGGTACCCTACATAAATTCAAAATTGTCATTTTCTAAAAACACTGTCAAAATTGAACAAAATATTACATTTACATCGATTACGTTTCTAATCGCCTATCTTTTCCATTTAACATAGCGACACAAGACACAAAGGAAATTACTTATACGAGTATTTCACGGATTTGTTTCTTGTTCTCAAGGGAAATAATGATTTCTTGAGAACAAATTTCTCTTTCGATTTTCTGTTCCCCTGGTATGTGATTGAGTCATAAAACGAGGTATTAGATTTAGATATAACTCGTTTTCGCATGCGGTTTTGCCCACGCGTAAAAATAGCCTATGTACTGTCTGTAATCTATCTCTATGCCAAATGTTATCAAGATATGTTCAGCGTTTTGGCGTGATTGAGTAACACACATCCATCCAAACTTTCACCTTTCTATACTAATATTATAAAGCTGAAGAGTTTGTTTGTTTGTTTGGTTGAACGCGCTAATCTCAAAAAGTACTGGTATATTATAAGTATAGACATGCTTTTATACCTCGATTTACTATAATAATATTAGGGGTAATTCACACACGAATGCAAGTCTGACTGGGAACCATTTCCCAGTGAGGAAAAGCTGCTTGCTTCTATAAGGTGCAGTCCCTACTCCACCTTACAGAAGACCACACTCAATTACACACAGCAGTGTAGTTGTATTCCTGTGTGTGAGTTGTCGGTATGGATCTTTTATATAGAAACCATAACCTTTCCCAGGTATACCCCATTACAAGACCCTAATGTGTAAATTTTTGGGGTATTCCAAAAGCTGTCTCTCTCTTCTATAAAACTGCTTGTCATCAGGCGGACGATATGCGCGTTTTTATCTGATTTCTTTTACAGCAATATGAACTTAAATAATAAAAAAGACGTATTTTTTATTGAAGCATTTAGTTTTAATTAAAAACATTTTGTTGCCATAACGAAAAATAATAGTCTTTATTTAAGAAAAACTACGACCTCTTTGTTGATCTTATTACAGGCATAAAAGCTTCTAACGAAACACTGTTAGGTAAAAAAGAACTAAAGCAAAATATTTAATTAAAAAAATTCTTCTCACGCATTGCGTTTAAAAGTATCTAACTTAGTTAATTTTATTAGGGAGGCTGCTCAGAGTAAGTTGCGAACGTATTACGATACCGAATTATAAAAGAGTGACAATTTTGTTCGCACGAAGAAGTGAAATTTTCTCTAGGCCCTACCCATGTCAGCGAATTGGCTGTAGGAAAAATATATGCTGTTTTTTGTTTATTTTGATGTTCATTAGTATTATGTATTTGATCTAAATGAATAAATGACTTTGAATTTGAGTTATGAGAGAGAGAATATGTAGAAAAGTTATATTTCATTTATTTATATGTACATCAGGATATTAACCCATAATGTAGAAACAAACTTAGGTACGGTCCACCTCACACAGTTACCGTAGTCGTATAAATAAACGCTTGCAATACCAATAGCATTACGTACGCGTTGATTCCACTGCAGTACAATATCTCCTGCGCACCTCACCGATTTCAGTCGCAGCGGCTAATCTGCCGCTGCGCTGGAGATTAGCCGCTGCGACTGAAATCGGTGTGGTAGACCATAATAATACAAAGTTGCATATAGAAAAACAAAACGAGATTTGTAATGTTTGCTATAACGAGCCCGCATCAAATGTTCGTATCCGAATGTTCTTGCCACGCGAATGTTTATAACGCGCTATAAGTATAATTTGATTTTAAGGCAAAGAAATGTTGCGGCAGTTATTTTCAGTCTAGATCATAAGTCCCAATTTCATTCACAAGAATTCTTAGACGATTAATTTTCGTCAAAGACTGTCGTAAAATGTACTGAGGAGAAAAATATTATTGCTGCTGGCAAGTAATGGGCGACGAAACTAGAACATGCGGTATATATTAAAGGTCTATAATTTTATAATGCTAATATAACGCTATTTAGGAGCACGGTCTATTTGCAAATAATAGTTTGCAGACTCATTTACAGCTTGAGAAAATTGGTAAGAAATTTGTATGTTGATTTTGTCTTAAGTGCCTTTTATACTGAGCAAATTTAGAAAAGAGATCCACCTTACAGAGAAAATTATCCTACTAATATTATAAACGCAAAAGTTTGTTAGAATGTATTGATGTTTGTTACTCTTTCACGCAAAAACTACTAAACGAATCTGAATTAAATTTGGCATAGAGATAGATTATAGTCTGGAATAACACATAGGCTACTTTTTATCCAAGAAAAAACTCTGTTCTCGAGAGAATATCCGCGCGGGCGAAGCCATGGGCGGAAGCTAGTACATAATAAAGCAGTCCTCGCTTATATGCGATTATTAATTCCGGTTTCAGTCAACTGCTGGACAAAAACCTTTCCTTATTCACGCCACAATAACTGGTCCATAGTAGAAGTCGACTTTATAGTAGAGATACTGCCGTATTGTGTCAAAATAAATACCTAGCACCAGGGCGCTCGTTCATCGCAGAGCTGCCTGGCGTTTGCACTTCGAACGCCACCGATGCGTGAGCGCCCTACCCGCGCCCGCTACATTTCCAGTCCGTAATTAAATTCTGAAGAGAGGGAAAACTCGAAACAATACCTTATACCAATCCGTTTAGCCAGCATGGTATAGTAGGCTAATATCCTTCCAAATGTATGAGATCCATGCCCAGCATTGGGACATTTATAGGTTGACATGATAATGATATAACTGAATCGGGCTTAAGTGATAGGTATTTATTATGACATAATGTGGCAACGTCCTCACTATATAAAGATAGAAAGGAGTGTCTTCCTTATACTATGCCCGCAGGGGTATTCCGTAAGAGCGAAAACCGAGCTACCGCGAAAACGGAGCAAAATCTGGCTGTCAGATTGAAAGTCGATATTCCGTAAGAGCTAAAACCGAGCTTTTTTGACGTTTGTGTGCCGTCACCGAGCAATCACAACTGTCAGTTTGCGATCGCTGTTTCTTAGAGAATCAGCCGGTCCTCCACCAATCAAATGCATTGCATATTTAGTTTTAGAACGAACTATTACAGCTTTTAATCCTGATTTACAAGGGTTCATCATCATCATCATCATCATCTCAGCCAAAAGACGTCCACTGCTAGACATAGGCCTCCCCCAAGGTTTTTCACAACTCTCAATCCTGAGCCGACCTTGTCCATCGGTTGCCCGCAACCTGTACCAGGTCGTCGGTCCACCTTGTTGGAGGCCTGCCCACGCTTCGCACGCTTATAAGGGTTACATTGATATAATTATACCATCAACCATAACTTTGCACATCAGCTTCATATTTAAAATTCATTGCACCAGTACCTTCATAAGTTCATAATTATAAATTCAACTTTTATCTATCCTCTATATTATCCCTGAGGAGGGGTGAGATAACGGTGTTCTGAATATTAATAGCGGATAACGTTTAGCATTATACTCGTAAATACCATCGATTAGATAAAGCTATTTAAGTATATATTGATTATGTGGAATATTTTCTATTATAGTAAATACATTTAAGAGAGGTAGGGCACCATACTAGTAAGCAAGCCTGACTGGGGTAGGACCTCCACCTTACATAAGACCACAGCCAAATAACTACACACAGCGGTGTAGTTGTGTTCCTGTGTGTGAGTACAGGTCTCCGGCGCTCATTTAGCGATGCGTGTTGAAATAAACGTATTGTTATCCCAGGGATACTCCCATCTTAAAGCCTTGGTGTAAAAAAAAGGGTTGGCAACACGCAAGTGATACCTCTCTCCATAGGTTGCGGTAACTGCTTAACATCAGGCGGTATGTTGTTTGCTACCAAGAAAGTAGTATAAAATAAAATTATTTTATTTTTTATTTCACTCTCTTGTTGGCCTTGTGTTCCTGTCTTTTAAGGCACTACCGCGTTATAAATCTATCACTATCTCTTTCTGTATCATACTTTCCGTATTATATATCATATACATACTTTCAATCTATAAGCATGTACAGTACGTACAAAAATATGGCAACAAAACTGAGCTCAGTATTTTTTTTTTTTAATAATAGACAACCGCACTAGAGAACAAGCTCTGTGTCGCGGGGAACTTTACAAACATACAATTAACGGACACAAATTACACCCGGACTCAGAACAACTCTTTGTGGGTCACACAAAGTTTTGTCCTGTGTGGGAATCGAACCCACAACCTCATGCACAGCAGGCGCATACTGCAGCCACTGGACCACCGAGGCAGTCAAAGTATGAAGCTGAACACTAACCTTTCTGTACAAAAAGGAGTAATACAAATACATAGGATATATTTTCACCTCGTAAAACAAATTAGTGTTGACATCTGAAGGTGCCTTTCTCTTGATTTATTCGTACAATGGGAAGCTTTGGAGGCTGTATTTTCGCAGCACGTGTTGTAGAAATGTTTATGGTAATAAAGGACTCGCTCTTACTGTTCAGGGAGACTGAATTATTCTGTGAACCTTTTCTTTGAGAGTTTAGGTAGGTGTTACTTTAGTGTAATTCGACGTAAGAGCAATATTATGTTGTATGGCGTGGTATGTTGATCTTATCGTTTCTATATTATGTAGAGCTGAAGTTTTCAGAGCATTTTAATAGTCCTTCATTAAATTTGCAGATCTAGGCTTAATTTAGTTGTAATATTTCCTTTTTGTATTTTTGTTATTGTTTTCCATATAGGACAGTGTAATCGCTCAGTGACAAAGTTATAATAAAATGCCTAAAGGTGGTTGGAGAGAGACTATTGTCCTTTCCTGTGGCACTGGACCCGTAGGCATAGCAGTGGTATCAGTAGCGCAGAGAGATATTTAAATTGATAAATTAATATAATAATTTGTAAATAATTTATTTATACTAACATAGCTTTTAAGAAATTGTAACTAACTAAATATGGTTGTAAACTGAATTAAATGTTTATTATTATGATTAAATATTTTAAAAAAGCCTTTTATGTTTAAACGACAATTCATACAGTTGCCTAGTTGTAAACTTTTCATTTTGCACGTTCGACACCACACGGTACAAAATATTTTCGTGTGATTTTTGTTCCAAGTCTGGATGAGTAATTAATTTGTAACCGTGAATTCTGTATTTTATATAAATCCTTCACTAGGGAACAATCCCTGTGTCGCAAGGGACTTTAAAAACATACAATTAACGGACACAAATTACCCCTTTAGTACGTCTATGGGCATCGAACACACAACACGCCATGCAGAAGTAAATGGCGAGTTTACCCTCTAACCATCCTCCCTTAATTAGGAGGAAAATACTTCTTACACATACTACCCATCTTGTTAAATCGGGTTTTGTTGGAAACCATACACTCACACACATAATCAAATGTTTGTAAAGTCCCCCGCGACCCCGCGACACAGGGCTTGCCATTGTCTATTACTTCGGTCCAAAGCTCGAAGTTTGCTGATTCATATTTAATTTCTTCCAAAGCCATAAATAGGTACAATATTACTCAAATAATATTATTACAAATAAAAAGTTTTACTCTCTACCATAAAACTAATAGTCCATGTACCAGGCAAGCAGTTGATATCAGCTGGTTATCTTACGAGCTCATAACATTACATGATAAGGGTTGGCAAACGGCTGGAGTAACGGCAACGGCACTTAATGTCTCCGAATTGTACGATATATGTATTTCTCCTAAGAAGGGTTGACGTGATTTTTCACACCCTGTGTAACATAAGGGGTGTTTATGTATGGTAGAATAGTTATAGTTAGAAATAGGCCACTTTGTTGAGAGAGGCAAGGGGTTAAAAAGAAATGGATAAAGTGGATTGCATATTCATGTCTCTTGAAAAATACCATAGCATTATTCATCCTTCATTCTCTGTGCTCCTAGTACTTCGACTTGCAAGCAGTAAGGTTACGTATATATTTTATTTATATTAAGAAGTGAGAAAGTGCGCTAATCATGCTAATTAATCCCTATGTAGAACCTGGATCTCTTCTTATTCTCTAATCTATAATATCTCTTCTTCGTGTCTCTAGTACATCGTATTTAAATTGGACAAGCCTAGAATTTTGTTATGTTTGTCAGAGCAGAAGTCGTTCATGAAACAAAGAGCGGGACAGGAGGTGGTATAGAACAAAATTGAACCTTCAAGCTACACCTTAGGTGTCAGGGACACTAATATATTTAGTGACCAATAACAACCAGCAGCAACAAAACCAACCGACCACCTAAAATATTTTTTTAATTATTTTTTTAAGCATGACCTATGCTTAAAAAAATAATTAAAAAATTATTTTAGGTGGTGGTGGACTAATGTTAAGCAGTTACCATAGCCTATGGACGTTTGCAATACAAGAAGTATCACTTGCGTGTTGCCAACCCATTTTTTTGCACCAGGGCTTTATGGTGGGAGTATCGCTGGGACAGGAATACGTTTCTTTCAAAACGCATCCCTAAATGAGCGCTGGAGACCTGTACTCACACACAGGAATACAACTACACCACTGTGTGTAGTTATTTGGCTGTGGTCTTCTGTAAGGTGGAGGTCCTTTCCCAATCGGGTTTGCTCGCTAGTATGATGCCCTTCCTCTCTTAAGTATCAAATAGCCAGTAACAGCTGACGATTAGACCAGCAATATTCTTGTTTTCCCCACAAAATTGTGTGCATCAAACACATCCTTAGCTTACCAACCTCTCCGATCTCTAATGGAATGACATCCCAACGTGTCGGCTTCCACAGACATGTCGCATGTCGCCGCCGGCCATCACAAACATGAGCGAGGTGAGAGCGACATTAATCGGGGACAGCCTATAATCCTATGATCTCCTGGTATTGCGTGGGCTATGCCTCGGGCGTTTTCATCTGAAAACAAACTTTCAGAGGCAACTGACACGCTACGATCGATTTTAATAAAATAGGTCAATCGTTAAATCTTTAACATTTAACTTAAAAAGAAAACTACATGTGTATTATACTGATAATATAAAGAAAAGATATTTGTATTTTTGTTTATAACGAATAAACTCAAAAACTACTGGACCTATTTTAAAAATTCTTTATACCTAGAGAGCTATATTATTTGTCATGGTTTTAACTGAGGTTATACTTTTTCATAATTTTAACGCGAGTAATAGTTTCTAGTAAGTCTTACATGAAATACCTAATAGTTTCAAGAATTATGCATAATTGAAGGAAAACTAAATCAGAAGTAGATTAAAATCATATTTGTCATTATAATTTGTCAATTTATATAATTGTCACCGTGACACATGTTCATACACAGTTCACAGTTCGATAAAAATGTAAAATAAATCGTCAGCTAATTTGCCTTTTGCTAGATTCTCACGATGACTAACTGAACATCAGACAGAGCCTAAATAAAAGAACTGGTAAGAAACTTAGGCGACTCCTTTCGATCACCAGATAGTTGCCATTTTTAAGGTGGCAAACAATCCTAATAATAAACCCTGCAACACCTGAAGCCGACCCTAAATCTTGTAATACCAAAATTAATTATAGTAGGTACAGAAAGTGAACAAAACTAAAAATGAATGGAAGAAGGGCTGACACCACCACTAGATGTGGTTTAAATAGTCAGGAAGAGAGAGAGATAGAAAGTGACGTAACAAAATCTTCGTAGATTAATATCTGATACAATCTACAGAAGCAGCTCCATTGTTAAAAGTGCGCCTTTCGAGCAAAAAAGAAGGACGGAGCTATACACGCTATATAGCTCTATCCCTCTTTCTCACTCAAACTACTCATGTTTTAACACGTCATGGCATAGCCCGAAGTCCTAGGAGACTCAGATGATTTTTATTTCAACGTAAGTATCTGTAAAATGTATTAATCAGAGTCGACAAAGGTCATACGATGTTCTCAGTAATGAACAAATGACCGACGGCAATGAGATAACGACCGGGATGATTGTACAGGACATCACATTCATTACCAACCTCACCGTCTAATGATGGACCAACGTGAAGAACAAAAGAAATATATATTTTAGTTTCTTATTTTAGTCTGTAAGTTATTTAGTCCTATATGTCCGTGTGGTGACGGATTAAGAATACAAATGTCACCACCCCATTCTATCCCATGGGTGTTGTAAGAGTCAACTAAGGGAGTAAGTCAGGCAGACAATATCCACTGCAAGAGAGGGAAAACCCAAAACAAAACCCTATACCAACCCGTCTGGCCAGCGTGGTATAGTAGGCTAATATCCCTCCAAATTTATGGAGGAGACCCGTGCCCAGCAGTGGGACGTTTATGGGTTGAGATGAAATGAGAAGTTATTTAGATCTTACTTTCTACATGTAATATAGTTTGTGAGGATGGATGTATGTATTCATTTTTTTAAAGACAACTCCCGCACTAGAGAACAAGTTCTGTGTCGCGGGGAACTTTACAATTATACAATTAACGGATACAAATTACACCCAGACTCAGAACAATTCTTTGTGGGTCACACAAAATTTTGTCCTGTGTAGGAATCGATCCCACAACCTTGTGCACAGCAGGCGCATACTGCGGCCACTGGACCACCAAGGCAGTTAATGTGTATATTTGTTACTCTTTTACGCAAATACAGCTGAACAGATCTGGATGAAATTTGAAACATAGATAGATTATAGTCTAAAAAAGCAAACAAATTACTTTTTATCTTGAAAAAACGATGTTTTGGATTAGATTAGTTTTTGTTTTAGCGGGTTAAGCCATGGGCAACAGCTAGTTATTATATAAAAAACTTTATACGATTTATGTGGCAAACAAACATACGGTTAGTTAAGATTGGTGCGTTATGGTAAGCGAGAGTGGAAGTGCGCGCATAACAAAATCAATAAGTGAAATATTGCAATGTAATAATTTATAAGAATACATTCATATAATAATTCATATAATAATACATTCAACTTTTTATAAATAATTGTGAACTTGATATGGTTATTAATTATAAATATTTGGGTGTTTGGTTAGATAAGGGGCTGCGCTGGGGTAAACACATCAACGAAATGGTTGAAAAGGCCCAAAAACTCATAAATATTCTAAAAATTCTTACGGGTTCTTCCTGGGGTGTTCATCAAATTCATTTACGCAGGCTATATATTGCGCTTATTAGAAGTAGATTGGATTACGGCTGTTTTCTGTATGACAATAGTGCAAAATCAAATCTCTACAAGCTAGATAAAATCCAGAATCAAGCTTTAAGGGTAGTAGGGGGTTTTATAAGAAGCACTCCAATTCATGCTATGGAATGCGAGCTCTGTGTGCCTCCACTGCATTTAAGAAGAAGATTTTTAGCTTATAAATATTGTTTAAAATCAAGGTCAGTATCAGATAATGTTACCATCAAGCTGCTATCGGAGCTTAGTACTCTTAGACACGTCAGATGTTGGTCAAACAAAACGTTACCGCTGTTGGTACGTACTTTAGAAGAAAGTGGAGAAGAAAATATAAAGACAAATTCAATTTTAAAAATGTTTAGTTTAGATATATGGGTCACAAGGATTGCTATACAAAGTATAATTAAAATAAATTTAGAAGCAATTAATAAACCTAAGAAAGATTATGATTATAGTTTATTGAAATCAGAAACGTTAAAGGAATTACATGAAAAATATTACAATTATTATATAATTTATACTGACGGGTCTAAGAGTGCTAATGGCAATGGTGCTGCGTATTATGATCCAATGAGACCGGAGAACAATATAAATAGTTGTTATAAGATAATTAATTCTGTATCGATCATGTCTTTGGAGCTTTTTGCAATTTCGGAAGCGCTAAATTATATTCAAAAAATTGGAAGGAAAAAAGCTTTAATCTGTGTAGACAGTAAAAGCGCATTGCAACATTTAGCTCGATGTACCTTTGATGGCAAAGGTACATCGATAGCTTATAGCATACTTTCTAAAATACTTTTTTTGAGTAATAATGGATTCGATCTGAGGTTGCAATGGGTCCCGTCGCACATTGGCATAAAAGGTAATGAGGAGGCTGATCTTTTGGCAAAATCAGGAAGTGTTGGTGGAACTGATGTACATATAGTACTTGATTATGTAGAACTATTACCTAAATTTAAGAATATCTGCCACAAAATTTGGAAGGAATACTTTAATGAAAGGTCAAGAGAGAAAGGGATTTGGTACAGGTCTATTGTATCAGAGCCTCCTCATATACCTTGGTTTTGTAACACTAGGCTTAGCAGACAATTTGTTGTGATTGCTCACAGACTGAGATCTGGACATATGCCGCTCAACAAATTTGGTTTTTTAATGAAGAAAACTAATTCACCAAACTGTGAAATATGTGGAATACCGGAAGATGTTTTACATTTGTTAACGGAATGTGTTAGATTTCAGGCTGCCAGAAGAGATTTAATTAAGGATTTAAATTTAAATACATATGATATGGGTATGTTTCATCATATATTGTCTACACCTAATTCAGAGGATGCCTATTATATATATAATTTTGTTAAGTTGCGCTTCAGCTGATTTATTGTATGAACAAAAGGTACGATGGGACTGACATATATGTTTGTATAAAAGTCCCTAAAATAAAAAAAGAGAAAAAAAAAAAAAAAAAAAAGAATACATAATGATAGTATTATAAATTGTATTATGTATTTGCATGTCGCCAAGCGACAAAATGTATAGGACCTATTTTCAATACTGTTATACCTGTTTTTGTACCTACATTTTTATCAAATAAAGATTATTCTATTCTATTCTATTACTAACGAAAATTTCACCTCAATTAAGTCTGCTAACGGAAAAGGAAAACATAGTGAAGAAACCCACATGCACAAACCCACATTTTAAAACTCGGTTATTAAATAAAGACATGTCTGATTCACAGACGCCCAGCCAGCTTGTTTGAATTAAGATCTAAACATTCTCTGCTCTCTTGATAGAGAAGAGATCAGTGCCCAGCTGTGGGACAGATATTTGCAAAACCAATCTTATTTTATTTTTATATTTTATACTACCAAGGTGGCAAACAAGCATACGGCCTGCCTGATGGTAAGCAGTTACCGTAGCCTATGAACGTTTGCAACACGAGGGATATCACTCACGCGTTGCCGACCTTTTAAAAACCTTATAACTCCTTTCTTGAATAACACCATGCTATAGTCTGTAGTTATATGTTTGCTTCCAACGTCATTTCGTTCTACTCGTGTTCATAAAACGGATTACTGTTGAACCCTGCCTGATATAACTTGGTTATTTGTACCTAGGCATATATCTAAATATAAATGTAATATTTATATCAATGTAGTTAATAGGTAGCTTTAGATATATGGAAAAAATATACTTTTCCAATATAAGTAAGGTACAATCAATCAATCAGCCTATCGCAGTCGACTTCTGGATATAGGCCTCTCCCAATACGCGCCACAGCTCATGGTAAGTTACAATGCCGATGGTATTAACGAAACAGACGAAAATTGTTTTTATTAAAACCCACATATCTTAGAAGAGATTATAAAGACACGTCTGATTCACCAACCCGCATTAGAGCAGTGTGTGAATTAGGGCCTAAACGCCTCTCTCTTTTAATAGAGAAGAGTGGGACATATTATTATATCGGTTACTATTATTATTATACCTATGGTTACCTAGCGGAAAGTGCCGCTAGCGCTGAGCGTACCATTTCAGGCATCTATTGTGTATTTCTTGACAGCAAAACCAATATATACTCAATACTCAATCGTTTATTGATTCCACAATGTATAACAGCTGGTATCTTATAATTATGTAACAATCATGGACCCTGTCGGGCACAGCATAGTCGGTATAATAGGAGAGAGGAAGATGGTGTCTATTCTTTCATAATGAAATGATTTTCAAAACGTCCTGTGACGGATTTTACTAAATTTTATTAATTAATAATATTTTTTAAATTTTTTGTACAGATATTGTTGTCAAATAAATTGAATAATTATAGTTTAAGTTAGTTATTAATATATTATATTTTGGCTCAATCCGAGAATTGAATTTTTCGAGCTTTTGTTGGAACATTGACAGTGAAAATCTCCAACATATCATCGGACAATAAATTAGTGCCAAAGTAATCTGAGATCATCGAAAATTTATATAAAAATTAAACAACATTTTGCGAGGTAAAATATATTTTTCCAATTTTCACGCCGTCAAAACCTTTCTTTGTAAGCTTTATTAATGGCACCTGGTAATATTAAATACGTACACCGTTTACAAAGGATATAAAGTTTCCTCAGTAATATATTCATACAAAAAAGGATCCGACGCATCAATTTATTTATTTATTTATTTATCCTTAATTAGAACGGCTATATGCCACTTACACTAATCAAGACAATTACAAAAAAATTCACATAGATAAGAACAAAATAATAAAGAAAACAAAAATAAAAACAAAGACACTACTCACTATCACACAGACTTCTCACAGAACTTCAGACACACTGACAAAATCTTCTTCCATCCATCCGCAAACAAGTCACAATTGGGATTTTCTTCCAAGAGAGCGTTGAGTGTGGTAAGTACACGAGGGATGGGTGAATTCATATGTGCCACAGTGCGACATGTAGGTGGAGCAAATAGTCTGTGGTTTCGACTGCGCCGGTAATTATCGGGCACAAATAACTGACATATGTCATTGTGAAGCTCGGGGACTTCCACTTTGCCTAATAAAATCTTACACATTGTTCTGATCTGATCGTGATTTCTCCTAACCTCGAGTGAATGATACCCTAGACATCCCAAGAGGTACAATGTAGGGTACATAAAAGGATAGTATCCATTTTCTCGTTTGTACAAGAATCTCAGAAATGCTTTCTGAACCTTCTCTAGTAAGAGGACGTAGGTAGATTGGTGAGGATTCCAGACGCATGCGTTGGACTCTAGTTTACTGCGAACCAAAGAATTATAAAGAGCTTTTACTACGTCATTACTACGAAAGTCCTTAGCATTTCTGAGAACAAAACCAAGTCGTCTGAAGGAGTCCTTAGCGGTCAATATCATGTGATCATGAAATGTAAGACCCGGATCGAAAATTACGCCCAAATCCTTCATGTAGGTGGTTCTTGCAATGGCATTGCCATTTAGGTTATAATTAAAGCAAATTGGACGCCTTTTCCTACCAAAACTCATTGCAAAACATTTTGATAAGTTAAATTGCATCTTGGAATCAAGAGCCCATTTATTTATTGTCTCGTTGAAGTGCCTGACTATCAGCTTCAGAAGTTATTTCGCAGAAAAGCTTTAAATCGTCCGCATAGAGGAGACATTTTGCATGCGTAAGTACTGTTGGTAGGTCGTTTACCATAATGAGAAAGAGCAAAGGTCCGAGTACTGACCCTTGGCTCACACCGGAACGCGTATGGTAAGGTTTTGATTCGTATAGGCCAATTTTGACATACTGCTGACGGTCACGAAGGTAGTCTGCGAGGAAGTAAATAAGTTTTGGGGCCAGACCAATGGCACACAGTTTCGTAAGCAGTATGTCATTATTGACCCTATCAAATGCCTTTTTAAGGTCAAAGTACAAGACGTCCACTTGACTGCCGTAGTCTAGTTTCGCAGATATAAAGTTAACAAGCGTCAACAGATTGGTGTTAACTGAACGCTTTGATCGAAAGCCGTGCTGCTCATCACAAAGGTATTTGTTTACCTGTGAGTATATATAATTATGTATTATGTTCTCAAAGACTTTGGCTGGCGATGACAAAATTGCAATAGGCCGGTAATCTTCGACAGCGGTGTGATTACTAATTTTGGGTATTGGTGTCACTCTTGAAAGCTTCCATTGACGTGGGTAGACACCTGTTTTTAAAGACAGATTAAATATATGATACAGTGGAAGACAAAGGTGCTTTTTGCCGCGCTTTAACACTAAAGATGTAACCTTGTCAGGACCCGTTGAGCTAGCATTTTTTAATTTTTTTATGCTAGACATTACGTCATGTGGAGTCACCGTTACTATATCTATATAATTACTAGCACTATCAACTCGACTAATTACATGATGAGCATTAAGCGATGGTATATCTGGCAGAAAAACACTTGAAAAGAATTTTCCAAATATCTCAGCTGCTTTAACGCCACTAAAGGTTTCCTCATTAAATTTAACAGAGGGTTCAAAGCCACCCTTAGTTCGTAAGTTTTATTTGGATTTGATTTGAGCTCACCTTCAATAGTATCAGTATGTGCATTGTATGCGCTTTTGACACGGTGTTTAAGCTCCGCCCTCAAATCTGAGAATTGATTGTAGGCAACAATACACTTATCACGTTTCCATACAGCGTGAAGTTTTAACTTACGTCGCGTATCCCTGATAATATCCTTAGTAAACCATACCGGGTACCGTCGGGTTTTGTTAATAGGTCTTTTATTTTTTTGGCACAGATAGATCAAATATTTTGTATAACGCTTCATAAAAATATTCAGTTGCCCGACTTGCATTTCCACATTCTAAAATCCTATCCCATGACTGTTCAGAAAGCAGTGTAAAAAGGAGATCATAGTTACACTTTTTACTTACTTACTTTTTATCAATGTATTGTATTAAATGTAAGTACTCCGCCTTTACTTATGTTCAAAGTAAATTGCATCCAACCGTTAAACGATACTTGCGGTAGACTCTCCGCTTTCACGGAATAAAACATTTCTTACAAAATACGTGGCACAGCTATTTTTTTTCTTCAAAGAATAATTTTTAAAAGAGGCAGATAGAAATTTCTTTAGAATATTTATTCTTTTGTAAACGGTACATAAAATTGTCTGGCCTGACAAACTACTTTTGACTTTTCCCACTCTACTTCACAGTTAGACTCAATCCTTACGAATATGTTGGAATTTCTAGATTTACCAGATCTCGTAGGTTTCCAATACATTCTACTAATCCTAATAATATTATAAATGTGAAAGTTTGTGAGGATGTATGGATGGATGGTTTTTACTTTTCCACGTAAAAACGACTGAACGTATCTCGATGAAATTTGGAGTCTGGAAGGTTACTTTTTAAACGACATCTACGGGGGTGGAGCCGCGGGCAACAACTAGTATTATAAACGCGAAAGTCTGTAACCGTATGAATGTTTATTACTATTTTATGCAAAAACTACTAGACGGATTTTGATGAGACTTTACCATGATACATCCGAATAAATATTATGTATAAGTACTAGCTTTTGGGCGCGGCTTTGCTTCGTTTTTCGTTGTTTAAATAAAATATAGCCTATTTGCTGCAAATAGTCTATATTTTATTTAAACAACGAAAAACGAAGCAAAGCCGCGCCCAAAAGCTAGTACTTATACATAATATTTCCGTATAGTTTGGTGGCATGTACACTGATAGAAGGGTAAGGGAAAATACAATATTATGTCGCATTGAGAGCCAAGAGCCTTATTTTTCCTTTTCCTACGTGTTAACTACAATCTATGTAAGGGATCGCCGAAAATAATATTTACAAGGGAACAATGAAACCTTTGTGCTTAGGATGGTCTTTGTGTTGAAAGCATACACACATATTATGTACATTCAGATGTGAGAAAATACTTGTGCCGTTAATAGAAATACTCTCTTGTTATGTTATACAGTCCTGGTACATAAGCACGTCTACAGCTAATACATTGAAGAAAAAGCTATAGAAAAACGTTAAGAATGTGATTGTGAAGAAAGATCTTTACACGCAACGCTTTCTATGTTTTTCAATAGATTTGGATTTGAAAAAACATACAATAAATTAATGATATGAATAAATTGACTGGAAAACGCAGGTGGCTGGTATTACGATTAACAATATCGGGTTGCGTAATTTTCATTCTTTTTTTCTTTCTCTATATTTCCTATAATTAAATTAAAAATGCTATGTATGCATACTATTATATGTATGTACTATCTTTATATAACACAACTTAGATCACATTTTTTTATAATAATGTTTAGCTATTACTCGTAGTATACTATAATAAAATCATACATGAAAAAACCTCCTCCGTTTTTTCGTCGGTTAATAAATTATTGTTTGGTTTACAGTAAAAACAAACCAAATAGAAAGAAATTTTCAAATTAATTTACCTTCTACCAACATTATTATTCAAGCAATTTAAACACTAGAGACGCAGCTTAAGCTCCTATTCATTTATATACTCCTGGTACCTATATATGATGAATGGGCGCTGGTAATTACGCTGCAGTAGCATTGTGAAGATAAAACAACGTTCTTTAATAATAATTGACACACAGAGCCTCAGGTGTTTATACAAAGCGAGGGAGATAAAGATTCTTTAAGATTTCTATTTATTGTACGCTTCAAACGATAAATATGGATTTATTACGATCGGTCTGAAACTTTATTTCTTTTTTGAAGTTAAAACTTTTTGGATGAACAAATATCATGGCACTCTCGTCATCGTTTCCGAACGTTTTCCATGAGACAAACCAAAAATAATTAAAAAATAATAATCTTATAGCTCGACGATACAATTCACAAGTTACTTAGTTTTCACTTTTATCGGCAGTCCCCAAAAACTAGCCCGCATACTTTTTGTTTCTGAACTGTATTTCTAGATGTAATAAGGCATTCAAGTTACGGCTGTTAGCAACTGCATTGCATTTTCATCACAAATCTTGTTTGCATTGGATGCAAACAGATTGGATAGTATGTAAAGGTTCATAGTTATAGGCGACACAAGAAGACGGTAACGCTATACCTCAGCACTCTGTCTCATATACGTATTCATAAACAGATTGCAACTACCACAGAATTACAGCGCTCGCACTGAAGCTACACAAACGGATGCACATTTGGATTTCTCCGAAATTTGTATGCTATATTGTATCTAACTATGTTCAGAGTTTGGGAAGCTAATACACCTTATATCTTGTTGTCCCAAATAGCGCAGTATATCAAGATGAAAGTCTTTGACTAGTGAGTGTTGCCAATAACGAAATGATACGAGTATATGGAGCTGAGAGGAGATTGCTTACAATGGGCCTTAAAGGCCTTTAGATCACCCAAAATCAATTATATTAATAATGATAATAGCATCCCATATAACCCACTGCTGGGCATGGGTCTCGTCTCCTCTATCAATAGAGAGAGAGAGGGTTTTAGGCCTTAATTCACGTACGCCGGCCTAATGCGGGTTGGTGAATCTGACATGTCTTTAGAATTACTTCTAAGACATGTGGGTTTCCTCACGACTCACAAAGTGAAATTCACATTGGTACTGCCACCCGGAATCGAACTCGCACCTTTTGTTTTTTTTTTCAGTTTATTTTGGCAACAAACAGTTGTATACAGTGATAGTACTTATAATATATGTAGGTCTTTACAGTAAACCTATAGTGCCGAATAGAAAATTTCAGTAACAATAATATTATTCTAGCTCTCTAATTTGAAAGGACGCGTTATACATAGCAAGATTTGCTTAATGAAAAAAGAAGGGATACATAGCAATTTAGGTAATATCAATTTTGTTTACATTAACAAGTATGGTAGTTGTACATATAAATAATATATAAGATATCAAGTTATGTTAAATCTAAGTTTCAGTTTTAATTTTAGACTATTGAGGAAATTATTGAAAAGATCTATGTCTGTGAAATCTCTGTCATAATTGTTATTGGAACGGTATAAGAATGAGTTACGAGTGTAAGTTTTACAAAGTCTTGGAGGTACAAAAAGTGGTTTATTACGTGCGCAGTGCTTTTGTGCACAAATCGGTTGCTTTCCCACTCGGCCACTACCGCTATCATTTATACTTTTACAATTTAATTATAAGACTTCAATTCAAATATAATTACGTTTTTATCACGGACTCAAGTCATCATCATCTCAACATATAAACGTCCCACTGGTGGGCACGGGTCTCCTTCATACATTTGGAGGGATATTAGAATACTATATATACCACGCTGCGCTAGCCAGACGGGTTGGTATAGGGTTTTGTTTCGAGTTTTCCCTCTATTGCAGTGGATATTGTCTGCGTGACTCACTCTCTTATTGACTCTTACGACACCCTCGTGATGAAACGAGATGGTGACATTTGTAGTATTCTTAATTCGTCACCAAACAGACAAAATTATTTTCAATCTTCAAAATGCCAGGCTCTCATAAAATAAAAGGAATAAGGCAATATCTATCGTACTTATCGTAGCTTTTAGTTGCCAACATTCAGATAACACTATAAAACGGTATACGCCTCTATTATCTTTATAATGTTCTGAAATGTCACTCTTGAGAATATCTATGGCACCGATAGAGATGGGAAGATAAAACATATCGATATCGTAACTATCGAGCCTATCGGACGTATTATATTAGATTTATAATGTCAGAAAACGGTCTATTCGATATGAGGATTGTTAAGGATTGGGTATAAGACAGTGTTAGAAAATAATTTATTCCTGACTGCTAATATCAATATAAATTTAACTTTGTTTTGTTTAATTTATGTGTACTGTATGTATATGTACTTAATTAAATAATTTTATGGCTACTAAAGATGATGGGGAACATCGTGAATACGTTTATAGACAACTGTATTGAGCGTTGTGGGTGCAATTCTCGTAAGAAAACTTATTTGTGAACCACAGGTATTATACTACTGAATCTAGATGTACATTGTGTGCATTAATTGTACGTTTGTTAGTGTATATAATAACGCAACGTTTTTTCGACAATGACTGCTCTCTGTGGAAATTTAGACGCCAATGATAAGTAAAACGTTGCCGAGACTTAACTGTCATTGGACTATGCCACCTGGAGGTCAAACGTATAAACTAGCAAAGAGTAAAAGAGAGGGAAGATAAAGCGGAAGTCAAGTTGTGCCACTCTCAATCTAGTAAGCTTCAAATAACGGTCAAGTGTTTAATAAATAAATATAAAACTTCTTTCTACGGACAGATAGGACAATTTTTTTTTTTATAAATGAAATAACAATCGACAAGCTCCATCCATCTCTATTGCGCTACCAGGAAAACATAAATGGTAAGAGAAAAGACGAAAATATCGAAGTGCTTATTGTCTGCCGCTTATTGTCTTTAGGGCTACAATTGAGCTTTTGTGTTATTTATTCTCGTCTCTCTATCAAAATTTTTTTGGTTTTATTGCATAATAATTTTATAAAGAATACTATTATTTTTTTGTATGATGAACAGGGTATTTTACTACTTTTTCGTTAATTGACAAAACATTTCCGTCTCTTACGTTTTAGGTAAGAAGTTTACGGAATGTTTTGTCAAAAATTAAAAAGAAATCTAAAATTTGACTTATGACTGCCAGGTTGGTTTTTGACGTGTTGTGGGTTCCCCACACAAGGCAGAACTTCGTGCAATACACAAATTGTTTTTTCGAGTCTGGGTGTACTTTTGTGTCCGTGAAATTGTGTATTTATTCTTTTGCGACACAGAGATACGACGGGCGGGACCTGCCTTTAAAAAAAATACTTACATACCCAACAGGGCGTCTGTTGAGTCTTGCAGCGCCACCTACCGGGTCCAATTGCGTATCTAAACCACCCAGTGACTTACTCAAACACAAAAATTTATAAAATCGGCCAACCATTTAGACGGAGTTCAGTGACATACACGAATTATAATTATATAATATATAAATGAATCTCTGAATGTGTTGCTAAGCGCAAATCTTGAGAACAGCTGAACCGATTTCGCTAATTCTTTTATTGCTATGTTCGTGCCTGCTATGCCAGTAGAAAGTTCTTATGTTAAAAAAAAAATAAGAAAGTTGAGCTGAAAATAGTTTAACCCGGGCGAAGTCGAGACGGGCCACTAGTCAAGATATAAAACAATTTTTTATTGTAATAAAATTAATGGGTCTTCAATTTCAATGTGCTACCCACAATCGTTTAGAAATAGTCTGATAAAGTTGCCGTTTGTCGCTTTATTGCCTATTTGCGGGATATATTACCGCTTTTATAGTTCTTTACTGTTCAAGAGTGTCTTATTCTTAGACAATAAACAACTATAGTAATACGTGAGTCTATTGTTCAACTGAAATCAGCACCGACTTTAGCAATACCGGTCTTGACCAAACTTAAAGCAGCGCCAGGCATGAAGGGGGCCCTTCATCCCGTGCACCCTAGGGTGCACATTTGTCAGTTTGCGATCACAACTGTCAGTTTGCGATCACAACTGTCAGTTTGCGATCACAACTGTCAGTTTGCGATCAAAACTATCAGTTTGCCATCGCTGTTTCTTAGAGAATCAGCCGGCTAATCTTTAGCTACAAACGTATAAGTTTTTTTTTTTTTTATACTACCAAGTAGGCAAACAAGCATACGGCCCGCCTGATGGTAAGCAGTTACCGTAACCTATGGACGCTTGCAACACCAGAGAGAGAAGGCTCGTGTCCATGCCAGTAAGACTGTTTTAACTAATATCATTATAAACTGCTCTACCTATCAACTAAAGTCTCATTAACCCGAAGCAAGTTTAATATTGCACTGAAGCGAGCCACGCTTGGAGTTTCTTTGAAGGATGAACTTCGTGATCAGTTCAGACAAAGAACTAAACTTACCGATAGGTATAGCTCACAAAATGAGAACTAGCTAGCGAAAGTGGTAATCCTTACTAATATTATAAATGTGAAAGTTTGTGAGAATAGATGGATGGATGGATAGATGGATGGATGTTTGTTACTCTTTCACGTAAAACCTATTGAGCCACTAGACAAGTGGCATAAGCGATAATCGAATCGAAAAGTCAAAAAATTAAATGTATGGGATTTGACGTAAGTCTACGATATAATGTCGTAGAAGCTCTGAACGGCTTTGGATGAAATTGGGCACAGAGATAGATTATGGGCTGGAATAACACATAGGCTACTTTTTGCAGCGATAACCGACATCCACGCGGGCGGAGCCGCGGGCAACAGCTGGTATACTAAATTTATACTACTTGGGTATAAACATACGGGCTGCCTGATGCTAAGTAGTTACCGTAACCTATGGACGCTTGCAATATTACAGGTATCACTTGCGTATTGCCAACCCATTTTTTTACACCAGGGCTTTAAGATGGGAGTATCCCTGGGATAGGAATACGTTTCTTTCAAAACGCATCCCTAAATGAGCGCTGGAGACCTGTACTCACACCTAGGCACACAAATACACCGCTGTGAGTAGTTATTTGGCTGAGGTCTTCTGTAAGGTGGAGTTCCTTCTCTAGTCGGGATTGCTCGCTAGTTTGGTGACCTATCTCTCTAAAGAGAGATAAGCGTTACAACAACATTTGAAGTTGGAGAACAGGTCGTTGTGTAGATAACCTGAAGAGTCTAAACAGACTGGATAACAATGGACTAATGCACCACAAAAGCGAAAAGTGCTTAAAATCAAGTCCTGACCTGGAGAAGGCCATCTACTTTAGCGAAAACCAAAGTCAAATATAATATAATAATATTTTGGGACAACTAACAAACCGCCATCTGATCCCAAAGAGCCTGTACTATGGCAACCAGAAAACTGATAAACATAATTATATAATTTTTAAATGCACACATAATATAGATATATAACACCCAGACACAGAACAAACAATCATGCTCATCACATAAATATTTGTCCTGGGTGGGAATCGAACTCACGACCTGTGGCGTAGCAGTCAGAGTCACTAACCACTAGACCAACAGACCAGTCTTCTACACTCAGTGCTGTAGTTGTGTCCCTTTGCGTATCTTCTAGGGATACTTTTCCTATCCAATGGATCTCCCATCACAAAACCCTAGAGTAAAGCGGCGGCGGGCCGTATAATATATATTATAGATGTAGTAATGTTTACACCTAAAATCTATACTAATATTATAAATGCGAAAGTTTGGATAGACGTACAAAGTTGTGTCCTGTGTGGAAATCGAACCCACAACCTCGTGCACAGCAGTCGCATACTGCGGCCACTGGACCACTGAGGCAGTCAATATATAAAATATAATCTGGAATACCCCATAGGCTACTTTTTATTGAAATAAAGGTAAAAAATTACTGCACCAGTGGGATGCTTACGGGCAAAGCCGTAGGTGGAGGCTAGTAGTATAAAAACGGTTTAGTCAAACATCAGTCTAGTAAATAGTACCTTAGTTTATTGTTTTTTAAATACCTAAACATTATTCAGGGCACGTAACAGTTTATCAAAAAAACCAGCGTCACGCATATGAATAATCACAACTGGAACATTGAACACTCAATGTACTAGGAGAACATATATTTCCAAGGGTATTTTTCATGTAAACGAGAGGCGTATAAAGGTGCTAGCTATATTTTATACGGGCTGTGTGTTTTTTGTTCGGGACAATAGTGTAAAAAGATAAAACCTGAACGAGCGGCACATGTTTATGTATTATGTTAAAAGGATTTTTAATAAACAGCCAGCCCTCGTTTTAGGTGAGGTATTTCTTTTATGTAAAATATTTTTATATTGAAGGCTAGCTTCAGACCGAATGCTTGTAAAATCCTTGCAAGAATCCAGCAGTGGATATGTTCGGCTGAGATAGTAATTTTGATATTGCCTACTTAGAAAAAAATGAGCAACGAAACGAAAGCAAAAATAAGTTTAAATTCAGGTTATTATACAGCTGATTGCGGCTATATACACAATGTTTGATGCTCGGATTTCGATAGTTACACGAACACACACACACACACATACGTGTACGCACACACGCATGCACAGAGAGAAAGACAGGGAAAGGTTGCAAGGCTATAACACATTTTTCTTACGTGAAGGATTTCGACCAGTTCACTCTACCGTTCCTAAATTGCGTAGAAGAACTTTGTTCCATAATATTACTTATTTGCATCCCTTTTACAAAGTACACTCGGACTCGGAACTCAGAAGTTGGAATCTAACCTACAGTATTGTATAAGTTTAGTTTTTACACACTTCTTTAACTATTTATGAAAATGTGAGCATCTTAACTCGTCATGTTACGTGAATATATAAAAATGTAATGTGTAACATCTCTAGGCTCTGAATATATAGAATGTTCATATTTTTTATAACAAGATTCACAAAATGTTACCGAAAAGATAATTTAGCATTCTAAAAATTATACGCTAATACCAGAGGTATAAAAAATATTTATGGTAACATGCATAACCTTAGCTTAAGTAGCAATTAAACCAATATTTATGACCACACTGGTTTTAAAACTAAGCCAGAAACATTTCGTCTAAATTTTTTTTGTTATGTGAATATAAACGAAACCTAAATTTGTATTACTTCACATGTTTTTAGTTGCTATTAACTTGATAAAATTACTTAAGAACTATTAGAAGTAAAGTAGGGCAAACAAATGAGGTTATCCCACCCAACTTTACAGACCCTCTAGACAAGTGCCATAAGCGATAGTCGAATCGAAAAGTCAAAAAATTAAATGTATGGGATTTGACGTAAGTTTACGACATTATATCGTAGACTTACGTCAAATCCCATACATTTGCTTTTTTGACTTTTCGATTCGACTACCGTTTATGCCATTTGTCTAGAGGGGCAGAATACAGTCAAATACTTACAGTGGTGTAGATATATTCCTGTCTGTTAGTACAGGTCTTCAGTGCTCATTCAGAATTACGGGAATTCGGACAATTCCGTCGTCACTTATTGTAGTAAACAAAGGTCCTGCGAGAATACCAGCGTTGTGGTCTAGGCCACAACATTAGAGCTGATGCAGGTACTTTATTTTCTTTCTTATATTAAGTTTTATTTAATGTAATTATTGTTTAAATGTTAGTGTTTTAATGTTTTGAGAGAGGTAGGGCACCCTACTAGCGAGCAAGCCCGACTGGGTAAGGACCTCCGCCTTACAGAAGACCACAGCCAAATAACTACACACAGTGGTGTAGTTGTGTTCCTGTGTGTGAGTACAGGTCTCCAGCGCTCATTTAGAAAGAAACGTTTTCCTATCCCAATACTCCCATCATAAAGCCTTGGTGTAAAAAAAATGGGTTGGCAACACACAAGACTGAAACTTCTAGTATTGTAAGCGTCCATAGGCTACGGTAACTGCTTAACATCAGGGTCGTATGCTTGTTTGCCACCTAAGTAGTATAAAAAAAGAGCAAATAACTGTTTCTATAATAACGTTTTCCTATAACATAAAACTTTATTGTTTGGTAACCGCCTGGTGGCAAGTTAGCTTACTATTAAACAGGTTGGTACACTTTAGTTAGTAAAACAAATACCTTCTTTCATTCATGTTACTCTAGTACATCTTTGTTAGTTTCACTTTCATATTCTTGCCCTTAACAGCGCTTGACATATTGTTCTCGCATTTACGGAGTGACCTTTTCTTGGGTCACGATTTACGATGTGTAACGCATTACCAATGTGTTAATTTCTTTCTATCATACCCATGTCTCACATAACAGTATTCTGAAGAAATCTTAGTTTCGTTGCAGATTTTGGTTTAAGAACTTCGTTTAGAGAGTAGTTAAACGTTAAAAATGTGGGATACGGTGATAATATTCATCCTGTCTCAATCTTATTCGAAAAACCAGCTCTGTCCAGCATTTATTAATTATAGATACCACTTGAATAGTAAAGGTTCTGGTTCAGTGCAATAACTCAATATGACAATATAGTAAATTCCGCCATGTAAACGCCGTTGTAGCTGTAATTTGCCTATAAAATTAGTATAATTTATAGCAATTTAAATATTAAAGACTATTCTATGCTATCAAATCGATTTATTTTATTAAATACCTACAGAATCAAAGCTCAGTTTCTATTATGTATGAGTATTTTAGTGACAGTATTAGCACAGAGTACACATAGTTCTTCAGACTGTAGTATTAGTAAGATTAACACATTTTTAACATATTACATTTTAATGACACACAAAAAAAAAATCTGAAAACACTAGGTAAGACAGTTGTATGTTTTTATTTCTTTATTTATCTAGACGCGTTCACGGTCTGCTATATGTACATGCATATATCGCCTCTTTGCTTTAAATAATGTGACAGTCGAAAAAAGATTTTTCGCAAATCCAGAGATTTTATCTCATCTAAAAATATGCGTACCGTGCTAAAATAAGTTTTCACTTCAAAAATACGTTTCAATCATAATAAAAAACATAAAATCTAGCTTTAAGCCAACCCTCAAACTGGAGACAACAATAAAAAGCCCCGCTGAAACATCCTGAAATGTCACATAAAACCTCAGAATAAAACTTGTAACGCGACCTTTAAAACCCGCATTGCACCTACCAAAAACCGAATACTCGACAAAATTCTGTACCCACAAAAAATATACAAAATACGTACGTACGGGTTTGATAGGGAGGGAGTAAAAGTTTGCCTGTACGGCATTAAAATTCAGAGTCGTTTTCATTGTGTGGTGAAAGGCAAATCGAGCGTAAAATTGCCGAACTGAATTTATTAGCTATTGATCCCACGTACGTAAAGTACCTTATGTAGTTATTAACTCTAAGTATATATTTGAAGATTTCGTCGTATTATTTATGTTTTTTCTCCATCTACACGAATTTAATCACGACAGAATGTACTTGAGAGATACAATTAATTGTAACCTGTAACCTGACAATGAGTTTAAGTTGCTGATGTTACTTGGTGTTTAAATAGTAATAAAACCTCCATTGGGCGAAACGCCCAATTAAATCGTTCGGGCGAACAAATGGCGGGCGAAACGACCTATAACTCTATATTCTGTAAGGTTGATTTTATGTTTATAAATCTATATTAGAGGGTTGGGAACCATATGAGCGAGCAAGCGATACACGTTGTTCGTGAGTACAGGTTGCCAGTGTTTAGTTAGGGATATATTTTGAATCGAACGTCTTCCTATCGCAGGAAAACTGTCCCTGAAATTTCAATCTCACTTTTTGTCCAATTGTTATTATATATTTTTAACCGACTTCAAAAAAGGAAGAGGTTTTCATAAATTTTTTACTTTAATTTTATCACTAAAAATAGAAAAATATTTTTTTTTTAGAAAGTCAGTGCTAGGTTCATCCTGTCACCTTATATTAAGCTTGGCACCGACTTCAATCTGTATTGAGTTATTTTAAGGTTTTTGATGTCGGTTTCATTTTCTAAAAACATTTTATTTGCGACTGAGTTAAAAAAAGGAAATTTAGATTTCTACGAAGACTTTCATTAAGCTGTTAAGCTACAGGGTTTAGCAAAATATCTAGATAGTTATATCCAGCACAAAGTCAAAGAAGTGCCAGCGGTAAGCCGTTTGGAACAAGCGACCAATGTTGAGCGGAGTTTATGATGGGAGAATAAACTAGCAGAGAGGAATATTGACTGTGTTTCTAGAATATTACAACGTTGCTGCACTAACTTGTGAGTATTCAGAAATAAATACCATCTTTATATATACTTATAATTCTTTTGTACGTGTTTCTGTCACTGAACTACTCCTAAACGGACAATTTTAATGAAATTGTGTGTGTTTTGAAAATTGGACCCGGTAGGTGACGCTGCTGTCGGTATACCAGCTTTTCCGGGTAGGACGACGTCTGCCAGGTCCGCTAGTTAATTATAAAATTTCATTGTACATGTCTTGGAAGAAATTCTGAAGGCATGTCTGATCTACCAAGCTGCCGTAGGCCAACGTGTATGGATTCATAGAGATAAGGTGTCTCAGTGGGATGATATGGGTCGATCGTTCACTGATTTGATTACAACAAAGTTTCTGTCCGTCTGTCATTAGTCCTAGGGTGTTGTCCCATGATGGGACACAATACTATTTTGTGCAAATGGTCCCATAGGCTAAGGTGATAGGAAAAATTTACATAATATTAGAAAGTACCAGGGCATCATAAATAGGAAAGAGTCTTTATTTGAATATCCCTCACAAAAACACAAAAGTAAATAAACGTTCATATTTTTAGTCTTTGTAAATAGAGATTTTCCTACCCACAGTCAATATTACCAATGAACCTTGAAAAAATCCTTCCTATTTTTGGCAACCAATATTACTTATACAACTTTTTTGCAGAATTATTTTGTTCCCAACAAAATAAAAGCGAAGAAAGTCCTAGCCTCGGTATTGAATGAAATTCTTATGCAGGAAACCGCTCAATACCAGGGCTGAATAACTTAGTGGTAGTCGGCAGATTTAAGGATTAATAAAAAAGTAAATATACAGTCGGTTTCAATTTTGTTAAATTAAGTCTGAGCCAGCGGATTGAGATAACGAGATTCTGAAGAAATAGTTGTCTGTGAAAACAGTCCTTGTTTAATTATGAGATCTATTTTAATTAAACGCTTTTGGAATACGTTTAACAGTTTATTTATTTTTTGTTTTTTAAAGACTTGCTGTATAAAATATAGCAATTATATGTACGCAGTAGTTTTTTTTATATAACCTAGGTCGCAAACAAACATACGGATAGACTGATGTTAAGCCAAACTATTTAGTAATCTGTGGTTAAGCAGTAATCGTCAGCGTACAATGATTGAATCATGCATCAATCGCTCACAGGGATAGTAAAACAAATCATTAAGAAATAAAGGATTCCAAATAAGTGATGATGATGATGAAAACACGTCCAGTAATTCAACTACTGTATGAAATTATATGGCTGTGGTCTTCTCTGTAAGGCGGAAGAGTATTTTTCTTTCATTCTGACCGACTATATATACTTACTCAACGCACGGTAACTTTCAGTGCGTATATATAACGCTATCTATGACTTTATGTAAATAAAGACCATTTAGCCGTTCTCATCAACCATAAGGCGTTAAACTTATAAAACATATGTATGTCACATAAGTCAGAGGTAAATTAATATTCAACAAAAAGATACGTAGGTACTTTGTTTTATAAACATTTTCTGGTCACTCAACAGGATATTACGGGAGCTCTAAATGAGCTTCGACTGCAAGTAACTAATTAAACAGTGCACTAATTGTCTGCACTTACTGCTCATTTTAGTCAGTGGGGATATTTAGAGTCACTACGTAATCACTACGTCAGTTGGAAAATGTTTATTGCTGAATATTGTGGCTTCCATCTACTTCAAACTCTGTGCAAAACGCAAATAAATTAGAATTGAATGTTTTATTAAACTTCAGATAACACAATACACTTAAAACAATAGGACACCCATAAAATAAGTAGGTATAGTAGACACTCTTGTCCTACGCGAAAGTTTGTAAGAATGTATGGATGTTTGTTATTCTTTCACGCCAAAACTACTGAAATTTGGCACAAAAATAGATTATAGTCTGCTAATTAGACGTTTAGAGTAGTTAGACGTTTTGCTACTTAGACCTATTGATCGTAAGGCGTCTGGAATAGCATATAGACATATACTTTTTATCGCGATAACCGGTATCTACGCGGGCGGAGCCGCGGGCAACAACTAGTATCTTATACTCTCAAAAAAATGCTAAGAAATAAGACTCGTATTGACTTAATTGTACTAGGCATCCAGTAATATGCAGGAGTTGTATTTGCTAGCGCAATAACAATAACGTCTGAGGTCGGTCACCGTGCGCTGGCCGCGCTCCAATTGTTTAAGACCCCTCTCTGTCTTCCTTCGTTACTGCTATGCACTCCTAGTAATGACGCCGCTTTGGACTCGAGTGTTATTGCATCGTTATTTTTAATGTTGTCTCAAAATAAGTAATTAAAAAAGGCTTTATTTAACAAAATTACTATATACATTTATTTTGGAAGAAATCCATATCTACAGAGTAATTACGTTTGTGAGACAAATTATTCGTATCCAAAATAAATGATATTTAAAGGATGATAACCTTTGTTAATACTGGTGTTCAGTATACCATAAATAAAATGTTACCCTTAAAGAATAGGTATATGAATTGGATAATACAGATCGTATGATACAGAAATAGACAGCTATCTGTTGTTTGTTGCACTTGAAGTACATTAATGAATCATACTATTGTACTTACTGTGTATTCGTTAATTGTATAGGTAAAATAGGTATGTCAACTGCAAGAGAGGGGACTCGAAACAAAACCCTATACCAACCCATCTGGCCAGCGTGGTATAATAGGCCTGTGCCCAGCAGTGGGACGTTTATGAGTTGAGATGATGATGATGATAGATATGTTTAAGCTGTGCCTAAAACAAGGCTAGTTCCTTAGTCCGGAAAATATCCTGTAACAAGCACCTTTACAGAACAGATTTTAAAGATACGTAGGCCGGCAACTAAGCAATAAAAAAATTATTCCATAGATAAATATGCAATAAAACTATAGACTTAAGTATTCATTTCAACACGCAAAGCAAATAACAGGTTTATTCTCGAAATACAAGTTAAACCATAATATTTTATCAACCGACATCAATTTGGTATTTAGCGGCTAATTTAATTTATAATTGAATCAGTAGAAATTAAATTAATATCACCACACATAACACAACCACGATTGAAACTGAATTTCGATTGACTTTATATAAGCTAATTTCATTTGGAATTAAAACAATATCGTATAATGTTCTCTTAACCAAATTTCGCTAGGGAACGGCGGCTCAACGTAGACTAGCCATCTGTGCTGGAGATATTCTAGTGCTAGTAAACAATGTTGCATTCTTTATTTCCTCACTCTCATAGTTCGATACGACCAGGAAGAGATAAAGCGTAGGACTAGCGGCTTTTCGTACTTTCCGATGCACGAAGGTGTAAACACCGCCAATTTCTTAACTAAGAGCATCTATTGTCAATTTCTTGAAAGAGCACCCAATATCTATTTTCAAGTCCCCGCACTCAACGCCGACTAGACCAATACGGTAGTTACTACAATTACCTATCTGTATAATATCGTATACATACAGAAAATAGACGAAAGAAAAACGTATTATTTGGCAAAGGTTCATTATACTTGAGACATGCAAAAAGCTTACGTACTTGGCCATTATAACGATTTTTCCCCGCCCGCGTTTGGTTCAATGGTGTTAAAACATCTTTTGCAATTCATGCGGCCTTAGTACAATTTTCTAAACGAAACGAAGCTCTCAATTTTTTTTTTTTGCAAGAAGGTCGGTAGAATTTTTCAAAGCATTCTTTTACCAATTTGTCTTGTACAGTGCTAAAAATTTCGAATGAAGCTTTGAAATTCATTTTACAAATTCTGACAATTTCAAAAAATAATCATGAATTCAATAAAATCAATATACCCATTTTCCAAAAAATCAAAAGACGATCCTCATTGAAAATTAGGTATTGTGATGTTACTGCTTACTAACTGGCATCGAATATATTCATTCGTAGTTCACAATGGAAAAAAGAAATGTGTATCATTATAATTCAATACTAATGGATCTAATACTTTCATGAAACCAGTGACATCAAAATTAATTTTCAACCAAGAGAAGATAACAACTACTAAGAATTTACGATCTTAAAAGCATAAGTTATAGGTACTAGGCGAGCAGCACAATGTTGGAAGTTTATTATAAATAGAACTTTGTCGATGCTTCTTTAGGAAGCGGATATTGCGCTCTCTAGCGGCTGGCATCCTGTTCTGTGCCGGTACACCACTTCCACCCGACACTTTGTACTTCCATAGTTCCAAACCGGGGGAAGCTAAGTTTTGAATTGTTTACCTCTGTATATTTTATGAACGCCTAGTAGACTGTTATTGATTTTATGATGAAATAAGATGACATTCACTGGTTGAGGGAAGGAGGGGTGGATAAGAAAATAAACTGATGCTATTTGTATTGTATTTAAAGTTTATTTATAAATAAAAGGCACCATTTTTTTACTCAAGAGCTTTAAGATGGAGTATCCCTGGGATAGGAAAACGTTCCTTTCAAAACGCATCCCAAAAAAATGAGCGTTGAAGACCTGTTCTCAAACACAGGAACTCAACTACCGCTGTGTGTAGTTATTTGTCTGTCTTCTAATCTGTAAGGAGGAGGTCCTTACCCGGTTGGGCTTCCTCGCTAGTATGGTACCCTACCCGTCTTAAATCGAAACGATCTTAACGAATCCGATGCTTATTTATCAGCTTAGTAACCTCGATGCATGTTTGAATCTACACAAAATTTAACAGACACTCAATTTTGCATCGCTGACCTTTCCAAAAGGTCAAAGTCCATAGAGAACAGAGTAAATAAATAGAACATTAACTAATAGTGGTACTCGGGTGATCTGACGTATTGTACCTACTAATAGATGGTCAGGCTACAATCATTTGTCTTGTCGATCTCTCTGCATTGAGTGATGATTCCGTTCTGCTGAGTAATCACGTACGATCGGCCAAATTTCCGCTTGACAACTCAGAGAATGTTTATTTTACTTATATTATAAATGCGAAATGTTGTTGTTTGAATAGAAAGACGTTTGTTACTTAATCACACAATTGAGGATTAAATTTGGCACAGAGATAGATTTTATAATCAAGAATAGCAAATGTATGGCAAAAAAATGTATGGTTCTCGTAGAATGGTGAACATAGGCGCATCCGCGGGCGCAAGTTAGTGTGACATAGTAGGCTTTTTTTTATATTACCAAGGAGGCAAACAAGCATACGGCCCGCCTGATGGTAAGCAGTTACCGTAGCCTATGGACGCTTGCAACACCAAGGGTATCACTGTGGGTATCACTCGCGCGTTGCCGACCCTTATTAATATTTAGGCTAATATTATTAATATTTTAGTTAAGCAATTTTGTCTGTTATGCTCAAACTAAAATGTCAAGAGTCATCGGCGAAGTTAGCGTTTCAACCAAACGTCAACTTCGCCGATGGTACCTACAGGGCAGCGTTTGTATAAATCTAAAACTTATTTTTACTTGGTATTTTTCTTTATTTTTAAAGACTACTCTGGTACGTGCTATTGATTGCATGTGAGGTCTAGTGTTGTTTAACCTCCCTACCTACACAGCGCCGCGTGCTGTTGGTTGGATTCTGTCATAAAAGATAATGCAATCCATTATCCCGTGTCTGTGTGACCCTGAAGTGTATGTTTGTTAAGTCCCCAGACTTGATCCCCAGTGCGGTAGTTGTCTTCTTAACCTTAACTTACTCTTTAAAGTACTACTACTTCCTCGACCGATTGCGGCCATGGCGACCTCTTCAACTCCGTTCTGATTCATGGCGTTGATGTGCTCGAATATGACTAATGTAGCCTATCTTATTACTAAACGTACGCGCACATTGCGGGCAGGTGAGCACACCATTACAGAAATTATAATTGATTGCACATGGTGGACGTGCTTTGAGTTCATCGCGTCGAGCATCTAGTTCAGAGCAGCGATTGGCCTCAAAGTCATTGACTTTAGTTTTCACCAGAGACCTCCACTCAGGTCGTCGAGTAGCTAATTGCTCCCATTGTAAGGGCTCAATAGCGCACTTTTTCATGTGACGCTTTAGTACATCTTTATACCTGAGGAATTGTCCGCCATGCTTACGCTTGCCCTTCTCAAGTTCAGAGAAAAAGATGCACTTAGTCGTACGTTGATCCGACATTCGCGAAACATGTCCACACCAACGGAGTTGCCGCCGCATCAGGTAAGCCTCTATCCCCATGATATTGGCTCTTCGCAGCACTTCCGTATTCCGGACGCGATCAAACCAACGGATGTTTAGTATTTTGCGAAGGCATTTGAGGTGGAAACGGTCCAACGTGCGTATATGGCGGCGATAAGCTGTCCATGACTCCGAAGAGTACAGTATGCTTGGTAACACCACCGCCTTATAAATATCTATTTTGGTAGCCAGCTTCAGGTCATGTGAACTAAAAACCTTGCGATCCAGTTTACCGAATACTGCAGCTGCAGCACCTAACCTACTGTTGATTTCAGCATCAAGGTCGCAATTTGATGTTATCATACTCCCGAGGTACCGGAATGCATTAACCTGCTTAACAAAATCATCACCGAGCTTGATGGCCAGTGTCTCTTGACCATGGATATCAAGGGACATCACTTCCGTCTTTTTGACACTAATCTTCAGACCAAAACTACGGCAAGACTCGTGAAGGGTTGTCATAAGTTGTCAGTCACAAAGCAAAGATCATCTGCATAGACAATTTCCGTGATCAGTGCGTAGGACACTTTAGTTCGGGCCTTGAATCTGGCTAAGTTGAAAACATTTCCATCAGTACGAAAACGGATGCGGATACCTTCAGAAGTTGTCTGCAAGACTTCCCGGACTACGACTGCAAAGTATAATGCGAAGAGTGTGGGTGCAAGAACACACCCTTGTTTCACCCCACAGGTAACAGGGAAGAACTCTGACTGATCAGCATTTACAGCGACGCAGCTCTGCATGTCGTCATGCAAGAGTCTCAGAAGTCTAACAAACTTCTCCGTGCATCCAACTTTCTGTAACACTATCCAAAGGGCTTCACGTGGCACACTATCAAACGCTTTTTCAAGGTCAACAAAACAGAGATACATATTTCGACCCTGTTCTCTGCTTTTTTCTCGTAATTGACACACTGAGAAAATTGCCTCACACGTACCACGATCAGGTCGGAAACCAAACTGGGATTCTGGCAAAATCTTTTCAGATAATTCTCTGAGGCAGTTTAAAAGAACTCTGGCGAAGACTTTTCCAGGCACTGACAATAATGAAATACCACGGTAGGAATTGCAATCAGCGCGGTCACCTTTGCCTTTATAAAGGGCCCGAATAAGAGACACTTTAAACGTGTTAGGGACTCGCTCCTGTTCCCACATATCGACAAAGAGTTCCCACATCGCTGAAAACAAATCCTCACCGCCGTATTTCAATATTTCTCCAGGTATAGAGTCAACACCAACCGCACGTTTATTTTGCTGTTGTTTAATAGCACGAGCAACCTCATCAAATGAGACTGGCTCGTCAAGCTCGAGGGCATAAGTTTGTTGAGGTAGGGAGCGAACGTGGTCTAGGTCAACAGAGTGATCCACGTTGAGCAAGCTTTAAAGTAGTAAGGCATGAAATAAACAATTTGTACAAGTAAGGTTATTGTAACATTGTGCATGGGGTTCTTCAAGAAAGGAGTTATAAGGTTTTTAAAGGGTCGGCAACGTTACTTACACATACATTACTTACTTTAAGTTGAAAATTGCGTACGCCAGACAGCAGGTTTTGGAGAATCATGTAATAATTTTTAGATCTTTGTACCACCCAAAATCACACAAATAAATGATTATGATTATAACGCGCGAGTGATACCCCTGGTGTTGCAAACGTCCATAGCCTACGGTAACTGCTTACCATCAGGCGGGCCGTATGTTCGTTTGCCACCTTGGTAGTATAAAAAAACTGTAACTAAGACTAACTTGCCAAAAAAGTGGTAAATTAATTATAGGTCACATCAAGTGGCAAATAACAAAGTTACAGGAAGGTTAATCTACTTAACAGGCCTCAATTGACATTTCTACGTTTTGTTACACATTCACACAAAAACCGTGAAATGCAACATATGTTATCCAGAGCCTCTAGACAAATCGCATAAGCGGTAGTCGAATCGAAAACTCAAAAAACAAATGTATGGGATTTGAAGTAAGTCTACGATATAATGTCGTAAACTTACGTCAAATCCCATACATTTGTTTTTTTTTTACTTTTTGATTCGACTACCGTTTATGCCACTTGTCTAGAGGCTCTGATGATTTATCGAACTACCTGGTTAAGTTGTTAGGTAATCATTCAATACTTTACTTTGATCACGATAATATTATCTATACTTTGATAATGTGAAACAGGCAAAACTACACAAAACAAAGATTACTAAAGCCTGATTATACAAATATAGCCCCAAATGATTCTTATCATACAGATTCGTTAATCACAGACTCCCATACAGCTGTCAAATATATTCTAATTAATGACACTAAATATACAAGTACCCTGTGCAAATATACCCCAATTTAATTTGTTCGAGTATTAGGCTATTACTCCGTAATGAGCGAAGCGATTTCTGTACCGTGCACGAGTATAATTCACTAGCGGATTCTCGCGGCTTTTCCCGTGTGAATATAACGCTGTAAAAAATCCTTCCCCAGAATACCATTTATCTCCTTGCCAAATTTTATTAATTTCCGTTGAACAGTTTAGTTGTGATTTCCATTCCTTTTTTATTTAGTACCTATTGACGAGGTTTAGAAAAAAAGCAACAAAACAGTAAATAGCCTTTTTAATTCGTGATGTAAAAAAACTACAGTTGAATTTCTACCAACAGTAGTTGGACACCTTTGACTGCACGGTTAGTTCAGTGATTTAAGTGCGTACCACTGCGCCCGCGTGTTGTGGGTTCGATTCCCGCAAGATCTAGGTGTACTTTATGTCCGTAAATTGTATGTTTGTAAACGCGAGAGTTGTTTTAAAAAAAATGTTATTATTATTGGATCAATTTATAAAAATAGTCTACTTATGTTGTGTGTAACACGCTCTGCTTGTCGCTCCGCTTAACGCTCCGTCTAACTATCCGCGACTGTACAGTAAATATTTGTATTTGGGTACAATTCAAATAAATTTTGTAATTACGTTACGTACGTATGATGCCGTTGATTTAATTCTATAAATATTATTTATACATTCACAACGCGTCACTACACAAACGTATTTGTAACTAAAAACATACGGTTGTTGATTTTGGACTAGTAGTAATGTAAAGGAAAGTGCTCGTCCAAAATCAACAACCGTATGTTTTTACATTGACAAATAAGCATACGGCCCGCCTGATGGTAAGCAGTTACCGTAGCTTGCAGATCTATAACCTTTCAGAGAGTAAACGTCACGCGATCAAGCCCTATTGGAGAAGGACCTTCACATTACATAACACAGCTAAATAAACTACACACAGCAATGCAGTTGTATGCCTGTGTTTGAGTACAGGTCTTTAGCGCTTATTCAAGGATGCCTTTTGAAAGAAACGTTTTCCTATCCCGGGGATACTTCATCTTAAAGCCCTGGTACAAAATACAAAATAAAGTTAGGAAACTGCTTAGAATTAGGCAGTGCGTATTCTTGCTTGCCACCAGTTAGTAAATATTTGACCAAAAGACCGCTGTTGAGGGTTTCCAATGTTCTCAGCTAAATATAGAACTACCCCAATTCATTCAGGTCCGTTTATACAAAGCTATCTCTGCTCACTAGAACAGAAACATAGTTAATAATACTATGTATTTTAGGAATAACTGCCTCAGTGGCTGCATGACTCCCGGGTCGTGTCCAAAATTGATATTGGGATTTCTGTCAAGATTTCATAATAGGTGCCGGCAGTTTTCGCGGTGTTTTCAATCCCGTGCCTCGTAAAGCACGTAAAGCCATTGGTCCTAAACCTAATCTATCTCTGGCCGTGTCGGATTGCAGTTCCATCAGACTATGAGGGTGAGGAATTAAAGAGTGCACTTGAGTTTGCGCACACGTTTGTGCACTATAACATTTCCCGCGCAGATGGCTAGTCTCCGTTGAGTTTAGCAGCCGTGACTGAAGTTCGGGAGGACATTATTTAAAGAACGGTAGAGATACAGGAAAGGCCTATCTTACAGAAGACCACAGCCAAATTTATTAGCAAGCACTGTAGTCTTTTATACGGTGGAGTTTAAGTGTAATGTTGTAGGTTCGATCCCCACACAGTACAAAAAATTGTGTGATCCATAAATGGTTGTCCCGAGTCTGGGTGTACTTTGTGTCCCCGTGAGACTGCTTATTCCCTAGTGCGGGCGTTGGTCTTTTAAAACATAAAAATATGTAGGCACAGTGGCGGGGCAAAGCTAGTATTTTATAATACAGTATAAAAAAGAATTATTACAACATAATCCATGTACATAAATATTCCTCTGTCAACGTCCAACCAAAAGAATTTGAAACGTTTAAATTAAAAACCGCAACGAACAAAATATAATCCAGTGGACACACTATTCATGAGATTAACCATTTATCTGACCCGTGGGCCGCGTCAGTCTCTGTCCATTACAAATTATGCATAAACACAAACCACCACACAAATTTAAACCTTACTCCTTCCGCATTAGGATGAAAATACTAATAACAGACTCAGTTTTCGAAAACAGTAGATAGCGAATCCCGTCTTAGTCCAATCCTTATTTAGTATTTAAACGTTGGTATGACGGTTTAGTTAACATTAATTGACATAGGGACGGCTGTGTGGCGTGCCAAACTGGAATCCCTCTAATATAATGAATGTCTTATGAATATCATGATAACATGGTCGGGTTTCAAAGGCCTTTATATTGCTTCTGAAATTGATAAGCATGAAGGATTTTGCTTAATTATTTATACGAACAAAAGCGAAAATAGAGGCAACCAGTAAATAGTGTGATTAACTATCGCTCATGCGATTATAACCAGCCTATATGTACCCAGCCTTATAATAATTTCTACATAAAATACTAAATAAAGTCTTCATTTAAACAACTGGACCGAATTTGTTTGATTTTGTTTGAAATCATAAAGACTAAGTTTTTATAAAATACTAGGGGTCGCCCGCGACTTCGCCGGCGTGGTAATTTGGAATATTTTCCCCGATTTTGCAACATATCTCACTACTGCTCCGCTCATATTGATCATAGCGTGATATAATATATCCTTCCTGGATAAATGCACTATTAAAAAAAAACATTTTTCTAATCGAACCAGTACTTTCTGAGATTAGCGCGTTCAACCAAACAAACAAACAAACTCTTCAGCTTTCTAATATTAGTATAGATTTCAAAGGTATATTTTGGATGGTATTTTTGTATGAGAAATTCAACCAAAAATTGCAAAGTTTGATTTGATACTTCCGCTAACATCATCATCTTAGCCGGTTTCCGATGAAGATTTCCACAACATTCAGTCTTTAGGTGACCGTATCCATAGGCTACTTGCAACCAGGTCATCGGTCCACCTTGTTGGAGGCCTGCCCACGCTGCGTGTTTGCATAACAACAACAAATTGCCGCATTTAATATTGATATATTGTAATTAGTAAATTGCACCGGTACGAAGCCGAAGCGGGTTTTATCCAGGCCCGGCTTCGTTTTATATACAAGTAATGACTTGTATATAAAAGTTATACAGGTAGTACAATAGGTAGCTAAATATTTTACTAAATTAAAAAAGTTCTTTCACTAAATTTTGCTTCCGTTGGGTCGGGTGTTGTATGTAAAGGTGAATATTCACTGTGCTACAATAGAGCAACGTAATTAATTATAGGTACATCATAAAATTTGCGTTTTAACAAAATTGAGAGCTTATGCATGCAGGCTCTATTTTTACCAGCCTACGCCATCGATGCTGCGTAGAATGATATGATGAGAAGACTTCGATACACCGAGAATGACGGCCTGAGGTAGCATAAGGAAAATAAGAAAATTTGGGGGGAGGTCTTTAACCAAAGAAACACCAAAGGCTCTTTTACACTGCCCCGAAAAGCACATAAAGCCGTGTCGTGTCCCGTCGCAAAAATTATAACGACATGAATTCTGTAAATAAAAGAGAGTACGTCTATAATTGCGCACACACTTGTGAACTATAACATCATTTCCTGCACATCTGGCTAATCTTCATTGGAAACGGCCACTATGACACGCAAGGACTCATAATGGCATTTCCTCGAGAAGATTTGACTTAACTAAGTAGTTTTTGCTTTACAATGGCATATGCGGACATTTATGGATTCTAAATAAGCTGACCTAATAAAAGGAAAAGTCTATGAATAAAATATTCATCAAGCTAGCTTACTTGGCTACTACTGAACTGTAAGACAACACATCTATAATTAAGTCAAAGTATAGCTGAAATAAGTCAAAATAATAATAATACATTTATTTCAGAAATATCTTTCCATACATTGTGTTAGTAACAGAAACTTATAAACTATGTTAGTACATGTAACTGACTTAGGTAGTACAAAATAGTCACATAGGACAGTCTAATTTGTCAGCAATTACGTTCAGGAGACTTTTGGGGCTGGCTTTTATTCTTCCCAGCAATGACGCAGCACGCTTGCGTCTGATCAAGTCGAAGCCGTCTGTACGAGTCTCAGCAAACATGTCTGACGCGCTGCAGAAATGTGGCAGTCCCATTATACCACTATGCAACGATCTTCAGAAAATGGCTGAGCACAGCTGAATGTGCGAAGCCGAGAATCGTGTGAAGTGGCGTGCACTTGGAGAGGCATATATCCAGCACTGGTCTGCATAATAGGCTGAAACAAACCTCAATTTTTAAACTGTACTTACTTTCCTTACTATTATTAGATTTTTAGAATCTGTTGGATTGAAAATATTTGACGGTATTATTTTACCAATTCAGTATTTATTTTCTAAAATGCAACGTTGTCAATGTATCAACCCTCCTAAATCTAACGTTACCCTCACTCACAAAGGAATTTTGCGATAAATTACAAACTTAATTTAAGTAAAAACTACGCAATTTCCCCTGGAGTATGTACGAATTTATTAAAATGTTTTGTATGCCTTCTTTTAGTTAGAAGGATTGTCCCATGGGCTTTTTTCTGCTGCATGTTAAAACTTACACATCTAAACTACGATACAATAATGTTCTATCTTAGAATAACTATTACGGGCATTTAATGTAGAATTGTAATCCAAATATCCAACAAATCCAGCTACTATAACTATAAGCAATCAATAAAATTATCCAGTACCACATCAGTATTTCACGACTAGGACATCAAAACACAGAAGGAGACACATATATTCCAGTCACTACAACTATATATCTAGTATGGTTTAGCTCGGCCTCTGGACAACTGTGTTTGCCGCTAAGATAAACGGCTAATCCTGCCAAAGCAGCGTTAAAGCGCTTACTTTGTTTGTACACGCTCCAACTCCTAGCAGCTCTGGGCGCCTGGTAGTTTCGCAGCTCTATTATCGGTTTGCACTATTGTAAATTAATAGAAATAACTTTTCGTGTTGTATTTGGTTATGGGTAAATAAGTAGATTTTTGGCTGAATTCTATGGCCAGCTTCCGACTGCATCATCAGATCACTTGATTTTCTGAACACCAAGCGGGGGCCGTATGCTGGTAGTAGTAGTAGTAGTATTAAAAAATGGTAGCCAGATCTTAATCAGATACCAACCAATTGTCAAAAAATTGTTTGAAAATTTTGAAATGGACAAGTTAAATAAAAGCTTGTAAAAATAAATATTAATTACCAACTTTAAACAAACCACTCTATAAAAATAAAGCAGTATGATGTCAGCAGTAATATAAAATTAGGGTTGTCGCGTAGGTGTTGTAGATAGATAGAAAAATCTCTATTGTACACCAATTCTATTTTTAATACAATGGGTGCCATTATACTCATATTATTATAAGTAATAAGGCAAAAGTAGTGAAAGGTTTTAGTTATATAATATAAGGAATTAAGGTAGATCGATAATAAATTTATTATTAGATGGCCAATCTTAAGAATGGTTGCTGGGCAAGACTTGATGCAAAAGGTGGAAGACCGCGTGTTGTGTCGTGAATTAGGAGAGATCTATGTCCACAGACAGATACAGGGCCATTGAATGATTGATACATTATTTTTAAAGAGAACTCACGCATTATGAAAATTACACGCAGACTCGTAATAAACATATATGAATCACACTATGTTTTGTGCCGTGTGGGAATCAAACCGACGACCTCCGGCTTAGCAGTCAGGATCACCAAACACTCGACCAACATTAAGTCTTCGTGTGCTAGCCCTAACTAAATTTCCTTTGTTTATAAAGTTATAATACAAATGAGTACGTTAATAAAGAAGGAATTGTCGGGCCATGCAATGGGCATTTACTCTGGTAAGCGGGTTAGCGCTGCTTCCGTGGATTAGCTGTTTATATCCTAAGGGACTATGCCTTTGTCCACTGTACATTTATGTATAGTCCAATTGTTGAACTTACAGCGGATTTTAGTGTCCAAATGTCCAATGATTTGATATTAGATTATTAGATGTAGTGGATTTAGCAAATAAGTTGGTATTAAAAACTAGTACCTAATTGGTTTACTTGTTTTTATTGCGATCCATGTCACGTTTATTGTTGGTTAAATCTGACTGGTAGTTTCAGAAATGAAGCCTCATTCCACTAGGATCTGATCCACCGCCGAGGTTCCAGATCCAATGGTGATTCTAGTAATTTTGCAAACATAAAAACAGACTCATTAGATATGTATTGTAAATTTCTTGACAGAAAAACTCAAATCATATTATCTATTTTCGACCCGAATCAAAAATCGAATTCATCGCTAGACCAACGAAGCAGTTTCCTTCTTCCATAATACTGTATTATTTAAGATTGTTTGTAATCAATATGCATTGTGTACAATAAGGAGTCGTCTATCAGTCTGTATTATTTTATATCGTAATTTTTTACCTTTATTTCATAAAATATTCAAAAAAATAATTATTAAAATAAAAGTTACTTAACCTAAACTACTTGCAAATAATAAAATATTGTATTTAAAGGTACCAATAAATAAAATATTTGATCGAGGTCACAGTTCTGAGAAAAGGTACCCAACAGACTGGCCACATTGCGACGCTGCATCGCAAGCCTACTGCGTTTATCGTCAATGGAAAGACAAAACAGCCAAAGCGTCAAAATTGCACTTTCAGAAAATTAAACATTAAGAACAACTTTAAATCTTACTTTCTAAAAGCCCCAATCTGGCGCTTAAGCCGTTTTACCTTTCCACTGACGCTAATGATACTGATACTTCAAAACGCTAACACTTATAACTTGTGTTCCTGTCTACAGGGAATCTTAGTTACAGCTGCAATGGCTTTGTAAAATTATACGCGATATCCCCATTCATTCCCTCTAGCTCTATCCTACATAATATTATGCAACGTAACTTTATTCGCCTGTGAATTAACTGAATAATTTTAATGAATTATTATTTGCTAAGTTTGCAGCAAATGTGGAGAGTCGCAACGGGGGACTGCAATTTGCAAAAACACCCAAGCTACGAGTAAAACTGTCGTATAAGAAGTTTGTAGTTTGAATTTGCTGTCTTATACTGGTTTCAAATGCCACGGAAAAAGTATTTATTCTGCAATAAAAAGTTGCCTATAATAATGCTTTTCAGACTATATTCTATATTAGTGCAAAATTTCATCCAAATCCGTTTAGCCGTTTTGGCGTGGCATTCTCTCACTGTTATAGTCCAATTGGATGCCAATCTGACACTACTGGAGAGAGATTAGGCGTAGGACTAACGGCTTTACGTGCTTTCCGAGAAACTTGACTTGCAAAAGGTATACATATCTGTTAGTACCACCTCAAATAATTCTGTGGAATACCGCCGATTGTATAAGTAGAACACGTCAAAGGCGGACTGTTATAATTAAACTTTTTAACGAAATGTCCTCAAGGTAAAACTAATCTAGTTAGATAAGAAAATGGTTCTCTTGACAACCCTAATCGCTACTTTTAAAACAAATTCTACAATTATATTTAAAAAGCAGTTGAAACCAGAGACAAAACGGTTCATTTGAATTTAGAACGTTTAGATATTCTGGCTGGAAATGATAACAGCCGTCGCGACGCTGCATTAACTTTTTTTTTCGTTTCAGATAACGTTAATGGTTTTAAATTTTAAAGCACAGCCTCAAGCTACGTTAAGATGGACTCTATATATAATTTTCACAATTTAATTTCTATTGTTATTTCCTCTCTCTCTTCCTGGCTTTATATCTCACATAGTCATCCACATCAGATGGATCAGATCAGATTCGGAAACCGAAAGCTGCCTCATATATATTATAGCGCTACATAATTCCATTTTGTCTTGGTTAAATTTTGTGTTGGTATTCTCTTTATGTGCCTATAATATTGTATCCTACTCTCCTACATCTTGTCGGTTGCACTCCTAAGCTACTTAGCATTGCGGATTTATCTAGCCCGGTAAACCCACATATACACTATTGTTATTACTATTATGACCTTTTTGGTAAAATGGTTAGTGATCTTGTCAAATGTAAAATGGTTTCGTTTCTCCGCGAAACGAAAATGGAGAAGGAGATAGCGAAGAACGTGAGTTTGATGCCCATCTAGGACAAATCTTTGTGTGATGAGCACGATCATTTGTTTTGTGTGTTAGTGTAAATTATCTATAGTATTAGTATTTAGATTGTTATAATAAAAACATTAAAATTTGTTTGCACCCAACACTGATAAATCACGAAATAGATATCCCTCCATCCTTTCTAGACAAGTGGCAATATCGAATATCGAATAGAATAAAAACAAATGTATGACATTTGACATAAGTCCTCGACATTATATCGTAAACTTACGTCAAATTCCATACTTTCTATTTTATTCGAACCGACTATCGTTTAATTCCACTCGTCCAGAACGGCAGTAAATCAAATATATTAAGTACGTGCATGTATGCAAAGTTTAAAACAAAACTCCTTACAAACTCGTAAATATAACATTTCAATTTCAAAATATTAAATCAAACTTTTTAAATAAAATGTTAGCCCACTGTCTTTAAAAGAGAAGAAAATAATATTGAGTACGTGAGCACGATCTGTACGAGTTTGAATATTAAGCCGCACATTCAACATATTGATTCACTGTGGTATACTCCTTTTGTTCTCTTTACAATGACTTCCGACCTATTCTACTAAATCTTATAATAACAGCGGTCTTTGTTGAGAAGAAATAGAAGCATAAAAATATTATATTGCCGCGTTTTTTTACATTGTAACATTAGGGGATTTGTAATGAGGTATGCCTATGAAAATAAAATGGATCCCTAAATGACCACTGTGGACCTAAAATCACGCTCAGAAGCTAAATTACGTAATTGTATACTTAGTTTTTAAAAGGATTTTTACGGAACTCACTGGAAGTACCATACCATACCTACATGACCCTATAGTCAGCGAATTGTTCGTAGGAAAAAAGTGTGCTGGCATTTGTTTTTATGACGTTCATAAGTATCATGTATTTGATCTAAATGAATAAATGAGCTTGATTTTGACTGCTTCTATAGAAAGCTGCTGCTTGTATAGAACCCTACCTCTATATCTACTTGAGAATAAATTAATATCCCTAAATCAGTTATCGCTTAAAGAGTAGAAGAGACCTAAAGGAGAGACTTTAAAAAGTTTTTTTTTATGCTATTTGGGTGCCAAACAAGCATACGGCCTGATGTTAAGAAGTAACCGTAGCCTATAGACGCTTGCAATACCAGAGGTATCACTTGCGTGTTGCCAACCAATTTTTTACACCAGGGCTTTAAAATGAAAGTAACCCTGGGATAGGAATACGTTTCTTTCAAAACGCATTCCTAAATGAGCGCTGGAGACCTGTACTCACACACAGGAACACACTACACCGCTGTGTGTAGTTATTTGACTGTGGTCCTCTGTAAGGTGGAGGTCCTTCCCCAGTCGGGCTTGCTCGCTAGTATGGCCCTACCTCTCTTAAAAAGTTTTCTTGTTTAAGAAAACGCCCTTATTAATATATATAGCATAGGTATGATTTTATAATATAACCTTATTCTATTATCTGTCAATTTGACATTAGACAGAAGAGGACAAAGTAATATATAAATAAGGCAGTATATGTCTTAAAATTGGGGCCTATACCTGCATATTAACATTCAAACATTCGTAGTGAATGTACGTAAGGATGTACTCGGCGTATTGTGAACAATCTATTGTTTTAAGTCTCGCGTATAAGTGCGTATGTATATACTAAGTAAGTATAGTATCGTATGAGTACCGACAGCATATAACAAAGTATTAAACAAATGTTTCTTTAAAAACGCATCCTTAAATAAGTACTGGAGACCTGTATCCTGGAATATTTACACTAAATCCGCTTTATTGATAAAAATTGTACATCAAGTGAACAGTTATACTTGAAAGAAAGAAAGAAGAAAGAAAGCAAACAGCCCGCCTGATGTTAAGCAGTTACTGTGGTCTAAGGACGTTTGCAATACCAGAGGTATCACTTGCGTGTTGCCAACCCATTTTTTGCCAGGGCTTTAAGATTGATTTACCTTGGAATAGGACAAAGTTTCTTTCAAAACGCATCCCTTAATGAGCGCTAGAGACCTGTACTCACAAACAGGAATAAAACAACACTGCTGTGTGTAGTTATTTGGTTGTGGTTTTCTGTAAGATGGTGGTCCTTCCCAAGTCGGGCTTGCTTGCTTGCTAGTACGGTAAAAAAACTCACCTATCCATGTGCGCAATTTGCTTAAAAAGGGGTAGTTGCCATTAAATTCTTTATTTTTTGCTCTTCATTGTTTCCTTATTAAAAATAATTTTACCTAAATTTAATTTTGTATGGTATATTGGTTTCCGTCCCTATTTGTTAACACTAATATTGTAACTCATTACAAATTGTAAATGTTATACCTACTCATGCGATTAAAAAGAGTGGCTCGAGTTTCTTGCCAATTCTTCTCAAGGCCCAATCCTAGTCAGCGAATTGGCCGTAGGCAAAAAGTATGCTAGCATTTGTTTTTATGACGTTCACAATGTTATGATCAAATACATGTGTATTTGATCTAAATGAATAAATGACTTTGACTTTGATAATACGGAACGTAACTATACAGAAAAAGATAGTGCTAAAAGAAATGAAGCAACTTAGCTACAGTTGACGGCAACAATTTCTGCGCGCTAGTGCGATATCTACCTCTTCTACCTACACCCACTGCGGTATTGCAAATCAAAAACTCAGTTTTTATATATCATCATCATCTCAACCCATAAACGTCCCGCTGGGCACGGGTCTCCTCCATACATTTGGAGGGATATTAGCCTACTATACCACGCTGGCCAGACGGGTTGGTATAGGGTTTTGTTTCGAGTTTTCCCTCTCTTGCAGTGGATATTGTCTGCCTGACTTACTCCTGTAATGATTTTGTTGTTATATTATGATTTTGTTATAAATACTTAAGTACTTTATAAGTCATTATTTACAAGCTAAATCAAATCAAGTCATTCATTTTTAAAATAAGTATTTATACAATACAATAGATATTCTAATATATACAATATTCGCATAATAAATAATCTAAATATTTATTATGCGTTATTGACTATTTTTTAAATATAATTATTGTAATAAGATTAGTCTGTAAGTCAAATGAGATGTTATTTATTGAAAATATTAATTAATGTATTTTAAAATCAACAATACTTTAAAGTATCTGTATAAGTTTATTTTGTTTATATAAAACATATTTATAATACATTTCTAATTATGTAATCATTATTGATTAATATATCTCAATCGATTGACAACCTTTTGTTCAAATAACGAACTTTCTTAAAAAGCAAAGTATAATTCTTGAGGCAGTCTTGTGGAGTATCTTGGCTGAATCGGAGGTGTAATAAATAGAGTGTAGCAAGTGACTGTATGTAAATGTGGATAATTGCGAAGTGTAACAAGTGAATTTAAAATATATATTATTGATTAATTGGAATAACGAGTGAGTTTTATTACTACGCCTTGCCTATTGAGAGTGTGAATTCATCACACTCCCTTAGTCGACTCTTACGACACCCTTGGGATGGAACGGGGTGGTGACATTTGTATTCTTAATCCGTCACCACACAGACAAGTTTTTATATATATGCAAAGAGTTTTATGCAAATAAGACTTTATTCTGTTCCACCCAAGTCATAAAGTTAAATGTGTGTGACAATATAAATATATTCAATTATCTCAAAGGGACACTGATAAAAGAAATTAGGCGACGTAATTAACCCAAAAGTTTTGTATGTTCGTTACTTCCTAATGTTTTGTAAAGTTTAAAGGGATTTCATAAGAGGAAGATAAATATAATGAAATAATAATGTCCTTCAGACTGACTTTGGCCGTGTCCTAATTTCAGCAGAGATAGGCTGTGCTGCTATTATTATAAACTAGCCGTTAGTGTGGTATTTTCCGTGGTCCCGTAATGTTTTTGTTAATAAAATATAGCCTATGACACTCACTAATAACGTCGCTTTCTATTGCTAAAAGAATGTCATAATCGGTTCAGTAGATCCAGAGATTACCAACAACGGAACAAACTCACAAACTTTACCTATATCCTTATGCTAATATTATAAATGTGAAAGTTTGTAAGAATGGATGGATGGATGTTTGTTACTCTTTCACGTAAAAACTACTGAACGGATCTGGATGAAATTTGGCACAGAGATAGATTATGGTCTTGAATAACACATAGGTTACTTTTTGTAGCGATAACCGACATCCACGCGGGCGGGGCCGCGGGCAACAGCTAGTATATAATATAGTATAGATGAGAAAGCTTGAATGGATCGATGGATGTATGGATGTTTAACACTCAATTACGCCAAAACTGCTGTACGGATTTGGATAAAATGTGACACAGAGATAGATCATAGTCTGGATTAGCACATATGCTAGTTTTTATGCCGGAAAAATACCACTCCCGTGGTTATTGTAAGCGCGGGCGAAGAAGAAAAAAGTATTGCATTATATTAATGCTTTTCTTTCTTTCTTTCTATTCAATCATTAACATTGTTATCTTAAACACTTGAAATAAATGCTAAATTTCAAATTTGTAGCTACAGCAGTTTAGGCTCTGTGTTGATGAATCAGACAGTTAATCATGACAAACAATTATAATATACTAGCTGTTGCCCGCGGCTCCGCTCGCGTAGATGTCAGTTATCACCTATGTGTTATTCCAGACCATAATCTATCTCTGTGCCAAATTTCATCCAGATCCGTTCAGTAGTTTTTACGTGAAAGAGTAACAAACATCCATCCACCCATACTTACAAACTTTCGCGTTTATAATATTAGTAAGGATTATGTATCTCTGTATATTAACACAGCAACAAATGAAGTTTAACCAATTTTTTGTTTAGAATACCGAAGTTATCCCTATGTTAGGGATATTCTCATGGGGATAGAAACGGGATCATGTTTAATTAACCAGAGGGTTAAGAGTCAATTCACCCGATACGATAAAGTTGTACTAAAATATGCAAATTAATAAATTAGTCAGTTGATTGTGGAGGGACCGCGGTTTGTTACTAACAAACTAACTTTACAATGGCTTAATGATTTGTTTATGTTACACTAGCTGTTGCCGGTGACTCCACCCGCGTTGAATAGAATAGAATAGAATAGAATAGAAAATTCTTTATTGTACACCAATTACATTTTGATAACAAACATTATTTATACTTAGTTATGTACAATGGGCGGCCTTATCGCTAAAAAGCAATTTCTTACAGGCAACCTTTGGATGGACAGAAAAGAAAGTTAAATATAATAAAGAAAAGTTGATGTCCGTTATCGCAATAAAACGTACGCTATGTCTTTCATCTATCTCCATACCAAATTTCTTTAAGATCCGTTTAGCCTTTTAGTCGTGAAAAGATAACAAACAAACATACATACAGACTTACTTTCTCAATTATAATATTACTAGCTGATGCATGTCACGATGCTTGTCTTTCATTTATCTCTATACCAAGTTTTATTAAGATCCGTTGAACCTTTTAGTCGTGAAAAATTAACAAACAAACATACATATAGAGTTACTTTCGCAATTATAATATTACTAGCTGATGCATGTCTCGATGCTGCATCACGTTTAGACGAATCCTGCACAATAACACTAGTCTGTGCAGGTGACTGTGTTCTGCTGTAAGGTAGAAAGCCTTTCGCAGTCAGGATTATTCTTTGTATGATGCCCTACCAGTTAAGTGCTCCGCTTTTACTACGGGCTCTCGACATACCTTGTTGTGCCTATGGACTTACTACCCTGACTGTTCTCTTGTTCTATGTCTTAAACTATCAGTGTGTATATAATACACATATTATTATATATTGCATTTAATGTTTCCTGCCTACAATATCTATTGCAAGAGAGGAAAAACAGCGTGGTAAAGTAGGCTAATTTCCCTCCAAGTGTATGGAGGAGACCCGTGCCAAGCAGTGGGACGTTTATGAGTTGAGGTACTAATGTTTCCTTTGCTGTGATCTTGACGGGCCACGCGGGTCAACTAGCACACGTGTCCCGGAAACCTACCTAACTCACAAAGTGTTAATTGGTAAGACTACATAATAATGCCAAATTGAAATCTAACAACAAACTACGATTAAATATACAACGAATTGAATAATAAATGTACCTATTTATAAAATACATTAACAAAATCAATTTCATTTTGTTAACCATTTCATTCAGAAAACGGTAGATGGGTACGTGCTTTTAATAAAACTTTTAAGACACGGAATTACACGAATGTTTCCGAACATACCCGAATAGTCCCCGACGTCTTTACTTACAATTATTTTACCCCTCGTGCTTCCAAATATCTCCTGTTTTTATATTGCTCCTGGCGAGACTGACAATTTGAGATAAATTAAATATGGAAACATCTTTTGAATGTCGTCGGTTTTAAGGTAACGCCTTGGAATATTTTTAATTTGTTCGTATTTTAATTTAGAACGTTCCGCGCTCGTTTTTGTTTATTTGATATTTTTATAGCGTTATTTATACTAATAATATAAAAGCTAAAGCTTGACTTCATCCACTTGAATCTGGATGTGTGGATCTTTGTAACTCAACCACGCCAAACCTGATTGGATCTTTGAATTTGGAATATTTAGAATAGAGGTAATATAGTCTTGAATAGAACAATAGCTTCATTATACTTCTAACATAAAAACTGACCCCGATAGATGGTACGCGCAGGCGAAGCCGTGGGCGGAAACTAGTATATATACTGAGGAACTGCATTAAAATATAGATGACCTTTCAAATGATCCAATTAATTAGCCCAAAGGAGCGGACAATGAAAAACTGATCACTACTGTTTGATTCTCTGGTCGGGCTAAAAACGCAAACGCATTCCTAAAAGAGCACTGGAAACTTTTAGTCACACACACAGGAACTTACACATTCTGTGTATTTATTATTTAGTTGTTGTCTTCTGTAATGAGAAGGTCCTTTACTACTCGGTCTTGTTGGCTTGTATGGTACCCTTTACATATCTCTAAATTTCTCTCGTACGTTTACTTTTAAAAATCTACTTTTTTTTTTCTTCCAACGCTACCTGTTTAGTCACCCCATGAATGCATAAGTCGTTGGCATTGTGCCAGGCGTCCCGTATCTCTGATTCACTAATAGATAAATCGCTACTCCGTCTGTCGGTTGCACATAGCGCATACTACTACAGCTACTACTTACCTCAGTACTGTCTCAAGGGAATATCGTTTGTTTACGTTCGCTTTCATACTTGTCCTCGGTTTATTAAAACTCTTAAACGATATGCTACCCTAGTACTTTGATTTCTTTTTACCCTTTTTTTATTCTTTTTACTAATAATAATAGTCGTCGTGGCGGCCAATATTAACGGAGATTATTAGCCAACTGCGCACATATTACAGTGCACAAGTGTGTGCACAAGCACAAGTGCAGTCTTTATTACTTCACTCTCATAGTCCGATGGGACGGCATCGGCAATCCGACACGACCGGAGAAAGACCAACGGCTTTACGTGCTGCCGAGGCACAGAGGGGTTTTGCTGTGTTTTTAGAAAAGGGTCGCCCATCTACGGACCGAAAGCGGCGAGCTTGCTTAACCTTGTCTCCAGCTCTCATTTTGGGATGCCTTTTGAAAGAAACGTTTCCCTATCCCTGCGATACACTATATTAAATCCGTGGTGTAAAAAAATGGGTCGGCAACACGCAAGTGATATTTCTGATATTACAGGCATCCATAGGCTACGGTAGATAACTGCTTACTATCAGGTGCGGCCTATGCTTGTAAGCCACCCAAGTAGTTAAAAAAAATCAAAGGTCCGAAACTACAAGTAGGTCACTTATGTATCTCAGTAGGTACCTTTAACCCTTAAGAAGATTAAAGGTAACATGTATACAGATTTTGGTCCAAAAGGTCGGCTTTCAAAGGAATAATCGCAAAAGGCCACTGATACGATTAAGCTTATTTAAACTTTTACTTAAACTTACCTGTTGCGGGTATGGTTGGGAAATTTTGTAGAATTTGGCAACCGACACCGCATGGGTTAAACTAAAACTAACATTAAACTTTATATATACGTGGATATCATTTAATCTACGCCATACGCGCGTGTAGAGTAGTCTAATTCATTTATTTATTTATGATTAGAACGAGTACACGTAGCTCGAAGAATTACCTCCATTTAGTGGCAATGAGTCGGGCACATAGCTCGCAGAACTGAAGGCTGATGGGGCAGAAAGATTCTAGAGTGGCGACCACGAACTGGAAGACGAAGCGTGGGCAAGCCTCCAACAAGGTGGACCGAAGACCTGGTAAAGGTTGCGGGTAACCGATGGACAAGGTCGGCTCAGGATCGAGAGTTGTGGAAATCCTTGGGGGATGCCTATGTCCAGCAGTGGACGTCTTTTGGCTGAGATGATGATGATGAATCAGAATGACAAAAAAACAACAATGACACTGATTCATCAGAAACAATAATCCTTTCGCTCTGTCATCTCACAAAACCTCTTCAATCAATCAATCAGCCTATCGCAGTCCACTGCTGGACATAGGCCTCTCCTAACACGCGCCACAGCACACGGTCCTCCGCCTTCCGCATCCAGTCCGTCCCAGCGACCTTTTTTAGGTCGTCGGTCCACCTAGCTGGGGGCCGCCCTACCTTACGCTTACCGAGTCGCGGTCTCCACTCTAGGACACGTCTGCTCCATCGGCCGTCGGTCCTTCTGCAGATGTGACCAGCCCATTGCCACTTCAGCTTGCTAAGTCTGCGAGCTATGTCGGTAACTTTGGTTCTTTGTCGGATTACCTCGTTGCGAATTTTATCCTTCAAAGAGACGCCAAGCATAGCTCGCTCCATAGCCCGCTGTGCGACTTTTAATTTGTGGACTAGTCCCACTGTGAGTGTCCACGTCTCGGCACCGTACGTCATAACAGGTAGGACGCATTGGTTGAAAACTTTCGTCTTCAGGCATTGCGGTAAAGGCGAAGAGAAAACCTGACGTAGTTTGCCAAACGCTGCCCAACCCAACAGAATCCTACGGTTGATTTCTTTCTCGAAGTTGTTTCTACCAAGCTGGACAGTTTGCCCAAGGTAGACATACTCCCGAACAACTTCGAGCATCGAACCGTCGACGTAAATCGGTCCCGGTGTGATATGTTCGTTGAACATAATCTTGGTTTTATCCAAGTTCATACCGAGACCGACACGTCGTGAGGCTTCATTCAGGCTGTGCAGCATTCCGCTCAGCTGTTCCAGAGACTCTGCAACGATGACGATATCATCGGCAAACCGAAGGTGTGAGATGTACTCGCCATTGATGTTAATGCCCCGTCCAGTCCAGTCCAGCGTCTTAAAGACGTCTTCGAGCGCGTTGGTGAAGAGCTTGGGGGATATTACATCCCCCTGTCTCACCCCTCGACGCAACTCAATTGGGTTGGTCTTTTGGTCCTGGAGCTGGACGGTCATAGTGGCGTTGTCATAAAGACATCTCAGCACCTCGATATAGCGCCAATCAATGCGACACCGCTGCAGAGCACCCAAAAAACTGCCCAGGTTTCGATGGAGTCGAAGGCTTTCTCGTAGTCCACGAATGCCATACACAGCGGCTGATTGTACTCTTCGGTCTTCTGTACAATCTGCCGAACAGTATGGATGTGATCCACGGTGCTATAGCCTTTTCGAAGCCCGGCTTGTTCCGGAGGCTGGAACTCGTCAAGTTTTCTGGCGAGGCGGTTTGTGAGTACTCTCGAGAACAACTTGTAAACGTGGCTCAGGAGTGAGATGGGTCTGTAGTTTTTCAGCAAGGCTTTGTCACCTTTTTTGAAGAACAGAACCACCGCACTCCCACTCCACGCTTGAGGTGTTAGGCCCTGGTGTATAACGGAATTGAAGAGACTCGCTAGCTCTTTCAGGATTGGAGCCCCGCCTGCTTTTAGGAGCTCTGTGGTTATTCCGTCATCACCAGGCGACTTATCGTTCTTAAGCTGCTCGAGAGCCACTCTGACCTCGCCCTGGTTGACATCGGGGATGTCTTCCGTGTAGTGGCGCGTGAGTGGGGCCCTGTGGTCATCAGCGCTGGGTCTCGTGGGTTCAGTCATCCGTGATGCGTACAGGTCTTTGTAGAAACTCTCAATTTCCTCGAGAATCCCGAACCCTTAGGTCACGGTTCTACCATCCGCAGTATATAGTTTCGTCAGATGGGATCTACCTAGCTGGCGAGCGAAGACTTTGGTGCCTATGTTCTGTTCAATCGCAGCCGCGATGGCGCGGGCGTTTGAACATCGGAGGTCACGTCGCACCAGCTTCCGGATCTTCCGGTTGAGGTTTCTTCCATCCGACATTTCCCGTCTTTGCCTCATAAGTTCGAGAGTCTCGAGCGAGAGTTTAGACTGTCTGTTTACGCTTTTTCCGGGAAACACCCTTCGAGACACATCCTGTAGCGTTCTGACCACTGTGTCGGTTTTCTCGTCAACAGTGCCTTCGGTTTCCAGCAGATCGAAACGATTTTGAAGCTCCAATTGGAACTTTTCGGGCCCTAATGCTATTTGAGGCGCAGTAGGTCTGAGAGTAGACCTAATCATGCGACGCCTTTCGGCTTTGAAGTCTATATTCAGAGCGCCTCGTACAAGTCGGTGATCACTGCCGGTATTGAACCTGTTGATCACGGAGACGTCTCTAAACACAGACCTCCTGTCAGTCATGATGAAGTCTATCTCGTTCCTCGTCACAGTATCGGGGCTTCGCCATGTCCACTTCCTCTGGGGCTTCTTCTTAAAGAAAGAATTCATTAAGAAGAGCCCCTGTGACTCTAGAAAGTTGACCAGCATTTGCCCCCTGTGGTTTCGGCGCCCCACGCCGTAGGATCCGATTTTCGTTTCGCCGCGTTCTTGTACTCCCACTTTGGCATTGAAGTCCCCCATAACAACGTTGTAGTGAGCCTTGGTGGTACCATGTAGTGCCTTGGCTATGTTTTCGTACATGGCTTCGGCTATGTCGTCGCAGTATGTCGAGGTCGGCGCATATACCTGTACCACCTTCAGGGAGTACCTGTCGGTGATTTTTAATATGAGGTACGCTACCCGTATACCGTTATCGTATCCTCTCCCTGTCGTCGGACTTCAGATAACCCCAATATGTGCCAGTTTATGCGACCCAATTCTACCTCGAGTTCGGTGAGGTGTTGGTCCAGCCGTAGAGAGCGTCCATTATACGTCGCCAGGGTCAGGTGTTTTTGGTAGCCTTTTATCGTAGCCCGGAGATTCTTCGCACCCCCTGCCCCGCTGTTACCGCGACCGCTACCGTGGCCACGGACAGCGGGACTACCGGGAACTGGGGGCCTTTGCTTTGGGCGTCTTACCATTAAGAGGTTTTTGGCCTTACTATACCACGCTGGCCAGACGGGTTGGTATAGGGTTTTATTTCGAATTTTCCTTTTCTGGCAGTGGTGTTGTCTGCATTTTAGTTTAACGCCATCTCGGAGGCGCGCCACAGTTTAACGTCATGTCGGGGACGTTAAACTGTGGCGCAAAACCTCTTATTCCAACAAAATTATTAATACATTCATCAGCAAATAAATCAAGTCCACTACTTGACTCCAGTAGACGCGTGAGACTCTTCAACATGCGCGGTATAGGAGGCATCGACCGCGCCACCGTGCGACAGTGCGGCACGGCAAATAAAAAATGCCATCTCCCTCTGTTATAATTTTGTTAGGCACGAAAAATTGACACAGCTCCCATTTGAATGCAAACCATCAAAAGACGTCGCGGCAGACCCGTAAAAAGATGTCGTGATGAGCATGACTCCACTGCGCTGACTGGACAGTAGAAGTGTCAACTGTGACCTATGAAAACAGGATACAAATATAATTCTTGATAAAATCTCGTAGTGATGAAGTCACCTTCACCTTCAGCCGACTGAAACGATTTCATCCAGCACGGTAAGCTTCCAGCACTCATTTTTCCCACGTACATGTACGATCTACCTGCTGCGGTGTTTCACAGGTTTCTTGAAATAAGGTTTGAAAAGAGCAATAATTTCCTGGTAAGCAGTGGCTCAACTGTGTCCTTGGTATTGCTGAAGGCCAAGAGCTGCTGTTAGCACTTACCATCAGATGAGCCAGTGGCTTGTCTGCCACCATTTGCAATAAAAATTTAAATGTGCCATTATGTGCATGCAATTCTTATGTTTCAAATTAAAATATATTTTTCTTCACTTAAAACTAAGCTATCTCTAATTTTAAAAGTAGGTAGTTTCCTGTGAAACCATTCCGACTCACCCTCTATCATTCTTACCCTGTCTGTTTGTTACGTAAAAAACTCTAAATATGGCCACAGTTTTTCCTTAAGCCCTGAATAATACTTAACAGAAGGAAATCTTACCAACGAAAAATCTTCTTTTGAAAATAAAAGCGTAATCTCTCCTTTGAAGGCTGTTAGGGATGTATGCCACACTTGACAAGTCTTAGATCTGCTCCAAAATGTCATTATTGAGACAATTCTGTAGGATTGCTTCGCAACACGTACTTTGATGACGTAATCGAACCTTTTCTATATGCAGGTAAGCTTATCTGTGTCGCGCGAGCCTTGTTACAAGCAATTTTTAAGATGAGTAAGGTACTATACAACCGAGCAATCGCATACATACAAAACCTTTTAGAAGAATATACGACGATATGAATGAGCAATTTTCAATATTGACATGATAACAAAGCGACATGACTAAGATATACATAGATTATTTAATAATTTTACTTTTTTTTTCTATTTAAAAAGACAACTTCCGCACTTTAGTGCCGCGACACAGAGAACAAGCTCTGTCGCGGGGGACTTTACAAACATACAATTAACGGACACAAATTACACCCAGACTCAGAACAACTTTTTGTGGGTCATACAAAGTTTTGTCCTGTGTGGGAATCGAACCCACAACCCCGTGAATTGGTGTATTAGACATGTCTTTAGAATTACTTCTAAGAAATCTTTTCTATCGGTGTAAGGAATACACCGTTTTCTTTTACCGTTAGAAAACCGTAGTTGTAGGTAGGTACGTATTTTTTTTATACTACTAAGAAGGCAACCAAGCATACAGTCTGCCTGAAGCAGTTACCATAGCCTATGGATTACCGGGGGTATCACTCGCACGTTGCCAACTCTTTAAAAACCTTATAACTCCTTTCTTTAAGAACCCCATGCTATAGTCTCTTGGGAAAACCTCTGTGGGGAGCTCATTCCACAACCTAATTGTATGCACATTGATACCTTCACCTGGGATCGAACTCACACCTCAGGAGAATAGAATATTCTTTATTATACCCCAAATAATATAAACAAAAGACAATAGAAAACCTTAAAATAAAAAAATGACGTACAATGGGCGGTCTTATCGCTAAAAGCGGTCTCTTCCAGGCAGAAGTACAAATCACTTACTTCCACCGTCATCTACCATCGCTACATTATATGCATACTGCAGCACCAAATTGTTTTTTTTTTCTTTTTTTTTATAATCTGTGTGGTTTAGTAGCACTTAGCGCCTTGCTTTTAACAGCGAGTGAGGTCGTACATTGTCGTGGCCAGGTGCGTTGCACTCTCGGCACGCCATTCTTACATAATATTATTTTTACACTCCGTGCTGCATACTAAATAGCCATGAAGGTATTTATGTTATAGTCTTTTAGCATAGTTAATATTTACATAGTACTAGCGGCATGTCCCACCGGTTGATGCTTTAAGAAACAGCGATCGCAAACTGACAGTGATTGCTCTGTGACAGCACACACGATTGCTAAACGTCATAAAGGCTCGGTTTTCGCTCCTACGGAATACCGATTTTCAATCTGACAGCCAGATTTGCTCCGTTTTTGCGGACGCTCCGTTTACGCTCTTACGGAATACCCCTGCCGGCTTTGCATGAGTGACATTTATTAAGATAAATTTGTAATAATTTAGTTTTAATAAATGTAAATAATGTTAAATTAACGCATTCCTAAATGAGCGCTGGATGGTGGCTGAATGGTGTAGTTGTGTTCCTGTGCGCAGGTATAGGTTGACTTGCGCACAGGAACACAACTACACCGCTATGTGTTATAATTCAGCTGAGGTCTTCTGTAAGGCGAAGGTCTTTCCCCAGTCTAGCTTGCTCGCTTTTATGGTGCCCTACCTTTTTTGACTTCTAAACTACGCAAAGATACAATTTTGATGCGGTTTCACTATCATTCAGTTAATGTCTTTCGGATAGCTTATAAGTATATTATATGTATATGCATATTATATTTTATCCTTGAGGTAGACCTATGCCTAGCAGTAGACGTCTTGTGTCTGAGATTATCAACATTAAAATGAAAGAATGAAATATTTGCAGAAAATACAATAGAGTCAATGTTGCGACGCAGCGATGTCGGGGTGAGTCATAGTCTAAATCTTTATCCTTACTAATATTATAAATGTGAAAGTTTGTGAGTATGGATGGGTGGATGGATGGATGTTTGTTGCTCTTTCACGTAAAAACTACTGAACGGATCTGGGTGAAATTTGGCACAGAGATAGATTATGGTCTGGAATAACACATGGGCTATTTTACAGCGATAACCGACATCCACGCGGGTGGAGCCGCGGGCAACAGCTAGTATGTATTTGTAGGAGATTTTCAGGAAAAAAAAGAAAATGGCGCGGAGCAAAAACTTAACTTAAATTTAACCCGGGTAAAGTCGGGGCAAGCCGTTTGCTAGTTATAAAGCTAAACATTACCAACACGACAATTTTATTGAAACGACAACAGTTACAACGCAAACCCTGATGTTAAAATAGATCGAAGTTCATTACAGTTTCACAGCGAGCGGCCATTTTGTGGCTCGTAAAATAAGCAATAAAATCACCTTGCCAATCTACGGAAACGGTTTAAAACCACACAGGAAAACGACTAATAATGATTTTGGTAACCATTGATACTGTTGAAGAAAACTCGTTAGAAGATTAGCGCTATTTTGTCGATAGCAACGCCATCTTGTGACTATTGTTATCTTATACTTAAATATTAAAGCAATGTGGAAAAAGACGAGCCCGGAGCAGGACTCGAAATAATACTTAATACTTTTTTTGCTTTAATATTTAAGTATATTTGAGCTGATTGCATAGCAAAAATGCTAAAAATATTTAATAATATTGTTATCTTAGTTGTAATAATGAGACAAATATTATAATTATGTAAATGGCGTTTATGGCGTGCTTTGGAAGGCACGTTAAAAGTCATTCCCGACTGTTAACAGTTGTTAGATTACGACAGAAACCTAAATGTTCATTCTAAACTCTGTCACACCAGGTTGACAGCTTACCACACGAAAAGAAGAATGGCGTTTATCTTTATTTGCGAAAGATAAACTTCTTTGACTGCTTACCATCAGGCGGGCCGTGCTTGCTTATTGCCACCTTGGTAGTATTAAAAATAATATTATGTTATGTAGTACGTCTAGTACGTACTACATAACATAATATTTAAAGAAAACGTTGTTTATTATAATGTTTTTTTTATCCCAGAGTTTATTACTCGTATAACACAAAACTCTATAAAAATTGTGATGTAGAGATGTATTACTAATTGACTAATGGCGTATATCAACTTATAGGCGCTATGTGTTCTTGTGTATTTAATGACAGTGTTATGTTAATAAACGATTAGTGTTTATTTGGCTTTCGTGGTTTATTTTACTCTACCAACATACCACCTTACATAGCGATCCTGGCGAATCGTCATGCAATGTTAGGACGATGGGTGGTCAAATAAGAGATGTTATTAGGTTCGATATATGAGCTTTAATGAATAAATTACATACTATGTTACATCGTCATAATGTTACATTATCACGATGCGTCACACACTACAATGGGGAAAATGTAGGCAAAGTTTGAATAATTCTCTAAGTATTTTTTTTAATCGCTTAAATGATAAATGGTGTAAGAACTGCACGCTCTGGTCCCTAGGTACCAGGTTATCATACATTTGAGGCGTTTTAAAAACTTGTCCCACAGAATTTGACTTTAAGAAATTTACATTGGTACTGAGACGAAACTCTCGCTTCTCGAGAATTACAAGTCAGTTGAAATTCAAGCTTTCCAACAAAACTTTCCTCGAGCTAATTTGTATTCTATGAACTGCCGAATGTTATCATATACCTACCTATATTGTCAATTTGGTGAAACGCTGTTTGTACCTTACAGTCTACTTTTGAGTATCGCGGCCAATATCAACGGAGTTTAGCCAAATGCACAGGACATATTATAATACACGAATACGTGTGAAAACACAGGTGAACCATTTATTCCTCCACTCTTATAGTCCAATGGCAGATACGACCTTAGCGTAGGATTAACGAACCAAGCATAGGACCGACGGCTATGTCTTTTTCAATTAATGGAGTGTAAAAAAACTCTGCCAATTTAATAATTTGGGCATCTATTCTGAAATTCTTTGACAAATGTCTATATAAGGCTCAAGCTGGGCATCGAACCCAGGACCTCATGATCAGGGGTCGTACTCAACGACCACTAGACCAAAAAGGCAGTAAATGTTATTAAACAAGCTAATAAATAACATTTTGTTCGTGCAACAACAATACAATATTGTTAACATGCCCAATGGTAATAAAAACTATGCATTTTTAATAACTCTGTCGTTTGGAGAACATTTTGACACATTTTTTTTTCTGTCGTTATAATATAAAATATGGATGTTGTTCGAGGGTTATTGTGCGATTTTACGACTGCGTAACTGTGTTCGTATAAAAATAAAGTCAGACCACGATCCACTGTTTCACTCAAAACATTCAACAAAAACATGATTTTTAGAAACATGTTTTTGTTTGTGTATTATATTGCTATGTAGCAATTATTTACAGTACAGAGTAGTATAGCAAGAATAAATTGGTCAACTGTCAATGATTTTATTGTAGAAAGGTCAATAATTTTTGTGACGCCGTAAAAATCATCATTATCTCAGCCTGATGACGTTCACTGTTAAACGTAGGCCTGGCTGATTTTGCATACAGTGGTTTCCTTTCATCCGTCCAGCTAGTAGTAGGTCATTCTATGATGCATTTTCCAGGACCTACGTATCCTTATAATCACTCACATTTTCTCGAAGGCTTTATAATTTCTATGAATTAATAAATTAAGAAGCGAATACTTATTAAAAGTAAGAGGTGTTAAAAAGTTTTGTGTTTATGTTTTGATAAATGTTTCTCATGAAAACAAATATCTACCTAATTTACTTCGCAGTACTTGAGAGTAACTTTATAATTCATTTCATTCTGTTGTAAAGTCACGAAATAAAAATGTCCCCTGTTTTGCATAGAAGGGCGGCAAGCTTTATGCTTTGATTTGGCATTCATATTCGTTCGTTAAAATGATAAGGGTAGAATGGTATTACTGAGTACGGACCAAATTCATCATTTTGCTGATTTGCATACAGACTTATATGTTATGGAATAAAATATTTGCTACCTAGTAGGATTTATATTTTTTTAAAGTCAGTTTCCGCAATTAATAATGTGTCACGTATATTTTTTAAAGTCGCCCATTTTTATCTTTGGATCGCTCTTGGGTGGGATCAATCCCACAGCGTGTACGCTGTGGCAATTATCAAGCTGATTACTTAAACCACTGAGCTACATGTAAAGAGTGAAGATTTTCTTTTTACCTAGAAATCATTAAAGCGTGATAGTGGTTCCACTGAAGGGCAAAAGCCCTATCTAACATAGCAATACTTATCCTATCTCTAGGGAACCTATCATTACACCTAGCTCTGAAACCAAGTACTAGGGCAACATAGCTACATAACAATTAATCCGACACTCAGCTGCGGATTAACGCGACGTAAGCCCTAAATCCCCGAGCGCCGATCGTAAATGAACCCTCAAATTATACAATACATTTTGCCAGACGGTATTAATACAATTTCAACACGTTTTCAATTTTCGATGCCAAAAAAATAAAAAATATTGAATCTACCACCTGGTGTATTATCCTATCCTGGTACTTTATGTTCATCGGCTAACTATATAAATAGTTAACAATAATACATCTCTAATTTATTTATCATAACTATATAATACAAGTAATTTACAACTAAAACTATATTTACACAAATTAAAAATAAAAAATAAAAAAAAACACAAAAAAGGGGGGGACTGCTTAATAGGCGTCGTTAAATTCCTCCGCATCGACGTCTACTGAAAACGTGCCCAGGAGACTGGCAGCATTGCCACGCTGAATGGCAATGCTTATTCTTTGAGCCAAATATAAGCCAGCCTTCTGGTCACGTGAAGCGTCGACTAAACGCTTGGACAAATCTTTAAAAAGACTGCGAGCACTAGCACCCCACGGCCCGAACGTTTCGACTCCAAACGGCTCAAAAACATAATCCCCAATGAGATTACTGTATTTGCGCCGCTTGAGAGTCTCCGCGGATGCAGCAGCAGCACCAGCACAACCTGCAGTGCTTGGAAGATGAGATGGCGCGAGGGTGTCGACACATGTTGCGTCCCATACCAAAGGCCTACCCATCTTCCATGGCAGTAAAGACATACCATCAGGTCTCTTACCATCGTTGCGTACCAAACCGGTGGGTTCCCCAGCTGGTACGCCAGCGGTGACAAGGGCACGTCGGAGTATGTCATTTAGGTTAGCGTGCCGGGATATAAATAGTTTGAATTATGATTTGTTTTTATGCAGATGAGTTTAATTTAAGTTTTTAAGAAAAGTAGGGCGCCATACATGACAGTAAGCTTGATTAGGTTGTACCTCCTACTCTACCTTTATACCGAGATGACCACAGCTAAAATATAACTACACATAGTGGTCTAGTTGTGTCTCTGTGCTTGATTTATTCTTGTTTGCTAGTAAAATCTTACAGGAGTGTAAGATTTTTTTTTATTAAATTTAATATTTGTCCTTTAATAATTATATTCAGGACTAGAATTAATTAACAAAAAAATATGAACAAATGAAGTTTCATTTGTTAACTTAATAGCGATTTGTTCATAAATAGTTTAATGAACAAATCGCAATTAAGTAGGCAAAAGAACAAATATTATATCATTGTCTTCAATAATGAGTTCGTTCTAGAAAAGTTGGAGGGTACGTTGTCCTAATATGAGTTATGCTGGAACATTCTCTTTGAGTTTGGTTAGTTAACACGTGTCTCTTGAGGGACACACAGTCTTGTAGATTATCGAGCATACTGATCCAACAAGGCCAAATTGTAACTGCCGGTAACTCATAGAAGCTTGCAATATCAGAGGTATCACTTGCGTGTTGCCGACCCATTTTTTCTCACCGCTCTTCCTTAGGGTCTATCTTTGTCTGTTCAGCGAAATCGGCAGTAGGTAAAATAGCTGACATCCCATTTAGCATTATCTTGGGAGCTTTGTAGCTCTCAAAAATCACTGGGGCAGTAAGGTTATAGAGTAGCGACTATAAAAGATGCAGCATGGGCAGGAGTAGGTACAAGACCGGAACTGATTTGTAATGATAATACTAACCAAATTTCAATGTTTATCTAAAATATTTATAAATACCAGCCGCTGCTACGAAACGTAGCAGAGCCTACGGATATCGTAGCACTTTCAACTACAAAACATTTTATCTTTTTTTTAAATCTTTTTAAAAAAAGACAACTCCCGCACCAGAGAACAAGCTCTATGTTGCGGGGGACTTTACAATACATACAATAAACGGACTCAAATTACACCCAGACTCAGAACAACTCTTTGTGGGTCACACAAAGTTTTGTCCCTGTGTGGGAATCAAACCCATAACCTCGTGCACAGCAGGCGCATACTACACCCACTGGACCACCAAGGCAGTCATTCAAGATTCTCACATTTACATTTTTTTTTCTAAATTTTAGTTGCTTTATTTGTCACCTTCTTCTTTTTCATTCACTTTTCATTCTTCCACAACTTACTTTTCGGCCTTACATACAAATTTTACGTCCACAAGTAAATTTTTATTGTATTTACGAGTTTAAAAGAACTTTGTGTCTGGTACTCGAATGTTTGTAAAATTCCCCAGTGACTTGTTAGTTGTTTTTCTATTCTAAACCTAAACCAAATTCGCAAACAAAGATAAGCACATATTTTGCGTATGGAGACTATGTTATTTTATACTTGCGTGTTGCCGATCTTAGAAATTTAGTCATATTTTTGATGGCGGATCCTCGGAAGACATCTCATTAAAATTCATTACGCGACGGACACTTTATTTACTGTATATCAGTATTCCAGTTGACTGAACTAGTGGCAAGTGTGTCATGTGCTCAATTAATGACGTCACACGCGCGCGCCGCAATAAATATTGATAACGCAGTTCCGTTCGGACAACAGCCGGTCGCGTTCATAATAATGATACTGCAGTCATGTTATGATGTCCTGGTACATAAAACAAGTAGAACCCAATTTTTTTAATGCATTTATTTTCTTTTATTTAATAAATAGTAACAGTTAAAGTTAACTAGCCTATGTACTATGACTTTGGGCCCGTCTCTCCGTTTACTTTGTTTAATCTCCGTAAACAGCGGTACCGATTTTGATGGGATTGTCACTTGCAGATAGCTAATGTAAATAAGTCGTATAATAGACTACTTTGTTATTTTAGTTGAGTTCCGTGCAAAAAAATACCAATGAAATTGTAAACAAAATCTGTATTCCAAAACTACGTGTAACATACAGTATGTAGTAAAAAAACTATCTATAGTAAAAAAAACAAATGTGTTCGAAAACAAGCAAATTGAAATTTTATGTGTATTTTATAAATAAAACTACGTAAACAATATTAATCAAACTGTTTCTTTTTTTTTTCCAGAATATTAACCCGTCAAGGAGGCATCGCTTCGGTAAGTAATTCCCTCTTTCTTACCTGGGTCGTATAGACCCTTATTATTATACTTTATCTTACACACCCAGCCACAAAGTTCACCCACAAAAGATCCCGGGTACAAAATACGCCCAGTTATTAATTTCGGCAGTGTAATTACGGAAAGAATACATTATAAGGACCGCCTTAAAGGTGAAATTAAATTTTATTGTAATATCGTAAATTTGAATAGGTGGGGTACCAGGGTAATATAGATGCGAAGAGGTGTTTTGACGTTTATTGCATTCTTGTCTGCTACGCCTACCTAGCCCCTTTTTACTTTTAAAGGATGAAGGATGCGATGGTTAGATAAATGTTAATCAAATGGGTTTCCCAGATAAGATTGGTTTTAACTTGAAAATTTAATTATAAGGTTTATTTTTACACGTCGGCCCAAAAAATCATATTGTTAGGGATTTTCTTCTTAGCGTGTTGATGGCAATCTTAATTGTATAGGCCTAGAACTTAGCCACGAGTTAAGTATTATCAGTAGGTAGCATAGGGAACGCAGAGCATGACATTGTGTCCCATAGTTTGCGGAACAATACCACATATGTTAGTGTAGGTATGTAAAATAAATAAATAAATATGGACTACAGGTTAAAATCCTTTGTCTATAAATTTTTTTTTGTATTTTAATGGGTAATTTTTTTTCGAGAAAAGTGTCTTCCGAACTAAAGGCTCAAGGGAATAAAAAAAAAGACTGCCTCGCATGTTTATTTTTTCACATATTATTGTGTATTAAACCCACAATAGACAGTGCCATGCTTTTTTTTCACATTTAATTGTGTATTGCACTGACTATTGTGGGTTTACACAATAGTCAGAGCCATTACATGTCAGGTTATTTCCTAAATCCTGTTGAATTATTTAACTACAGACTATTCAAATATTTATTGTTCACGAAATAACATAGGTACACAAAATGTCCGAATTATGTTTGTGGTTAAACTTCATTAGCGGATAATATTATTATGATTGTACCAGCTCTGAAATGAACTCCAAACTCTAATTACCTTGTTAGACTAGTGGATGTTTAGTGTGACTGCTGATCAAGAGGTCCTATGTTCAATACTCGGGTCGGGCCAAAATAATAAGTCGGGCAAAGAATTCAAAATAGTTTTTTTTTGTTCTTCCAAGGTGGTGGTGGCAAACAGGCATACGGCCTGCCTGATGGTAAGCAGTTACCGTAGCCTGTGGACGCTTGCAACACCAGGGGTATCACTCGCGCATTGCCGACCCTTAAACACTGTATATACCTTTTTTGAAGAGCCCCGTGCTATAATCTCTTGGGAAAACTCCGGCAGATGCCGAAGATGAAGATTTGAAGATGTTTACGTCTTAGTCCTGATCTCTCTCCGGTCGTATCTGATTGCCATACCATTTGAGTATGAGAGTGATGGAATAAAAAGCGCACCTTTGACCACATACTTGTGCACTGTAATATATCCCGCACAGATAGCTAGTATCTGTTGAATAGCCGCAGTGGCCGAAATCAGTTAGGAGAACATTAATAATAATAGCAACCCATATATGTCCCACTGCTGGGCAGGGGTCTCCTCTCCTCTATCAAGAGAGAGAGAGGACTTAGGCCTCGATTCACACACGCTGGCCTAATGCGGGTTGGTGAATTAGACATGTGTTTACAATTTCTTCTAAGACATGTGGGTTTCCTCACGATGTTTTCCTACACCGTTAGCAGATGGCGAATCATTTGATTAGAACATATAAACTCCACAAAGTAAAATTCACATTGGTACTGCCACTCGGAATCGAACTCACAACTCTTGCGTGCAAGTCGGTTACTTTCCCACTCGGCCACCACCGCTTCTTTAGGAGGATATTATTTATTGGCAATAGCAATTCAGAGTAAACACTAAAGCTATTTCAATTATCGATTTGTCTATAACACAAACACAAACCTGGCTAATCTAGATAAGGTTACTAAACGATATATCACGCTGTGTTGCCAACTCAGAAATGATGATAAATGTTGCCAGCGTCGCGTGGAAATTACCTACGTACGTGTAAATGCATTTTCAAGATGGCCACCAAGATTTATGTGCGTATGGTACACAAGTAAGAATATTTTACGGTTATGAATGTCGACGATGCGACGGTCCACCGCCATTTTAAATTGCCTTCGTGATTTTTTACTGTGAAAGCTTCATTTTTTAAGTTTTATTATGAAAGTGGCTTTCAAAAAACACTGTGAGTAATGCTTTTTTTATTCTAATGTATGTATGTACATACATACATACGTATCATCACGCCTGTTTCCCTTAGGTGTAGTTAGTAACTGTGGTATGCTAATAGCTTCAATTTAGACGTACTTCTTTCGCTTCCTCGACATCTGTCAATCTGCATGAACATTGGTTCTGGGTACTTTGAATTTGGCCCTTTTTTAGTACAATACCTACGTGGTCAATGTATGTTATTTAAAGCACTTATGTTATAAAATGATGGTCTTTAGAATTGAAATATCTGCTGTACTCTAATTTTAATACGATTTTTGTGTTGGAAATTTCATTCAATCGGGATGGTTCTTAATTGTAAAGACGGTGACTACTGCGACATTTATCGGTTTTTATCAATAGCTAGGAACCCCTTTAGTACAAAAAGTTCATCAAAATTTTTCAAGCTATTTAGGAGTACAATAATAACAAATATAATATTTAGTATTTACTTATAAAAACTGAGCGAAGTAAAAATTTAATACAAAAAAATCTAAGCCTTCTCTTATTACCTTCTTCTATCACACTGCTATGACGTCAAAGCCTTCCATTTACAAATGCAAATAAAAAAAACATGGCGGCTGCCAAAAAGATGAACTTCGAAAATGGCGGGCACGATTCCATGCGATCCTATTGTTCGGTAGTGAATCGTCATATCTGTCAGTTCTATTATTGCATTCAGGACATGTGCGAGAAATAAAAAAGTTATCTATTCTCGTATGCTTCATAAAGGCACTACAGACCATCCGACTGGTCGGCCGATCAATCTGTATATTTTTCCCGAAACTTTCCCGAAACAGCAGTCAAACATTTTCTGTATACAGACAGCCTCATCTTGCGATCCAAAATGAAACATTCTCTCATATCTATATAAAATGTTTGTTTAATCTTTTGTAAAATTTAAACCCTTTGATATAAATGGCCTTAGGTACAAAAATAAAACCTCTGTCTATAATACAAAAGCTTAAAATATAATCTCCTTTTTTATAATGTTGTTGGATAATACTCAAGAGTAATTCACGTTCGTACAAAAACGTAGTTACATACGACCCCTAAGTATATGCTTTGCAGGTGGGATTTAAAATATTCATAAATAATTTTTATATATTATTATTGTTGTTGTTTTAAATGAAAGTTAGCATGACATACTTATAGCGATTTAATTTCGTTCTTGGTTTGACTTTAGTACAATGACTAATAAAGGCGGAGGAATAAAGGTGACATTTTACAGATTTCATATTAAGATCGAAAATTAATCGCTATATGGAGGTAAGGTTTTTCCGGAGGCGTGGCAGCTATGATAAGTCCCATGAAATGGAGTTCCCTAAGAGCTGATAAAGTGATAATTATATTCAGACCTCAATATGCACTTTATTACAAAAAAATATAGTGCCCAAATATGGAATAGCACATGAAATGTTTTAAAAATAACTCGGTACTTGTAAAATAACTGCGGTGTAAATTAGTAGGTACAAGTACCAGGGCGCTACAATACCAAAGAGCTTTAAAACAACTCATTAGCATTGCCACAGAATAAATTTTTGCAGTAACCAACCGGTTCACCCAAGCACCCGCGCTTTATATCCAACAAGCGGTCGAGTTAATCTATTCTTTCGTTTCTCTGCCCTCTTAGTACTTATTGCTGAATTTATTTAAATTTTAAACTCTTGCCTTAAAGTGTGATTTAATTTAAACTTTTATGAATACAAATTACTGAATTTTACAACATTTACTTGGACATGGGGTCAAATAAAACTCTTTTTAATTAATAAAGCTAAAAGAAGCTTTTACAATATATCAGAAAAGAAAAATGCATGGAATAGTATCACGACGCTAAAATGTTTTAAATTTTTAGGACTAGATCTTGGTCTTGACTAACTATTTAGGTACGTACCGTACGCATTGTCATTGGTTACTAATAAATTGTCATAAAAAATATGTTATTATTTTCTTGAAAGACAAAACAATTAACTAACAAAGCCGTAACAGAAAAGAGTATTCATTAACGCAACAACAAAATAAATTAAGTTTTCAAGTCGGAACAAGCACTCTACGAGTTCATCTATTCTTTCGTTTTTCTGTTAGCCTAGTACTTTACTACCTTGAGCTTATCTAGATGAATCTTGAGACGTCTGTCTACATTTTTGTACTTAAAATAAATAGACAAGAATTGCGGGGGACTTTACAAACATACAATCATCTATACTAATATTATAAAGCTGAAGAGTTTGTTTGCTTGGTTGAACGCGCTAATCTCAGAAAGTACTGATTCGATTGAAAAATTATTTTTTTGTTGAATAGTGTATCTATCCAGGAAGGCTATATATCACGCTATGATCAATAGGAGCGGAGCAGTAGTGAGATATGTTGCAAAATCGGGGAAAATATTGCAAATTACCACGCGGACGAAGTCGCGGGCGATCCCTAGTAATATTATTAAAGTAGAGGCACCATACAATTGAGCAAGCGCGACCGGGGAAGAACCGCCACACCGTACAGAAGACCAAGCTAAATGACTACACACAGAGGTGTTGTTGGGTTACTGTGCAATTACAGGTTTTCAGCGCTTAACACTCACTTTTCGACGACCAGAGAATTACCCATATTGATACAAGTGCGAGTTCATAGAAAAATATTTCTAGTTAGGCAAACAAATTATAGGCTAATGAAATAAACAATACATGTGGGTTAGCCAATACCATTTGCCATTATTAGCTAGCTAAATAAAGGTAGAACTATGTTTACTTTCGTTCGCCAATAGTCACTCGTATGTCAATAAAATATTCAGTATTGTGTTTCAATTCGCGAAAAGCCTTTCAATATTTTGTGAGCGTACATTTTTGATGTTCAACTTGCGAGTATAATATTAATTGGCAACAAATCCTTACTAATATTATAAATGTGAAAGTTTGTAAGTATGGATGTATGGATGGATGGATGTTTGTTACTCTTCCACGTAAAAACTACTTAACGGGTCTGGTCTGGGAGAGATAGAATAGATTATGGTCCGGAATAACACATCAGCAACTTTTTACAGCAATTCCCAACATCCACGCGGGTGGAGCCGCGGACAACAGCTAGTATACCTATATATTTGTAGCCGAAAAAGTAAGTAACCGACTCGTACACATAGGGTGGGAGGTATCTCAGGTATCCATGTGAATTACACTTTGTGGAATTTATACGTACTCATAGTAATCAAATGTTTTGCCATCTGCTAACGGTAAAAGAAAACTTGTCTCAAGTCTTAGAAAAAAATCTAAAGGCATGTCTTTTCCGTCCGACCAACCGACACTAAAGCGCTCATAGCACCAGATGCACTCGCTGTTCGGTAAACGATCAGTGGGTTAAGCTACCAACAGCGCGGTAAAAGAAAACTTCTTTAGATAGGTGACCGCATAGTGGTATTTTATCTGAGCGTCTCCGTGCTTTGGAAGTTACGCTAAAAGTTGGTCCTGACTGTTAACAGTCGTTAGATCACGACAGGAGCCTAAATAAAGGCGATCTTTATAACTTTTGTCACCAAGTTGACCACTAATCAAGCGATTTGAAGAAGACCGTAGACCAGCGCGTGTGGACTAAGGTTTAACCCTCGCTTGATAAAGGAGATGAAACCCGTGTCCATCAGAGAGACATGGATATGGGTTGCTTATTTTAACATGAAGACGAGAAGGAATGCAATGCAAGAACACTTGGAGATGCCCGCTGAGACTCCGCTTAGTATGTTCTACAACTCTTCTCCGCTTTGCTTCCTGACTTGCTCCGCTTACTAACTATGTATGCCTCAATAGGCAGCCAGTCTAAAGATGCTACTGCAACTAGGGAGGAAGCTAAACTTTTCAAACGCCACGGTTAGTTAGCTAGCTGCAAGCGAAGTTCATACAAAATGAAGTAAGTTACTCGCATACGCGATAATAAATAATGTAAGTCTAGGAAAAGGAATTTCGACGGTGTTTTTAGTCTGTTAAAGAGTTCAAACCGTATATTTAATGATTAAATTATTATCTGTTTTAAAAGTAAGGTGTAGCGAAACTAAATTCCTTACTCGAACACTTCAAATAGGAAAGTACCCAGTCAAAAAACATGTCAAAGATTTTGTTGTCTTCATGCTAGGTTGGGTCATCAAATTTGGTACTGGTAGTTGTCAAAACTTTGTCTTTTGGTCGCACCCAGTCACAAATTTCTAGACAGAAAAACTCAATCAGAGGTCGAACCCGGGACCTCGGCATAGTAGTACTAACCACTAAGCCTACGAGCACTCTCATATATTATAGATTATTTTCTAGCCCTATTTATTATGTCAATAGAATCTAGAAGTAGCTCTAGTATAGACCTATATCTAACTCAGCTACCAGGCTCACATAAAGTAACAGGAGCCTCGTTAATCTAAATAGATTATGTAAACAGTTATACGTATTGATTGATTGGTTTACTGTCGATAATGACGATAGATAAACAGACGTGGTCAGCGACTAATTTTCAATGCAATTAAAGTTCGTCGATCAGTCTATTTTTAGCTTACTAATTGTGTGTACGAAATATTGATTATTTCAGTCGCTTAATGTGAAATTGGAAGCAATTAAGCCATAAATAGCTAGAGTAGAATTTATTGATTGGCTTGTGCGACTGCCTTTGCCAAACGCAAGCTTAAAACTGCGGTACCAGCAGTTTTAAGCTTGCGTTTATGTTTGTGGCCGATAAGTCACAACTTACTAACTGTTTCCTGCGGCTCCGTCTACGTGGATGTCCGTTATCGCGATAAAAAGTATCCTATGTCTTTCCTTACAATACTATTTATCTCCTTGCTAAATTTCATTAAGATCCGAGACAGAGTTACTTTTGCATTTATAATATAAGCTGTAGCTCGCGGCTCCGCCCGCGTATATGTCGGTTGTCGCGATAAAACCTATTTGCTATTTCAGACTTTAATCTATCTCTATGCCAAATTTCATCCAGATCCGTTCAGAATTTTTTACGTCGAAGAGTTACTTTTTGACAACAATCATCTACCCACCCCCACAATTTTTCACATTTAAAATTTGTTATACTCATACGAAAAACATGTCATGGCTATGTCTCTGTTACAATTATTTTATTACTATTATCAAAATGTCTGCCTGTTTTTTTTTTTTATTTATTTAAATCATGTTGCTACATATTGTGTTATAATTATATTATACCACGAAAACCATCAAGGGCTTAACTGTGGTATATCAGCCACGGCGTCTCGGTACATTAAATTTCACTAAAAGAAGGAGTTAGCTTAATCTAAGACATGTTTTAATATTACATTTTTACAATTTTCAGCTTTTAGCTTGTTGCAGACTTCGACAGGTAAGCTATTTAGCATACAAGGTAACATGCATTCCCACGTCCGTGCTCCATAAACGTTATTATATTTAGGTGTCTCGTATGTTGGTAGGTACGACAGACATCGCAACGACTTCGGCCTATCTTTTTTTTTTTACGTAAGTCACGTTATGGTAATTTTCGCTAATTACGCAGATACGAACTTTGTCGAAAACATTTACAATTTGACAGTATTTGAACAGACCCGGGTCATCCTCTTGAAATTGAGTTTTAATTTTTCTTGGCACAATTGTTTTTAAAATACTTATTTGCAACTTGTAAATGCTCTCAACATATGTCCTATAAGTGCTACCATAGGTACTTAGGCCGTAACTAATTACGGCGTCAGCCAAAGCCATTGACATTGTCCTTAATGTTTTATAAGGTAGTTTATACTTAAGTACATATAGCTTGGATTGTATAGATCTGAGTTTATTGCACACGTGATCTATGTGCGGCCTCCAGTGAAAATCGCTGTCTATAATAATACCCAAATACATATGCTTGTGTACTAGCTCTAACGGTGGGCAACTACACGCGAGTGTTTTATTGTGTAGGCACATGTGGTCGTGAGCGATGATAGATGGCACAAAGGGCGATATTAAGTATGGCGAGTGTATATGCATCAATTTCGTTTTTTTAGCGTTAATAGTAAGACCCGCATCGTGGGCCCACTTACATAAAAGTTCGAAATTACACTGCATTGCCCTCTGAGCCTCGCACAGATTTTTGTGTGCAGTAACCAAGCATGTGTCGTCAGCAAACTGGTATACGGAGCCTTCCTTAAATATATTACTCATGTCATTCACGTATAATAAGTATTCCGTCGGGCCTAGAATCGAACCCTGAGCCGTGCCTTTGTCGGTTGGGACCATGCCACTCATCGAACCAGCGACACTTACAGCCGTGAAACGATTTGTATGATAATTTTTAAACCATTCCAAGAGTGGACCTCGAACTCCATTCTGTTGTAATTTAGTAAATAGTGTATTGTAATTTAACCCATCAAACGCTTTGCTAAAATAAAGACAGCAAGTACATGTTCACGATTGTCCAGGTACCTGTTGACCTCGTTACTAAAGTTTAATAACAATTGAGAGGTATTTTTATTTTTTTGAAAACCGTACTGTTTGTTATTAATAATATTATTTTGAGACAAAAATTTGTTTATTTCGTTGCCGAGATACCTCTCAATTATCTTGTCAATACTCGATAATATAGTAATAGGTCTGTAATTATTTACATCCGAATAGGAACCGTTCTTATGTATAGGTCTTATTATTCCAATCTTGAGTTTGTCTGGGTACAAAGACGTGGTAATGCATGTATTTATTAAATGTGTTAAAAGTGGGGTTATTTTATGATTAATATATTTTAAATCTTTGACTCGAATACTGTCGAAGCCTGGACATTTCTTTTCATTTAAATGTTTTATTATGGAAGATACAACATCATTTGTAGCCTTTTGTAATCTCATAGATAAACAAAAATTATTACTATAGGTGTTCACATCTAAAATTGGTGTGGTACATTGGCTACTTATATTGTTAATATTATTTTTAAATTCTAAAGTAAATTTATTTGTTACAATATTTGGCGATAATTTAAAATGTTTTAGTATAATGTCGTCTATAGATTTATTTATTTTACCACTTTAGTTTTTAATGATCTCCCATACTTTTTTAGGATTACAAAAATTATTGGTTACCTCTTTAAAATAATAATTATTCTTTACATTTTTAATATACTTATTCGTTTTATTTCTATACTTATTCTTTTTTATTTCTATTCTTTCATATTACTTTGATCCTTAAGCCAAATTGATAGAAGTTGATCTCTTTTTAACCGACTTCAAAAAGAGGAGGTTATCAATTTGTGTGTATTTTTTTTTTCACACATTTTTTCTATTTTATAACTCTTCCATTTACAATTTTGTCTTTTACCTAATTTTATTTTTAACTTGTACTTACAGTTCTCATAAATTGTTGAAAAATGATCTAACATAAAATGTATTATATTGTTAGGATTATCATAATACAAGGCTACACTCCAATCAATTTTATTTAATTCACTTTGTATTTTATCGTTATCTAATCTATAAATGATTTTATAATGGCCATCTTTGTTTACATATGTATTATGGACTAGCGCGCAACCGGTTATGAAGTGGTCGGCTAGTGAGTTTTGTACAACAGCTGACTGCATTTTTGCGATATCTGTTCTGAAAATCCCTCCTCTAATTAAAAACTCTCTTATCCTTGATTGTCTCGATTGTTGTTCATTCTGCCGTCTCAGCTTCTTCTATCATATTTATTTGTCCAGAGCAATATTTTTACCGTCTAAAAATTGTAAAATGGAAGTTCATAAATATAAAATATTATTTTGTAAACTTATAGCACCACTGACAAAAAATCATTCCATCATTTTAAATAATAAACTATTAAACTATAAAAACTTCATTGAAATCAGTCCATTCATTTGAGAGTTACGATGCCATAAACGAAGTAACCGACTTTTATTATAGAGCTATAACTAGCTGAGTTACCAGGCTATCATAAACGTAAAGAGATGTATCCGAACAAAAGTAAAAAGGCCACGCATCATAGATGGTAGAATAACTCGGGCGCGCTGTCGACATCTGCCGATGACAGCCGAAGCGAGGCGCCCTGGGAAATTGCACGCCTGTCACTGGGAATTGTTGGGAAAAAAAGACCATCCGCATATAAATCATTATGTCTCTGTTGATGTATCAGATAGATTGGGAATTTTATATTTTTAAAACAATCAGACACATTACAATCAAAAAAATCTTTTGACGTGACACTAGGTAAGAAGCCCTGTTTCGCAGGGGACTTTACAAACATACAATTAATGGACACTAAGTACACCCAGACTGGAGACTACCATTTATAGATCACACAATTTTTTCTTCCGTGTCGAACCCACAACACGCGGCGTAGTGGTAAATGACGAGGTAACCTCCTAAGCCACTGAATCAACCGTGCAGACAATTGAAGCAAATACGTATATATCGAAGCTAAATAATAGTGTTTATTAAAAAAAATACTTATCTATACTTAATATTATAAAGAGGTTAGGTTTTTGAGATTGTATGGCTAATCACTGGATCTAATGAACCGATTTTGAAAATTATTTTACCAAAAGCAAGCCACTTTATTTGTGAGTGTCATAGACTATATATGTATATTAACTCGAAAAATAAAAATATAACCCTCCTTTTGGCAGTCAGGAAATAAATCATAGCACTCAGTACTAACCGAACCACACTCATAATTTCATCACAAATATTTTTTTTACCGCCGTACGAAGTGGGCACGGACACCTAGTATATACGTGTTCAGTCCAAAATTAATTAATCATTGAACGAGCCGATTGAACAGATTATTGCCAATCAACGTTCTACCTTGATACGTTATTGAAATTTACATTCACGGGATAGTACAGCATAGTTTACGGTTGCCTATATGTGTTACTGTAAAAGTCCGAACTACGGTAAATCCTAATATTTTCCAGTAAATCCTAAGATTTACCAACTCTTAATGGTAAAAGTCCGTATGTAAGGATTTGAAGATTTATTAATTGAAATAAATTATTGTTTTATTTCCAAAACCAACATTTACCAACCGTCACTGGTAAAACCTAGCATGTACTAAATTCTAATGGTAAAAGCCCGATAAAATCGTTTCTTTTTTACATATTCTTACATTTACCGACTTGTGTTGGTTAACCCTAAGATTTACTGGTAAAACCTAAGATTTACCGTAGTTCGGGCTTTTACAGTAACATATACATAAAGTAGCGGCATAGTGTAAGTGTTCTCTATACTAGCGCCATTTTGCACGGGTAAACATTTATTAAATTTTCGTAATGATCCTGTAATTTTAACCATACTAGTGAGCAAGCCCGAAGGGAGAAGGACCTCCACCTTACAGAAGACCACAGCCAAATAACTACACACAGAGATGTAATTGTGTTCCTGTATAGGTTTTCAGCACTCAAAAGAAGCGCTTTTCGACGACCGTTAATCTCATTTTCTTTGAATACTAATATTATCAAGCTACGATATTGTGTATGTTTGAATCTCAGGAACTAACAGACCTATTAGAGAAATTCCTTCAATATTCGTAAAATACTGCTGCGGATAGAAGCTTATGTAATAATAATAATATACAGACGTAAAACGTCATATATAATAAATTATTCCTATATTCAGACGCAAAACGTCACAACCGAACTATGCACCGCTTATCGCATTATTTTCACTTGAAACTCGTATTCCTGGACATTTTAAATACACAGCAAACTTATCTACGACGGTGAACAAAATTAGTACTACAAGAAACCGCTAACATTTGCTATTTAACTACGTAGACAGTGGCGCCGCTCCTGACTTTAAACATTAGTTAGTCGCCCTGCACAAGTCTTGCAATTTGTGAAGATTTTAAACTTCGAATCTGCTCGCAACTTTAAAACGCTGACGTTTCTTTTTCTTTTTCGTAGTAAGAAGGTTGAATATCTATCTAATTTTTATTTCTCGGTAATGGCTCTTTGACCAAGGTTTTTCAACTACTAGAAGCTTTAAGAACTGCCTGAGTTCAATATGATAACGAACAAAGTTTTAATTTGATGAAAAAAGATGAAAAAAGTCACAGACGAACCAAAGATACCGATTTAGGTCTAATAGTAAGCGGCACTCAACGAACAGATAATCGATAAGGAATAAAGGTTCTCGAGTGCCGACCACGTACAGAAACACGCAGTTTATGACGACTTCGTAATCGTATCGATGACGTTATCAGAGCAGGGAATCACTGGCTGCAAGCAGCTTTGGATACCTACACACAAAGAAGGTCTATATAGGTTCAACAGTAGACGTCAAAAGACAGGGCTCCTCTAAGAATCTCCAAAGCATTCGGTGCCTGACCTTGTCCATCGGCTATAACGACGCTTACTCAAAGTATATTAAACAATAGAATACAGTTCTATAGTCCTATTGTCTATATACATAGTACCTATTACTTAACGTAAGTTTGGGCTAACTTTACAGAACTAATACAAGCAGGTATCTAAGAGATACGGGCTGTCTATTGTTGCTAATTATAGAAGCAGTTACTGACAAGTTATCTTTGAAGAAACTTTTATAGTTTAGCAACGAATCAGACAATGTATTTTGCCGTTTCGAAATAGAAAATTAATGTAAAACATCGGAAACTAAATGCTAGAACAATCCATACTACTAATATATAAAGCTGAAGGGTTTGTTTGAACGCGTTAGTCTCTGGAATTGCCAGATGGATTTGAAGACCAAAAGAACCATTTTTGAAGTGAAACTTCTTCATGCGCGTTGAGCAGTTTTTGGATGAACAAAAATCATGGAACTCCCGTCATCGTCAACGAACGCTTTCCATATTCAATCTTTTTGAGTGAAGAAAAATCGGAACTTGCGTCATCTTCACCGAACGCATTCGATATTCAAAAACTCTATCGGCAGTCCGCAAAGAGTGTACTGCATGTTTTTTTTTTATTTAGTAGGCCATTTTTTTATAAAGGCTGTTTAACATCACGCTATGACCCAAGGGTAATATGGCAGTAACAATGAAGACGTGGCACTAGACGAAATCGTAGTTTAACGGGGAATGTTACATTTCTTTAATTTTTTATTAATATCCTTTTTTTTTTAACGAAATTTATACCTAAGCAATACAATACACAATATAATTGTACCTTCATGTAACCGTATAATAACGATTTTTTTTTTCCAAAAATTAAATTAAGGCTACTCTGAATACCAAAATATTGACCAACATAAAAAGTAAATTTCCCTGAGGTTTTTTCGCCTGTATATCCTACAACGTATCTCATCAACGTCGACAGTGTGACAATTTAATTATATTGATGACATGCGAGTATTTGAAACATTTTGTGGAACATATTTCTATGCGCCCCTGGTACCGACCCTTTTCAGGGCACGGCTGCGGTCGTGCAGGTGCGGCTATATTGGAACACCACCTGTGCCGATATGTGACCCTTGTACTACAGTTGATTTATTTGCTTTTTCGGTGATTGTTTTTTTTATTGCGTGTTCACAATAGAACAAAATTAAATGTTTTGTAAAAATTTACTTAAATATTCGATTTTTGCAGATCTATTTTACCCGTCAAAGTATCATCAAAACCGTTTCAGTTAAGGACCGGCCAGTTCCTTTACCATTACCTAGACCATGTATAATATTGAAAGACATCCACTGCTGCACATACCCTAAGAATTTGCACAGTATTTGTATTAAGTATGAGTTTTAATTAAATTGTATTGTGTATTATTATGTCATCCCTACACTTTGCGAATTACCTGTAATAATAAATTTATTTATTTATTACAGCCCTCAAAAAGGCCCACTGTCAATATAGGTTACAGCCTGTTAGTGTAGTATGTAAACTAAATATATTTATTTTAACGTATTAGTAAAACTGTAGAAAACAAACTACATTCAAATTTGTAAAAACATGCGGTTCTAGGGTCTTCTGTAACTTTCGACAAACAATTTTATTGATCGTTGTCGTTTTATTCACAATTTAAAGAAAACAATAACGACCTTCAATTTAATTTTACCTTGTACTTTCTGAGAAATTGAAAACAGGGCCCGCATTATTTATGATAATATCAAGAGAAACAAAAAGGTAATACGTTTACAATAATGAATAGAGGTAGGATACCACACAGGAGAGCAAGTCCGACTGGCGAAGAGTCTCCACCTTATAGAACACCAAAACTAAATAACTATACATAGTCGTGTAGTTGTGTTCAGGTAAGGACAACTGTTTTTAAAATTACGTTTTTCTTATCCCAGGGTTTCTTATTTATAGCAGAGAACTCCGATATTACCAATGCAAGGTTGACAACATACAAGTAATGCTCCTGGTATTATCACTAGGCGGGCCGATGCTTTGTGTTTGTAGTAAAATAAAATTGAAAAAAAAATCTAAGTAGGTACTAGGGTAGCATAATCTGAAGGAAATTACATGTATCTTCCAATTATCTGCTAATAATGCAAGTCTTGTGCCACAGACTGCAAGTAACTGCTTACCATCGAGCGGGAAGTAAGCTTGGTTGGAACCGTAGTAGAATAAAAAAACACCTAGGTAGGTACTAGGCTAGCATAAATAGACTTCATATACATTTAATTTTCTAAACACTGCTATACGCACGTACCTGCGATAAAAATAACTGAAGGTATAAGGGTGTGCGCTCACCGGCGGTTATCACGCATGAGCGCTGATCAAACGCGATTATCTGGCCAAGCGTACCCGACCGAGATGCCTCACCGAGCATACACCGTTATCGCCTTTTAATGTGCACACGCCTTTGTTTTTGTTTTTTCATTTTCATACTAGTGTTTACAAAGTTTGTTAAATTTGTTTTCAAAATTAATTAGCTGAAGATTTTTTGGAAACTGTAAAGAATCTGCCGTGATTTTTAATTTTATAAGTGACTCGAAAATCGTGCTAACAATAACGAATAAAAAGACAAATCAGTCGATCAGTTTTCATATGACGCTCCATGATGGATGTGGTGATTGTTATTCGACACTTTTAGGCTCTCGTTCAACACGTGCATTTGATCTGTTAAGCAATTATATTCCTGATAATTATCAGGATATTGTAATTATTGTCACAGTAGGAGCTTTCGGTTGTTTTCTGTGACTCCGAGCTGTTCAGACGCTGTCTGCATTCAACACACTTTGTGAAGCAATAATTAATTTAAGTAGAAAAGTATAAAGTGATATATACAGTAAAGTACACTAATTTTGAAGACAGACTTAGAAGTACTAGGCTTTTAGATCTGTCCACGAAATAAGTGGCTGCCTCGGTGGTCCAGTGGCCGCATTATGTGCCTGCTGTGCACGAGGTTGTGGGTTCGATTTTCACACAGGACAAAACTTTGTGTAACCCACAAAGAATTGTTCTGAGTCTGGGTGTAATTTGTGTCCGTTAATTGTATGTTTGTAAAGTCCCCCGCGACACAGAGCTTGTTCTCTAGTACGGGAGTTGTCTTTAAAAAAAAGTGTAATTTATTATCGCTGATAAATAATTAAGGTAAGTAATTTCTCATCAGAAAAAGATACACAAATGTACGTCTCAACCTGTTAATACTAAATCTATCGCGGCGCATTTTCAATGCTCACTAAATCGATTTCAATTCCGCTCATCCCTGTGGCTGTCAGCTAGATTAATTGAAAAGGCAACCAATGGCGACATCATTATGTGCGTTATAGCTATTATGATGTCGCCATTGGTTTTATGCATTGCATTCCTCTGGACTTAAAGGAAGTAAAAATATAGAATTTGTTGCCCAGACAACTAATAAACATACTTGTACAAAAACACAGGACAAATTTAATAATCGTGCTCATCGTCAATTTGATCAGATTTTCTACAAATTAGTTCATTCGTTCGGCAGCTAGAATGACACAAACCACGAAATAAAGTGAAGGCATGCATGCATTCATGCCTTTCTAACAGATATAATTATTGTACACCACAAAATTACCGTTCTAACTAACTTCAACCGTCTTAGTAGTATCTTTCTTTAATAAGTTTAATAGAAAGAGACAAAAAACTTATTAAAAAGACAAGAACCGTTAAACAAAATTGTGATGACAATTGTCCAAGCTTAATAGGAGCTCAGCAACGCGAGAGAGTACCCGACCGTTCATGAAATTTATACGTTGGCAATGCAAATGAATACCAGTACGCTTTCATGTCGCCCTGGTAATTCAACTTGACAAGCGCCCCGTATTACACGACACGTTCGCTTTACCTGTGCCATGATAAACATTGAAATTACCTACTGTTATTACGTAGATAATATTCTAATTTAGCACGTTACGGGGAGAGTGGTTTCAAATTATTATAGGAAAGTAAATTGTATAGAATTGTATGAAGAAGCTTTCAAATTTTCCGTTGACGGTATTTTTTTTTTCGATCTTCTTTCATTGACGTGACGGTAATGTGATGAGGTAACGACTAAACATACATGGCCAAAGTACCAATCAAAAACTTTCCTGTAGGCAAAACATTTTTTTTAAATCCAACTCCTGCACTACGGGAACATGTCCTGTGTTTAAGGGGACTATACAAACATACAATTCACGGACACAAATCCGCAAGTCTGTTATTATTCATATATAATTCTTTGTCCCGACTGACTGACCGGAATTTTTCACAAAGCTTCCATAAGGGATTTTTAAAAATTAAATCCCTAACAGAGTCCTGGACAAAGTCAGAGAGAGCCGCTGCTTCATAAAAACGTGAGTCAATAAAAAATAAATATTTTTCAAAGTAATTTTTCTATGAAATATTAAAACTCATTTTTATTCATTTTAGATCAAATACATGATACTTATGAACGTCATAAAAACAAGTGCCAGCAAACTTTTTGGGGACAAAAACCTATATTATAATTATCCTTACTTATATTATAAATGTGAAAGTTTGTGAAAATGGATGTATGGATAGATGGATGGATGTTAGTTACTCTTTCACGTAAAAACTACTGAACGGATCTGGATGAAATTTGGCACAGAGATAGATTTTGGTCTAAAATACCATATAGGCTTCTTTTTCAGCGGTAATCGACATCCACGCGGGCGGAGCCGCGGGCAACAGCTAGTACATAATAAAATTGCAAGGTAATTTACCTGGAACATGAAGATAACTTATTATAGAGGTTGGCATACAAACGATGTGTTGTCAGTTACCTTTATTATGTTAATGCGAGCTACGATGCGCCTCTCGTATCTCATAATGTCTTGAAACCTCATGTTATAATTGTGCCAGTGCATTTCATGTCTTAATCATGTTTAGCTTTGTTTGCGGCTAACTAGATTCCACCCGCGGCTTCACCCACATGTAACAAGTCCATTAGAATAGTGATTTTTCTTAGATAAAAAGTAGCATAAGTGCTGTTTTAGAGTATAGTCTATCTCTATTTAAAAATAAAATTACTCTCTGAAATTATTCCGCGTGAAATCTTAGAGCACCAAAAATCTGGATAAAATCCATAATCAACTAATATGTTTTTGACCCGTTCCCAAACCTTGCCTTAGAAGAAGGTCCCTAAGTTACTAATTTACTGTTTTCCAAGAAGTTCTAAAGACTCCACTCATCAGCATGACCGTTCTAACTCCAACGCTACTCATTCTATCAATCTACATTATCCAAAGAAATCCATACTAATATCACAGTGTAAAGAACTTTTATTTTTATTCTGCTTCCTGCAAACGAATTGCACAAGGCGGATTTAATGCCTAAGGCATTTTCTGCCAGTCAACCTTTGGGGGTTGCAGATACATATATGTAGCATATAGTCTTTTTTTGGAGGAACTCTTAACTCTTTACCAAAGAAATCCTTAGCACAGCTAATATGTATTATAAATGCACAGTAACTCTGTTTATTTGTATGCATGTATGTTTGTTTGTTACCTTTTTACGAGTACACAGGGTACTATGACGTTTGATATTTAAATATAAATATCAATTAAAATGATAGAAGATTAAATATAAACGTATCGATTGAATACTCTAGGCTCTTGATCATTCGATTAGCCAATTGGTTAGAGATTGAATTAATCATTTTCTTTCATCTTCATCGTAAAATATTAAACGTTACAGTACCCATGCTACGTGAAATACTTACTAATATTATAAATGTGAAAATTTGTGAGAATGGATGGATTGATGGATGGATGTTTGTTACTCTTTCACGTAAAAACTACTGAAAGGATTTGGATGAAATGTGGCATAGAGTTAGAATATGGTCTGGAATAACACATAGGCTACTTTTTGCAGCGATAACCCACATCCACGCGGGCGAAACCGCGGGCAACTGCTAGTACACTATAAAGAAATTTGGCACTTGGATATTTTTTATCGCGATACCCGTCGGATAAAAAATATCCAATGTAACGAGCGAAGCCCCCGGCATCAGCTAGTACGCTATACAGATACTTTGTTTCTTACCCATAACCCCATCGATGTAGGGTCGTTACCCAAGGGGCTATACCAATTTGCCGATACCTATAAACTTTAACCATTTTGTATACACGCACGTAAAATGGTTTACCACATATAATATTACGATCGACGATCAATAAAGCATTATAATTGAACGAACGAGTTCGTATCTTACTGCTAGTGTATGCGCACACACTTGTGCTCTTATGTACTGTAACATCTTTTTTTTATACTACTTAGCTGGCAATCAAGCATACGACTCGCCTGATGTTTAGCATAGCAGGTTAGAGAATCACTTTCGTGTTGCCGACCCAATTTTGTTACATCAGGTGTTTAAGAAAATGGTCATCCATCTACGCACCGACCGCGACAAGCTTGCTTAACTTACAGATCTCTCGATCCGCGCCCTTAACACTTAGCTACGAGTCCTAGGTCTTATATACAAACAGATTTTTTCAGCTTCTCAAATAAATATATATATAGCAGGGGGTTCTTTAAGAAAGGAGTTGTAAGGTTTTTAAGGGTCGGCAACACGTGAGTGACACCCCTGGTGTTGCAAACGTCCATAGGCTACGGTAATTGCTTACCATCAGGTGGGTCCTATGCTTATATATGTATGGGGGGTATGCTTGTTTGCCACCTTGACAAAAAAAAATATTTAATTTTTTTATTTATCAATAAACAGGAACAGGAACACAGTCCATGAACTAAGAAATGTAATTTATAACTAAAATTAATTGACATTATTACTTAATATATAGTAAATAGCTCTTGTGTACTCGTCACAAGAACTTTATTATTTACTATATATTAATATATAGTTTTTAATGATAGATGTAAATGTTTATCAGTGTGTCTCAGTGAGCACGTAAATATATATATATATAGGTATATATATGACAGCAATACGAGTACGAGTCTTTGACATTTAATTTCATTTTCACAAATTTGGCAATATTTTAATCAGTTGGGTTGGGCCCTCCGGAACTTAGCTTTCACAGTTTGGAGCGTTTTCCGATAGACATAATCAAATACTAAGAGTCACTTTCAAGTTAATAATAAAATGTTTATTTCATAAGATATTTATAAAACTATTTTTTTGGCTATTTTTTTTGTATAAACAAACAAGCAAGCCTTACAGAAGACCACAGCTAAATAACTACACACAATAAAAAAATATCAAAAGTAAAGTTGCCAAATTTATAGTACCCCGAATTTTTTATACTACCAAGGAGGCAGACAAGCATACGGCCCGCCTGATGGTAAGCAGTTACTGTAGCCTATGGACGCTTGCCACACCAGGGGTGTCACCCTTTAGAAACCTAATAACTCCTTTCTTGAAGAACCCCATGCTATAGTCTCTCGGGAAAACCTCGGCAGGAAGCTTATTCCACAACTTAATCGTACGTGGGAGGAAACTCCTCTGAAACCGCAAAAAGAGACCGAAAAAATTCATGCATAAAGAGGTAAATAATAATAATAATCGTTTTATTTTCTCACCATAACCTAGTTACAAATTATTGTTTCTTACATGCTACGGTATAAACTAACATGGTCATGGATCGCTGGTGCCTGTGATAGGTATAATATTACCTGTGTTACAGGTCGCCAGGTTTATGCATGTAGAGGAATCGAAAGAAGTAGATATGCCTGGATCGAAGCTATTGTTTCTGCTTACCCCTATGGGTAATAACAAAATAATGGGATGTGAATACAGGTCTCAAGCACAAGTAACTCTTGCCAAATTGTAAATATTTAAGTCTGGCGATTAAAATGAGTGACCAGACCCTCTAGACAAGTGGCATTTACGGTAGTCGAATCGAAAAGTCAAAAAAGCAAATGTATGGGATTTGACGTAAGTTAACGATTTAATGTCGCTAACTTACGTCAAATCCCATACATTTGTTTTTTGATGTTCCGATTCGATTACCGCTTTTGCCACTTGTCTAGAGGGACCGAGCCTCTAGACAAGTGGCATAAGCGATAGTCGAATCGAAAAGTCAAAAAATAAAATGTATGGAATTTTACGTGAGTCTACGATTTAATGTCGTAAACTTACGTCAAATTCCATACATTTTCTTTTTTGACTTTTCCATTCGACTATCGCTTATGCCACTTGTCTAGAGGCTCAGATTTCCTTGACTGACTTTCGTTTTTTTTGTCCTTCATAAGTAATTGCCATTGGTCTAATGAATTTGAGAAAATAACTTTGAGTTTCTATATTATATATTGTTTTTTTTTAAAGAAAAATGCACTAAACTTTGAATAAGCTGCAGCAAAAAACTAAATTCTTGCAAAATATTAAACTCTGCAAAAAAAATGTCACCAAAAAGGTTTGATATCACCAGATTTATTTGCGGTAAATACATGAATTTATCACGTCTGGCAACATCGACATCGCCGTGTGATTTCCAAGCCAATGGCCGTAAAACGATAACGTTTTTTTATATTTGACTCTTGATTCCTGATATTTTTACACACACGTACGTATTTTATAGGTATTGAGTTATTATAGGGTACGCTTTATCGTGGCCTTTATCAATGGTATCAGCCTAATGTATGTTCCTACTTGCTCATGATTTATACTATTGAAATATAAATAATTGTGTTAGTCTAGTGGTAAGTGACTTTTAATTGCCAGGACAAATTTTTGTATTCAAATTCAAAATGATGTATTTCTCATTACAATCATAGAGAATATGAGTAACAAAAAAAAACAATCAGTAATATATACAATAAAACACTTACAGCCTTACAAATAAAAATGTGTTATATCACATTTATCTCATTCTTATACGAGGTATAGTTAACGTAAATACTCCTATTACCGCCAGTTTTAGCTGTCTTAGGATTCACTTTAAAAAAATAGATATAAGCTGTTATGTTAGGAAATATGTTATAATTTATAATTAATGTCAATGAAGTATTCTTTGCAATTCAGTACTTAAATTCAATATTCAATAACACTGTAGTTACAAAATAATTATTTAATCCAAAAGAGTAGTTTATTCTATTACCGACCCATAGAATGCGGCAAGATTCTATTACCGATTTTTCTACTTCTTTTACCGACCGCTACGAAGTTGTCACTTCTTCTATACTACTAATTAAAATAAAAAATCGTTTTTAAGGTATTTATTATATAATAACAATAGTTATGAGATAAACATTATTACAATATGAACATAATTATTTATAGCAACGCTTAGAGCACTTATTTTTTGTTATTTTAATTAATAAAAAATATAATCAGTCTCAGAAAACAGTCTTCAAATAATTAAATGCTTACTTTTTCATTACCTACATTCTAATTAGATATTAGATATAAATCAGTAACAAGAGAGTTGTCCTCGGTATGCCATAGGTTTTCGAAGCTTCGTATATGCTGGTCCCTTCATTTATAGCTCGAAGCGCAGCTTCTAGTTGAGCAGAGGCGTACTGCTTGCGCTTCTGCGGCTCCATGATTCTATAAAAGAACATAATCTTTAAACAGATATAGAATTTAATTCTTCGAAAGAAGTTTTAAAAAGTTACATGGCCCCCATTCCGTCCCGCCATTTTTATTTGATTTGAAAACATATGAAATATAGCCAATGCCATGAAGCCATGAATGAAACTGGATAGCAAATATTATTTTACATTATGGCCTGTGACAAAATCTCTCAAAACGTCACGTATGCAAGAAATAAGCCAATTTGTTCAAAAATATACATTTTGTTTTTGTGTACTGTTACCAAAAATATTGTCACAGCTGTGAGTCGGTAATAGAATCAAGTATGAAGGTTACAATATTCTATTAGCGACCAATAAAAATAATAATAAACAGATAAAATATCCGTTTAATGGAATACTGTCAAATTCGATCTCATTGCTATATTATTTCTTTTAATGTCAGTTAGTCTTTAATTCAGATAATAAAGGTTATTTACAGTATATTATCATTATAATAATAGGGATATTGTCTAACGTTGAATCGAATTTTACACAAAAACTTTAAGAAATAGCTTTGTCGTTAATAGATCTAAGGAAGTAAAATAATTTAAAGAATTGAACAAGAAAAAAATAAAATCAAATGAGGTAGTTTATAATAGATATTATTTTAAAATACTAAATGTTCTCAAAATTTAACAACGCCATGGGTCGTTATTAGAACCAAGTTTTGAAATTTGGATTCTATTACCGCCTTACATTAAAACTTGATTTTATAACACAAAAACCAATCAAAAGTATTATATTAAGTGTTAGTTTAGAAAACGAATATATACGTTACAGTTGTAATGTGATAGCAAGAAGACAAATCCATTTTTAGTGTGTTATTTTCCTTAAGTAATATTTAGGTGTACTTACGCGGCTTGAGACGCGACACTATGAAACTTGCGTCCGCTTCGGACACGTCCCACTCACTGTCAAATTATTTCTTTCACTGGCTATTTAAACACACAAACTTTACTCTTTTAGTTGCCCAACAAAAATTCGTAACAAATTTTTAAGGTATGACTTTTCTGGAACCCTGTATTTTGTCTAATATGAGTGATTTAATAATTAGATCGTTAATAGAGTACACATTTTAGGGGGTCGTTAATAGAAGCTTTTACGTTATACGAGTTATAAATTAAGAATTAATCAAAAATATTTTTTAACAAATAAAGCAGGTATAACTTTCGTATAACTATACATCCGTTATGTCAAATTGCACGATTTGGCAACAGCACCACCAAAGAGAAACTTCATAAAAAAACGTATTTTGTCTATGACAACTGAAACTATTTGTCAACAAAACTTTTTTCTACAGTTTTTAATTTTTTAATCTCATTGAAATTTTCCATAACATAAAGATGTTTGTTTATAGTATGTGGCATGTAAATGTCATCGATTTTTTTCTTTAATATAGACTGCTGAGTCAAACCGTGAATGTCCACAGCATCTTCTTGCACTTGAAGGAACATGAAACGAGTAGGTAGTTAAATTTGTGAAACTGAAAGAACAGATTTAGTTACATGTGTGAATATCCAAATGTTCTTACCTGATTACGTCCCCAGTATCTCAAAGCAATAATCAATTGTAGAATAAACGGTAATCCGGGTGGATTACCTTCTATTCTCCATATTGAGATATCTACCAAATAATTTATCCAAAAGCATCATACCACTTTTAGAAAACCGACATTTAATTTGACTTTTCTTGCAGCCTGTATTAAAACAATTACGTTATTTACTTGTTCTACTTCTTCTATTGCTTTTAAATCCATTTTTTGAAAATAAAAACACGTAAACAAGCCTGAATCGTAGTATTTTTATGATTATACTAGGTTTATACTAGGGTATGGGCGCGTATATCTTCAGAATAACGATTGTATGAACAGAAATGTCAGCGCTATACTTAGTATAAGTTATTCTTTGTTTATTTGTAGACATTTTGCTAATTCTCTGTTTATACTCGAGTATACTGTTATACCACGTTTATTTGTAAGGCTGATAGTCTAAACAAAAGAAGTGAAAACGGCGATAGAAAAAGGATAGAAGCTAGAACCAAGACAATCATAATATAACTTAAAAATAAATATTACAATGTAACTAAAATAAAATAAAAATGTTAACATACTATCCATACTGACATATGACATGACTGCCTTGGTGGTCCAGTGGTCGCAGTATGCGCCTGCTGTGCACGAGGTTGTGGGTTCGATTCCCACACAGGACAAAACTTTGTGTGGCCCACAAAGAGTTGTCCTGAGTCTGGGTGTAATTTGTGTCCGTTAATTGTATGTTTGTAAAGTACCCCGCGACACAGAGCTTGTTCTCTAGTGCGGGAGTTGTCTTAAAAAAAAAATACTAAGTAGCCTTTAAAGAAAAAAAATGTATTTTTGATTTTTTGTATGTTTGTAATAAATAACTCAAAAACCACTGGACCGATTTATTTTATTCCGTCCAAGCTCCGGAATTCAAGCACCAGATAAACAGCCTCGCGACGCAGACTTGCAAAGACGAAACCCTGCTTACAACGCTCCGCCCACACATATAAAAGCTGTCCTAAGATATTATTTCATAGAAAGAAACCAAACAAAATATACAAAAAGTAATTATACTATTCAAACAACACCCGTATACAATGACGGCACCTAATTAGGTCGCGACGTACCGGTAACTCCATACAAACAACTTTACCGGTATAATTACCATTTTATAAAATCACGGGCTTTTCTCTCCTTTTTAAAATGTGCTTTTTTTTCATTTCATGTTTATCTTTGACACGAAAACACAAAAAAATCTAAATTACACAAAGGGTTAGGTAATATTTGTTTTCGTAAACAATTGTCAATGTAAGTAAATGAAGGTTGAAATAGAAAATTATGTCGACTGTTTTTAGGGCTCAAAACAATTATATGAAGAAGGATAAGCTTCTTCATACTGAGCGGCGCAGCGCGGGCGATCAGTTTTGTTCCCATGTTTAGGTGCGTACTACTCGTAGCTTATAGATACATACATATCATCACGCCTGTGTCCCAGTGGGGTAGGCAGAGACTATGGTACGCCACTTGCTTCGATCCAAACATACTTCCTTAATACATTCATCAACCTCTCCATGCATGAACGTCGATTCTGGGTACTTTTAATTTAGCTTATAGATTTCAAGTATAATTGCAATAGATAATACGGAACGTAATAATACAGAAAGGGATAGTGATAGATGAAATGAAGCTACTTAACCTACTGGACGTCGACAATTTCCGGGCGCCAGTGCGATATCTCCGTCTTTCTTAAAACCTAAATGTCGTAAACTTTTTATCTTTGTTCTTCTGTTTACCTGTACAATTTCAAGTGAAAGTAAGAAAGAAAGAAAGAAAAACGTTTATTCGAACATACACAGGACATTATGGAGGGGGAAAAAATAGGTACAAAATAGGTATTAAATAAAAAAATAAATTTACAACATAACTATAGATATCTAATTTTGTTATCCTGTGCGATGTCACAATAGGTCCCAGTCTCAGCTTTGGGCTGCGGCATTTGCATGCTGCAGCGCTGATTTACGACAAGTGAGTACAGAAACCTTCCTTATACCGATTTATTTCAGATTTTAACTTAGAACAATGACAACATTATATTTCACTATTCCTAAGTAATATAACGCAAGCAAACCCGAGGTCAAAAGTTATATAAATAAATAAAGTAGCTATATAAATAAAGTCGTTTCACGTGTGCTCTCATTAGTCATTGTAAGTGGCTCTCCCTCAGTAGGTACTCTGGACAAATAACGTGTTCATTTTTCTCTCAAGAGGACAAGTAGTTGGCTTTGTATTGTATCCTTCGCTATAACCGCAATTAATTCTCCTTAATGTTATGTTGCCTTAGTATCGCGATGTTGGTTTCAAGAATTATTTTGGACTTATTTTTATGCCTTTTTCGTTAAAAGTTTCATTTAGGGCTTTAAGATGAAGTAACTTTGGGATAGTAACATGTTTTGTTCAAAATGAGCGCAGAAGATTGGATTGAACTCACACTGGAACACTACTGTGGTCTTCTGTAAGGTAGAGATTCACCCCTCGATTGGCTTGCTCCCTAGTATGGTGGCAGTACAAGGCGCATAGTTCAGTAGTATTAACCAATGACACGAATCCTAAAATCCTGTGATTGGTTCATTGTCGCACCCCGCCCCCCGCAGCCCGCATATACCACCAAAGAGACCTTAAAAGTGCTTTCTACACATTTCCCAAGATGTTTGCCAACTAATCTATACTTAATATTATAAACGCGAAAGTTTGTAAGAATGTATGGATGTGTGTTACTATGTGTAAACGGATCTAGATTAAATTTGGCATAGACATATATTATAGTCTGGAATTACACCTAGGCTACTTTTATCCCGGAAAAACACTCTGTTCCCGAGGAAATACACGGTAAGCAGCGGGCGGAAGCTAGTATACATACATACAAGTAAAATTATTCTCCTGCACTAAGTAATGTAGCAATTGAATAGTTACCCATAACGCCTTTTTTATTCTACCGTGACAATATATAAATAATGTATAAATGTATCTGCACTACCAGTAGGTAATATTACTTTAAGATAATTTGTACGGATCGTTCCCACAGATAAACTATAATATAATAATAATAATATTATAATATTTTCGGGACAACTCACACAACGCTATCTGATCCCAAACTAGGCAGAGCCTGTACTTTGGTAACCAGACAACTGATAAACATACTTATATATTTCTAAATACATACATATTATAGATAAATTACACCCAGACACAGAACAAACATTCGTGCTCATCACACAAAGATTTGTCCTGGGTGGGAATCGAACCCACGACCTCCGGCGTAGCAGTCAGAGTCACTAGACCAACAGGCCAGTCAAATGAAAATAGTTTTGTGGGGCTGTGTTTAGATGTAAGATTTAATGTAAAACTTTTTAAAATAAAGATACATACAAGCCCCACTGTTAGGTATCATCTGCCTTATTTTTGGTCAGCAACCTTTTTTTAAATTCACAATAATGCTTCCAGAGCTAACAGATACCTCCCGCATTTCCGCACGGAAATGAAATCGGTGGCATTGTGGCGGTTACGCATCCCCCTGTCACTGCCACTGGCCCCTGACGTTGAAAAAATGTAAATGTACCAGTTTGAATAAACTGGCAACATTGTACAATTTTTTTTTAAGTCATATATAAATTTAGCAGGCAGCTATTTGCTCGCGTTTGAACTTAAAAAAAAATATTTAGTCTTATTACATACATATTATTACCATTTCATTAGTACCATTTCAGTTTAGGGACTGCTGATAGAAGTGAAAACTAAGTCACTTGTGAATTGTATCGTCGAGCTTTTAGATTTATTATATTTGAATATGGAAAGCATTTAGTGACGATGACGTGGGTTTCATAATTTTTGTTTATCCAAAAAGTTTGAATATGGAAAGCGTTCCGTGACGATGACACGAGTTCCATGATTTTTGTTCAACCAAACAGTGCTCAACGCACCTAAAGAAGTTTTTACTTTAAAAATCGCAGAAATTAAATGTTCTCCGAAAAAAAAAATGCAATTTTAGAAAGTGCGTGTAGGGCAATACTTCATAAAGTAGTACTTTGTGCACGTAATAGACCTTTCAGGCGCCATGAAACTGATGTCGGAGGGGCGAGGGCTCGTTTATGACGTCACTAGTATCCGTCGTTTGTCCTATGAAACTAGACGCAAGTTGAACAAAAGTACTAGGCCAACATAATTAGAAAGTAGTTTGTCTACTTTCCAATTAACAAAAGGTTCGATATTGCAAATTCCATGAAACAGTAACAGACATATGTACTAGGCGAACATAATGTGATGGAAAGTAGACAAGCAATTAAATAAAGGTCAGTATTGCAAACTCTTTTGCATTGAACTTATTTATAACTTGAAACAATATTAGCATTCTATTTTTAAAAATAAAATAAAGGTTTCTCGTAACATGGAGCTGAATTTAATCACATTTAAATTGTTTTTACCACACGTGCAATTAAAAGAATAAGATTATTATGTTGTATGACAGAAGTCTATAACAAAACCGTAGAGAACTGTGCAGATTACAATAGACATTATTGGCAAATACTTCTCCTAAAAGAAACAAAATTATAATAGTAAAATAAACTACTAAGTTATTGGTAGAATATGATCCTTTATACAAAATAATTGTTCATAAATTTACATAGGCAGCGGATCTATGCATCTGTAACATTTTGCCGCCATAACGAGCGCCCTACTATTATTCTGTATATCGATACGATCTCGCTTTGTAAAAAAAACTCTTTTAGGGATTTGGTAATATATCAACATTATTAATTTTTACGCTACTACTGCTGCCTTTATTTTACTTTAAATTACGCATGCATTTAAATTACGGACACAACGTACTTGAGTAGACTGCCGTAGACTACGACATTGTTTATCATAAAACTGATTCTGATCAAACGTGAGCGTATCCACACTAAAGAACAACCTTTTACTGTATATCGTAGACCCTTGTCTACGACGTAGCAAAATGTCTACTACGTAGCCACTTTGACAATAATTATTTATTGTCTTTTACTAATGTACAAACTATTGCATATCGTTGCAAGTCATGATCACCACGACTGACATTTTAATGTCGTTCTAACATTTAGGATACCTGCATAGAAGGAATACAAACCATGCGTTTTTGACCAAACACGAAGTATTATCACACAAGCGACGTTTTTTCGTTACTCAGTCGAGAATACCGTGAGTTTTCCAAACACTAGTTACTCGTTTTGAATCTATGTCGAGTGGGCATCCACTCCTGCGGCCCTCCACCGCTCTCATGCTACGATACTATTCGAATGGCCGACCAAAGAGCGCACAGCTTTGTTCTGCGTTTTTTAGAGCGAACTGTTTCATTTCTGCATTTTTGAATTGCGAATTTTAGACGCGTGGAACATTGGCCTTCTCGTTTAAATATTGATCTTTTCTTATTTTATGTTATCCTGGTACCTGTTTATTAATTTTTTTTTTGTTGTAAGCGGTGGTAGCAAATTCAATGGGAAATTAACTTAACGAAATTTATACATACTAATCAAATTATTTACCATCTTCTAACGGTGAAGAAAAATATCATGAGGAAACCTATATGTCTTAAAAGAAATTCGAAAGCCAACCTGCATTAAGCCAGCGTGTGTGGATTATGCCTAACCTAAACCTAACCTAACTCTCACCTATTGTGATAGAGGAGATTAACCCGTGCCCAGCAGTGGGACATTCATTATATAAGGTTTTAAAAAAAAAATGATATTTTAACCACTTACTGTTTTTTTGCATAACAACGCTCAGTTCACGGCTCATTAACACAAGTTTTGCAAAGAAAACATCTTTACGCTCTCCTTGTCTTACATAACGTGATAAATAGAGATGGCATTTGTTAGTTACCCAACTAATCGATCTGTTTCATCGCCTGTACAACGGACTATGTTTCGTGGTTTTGTTTAGTATGATGACCACGTTTTGCCAGCGCACCTCACGCCACCGACAGGGAGTTCATCGTCACATTTTAGAACCAAATAATGACGTAGGTACTCTGTTTCAGAAAAAACATCTCGCCACAATTTATACTAGGCAAACAAGCATACAGCCCGCTTGATAATAAGCAATTTTTATAACTTATGGACGCTTGTAATACCAGGGGTATCACTCGTGTGTTGATGACACAAAAAGTTTTAACACCAGGGATTTATGTATTGGGCAATATTTTTTAGATAAAGACGTCCCTCAATGAACACTATAACTTGTTTTAACCACAACGTACCACGGGTCGGGAGCGCACGAATTCATCTACATCACTAGTAGTTATTTGGCTGTGGTCTTTGAAGGTTTAAGGCCCTTCCCAAATCTCTTTCCCACATTTTTACTTACTATTAATTTGTTTCTCTTTGTCATTTTGTTGTTAATTATGATAATCAAAATCAAATTTGATAATTATGGATAAGCCAGCATAGGCGATGCTGGCTAATCCATAATTATCAAATTTCAGAATATGTATAATGTTATTCGTGTGTATATTGTTAAATATTATTATGTATAATGTTCGAATAAATGATTTTCTTTCTATAATACTTTTGCTGTGAACAAACCATAAGTGACGTAAACTTCGGAGATCATGTTAAAAGTCGGTCCCGACTGTGTCGTAAGATCACGACAGAGGCCTAAATATGGTACTATGTCTAAATAATTCTGTCACCAGATTGGCCACTAACCAAACGATGAGAAGAAGAACGTATGTCAATCCCTTATATTGTTTTTTTAATTCTATTCTGGCTATAATACTACAGTTTATACCTCAAACTCAAAATCAAAACTCATTTATTCATTTAGGTTACAAGGTAACACTTATGAAGGTCATAAATTATGAATAAACCAGAAAGATGATGTCAGCAAAATTTTCCTACGGCTAGTTCGCTGACGTGGAGCCTTGAGAAGAACTAGCAAGAAACTCAGGCCACTCTTTTTAATCGCCAGATAGTTACAATCTTTTGTAAAATACAAGTATGATAGCATGCAAGCTGATGCAGACAAAACACGATACTAACTATATTGATAAAATAAGGTAATCGTACTTAGTACTGGTCGTGCGAGAAAAAAATAAAAAAGTATGGTGTTAAAGTCTGCTTCAATTTACATATTGCTATTAAAGAATAAGGCAATATGTGAATAGTGACAATTTATATTGTAAAATTTAACGTATTGCTACTAAAGAAATAAACAAAGAAAAAAAAAAGAAAAAGTACAGAATTATCACTAGAATTCACAATGTGCCTCACGTCACAAATAAGAACTTATGTACTAAGCTGATTTATTGTAAATTAAACAAACAACTATATAATGCAACTAATTCCAAGACTTTTTATCGTTCAAATAATCATTTATTGTATAATAGCCCTTCCCTATGAGATGATTTTTAATAGTAGGTTTAAATTTGTGTAAGGGCAAATTCATTATCTCTTTCGGTAATTTGTTAAAAAAACGTATACCGAGTCCTACAAATGAATTATGCACTTTGTGTAAACGATGGTACGTGCCAACTAACTTATGTTTATTTCTGGTATTTACTGAATGAATATCACTGTTCTTACTATATAGATCAATATTCTGTTTAACAAACATAATATTTGCAAATATATATTGAGATGCAACTGTTAAAATACTCGTGAGCCTAGGTTGTAAATTGAGCGTACAGCTCGGTTCTGAATTAAGAAAATAGTTTCAATATCAGCAGCCTTGCCCCACAGCAATATGCCGTAGGACATGACGCTGTGAAAATAACTAAAATAAACTAATCTAGCCGTATCTACATCAGTAAGTTGTCTTACTTTACTAACTGCAAAAGCCGCAGAGCTAAGCTTACCTGCGAGGCATGATATATGGGCTAAGTTTACGATCTAAAGTTAAACCAAAAAAAACTGTAGACTTAACAAGTACCACTTGTCTAGAGGGGCAAGTTCGCTTGTTTGTATGTTTTTATAACATAACCTACCTTTTTTTTAACATCGTCATAACCACACCCTTTTCATCACATTATAACTTTTAATGACGCCATTCATGTTCACTGAATTTTTATAGACAGTTATGAACATAGAAATTGCACCTTAATACAGCCATAATAACTGCAAATAGACTATTTAATTTACATAATATTGTTATCTTAGCGGTCAAAGGTCGTTACACACTTCTATAGCAAGCAATATTGATCATTATAGCTAGTAATGAAATAGTACATTTTATGTATAAGAACCTAATGTTTATAAAGAACAATTTTGACTGACTGATGATACTCTTTTTCTACTGCTACAGCTTTGATATATCATACAATATTTTGAAGTGAAAACTTCTATTAGCACGGTACGCATATTTATAGATGAAATAAAATCTCTGGATTCGCGACACCGTTACGAGACGCTTGACATATCCGAAAAATCTTTTTTCGACTGTCACGTTATTAAAGAAAAGAGGCGATATACTCGTATGCATGTACATATAGCAGACCGAGAACGCGTCTAGATAAATTAAAAAAAAAACATTTATTGCTATAAAATTTATAACAACTGTTTTGTCTAGTGCGATACCAACCCGTTTTCACTTCTGTCGGCACTCCCGGAGTACTTTTTTTTTAAATTAACATATCTACCTTCTTTATTTTGTTTTGGGTCAAACCCACGACCTAGTGGCATCATCTATAACTAATGTTCAGAAATGGTGGTTCTGAAAAATTAAGTATAAGAACAGTACAGTTGGCTCAGTTGTTTAAGTGGTCACCTCACCATTAGCCATTGCGAGGTGTTTCGTAGGTTCGATCTCCACATAAGAGAGGTAGAGCACCATACTAGCGAACAAGCCCGACTGGGAAAGCACCTCCACCTTACCAGATGACCACAGCCAAATAACTACACACAGTGGTGTAGTTGTGTTCCTGTGTGTGAGTACAGGTCTCCAGCGCTCTTTGTTGGTCAATCCACTGATTGTTTACCAAACCGTTTAGATTATATCACGCTGGCCAGACGGGTTGGTATAGGGTCTTGTTTCGAGTTTTTTCTTCTCTTGCAGTGGGTATTGTCTGCTTGACTTTCTCTTTTTCTTTATTGTATGGAAGGGGTGTGTGACATTTGTATTCTTAGTCTGTCACTACACGGAGAAAGATATATACTATATATATCGACTTATTATTAGTGCATATTATTATTAAAACATTTATTTCAAACAATTCAGTCCATATCATTTTATAACAATTACAAAAATTACTATAGAAACAATTAAATTATAATACATAATAACGAATTTGAATTTAGAATAATAATAGAATAAAATAAAATAAAAATTAAATTATAAAATCAAAACTTTTAAATTAAGAATTTGTAATAAATAAATAATCTCATAAAAACTATCTGCCCCATACCTTATTCACGGGTGCATGTAGGGCCTGCCAGTGTTGCCAGAAGGGCCCGTCTAACCTGTCAGCGACGACCGCGAGGAGACTATTACTGATGTTAATATTAAGTACAAAATACCTATCTAGGTACATACTACACAAACTAAATACAATATAGCTCGAACAGTCCGATGCGTCTAGCCTGTCCGGTTCACCGTCCGGACATTGCTCTCTACGGGCCTACTAAAATACAGCTCTGGAGTACAGCTAACGGAAATTGCACTTTTGCAATAACTCTACTAGCTTTACTTTGATACTATCTTCGCTGGACTATTGTATTGTAAAGCTAGGCTTTGTAGGAATAAACGGCTATGTTGCTAGATAGATAGAATATTCTTTATTGTACACCACATAAGTACTAAAACTATTTAATTTTTTTCTTCTCTTAAAAAAGACAACTCCCGCACTAGAGAACAAGCTCTGTGTCGCGGGGGACTTTACAAACATACAATTAACGGACACAAATTACACCCAGACTCAGAAAAACACTTTGTGGGTCACACAAAGTTTTGTCCTGTGTGGGAATCGAACCCACAACCTCGTGCACAGCAGGCGCATACTGCAGCCACTGGACCACCAAGGCAGTCAAATAGTCAAGGAAGTCAAATTACAATAAGAATTAAATATACAAAACGAAGGCACAATGGGCGGTCTTATCGCTAAGAGCGATCTCTTCCAGACTAGTAGTAGTAGTACTACTAGTGTAAATATTAATGAGTGAAACCAATGTCACAGGCTGTTTTTATATTATTATTATGTATTATGAAATATCTATTTGAAAAGTAAGAATATTATATAAGAAACTTTGTTTATTCTATTCATAAGAAATTCGACACTAGGTGGAGATATTTGTAGTTTTTGTGGCTTTGTTTAAGAAAATTTGTGATACTATCCGTAGTTTCACCGCTGTTAATTTTGGATGTCATTGTGGTCATATGTTACGTTTATCACTCTAATGTGTTAAGTAATAAATCTATCCATACTAATATAATAAATGAAAAAGTTTAGATGTGGATATTTTGTTACTCAATCACACCAAAACGGCTGTACCAATCTGGATGACATTTAGCACAGAGATAGAATATAGTCTTCAATAGCACATAGATTACTTTTAACCCGAATAAAAACCTTGTTCTTGTATATGTCCCACTGCTGGGCAAAGGTCTCCCCCATCTTTCACACTTCTGTACTAAATTGAATTTTTTAATAGATATTATTCTTAAGGTCAGCTCAGACCCGAATGCTTGGAAATATTTGGGGGTGGCCTATGTCCAGCAGTGGACATCTCTTGGCCGAGATGATAATTATTACTATAATATGGACAACAGGTCTAAATCTTGTAATATTATAAATGTGAAAGTTTGTGAGGATGTATGGATGGATGTTTGTTACTCTTTCACGTAAAAACTACTGAACGGATCTGAATGAAATTTGGCATCGAGATAGATTATAGTCTGGAATAGCGAATAGGCTACCTTATATCGCGATAAACACTCGGGCGTAGCCGCGGGCAACAGCTAGTCGTGTAATATTTTTAATGTATTGCATACCCTTTGTTACCAAACCTTACACAACTTCGAATCCACACCACTCGGCACGGTGATCCCTTTAAGCACTAGACTATACGTGCAGTTTAGTTAAACAAGAGTGAACTAACTAACACCTAACTGAAGAGTCCAATCAAGTTGAACTAATTCCCAGAATTACTACCCTTCACCGCAAGTTAAACTATGTTTAACATCTCTACTAGTTACTAGTTGACTATCTTAATTTGCTATTTGACTAGTAAAATGAAGAAACACCCCAAATTTGTTATTTTTAGACAATTTAAAAATTGACTGCCTTGGTGGTCCAGTGATCGCAGTATGCGCTTACTGTGCACGAGGTCGTGGCACCCAAACAGTTATTCTGAGTCTGGGTGTAATTTGTGTCCGTTAATTGTATATTTGTAAGGTCCCCCGCGACACAGAGCTTGTTCTCTAGTGCGGGAGTTGTCTTTAAAAACGATGAAAAAAAAATCACGATGTAATTTTTTTTTATTTATATATCTACTACCAATGTGGCAAACAAGCATACGGCCCACCTGATGGTAAGCAGTTACCGTAGCCTATGAACGTTTGCAACACCAGGGGTGTCACTCACGCGTTGCCGACCCTTTAAAAACCTTATCCTAGCAGAATATCAGCGATGCAGCGTCTGTGAAGTTGCAATTAATCGCTGAGCTAGGTCCTGTTTTGTCTTGTAACCATTATATATATATTTTAGATTACTGTATTAAGATGTAAAGACAAAATAAATATTTTTTCTTTCTTTCTTTCTTGAAAAACCCCATGCTGTAGTATAAGTTGATTTAATTGTGTAGTTTGTGTAGTAAGTGTGTGCGTTTCCTTTAAACACAGATGCACTTTCTGTTTCTTTACTCTCATAGTCCGATGGGACGGCAATCCGACACGATCAAAGAGAGATCAGGTACAGAACCAACGGCTTTACGTGCTATCCGAGACACACCATCTACGGACCTATTACAGATATATTATCTAGAACACTTAGCTACGAGCTTCCAGTAAATTCATGTTAGTAAATAACACAAGAATAGCCACAAGAATGTCATTTAATTTTCAGATAACCGCATGTAAGCCGCCTCTAACATGTATAAGTACATGCTCATACATTCAAGCTCGATACACGCCTAGTCGAATCATAATCGAGTATCGATTTACCGTTCCATATTTCACTCGAGCAACGATAATTTTCCCCGCAGTTTCCTTTACCTCATATTAAAATTAAGCGAACAATTTATTGTTCTCATTTATAATACAATTATTTACCTTTCTGAGGCATTATCGATAAATTTATTTGTTCACACAGCTGTTTAATTAATATTCTTTTGTTTCTTATAAGATGTTTTTATTTTCATGACAATTAAAAATAATGTTTCAAGAAATCATATGATATTTTTATACTACTGAGAGTTACTTATACTGAGAGTAAGCAGTTACCGTAACCTATGGACGCTTGTAAAACTTATTTCATGGGCAATTCGTAAGATAGGAAAATTATTTGCATAGGAACGCAATTACACCTGTGTAGTTTTTTGGCTAAGGTCTTCTGTAAGGTGGAGATCATGTTTGCTAGTTTTTATGGTGCCCTATTACTCTTTAAGTCTTTAAGTAATAATTCTGCTAAGTTGAAATGGAGATGGACTGGGCACATTTATAGAATTCGTCAAGTGGACTATAGTCGTTATACAGTGGGCGACTGAGGAATGGCGTCATTGTCGCGGTAGGAATCCAAAATGGTCGTCAGATAAAGTATTTTCTGCTATTACAAACTTTTACTACTGCTCAATTTGAACAAGTTTCAGTATCAAATAATAAATAAACTCTTGAATCGAAGAAAAATAAAGTTATTTTTCAGTTGCGGGTATTACAACCTTGACCTAATAGTTGATGTATCAATGGAATCAATAAATTTAAGTTTGACTTGATGTTATTTGTATGGCGATAGAATAACAGTCGAGCGCAGTAGGAAAATTTAGCTGACATCATCTTTCTGGCTAATTCATAATTTATACACCGCACAATATGCGCCCACTAGTCAGGCGATCATACTGCTCAACTCCTTAGTCGCTCGGCATCCAGAGACTGACATATTCTGTATTAAACTGTCATGTTTTGTAAACACATGTCAATTTTTCATAACATTCTAATAATAAGAATTTGTATAAATTTAAATTATGTATATATTTTATGAAAATGTTATGGCTAACTACGCATATTGGGAAACTGTAAGTGTAGTGAGCAAATGAATGTGAATAAATAAATAAATGACCTTCATAAGTTTTACTTTGTAACTTAAATCAATAAATGAATTTTGAGTTTGAGTTTGGACATTGGCGGTGTTAACACCCCCATGCCTCGAAAAGCAGTCGACGTAAAATCGTTGGTCCTACGCCTGATCTCTCTTTCTCTTATTCTCTCTCTCTTTCTCTTCTATTTAAATAAACAAGCATGCCTGATATCTCTGAATGGACCGATCACAGAAATTAAGCTTGCTTAGTTCCCACCTAAGTGTAACAAAATAGATATATTATGTAAACCTTTTCTTTAAATACATTAACACTTTATATGTAAGTATATACATACATATATTATACTTAGTCAAAGTTAGATCAGTACGTAGGTATGACCAAGTTTCAAGGTAGGCCATGTTTGTGTTAGGAACAGAAGGTAGGCGAATTTCCAAGGATACTCGCGTTCACGGTCACCTTGTTATTCTATTGTTACCTTGTAATTCATATAATGTTTCAATATTTATGTAATATTATATTATTTATCATCATCATCATCATCACAACCCATAAACGTCCCACTGCTGGACACGGGTCTCCTCCATATACTTGGAGGGATATTAGCCTACTATACCACGCTGGCCAGTTTTATTTCGAGTCTTCCCTCTCTTGCAGTGGATATTGTCTGCCTGACTTACCTACTCCCTTAGTCGACTCTTACGACACCCTCGGAATGGAATGGGGTGCTGACATTTGTATTATTAATCCGTCACCACACAGACCACGGATATTATTTATTAGGTATCTGGATATTATGTTATCTAAACTAATATTATTAAGAGAAAGGATTATTTTTTTTGTGTGTGTTTATTTATTACGATTTAACTCAAAAACTATTCGACCGATTTTATTTTTATTAATTTTTATACAGATATCATAGTCCCCTTTGTTTCATAAAACATTGTAGTTAAAGTTCGAACCCGGGACCATTAAAAAAAAAAAAACCGGCACTTGATGTCGCAATGGCGGAGTAACGCTATCTATACGAGTTTTGGGCAGTAGGTTTTCTATTTACCATTATGTATTACCGTTACCATTTTAATATTGCCTTTTCTTATCTAATGCGAGCCTCTTACATGCAATATCCTACTGCTGCATGGGTGTCTTCTCCTCTATCAAGATAGCTGAGAGGGATTAGTCAAATTCATTTATTCATTTAGGTCAAATACATGATACTTATGAACGTCATAAAAACAAATGCCAGCATACTTTTTTTCCTACGGCCAATTCGCTGACTAGGGTTGGGCCCCGAGAAGAATTGGCAAGAAACTCGAGCTACTCTTTTTAATTGCCAGAGTATAACATTTACAATTTGGTATGAGTTACAATATTAGTGTTAACAAAAAGGGACGGAACCCAATATACCATACAAAATTAAATTTAAGTAAAAAAAAATTTAATAAGGAAACAATGAAGGGAAAAAAATGAATTTAGTGTTCCACTGTATGGCAATGAGGGATTATGAATTATCAACACACGCTAGTCTAATCCGGTTTGGTGGTTTCCTCACGATGTTTTACTTTGATAAATTATCAAGTATCTATTTAGATTAAGCATCTATTACATTGAAATTTTATTTACAATCAATCATTAATAACATAATTACTTCTATAACTCCCTCGATAAGAATTACCTCATGAAAGGCCTCTTTTCTTTAATATTTCTCTTATTTGTCAAAATACATTGATTGATCTGTTTACTTCAATATAGCCGGTCGTGTTAGAACGATTCCTTTAGAATTGTCAACTAAAAGATATTTGGCCTTGTAATTTTTTTCGTATGTGTAAATATACTATATATAATATCTTTTTGATTCATTGGATTTTTCCAAATATTTACAATTGTATTTGAGTCATTTTGTTTGTATTATTGTATACTTAACATGACTGACAATATCACACTTGACTGAATGGAAGTAGCATGTAGAAAATCTAGGTAGCTATATAAGGTAATTTATTTAGGAACTTATAGCTAAGCGTGTATCGATAGGTTTAATAAGCTTTTTTTTTCGGGACAATCTCACCCACATGCCCACCGCTCTGTATCCTGTGAGCCAGGATTAACAGCGGAGTAACCAACTGATACACCGAGTTTTGACACTCGTGCGTCCCGCGAACAACTAAACCTAGTCTTGGACCCCGCAACGAATTTAATCAGAAGTAAATAGGAGGAGAGGAAGAGTTAAAAGAAAAGTTTCCACTTCTCGCCATAGCAAAGTGGGAGACAAAATAAATCTGTATAGGTTTGTAATAGGTGTCACTCACGCGTTGCCGACCCTTTAAAAACCTTATATCTCCTATCTTGAAGAAACCCATGCTATAGTCTCTTGGGAAAACCTCGGCATGGAGCTCATTCCACAGCCTAATCGTACGTGGTAAGAAATTCCTCTGGAATTCTACGGTACGGCATATTAAATTTAGCTTACAAAATTGTATCGGATTTTCTATAAGGGTATTGTAAATGGGTTTAAATAAATAAAATTTCCTACCACGCACGATGAGGTTGTGGAATGAGCTCTCTGCCGAGGTTTTCCCCAGAGAGTATAGCATGGGGTTCTTCAAGAAAGCAGTTATAAGGTTTTTACAGGGTTGACAACGAGTGAGTGATACCCCTGGTTTTGCAAGCATCCATGGGCTACGGTAACTGCTTAACATCAGGCAGACCGTATGCTTATTTGCTTCCTGGGAAGTATAAAAAAAACTATACCACGTAACTGCTAAAAAACTTTTATAAAAACAAACACAATAGCAGATCAATTACGTTCGCAATACGAACAGATTGCGGACACGTCTCGCGGACATCAGTCCGAATGATCGATGTCTCAATAACACGGTGAATCTGCGTTATTACTCAACATATTACCTTAATCAATCACAGCTGACGAACGAATGTAGCCGGAGACTAGACAGATCGTAAGATAACAGCTTTTTAAATGTTCTTTTTACTTAGAAGCTTTATGTTATTTTTTCTATAGACAACTCTCATACTTGGGCTACAAACCTTGTGTCACGGGGAACTTTGCAGATATACAATTTCCCATCCCGGGATGACTCCCATCCCGCGCATGTTAAAGGGACTAAACGCGCTACTAGAGTCAAGTCTGTTTGCTGATGAATGGAAGATGAGTTTGTCCGGCATGCATGAGGTTTTGTGAGATGACAGAGTGAAACGTGAAATTCACTTTTGTATTTATAATATACTAGCTGTTGCCCGCGGCCCTGCCCGCGGCCCTGCCCGCGTGGATATTGGTAATCGCCACAAAAAGTATTTCATCTAGATCTGTTCAGTAGTTTTTACGTGACAGTGTAACAAACATGCATATATTGGTACTATCCATCCTCACAATCCTACATTTATAATATTAGTAGGATAGGATAGAAAGTAAAGAAGTATCATAAATATGACTTACCCACCTTCACCATTTTATTTCAAATAACAATATGTAAGTATCTTCTTATATTTAAAACAAACAAAGTAGAAGATGTCCGAATAGAACAAATTTAGTATAAAACTACGCGAACTCTCAAAGATCAATACAAAATAACATCATGTATTTATAGTTTTGATGTATTACAAAACTTTCGTACGGTTTCTTGGCAACCTATTGAGACTATCGAAGGATTGTAGGTTTTGCTATATTTGTATCTAGTAGTTGCTCGCGATTTCACCCGCGTTAATGTTGTTTCTCGCGATAAATAGTACTCCTTGAAAGGGCAAATCCTGCCAAGGATACCATTTATCTGCTTCCCGATTTTTTTTTTATACTACCTAAAAATAAAACAAGCATACGGCCCGCCTGATGTTAAGCAGTTACCGTAGCCTATGGATGCTTGCAACATCATATCACTCGCGCGTTGCCAACCCTGTAAAAACCTTATAACTTTTCATTTCTTGAAGAACCCCATTTAGATAACGTATCTAAATTCTCTTTCGTAGTTAAAGGCAAAGACAGACAGATAGACATACTAGCTGTTGCCTGTGGCTTTGTCTGTGTGTATAACCTCATTTTAACGGTGATTTTAACCGTATATTTTTCTGGTTTAAAAACTTGCCTATGGGCTATTTCAGAGTAAAAATTATTCATCCAGATCCATTTTAGCCATCCTGGTATGAAGGAGTATAGGATCCATCCATCCATATAAACTTTGGCATTTCTAATATTAGTAAGATATTATCTACCTGGTCAATATAAATTTTGATAAATCATCACGATTTAGATTCCTTTTACTTTTTATTGGAGATACTTAATCAAAAGTTAAAGTAGTCTTCAGTTGGATTAGCTATTCAGTGTTTAATTTGGCCGCCATTTTGCAAGCTCGTTACTGTTACTTGTATTACTTTTCTCTGGAACGACAAGATGGCGGATTGTTTTAACCCTTTACCTAAGAAAATATAAAAGCCTTTTGTCTCAATACAGAAATAGTGTTTTTTATACTATTTGGGTGCAAACAAGCATATGGCCAGCCTGATTTTAAGCAATTACCGTAGCCTATGGACGCTTGCAATACTAGAGGTATCACCAGGGCTGTAAGATGGAGTATTCCTGGGATAGGAGTACATTTCTTTCAAAACGCATCCCTAAATGAACGCTGGAGACCTGTACTTACAGGAACACAACTACACCCCTGTGCATAGGGCTTGCTCGCTAGTATGGTGCCCTACCTCTCTAAAACCTACCTAAGAGAAGTAGGGTATTATATAAGCGAGGAAGCTTAACTGGGGAAGTTGTGATCCTGTCCGAGAATACAGGTCACCAGTTCTTGATTCATAAATGTTTGTTCCGAGTCTGGTTGTAATTTGTGTCCGTGAATTGTATTTTTGTAAAGTAACCGACGCCGCGACGTAGCTCAAAGTATTGCTTCCATTAAGTGTCAATGGACCGGGCACATAGCTCGCAGAACTGATGGCCGCTGGGCTGAAAGGTTCTAGAGTGGCGACCACGAAATGGAAGACGAAGCGTGGACAGGCCTCCAACAAGGTGGAGCGACGACCTGGTAAAAGATGCGGGTAATCGATGGACAAGGTCTGCTCAGGATCGAGAGCTGTGGAAATCTTTGGGGGAGGCCTATGTTCAGCAGTGGACCGTCTTTTGGCTGAGATGATGATGATGATGAAAGTCCCCCGCAACACAGGGCCTATGCAAGAGTTGTCAAAAGGGAAAAATCTCCTTTTCTAGAGAACATGCCTTGTCATGTAGGACTTAACAAATACACCTACAATACACGCAGAAACAGAGTTCCAGGCTCGGAACAAATTGCTATTGTGGTTCACAAAATATTTGTCCTGCCCATGTGGTAATTGAACCCACAATACTCTGCTTGTTACTGGCGATTACGTTAACCACTGCACCATACGTATAGTTAAACGCCGACAATATAAGTACATGGCGCGAAAAGAAATAACATAATAATAATTTGTTTGTTATTTGTTCGCGTGGGGAAGAAATAAACTTTTAATAGAGTTATGTGACATGTTCTGATGATGTTTTGTTTAACTAGAATCATTTTCCAGAACTTTCATTTTCGACGAAAACGAGTCACCAGTGGCGACCACTGGTGGCGACAAACAGTTTACAAGATTGTCATTGCAAGTGTCCATAGGCTACGGTAACTGCTTAACATCAGGCGGGCCGTATGTGTGTTTGCCACCCAAATAGTATAAAACTACTTTCTGTGTTTAGACAAAAGGCCTTTATTTTTTGTTAGGTAAAGGATTAAAACAATCCGCCATCTTGTCGTTCAAGAGAAAAGTAATACAGTCACAGTTACTGAGCTTGCAAAATGCATGCATGCTTGTTTACCACCTAAGGAGTTAAAACAGCGAATTGGACGTAGGAAAAAAGTATGCTGGCATTGGTTTTATGACGTTCATAGGTATCATGTATTTGATCTTTATAAATGAATAAATGAGTTTGACTTGACTTGATTTGAACAAAAACAAACTGACCTGAAATTCAATTAACTCTAACATTGCTATTTTATTTACAAAGCGAGTGAAGCCGCTTACTCTGCTAGTCCATACTAATATTATAAATGCTAAAGTAAATTTGATTGTTGGTTTGTTTATTACTTTTTAACGACTAAACAGCTGAATGTTTTAATTAAATTCGTCATGGAGGTCTGATATTCTGGGGACGGAAATAGAGTACCTAGTATAGGCAGCCAAAATTTAGAACGTTGTTAGCTACACTAGTATTAAAACACGGTAGGACTTATTAACAATTAAAACATTTTTACATTTAGGACATTATAGGAATTGGACATTTTGAAACCGTTGGACATTTTGAGATTTGACATTCTGAACCTGAACTAAATTATTTTATAATTAAGATCTATATTGTTCGTAAATAACTTATTATCTGAATAAATATTTATTATCTATTATATTTTAGCGACCGGGATTTGCTAAAAACTTGGACCTTCCATGTTAAAATTACCCAGAATCGACGTTCATGCATGATAATGAATGTAAAGGAGGCGAAGGAAGTATGTTTGGATCAAAGCAATTGGTACCATAGTCTCTGTTTACCGCACTGCAGACGGGCGTGATGATATGTATGCATGTACTAGGGGTCGCCCGCGACTTCGTCCGCGTGGTAATTTGGAATATTTTCCCCGATTTTGCAACATACCTCACTACTGCTCCACTCCTATTGATCATATAGATTGATGTTCTATAGCCTATAGCCTTCCTGGATAAATGCACTATTCAACAAAAAAAGATATTTTCTAATCGAACCAGTACTTTCTGAGATTAGCGCGTTCAACCGAACAAACAAACAAACGAATTCTTCAGCTTTATTATATCAAGTAGGTATAGATTACATTTTATTATTATTTTTATCGCAATAACCAAAAACCACGTAGCTGGAACCAAGAGCAACAGCTAGTTCTCTACAAATCCCTCAGAGTAGGATTAAATCTTATTAAAGTTCATTTTGTACGTAGGTACGTATATAAATAGGTCGCGGTGTGCGCGTTCCCAGTACTCTATTAATATGTTTGCAGCTTGAGTTAATTACTTTACGTAATATGTTATTCACATGTTGAAAAGTTATTTGAAGATAAGAATTTTATAGAGCAGCTTTTTAGAGGTAGAGAAAGTGCCAAAAGAAACAGGAAGGTGAGTTGTTTTTGGCCTGCAAAAGTAGCTCTGTTTGTTTGTTATCTTTTAATCGGATGAACGGATCTCAACGAAATTTGACAAACTGATACATGGTATCCTGAGTAAGGACAGGGTACCATCTATCTCTTTATCTTTTTACCGGGATAACCGTCATCGTGAGCGGCGCAAATATAGATTACTAGCTGTTGCCCGCGGCTCCACCCGCGTGTATGGCGGTTATCGCTGTAAAAAATAGCCTATGTGTTATTCCAGACCATAATCTATCTCTGTGCCAAATTGCCATTCAGTAGTTTTTACGTGAAAGAGTAAAAAATATTCATCCATCCATCCATACTAACAAACTGTCGAGTTTATAATATTAGTAGGATAATCTGTAATATTTTATCCTAAAAATATTACGGAGCCGTGAGCAACAACTAGTAATTATACTACCAGGCGAACATATAATTAAGGAGATCGCTAACAACACAGAAAATCTCACCGAACATACTGATGCAGCCAGACGCTGAATTTAGTTGATTGGGGATTGAAAGAGAACAAAATGCAGTTAGTGAGTGCTCGACAAGCACAACCGCTAACCAACTAGAAACCGGATTATCCTTACTGACTTCACAGCAGAAATACGCTTTGAATTTGATTGTACCGTTTGATAGCAACAGACGAATTCTGATTTTGTGTTATATACTTACATTTTATATTATAAGCGGTGTTGGCGGAAGAGGTACGAGTTCGATCTCGGGTGGCACCAATGTGAATTTCACTTTGTAGAATTTATATGTACTAATCAAATGATTCACCAACTGCTAACGGTAAAGGAAAACATCGTGAGAAAACCCACATGTCTTAGAAGAAATTCTAAAGACATGATTCTCTGATCGTCTGATTTACCAAACCGCATTAGGCCAGCGGGCCTGAACTCTCTCTCTCTCTCTCTCTCTTGATGGAGGAGAGGAAACCAGCGCCCAAAAGTGGGACATATATAACTTGCATTTATTATATTTACATTTTATACTGATAGCAACACTACCGCGTATAGTTTTGATAAGATTCATAAAGTAAAGTGCGAAAATGGCACTTATAAAAATATCATCATCATTTCAACCCATAAACGTCCCACTAATATAATATATTTCACACAAATTTATACATATAAGATATTTACATGAATAGAAATAAAAATAAAAAGTAACAACCTAAACTACTTACAAACAAACAGATATTGTATTTAAATAAAATATCTGATTGACGTCGCAGTTCTGATGAAACTGTCACTTTCAAAAAGTAAGATTTAAATGTACATTTTAATTTAAAGCTCATTTTACAAAAGCACCAGTAGCTTTGCCTTTCTATTATATACTACACATGATACAAATATGTATTATCATCAAGAATACGTTTATTCATAATATTAATATAATCATAATCACTTTGTTTAAAACAGGTAGACACAACAACAACGAGAAAAAGTAAGAAGTCAGCTAATTTTGCCTACTGCCAGATTTGCTGACTGAGCAGGCAGAGAAACAGCCTAAGCAAAGAACTGACAAAAAACTCAGGCTACTCAGCAGGCAAACAACTTTTACCTTACAATTCTTTTTTAACTTATTTCGTTTTATGAAAGTATACAAAAAATGTCTTTCAATTTTGATACGCAAACAAGGGCGACAGTTTTACAATGTTTATCGGAAGAATGGGTAAAAATAAATCGAGATAAGCCTGCGGTCTCTTGCCAAAAATATTGTGTAATTTTTTGTATATCCTGAAGAGTGTTGGGATCTCAACAAGTTTTTGAAATAGGACCGTAATAGTCATAGCAATTTTCCTTTATTTATTTTTTTAGAACCCTTCATACTTTCTGAGGCCCTGGTATCTAGATGTAATTGCGATATAATTTTAACCCTACGTAAAAAGAAGCGTGTTATGAATTTGCGCCTCTCTCCTCTGTGTGTGTCTGCCTGAGGCATTATAACTTCTATATGGATAGGCCAATTTTATCAAATGTATCTAGTTATTTTAGTTAAATCTTCTGTAAGGTTAGGGTCCTTCATCCGTCAGACTTGAACTTGTAATAAATATATTTTCGGAATAAAAACTATCTATACTAATATTATAAAGCTGAAGAGTTTGTTTGTTTGGTTGAACGCGCTAATCTCAGAAAGTACTGGTTCGATTTAAAAATTATTTTTTTGTTCTTTTTTTATATAGCCTATAGCCTTTCTGGATAAATGCACTATGCATTTATTCAGAAAGGCTATAGGCTATATAACATCACGCTATGATCAATAGGAGCGGAGCAGTAGTGAGATATGTTGCAAAATCGGGCCAAATATTCCAAATTACCACGCGGACGAAGTCGCGGGCGACCGGGCGAGTTATACATATAGCCAAAAATAGGCAGCAAACTGCTTTATAACCTAGCACTGATTACTTCCATACATTTACATGTCAAACAAGGCAGTTTTCCAATAAATCACGAACGACAAGCTATTGCCTAACAACATAAATTTTGAATGACCGAGTCTCGAGAGAGAGAGACAAAATCGCGTTACATTTTTCCTCTATTTTTAGTCCACCACATTTGTTTCTCTATGATGGACATGGACATTTTTGTACTAAAGATTTTTACGGCTACAGATAAGCGGGAAACCTATTCTGGCATATTGTATGCATGAGATTTGACGAAACTTTTTTGTGTCTTTTTAACCGACTGCAAAAACGAGGAGGTTATCATTTTTTTTTTAATACTATTTCCTCGTAAGTGGTAAACATGCATACTGCCAACCTGATGGTAAGCAGTTACCGTAGCCTAGGACGTTTGCAATACTAGAGGTATCACTTGCGTGTTGCTGACCCAAAAACGATAACATCAGGATTTATGCTATATATTAACTGCACGTGGCTTGTTGTGGGATCGATCCCCACACGGGACAAAAAAAAATGTGATCCGTAAATGGTTGTCCTGAGTCTGGGTGTACTTTGTGTTCGTCAATTTTATGTTTTTTGGAGTCTCATATCCATGGGATAGGAAATCTTTTCGTTTAAAATGCATCCCTAAATGACCACTACCTACACTCCAACATGAACACAACTACACCACTGTGTATAGTCATATAACTGTGGTATCCTGTAAGGGGGAGGTCCTTCCCTAGTCGAGCTCGCTGACTTGTATGGTGCCCTATCTCTCTTAAAGCGGGGATATATCTATCTACTCATATGGTATGCAGAAGTTTTCACGAAAGGTTTTTCTGTATAATCCGGCTATCATTCGATTTACCGTTATATAACATTGTAAGGAAACTTGCTGACTTGTTACAAAGTTTACAAACTAGAAGAAATCTGTTTGCCAACTGTAATAGGACAGGTTACGTGAAGGTAAACATAGATAGTGGTATGTATAAAGCATAGCATAGATCCTACTAATATGATAAATGCGAAAGTTTGTAAGTATGGGTGGATGGATGTTTGTTACTCTTTCACGTAAAAAATAACACATAGGCTACTTTTTACAGCGATAACCGACATCCACGCGGGCGGAGCCGGCAACAGCTAGTAGATTATAATTTAACAAGATCGGAGAAAGTATTGCTATCTCTTACAACTTCAAAAAATGTCATAACACAGAAAGAAACAACATTAGTTGCCATACTCGATCGATGACAGATTGGTAGTTTGCATATATTGCGTAACGCTGTTATTATATTAGTAACTGTTTATGTTTAGGCAGGCTGTATGCTTATTTTCCACGATTGTAACTGAGCACTGTCTCCCAAAATACAGGCCTTAGCCTAGTTTGGGAACCAGTACCAGTACCTTTAGCCAACCATGATTGTATGCCATAGCCTAAGTCTTCAAAGTGTAATTCGTTTTGAGTCAAATAAACATTTATTATTATTATTATTTTTACCTAAGTAGTAAAAATAAATATCAGTGAAAAACTGTCTCTTACCCTTTAGGTATTGCTGTCAAATAATGCTCAGTCTAAAAATTGTAGGCAACAGGCTCGACCCTAATTACACGGGATCTTAGATAGTGGGCAAAACATGGGTATCATATCATGCACCTCTTCCCACCTATCTGGAAAATCGTAATGCTATTTATTTTGTACTCACCAATCCTTTACCTTTTATAAAACTTTAAAACTCGCCTCCCTCTCTAATAGAGCCGCTACTTTTAAATTCAACTCACTATAACATTTAAATATTCTTTTAGAATCAATTTGAAACCAACACCGAACGTACGGACAGCAGAGAAATAATAAATGTCTTAATAAATAATTCTTGTAGCGTTAGCAAAGAACTGGAAAATACTAGAACAGACATCCGGAAAAAAAAATACGGTCGTAGAACTGCACGTCAGAAGTAAAAACTTTTTGGCATCACAAACTTATAAAAAGTGACAAGTTTTGATAAATTGAAAACAAATTTTGAAATTATATGTAATTTTTTTATGTATATTAAAAGATGTCACCTGATGTACTTTGGCTGTATTTTTTCAATAAATGAAAAACTTTTGTATTTCTAATTTAAGGCGAAGTATCCTTGCGATAGGAAAACGTTTAGTTAAAAAGACATCCCTAAATGAACTCTGAAAACTTGTACTCACACACTGGAACACAATTACACCGCTGTATGTAGTCATTTGGGCTCCATACTAGTGTGCAAGCCCGACTAAGGTCTTTACCCAGTCGGGCTTGCTCACTAGTATGGAGCCTTACCTCTACATCCAGAAATTGCCAAATCTTACTGCAAAACGTAGGCGATAACGTTGTTCCGTTGTCAGCTCTAGAAATAATAACTCAGCTAGAGTCATTGGGGAATCTAGACCGGCAGTGTATCTGCAATTTAGTGAAGTACAGACAGCAGAATAGATTTATAGCGTATTACTTTAATCTGATGATTGCGGCTTAAGTGAACGTACGTACTTTCGAGCTCAATATTTTATCCTTTCTTTTTATTCATGCGGTTTCATCTCGATAAGTGGCAATTCGATTTCTTTAAAATAGAGTATTATTATCGAAGCTCTTGGATATATATTTGGGAAAATGGTTTTGGTATATTTTTTGAAATTTTATCAAATAAATATCGTAAAAGTCAATAAATATTTTTATAGTTCTACATCAATATTATTAAGAGGTAAAGTTTGAAAGCTTATATGTGATCTCTTCTAAACTACTGATTCTATTCCGAAAGTTCTTTAAGTAGAAGCTTCATGATCATGGAGTGCTATATACTACTTTTTATCCACACGTGGTGTGTGGATTACCTTACCCGTGATATGAGTGAAGCGGCGAGCGGAAGCTAGGTTATAATAAATGTTGTATTTTTAAAAATATTATTCAGCTAACCCTTTTGGCATATAAGAAGGAGGCCATCATATATTTAGAACTATTATTAACTTTTACAAGAAAAAACCGACTTCAAATACTAAAGAGTTTCCTCAATTCTTCATGGAACCCATCATCAGATCTAGCTTTGATAAAAATGGGACCAAACTGGAAGTTACATCTTTTTAAAAAAGTTTTTTTTTCCAAATCTGTTCTGTTGTTGTAATAAATGAAGAATTTTAACCGCCTGCAAAAAAGAGGACAGAACGTCCTCTTTTTTGCAGTCGGTTAAAAAACAAAACAACTTTTGGTTATAAAGTTAGGTATATAAAACCAGTGTGGTATCGTAGGTTAATATCCCTCCAAATATATGGAGGAGACCCGTGCCCAGCAGTGGGACGTTTATGGGTTGAGATGATTTTACAAAACCTAACTTAAATACCATTATTGCGATAATAGACAACCGGTCTAAGTCATGTAATATTTTATAGGTTTAATATTTTATATACCTACCATAGAAGTCATAAAAAAAATTTAGTTAAAGTTTATAGCGTAACCAAAAAGCAAAAACAACAAACTTTTGCGTCTAAGTAAGTTTATTATGCCTGCCAAACATGTGGTCTGAATGGCCTTGAATGTTTAGTAGTATAAATAACTTATGGATATTTATTGCTTACAACGAAATAATAAACATTTATTTATTTAATGCATCTGCTCACTACACTTACAGTTAACTTTTATATTAAAGGATGATTCACGGTATACCAGGCCGGGCACGGACACGCATGAATTACGCTCGACCATACCCCGGCCAGGACGTATTCTTTTCTTTTTTTTGAACAACTCCCGCACTATGGAACAATCCTTTTGTCGCAGATGAATTTACAGACATACAATTTACGAGTATAAATAACACGCAGAAATGTATGAATCACACAAAGTATCCCGCGTCGGAGTCGAATCCACGACCTCCGACTTAGCAATCATTAACTACTACACCAACAGAGCCTCGAGACAAGTGGCATAAGCGATAGTCGAACGAAAAGTCAAAAAATAAAATGTATGGAATTTGACGTAAGTTTACGACATTAAATCGTAGACTCACGTCAAATTCCATACATTTTATTTTTTGACTTTTCGATTCGACTATCGCTTATGCCACTTGTCTAGAGGCTCTGTTGGTGTAGTAGTTAATGATTGCTAAGTAACATTAGTATTAACTCAGGTCAGTCAGTATAATTAGCACATTATTATTTATACTACTTTTATTTATCATGCTGTCGGTACCAAATTGGCTCATTGCCCGAGTGATCTGTCTGTTTGAATAGAACATGGCGGACGGACGGACGGTCGAACGGACGTGAAGCGTACACATAGAACATTGTTGCTTGTCGTGTGAGCGTATGAGTCATGAGTATGAGTCAATTACAATGGTCCGTATGAGAGGTGTGTGACATTCAGTGTCACGTTGAAATCTGATTAGCATTTGAATAGTGTAAGGATACTTTGTACGGGGTGTTGTTGGAAATGAGTTCTTAACTCGGCTAACAGTGCTACACTGTTAGCCGTACAAACGTTTATTCTTTAGAAAAAATGAGAAAACACAGGTTTACAGAGAAAACAACAGGATAAACGGTACATTTTACGAAGTAAGCTCCTCATCGCGATCGCCGGGCTTAAATTGGTGCAAGATGCTCGGGCGAGGTAAGCTCCTCATTGCGATCGCCGCGCTTAAATTGGCGCAAGGCGCGCAGGCGAGGTATGCTCCTCATCGCGATCGCCGCGCTTAAATTGGCGCAAGGCACGCGGGCGAGGTAAGCTCCTCATCGCGATCGCCGCGCTTATATTGGCGCAAGGCGCGCAGGCGAGGTAAGCTCCTCATCGCGATCGCCGCGCTTAAATTGGCGCAAGGCGCGCAGGCGAGGTATGCTCCTCATCGCGATCGCCGCGCTTAAATTGGCGCAAGGCACGCGGGCGAGGTAAGCTCCTCATCGCGATCGCCGCGCTTATATTGGCGCAAGGCGTTTGGGCGAGGTAAGCTCCTCATCGCGATTGCCGCGCTTAAATTGGCGCAAGGCGCGCGGGCGAGGTAAGCTCCTCATCGCGATCGCCGCGCTTAAATTGGCGCAAGGCGCACGGGTAAGGTAAGCTCCTCATTGCGATCGCCGCGCTTAAATTGGCGCAAGGCGCGCAGGCGAGGTAAGCTCCTCATCGCGATTGCCGCGCTTAAATTGGTGCAAGGCGCGCGGGCGAGGTAAGCTCCTCATCGCGATCGCCGCGCTTAAATTGGCGCAAGGCGCACGGTTAAGGTAAGCTCCTCATTGCGATCGCCGCGCTTAAATTGGCGCAAGGCGCGCAGGCGAGGTAAGCTCCTCATCGCGATTGCCGCGCTTAAATTGGCGCAAGGCGCTTGGGTGAGGTAAGCTCCTCATCGCGATCGCCGCGCTTAAATTGGCGCAAGGCGTGCGGTCGAGGTAAGCTCCTCATCGCGATCGCCGCGCTTAAATTGGCGCAAGGCGCGCGGGCGAGGTAAGCTCCTCATCGCGATCGCCGCGCTTAAATTGGCGCAAGGCGCACGGGTAGGGTAAGCTCCTCATTGCGATCGCCGCGCTTAAATTGGCGCAAGGCGCGCAGGCGAGGTAAGCTCCTCATCGCGATTGCCGCGCTTAAATTGGTGCAAGGCGCGCGGGCGAGGTAAGCTCCTCATCGCGATCGCCGCGCTTAAATTGGCGCAAGCCGCACGGGTAAGGTAAGCTCCTCATTGCGATCGCCGCGCTTAAATTGGCGCAAGGCGCGCAGGCGAGGTAAGCTCCTTATCGCGATCGCCGCGCTTAAATTGGCGCAAGGCGCACGGGTAAGGTAAGCTCCTCATTGCGATCGCCGCGCTTAAATTGGCGCAAGGCGCGCAGGCGAGGTAAGCTCCTCATCGCGATTGCCGCGCTTAAATTGGCGCAAGGCGCGCAGGCGAGGTAAGCTCCTCATCGCGATCGCCGCGCTTAAATTGGCGCAAGGCGCGCAGGCGAGGTAAGCTCCTCATCGCGATTGCCGCGCTTAAATTGGTGCAAGGCGCGCGGACGAGGTAAGCTCCTCATCGCGATCGCCGCGCTTAAAGGCACGCTAAAGCACAATTTGAGCGTCCTACAATAATATCTTTGAAGTATTGTAATTAATCTTTTAGTATTTAATAATATAAGACGTATATACTCAAGTCTTGTACATTCTTTCTTCAACGTTCAGTCTAATCTTCTTTGGAACGCGCTCTCTTGAAATTTGGATGTCCAAAAACCGTTTCAGTTTAGTAAAAAACGTAAAAAGTAGTTTGTCTCTGCATCACCCAAAGGTTGACTGGTAGAGAATCCGCCATTGTACCATTATATAGTGCAAGAAATTTAAATAAATAAGATGTGACTAGCTCGACATTACAGAACCGCATTTCATTTGTATAGTGTGTTGTGTGTGTATGTGTGTGTGTATGCGTGTGTGTTTGTTGTCTACATTAATAAACTACTTTGTTTCTACTCATAAGACAGAAGAGATTATTTTATATACAAAAAGCCTGTTTCTTATAACATTTATAACACAGAGGAAGAAGGAAGAAAGAATACTATTTTGATTGGTTACACTATTACATGCATAACAAATAAATAACCCGTTCGCTTCCATATAAAAGAACACACCGTAATAAAATTTTGTTCGAGATCCCGTACTATTCCACAATCACGTTTAACGGGATTGCAATCTAGACCGATAATGAAACGTACTGAAAAATGCAAAAGAAGCTTAATTTGTCACGTTGAATCGTAATTGAGTTATTTGCTTCGATAATTGCATTCGTGCAGAAATGTAGCTCTCTTTAAACCTTTTTTATTTGCAGAAACGTATTGTTACCAGCACGTGCCTGTACAGACACCATAACATTCTTACAGAAAGGTAGGGTACCATTTATGAGAGCAAGCCCGCCTGGGGAAGAGCCTCTACCTGACAGTTTACAGATAACTGAGTGAGAATAGGACTCCTGTGCTCATTTATGGGCACAGGAGTCCTATTCATTTTTTAACTATTCGATTTTTTTTTTTCAGTATACAAATCTATGGTGTTGGTAGAAGTAGAGTCGAAAGTCAACCGCGCAAGTAATGATCGTGGTATTGCAAGCGTCCGTAGGTTACGGTAACTGCTTACTTCTCAGTACGCTTGTTTCTCACCTATATCTAAGATTGTTAGTTAGTACAGTAGCTTTCCATTTACAGAGTAATAGTAGCTCTGGTGGTGCAAGAGTTCATAGACTACGAAAAATATTCACTATCATACGGGTCGTATGCTTGTTTGCTACATTAAAAGAACCACCAGCGAACGATACCACTATAAAATAATTTATACACTCGAAAACAAAACATTTTTTATCTAGAATAAATAAATAAATTTGCCATGTAAAGACAAAACCACCAGGGTATAAGCGGAGGCAGGAGATAGCCAATCTTCGTTAGAGTTGTCTGTTAGCGCCGAAAAGTCATCGCACATCGACGCCATGTTGTGCGCTAGGCATTTCCCTCGGGCGACACCTCGGCGACACGCGACGCGGCGCGACATATTTCCAACGTTATATTAACTGTAATGCCGCATATACTATAAAAACTAGATTTCTAATCACTTTATAAACTCACTCGAAATTATTCATTAAAAATAATAGACGTCCAAACCGATTTCGGTAACATATTATAGTGCTCAAATGTGTGCGCAAACACAGGTGCACCCACTATTCCTCATAGTCCGATGGGGCGGGAATCCGACACGACTGCAGATAGATCAGGCGCAGGAACAACGTTTTTACGTGCCTTACGAGGCACGGAGGGAAACTGCTGTGTTCTTTGAAAATGATCACCCATCTATGGTCCGAAAGCGGCAAGCTTGCCTTACCTTGCACATCTATCAATCCGCTCCGCTAATCCGGTAATCCGACACGACCGGAGAGAGATCAGGCGTAGAACCAACGGCTTTATGTGCTTTCTGAGGCACGTTAAAATAATACACACCCCTGGTGTTGCAAACGTCCATAGGCTACGGTAACTGCTTACCATCAGGCGGGCCGTATGCTTGTTTGTCACCTTGGTAGTATAAAAAAAAAAAAAAATAAGATGGAATTCCACTATGCTGTCACCCATCTATAGAGTAACCGCGCCCTTAGTAACTTAACGCGCTGAATGTTGACTGATCAAAGAGAGCTCTATGTACGCCTCAAGAGTCTCACTGTCACCTATGAACAAACTAATCAATGTACTGGGACCCAGTACATTGATTAGTTTGTTCATTTAGTTGTTTATCGAAAGCCTATTACAGCATCTCCCATCCATAAATTACAAGATATCGAATGTATAGATATAATTTATAATGAACCTTATATGATAAATTGTTTTAGTTGTTGTTTATTATTAATATCGAGTATATTGTTTGTATTTATGATAATATCTAGGGTATATATATATAAAACTGACGATAATATCTAGGGTATCTATTCTTATATATAAAACTGGAGGGTTCGTTTGTTTGTTTGAACGCGTTAAGCCCTAGATTATATACATACTAGATTGATGTTGCGTACTGACAAGCATCGTTTATGCGACCCCGCCGCGACTTCGCTGTGTGCGTGCCACGATCACATATTTGAATGAATGTTCTAGAATAAAAACAAAAGGAAGAGCGGCTGGTGGCCGATGTGGTCCGATTTCGGGAGGTTAACCGAGCGTTAGCCGAGCGCTTACTTCATCCAGCTCCGCACCCTACGCTTCCCCGCGATCATATTCAAAAGGTTGATTTGCGTCGCTGACATACTGTATGCGTAAAACTTTTGTTACATGCGCGCGGTCACTCTAGGTCCTGTCAAATCTAACTACTTTAAAACGGTGGCATTTTTTGATGCCGGACTACATATATAAAGAATTTGTTTGTTTGGTTGAACGCGCTAATCTCAGAAAGTACTTGTTCGATTAGAAAAAATCTTTTTTTGTTGAATAGTGCATTTATCCAGGCAGGCTATAGGCTATATAACATCACGCTATGATCAATAAGAGCAGAGCAGTAGTGAGGTATGTTGCAAAATCGGGAAAAAAATATACGTTCCAAATTACCACGCGGACGATGTCGCGGGCGCCCCTAGTTTAGTGTTTAATCTAAACCTGTTACTATTAGTCTGATTTAAAGCATAGTTTTATCATTTGATAGCCCACATCTTAAGAATGTTATAAGCTTTTTAATATTACGCTACGACCCAAGGTTAGCAAGGTAGTAACAATAAAAGTGACACGTACGAAATCTAAATTAAATACGGGTGAAACTGCGGGAAACAGCTAGTAGCTAGACCTTACCATACTAGCGTGCAAGCCTGAGTGGGGAAGGACCTCCACACAGAATATCACAGCCAGATAAATACACACAGCGGTGTAGTTGTGTTTCTGTGAGTGAGTACAGGTATCCAGCGCTCATTTATGCATTTGTAAGAAACGTTTTCCACTCCGAAGGATACTCCATCCATCCAACATGCCGATTTAATATTACAAGCGTCCATAGGCCACGGTAACTGCTAAGCATCAGGCGGGCCATATACCTGTTTGCCACCCAAGTAGTATTAAAAAAAGTATAAATATTTATTTAGGACAACCAACAAGGTATACACCATACAGTTCCTTAGATATAGTCCTAAGGAACTGTATGGTGTACTTATATCTAGTGTTTGGTTCTACCTTACGTCTTAAAGGTCGCCACAGCATGCACTTAGTTAGAAGCTATAAATTATTACAGGGTAGGTAATACTTTATAAATATTATATTATTCAAGGAATTATGTAAGACAAGATATGAATTTTGTTATAATCATTAATTAAGATACATAATTAGTTTTAGCCCGCGGTAATGTTAATGATAATAATAAGATTGATCAAAATACAAGATACACGCACCACGTCTTCTTAACTATAATATTATTAAGAGAAAAGATTTTGTTTGTTTGATTTTTATCAAAAATTACTCAAAGGTATGAATAAACCCAAAAATTACTGAAAGGATTTTCAAAAATTGCTATAATGTGTTCAAAATTAAATCTTCAAAAAAATTTAGGTTCAGTCCAGATGTTTAGATAGTTGTACTGTACTGGAATAAATAACCAGCTTTACAGACAAACCACTCCTTTTTTAGGCAGTCAAGATCAAAATATAAATTGCAACAAATATATACACCGCTACCAGGAAAACAGAAAGATTAGAATATCGACATTCTTACATTATCCTTCCCTAAGCATTTTACGAAAAATATGTGAAAAGAGTAGCCTACTGCATACTTATTTTATTCATATTTGGGTATTATACTAAAGATATAAAATACCCGCTACAATGGTAGGGTGTGAGGTAAAAATGTAAATTGTCCCTCGCATTTGAAAGCTCAGCGGTGGATGTTCTAATGCATATTTTACATATCATATCACGTGTCGATAAGCAAATTTGCATGTGTTAACGTGTTGAGGAAAGATCTTTATCATTTATGATCGCCTGGTACAATATTTAAAACGGGCGTACCGTATTTTTTTATTAATGCTGATGAGTGCGAAAGAGAGAACAAACTTATGTCGTATTGTAAGTAATAACCGCGCGACTTTTGCGACTGCTGATCACAAGGTCCCGGTTTCGATTCCCGCGTCGAGCCAGAAATAGATATTGGGATTTTCTGTCATAAATCAATTTAGATGCCCGGAGTTGGGAATTGCCGGTGTTTACACCAACGTGCCTTAAAAGCACGTAAAGTCTATTGGACAATCGATCTTTGGTCATGTCAAACAATGAGAGTGAGGGAATAAAGAATACACCTGTGTTTGCGAACACCAAAATTCGGCTAGGATGTCTCTTTCTTCACTATATTCTCTTATTATTTACGGCTTACCCGGGCTTTTAGAAAGGGATATTGCTGTAGCGTTTAAAGAATTTTAAAGGCGGTTAGAATAGAATAGAATAGAAAAGAATAGAATAGAATAGAGTTTATTGTTTCCAGTATTACAGCTTTAGTAAGTACATTACAGAGAACTATAGTACCGGAAGCAAAAGGTTCGAGCGTCAGCATAATGCTTAGATCCCAAAAATAGAATACTAAGCGCTGGTTTTCAGCTTAAACCTTTGACTCCAGTTTACAATTAGAGAAAAAAAAAACATAAGAACATTATGAATGCTAATAATAATAACACCAGACCATACATTAAATTGAAAAGAGGAAGTGCTTATGAAAAGAATGAATATCCAATTGCTTTTTGTGGATATGTGGCTATTATAACTTACTATATTATATATGTTTATGAAATAAAAAAAGACAGGCATTTTATACAGAAACTATATATTTTTAAAGTACCTTTTTACTACTTATTTGATATTCGAATAAAAACTTTTTACATTTGTTTTTAAAGTTGTGTACTCTGAATCTTTCAAAAAGGGGGAGGTATATTGTTCCATACTTTTGATGCTGCATATTTAAAACTGCCTTTATAACCCTGTGTCTTATGTTGCGGTATTTTTAACGTTAAATTTAATTTTGATCTAGTGTATAAGTTGTGTGTATCTTTACACCAAATTATTTTATTATATAAGTATGATGGACATTTATTTTTAATAATCCTGTGAGTGAAACATAATAGATGCAGATGGCTACTTATAGATATAGCTATATAGCGATGTTAGCTTGTCGTTGTCAGTTCGTAGATAGGTAAGTGCCATCAGGCAGACTATATGCTTGATTGCCTCCTAAATAGTATGGCCGCCATCATCGAACATCGGCCAGAAGGACAAATCATACACTATTAAAAAATCGTAGAGCATCTACGGGGGCGTAGATACTCTACGTCGTAGATGCTCTACGATATTTGCAGTAAAATTTCTGAGAAAACAATGTTGATGAAATATTCGTTCAAATATAACAAGGCACATAAAAAGAATGAGGTTAAGACCGTTAGGAACTCTTTTCTTTAGTCGTATTTTGTCGACGGCCTAAATATAAACTCTTTTGGCACAAATTGTAGGTAACAGTAAGTATCTCATTGCTCTAAGGAAAGTTGTAAATGGTAAACATTTTTCATTTTAATAGCCACTTTGAGACCTATTAGTTTTGATGAAAGTCTCAGCTTAAAAGCGCGTAAATTAATGTTCAGAGTGTAATGGTTGAGCTCTGACTTTTGAGCGTCTGTTACTACATTTTGCTGTAGTTGTTTTTTATATTACTATAGTCGTATCGTACACTAGCATATGGTTATTTTTTCTACTTATGTGGCAAACAAAAATCTTATCTGCAGTTACCGAAACCTAAATACGCTTGCAATACCTAGAACATTATATACGTTTTCCGTGACCCAAAAGTTTTTTTTGAGATGAGGTATCCTTGGGATTAAACAATTTTTTTTCAAACAAATCCCTCTTTTATTTTACGAGTACATATGAATTTCTGATACTCTAGATGAACACCTGTGACTAGTATTTATGTAGGTACAGGTATGGTGCCCTACCTCTTGATGGTAAGCAGCTTTAGTAGCTAACAACACTTCCATTTTTTATAATCACACATAATTTCTAACCTCGATACATTTTGTACAACGATGTTGTCAAAATCCCTTCACTACACAAAATGGCCGCCCGAAGTAACCGTATGAATACAAATACACACATAATTTATCTTTCCTTCGGTCCTGATTGATGAATCGTATAAGTTATAAGATTAATCTTTGCACTCATTTGTTAAAGTACATATTATTTGAATAAGATATATCTCTCTTTATATTTAAATTTATGTTTCAGAAATGTTTTTAAAAATTGCTTAAACATATTTTTTTTATACTGCCAAGGTGGAAAATATTTTAGTGTGGCCGCACAGGGGACACACGCGACCACCACAAAACGCTATTTCTTGTAGTTGCTATACATTTTAGATGGCCTAGCCGCATACGGTTGTCGCCGGTGGTTGCCACTCGCTACTCGCTACAAATAAAATGTATGAAAACGGACCCTCTAAACAAATGGCATAAATGGTAGTCGAATCGAAAAGTCAAAAAAACAAATGTATGGGATTTGACGTAAGTTTACGACATTATATCTTAGACTTACCCCAAATCCAAACATTTTTTCTAACTGTCGTAAACTAACGTCAAATCCCATACATTTGGTTTTTTGACTTTTCGATTCGACTACCGCTTATGCCACTTGTCTAGAGGGGCAGGTTGGTGACGGCGTTTTATAGCCGTCTCGCCTGTGGCCTGTGTATTACGGCCGTAAACTATTTCAACGGCACATGATAGTGTGTACGACTACCTTGCATAGGTTCGATATTCGAGTCCGATAAAGTAATGTTAACTTTATCTCAAGAAATGCTCGTTACATTTAGCATTGTGCCTATTACATGGGACTTGTACTTAACTTGACTACAAAATGGAGCTTTTAATACGATGACACGGAAGGTTCAGTGGCTTAAGTGGTTACCTCGCCATTTACCACACCATTTTGTGCGTTAGAATCCCGCACGGGACCATAATTTGATGAGAACCACCAACGGTTGTTTGGAGTATGGGTGTTTGTGTTTGTTAATTTCAAAAAAGTAAGTTTTGACACAAACCTATACTCATATTATAAAGCTGAAAAGTTGGTTTGTTTGAACGCGCTAATCTCAGAAAGTACTGGTTCGATTACAAAAAATCTTTTTTTGCTGAATAGTGCATTTATCCAGAAAGGCTATAGGCTAGATAACTTCACGCTATGATCAATAGGAGCGGCGCAGTAAGAAAATATTCCAAATTTCCACGTGGATAAAGTCCCGGACGACCCCTAGTCATACTATAAATAAACTGTCCAAGATATAATTATATTATACTGTACGCAGACTTGGTAATCTAGCAGCTAGCTTATACACAGGCTCTAATAAATTATACAGCCGGTTTTTAAGATTTCCCAAGAGTCCTTCTGTCTTCAGCAATTTCCATTTTTTAAAACTGTTTTTAAGCCCTAGAGAATAACTTCTATATCGAATTAAATATTTTTAGCGTTTTTGCTATGCAATTAGCTCAAATATATTTAAAGCAATGAGGACGTCACTCTAAGACCTAAAAAGCGGTGGACAAATTCGAACTCTGGAGTAGGAGCTCGGATGGCACAATTGGTGGTGCGCTGGGCCGGATCCCGAGGCGCTGGTTCGAATCCGGCTCAATATATGCTAATGGTTCGCGGCTTTTTTTTCAGTTTTTGCAAATTGGTTAAAAGTTGAATATTGATGCAATAATTTTCATTCATCTTTATTGTTAAATTTCAAACATTACCATAGCCATGCTATTTTAAAAACAATACTTTTAAAGGTATCACTAGCGTTGCTGTGATCTTCTGCAAGTCGGAGGGTCTTCCCCAGTCGGGCTTGCTCACTTGTACGGTGCCGTACCCATGTACTAATGGTGAAATCGTAAGACGAAATTGTCAATAATATAAGTTGATGTTTTGGGATTCTAAACGGTGCAAAGAAAATCGCCGAGTATAAAATTAAAGTGTGACGTATACCTAGAGAGTATATGTTTGTAGCTCAGAGTGTTTCATGGACGGTTGCGCATACGCTTGCTCAATTAACGCACCAGACGGAAAATTAGCTCTCGTCACCTAACAGCACACCTGGCGCACTTGTGCGCGACTAACCGAAATAAACAACCTTTGAGTTTTTACAGACGAGCGACTTTGCTGCCGCAAAAAGTTGCTTCTAAAGAGATTTGGTCCCTTGTCGCTTATGTTATCTATATGACGGTTATACCTATTAAAGTAGCGTGTAGCGTACAGGTAGGTATTTACTTATTATTTTATAACATGTTAAGAATTTGAAAACAATGATGAATTAACAAATTGAAAAATTATTTAGTTTTAATTATTTATTAGAAAGCTACATTATCAGCGGCTTACATATGCTATATTTTATTGAAAAAGAAACCCTTACGAAAACTAAATAAATGTCCACTCGTACAAAGCCGGGACGTGCCGCTAATATTTTCTAAAACGCACAGAATGAAGTCAATATTTCGAATGCCCTTAAGATGGACAGGTGAAGTACCATTTTCCACTTTTTACATTAAATACGATAAAATTGTAGCTCGTCTACTTACCTTTTACGTAATAAACTGGCTAAAGAAGGTAAAAGGAAAAGAAAAAGGACTTAGGTTCCTCGTAAAAATTAAGAGAGCTCATTTGGAAAAGTTTTAGGTACATACTTTCGTGTGTAAAAATAGAATTAGGTACTAAATCTACGTCATATATTATATTGACTAGATGTTTCCCGTGGCTTTGCCCGCGTGGATGTTGGTTGTCAAGATAAAAAAATATATCCCTGTGTGCTATTCCAGACTATAATCTATCTCTATGCCAAATTGCATCTAGATCCATTCAGTAGTTTTTACGTGAAAGAGTAATAAACATCCATCCAAGCTCACAGACTTTCACATTTATAATATTAGTAGGATTTTGTTTATTTGTTATAGTTAATCTAATAATAATATTTAAAAAATCTTATTATTGAATTATTACATTTTTTTTAACTGCTACCATGCTAAGTACCATGCCCCGTGTCGCGGGGAACTTTACAAACATACAATTTATGGACACAGATTACTCCCAGACTGGGGACAAGCATTTATATACGTCACACAAAGTTTTATCTCGTGCAGTAATCGAACCTACAACCAGACAAACCAGTAAATTTTATTATTTTCACATAGTATTCATTCTCGTTTAATCTTACCCCGAAGAGTTTCAAGGTAAATATCCCCAACTACGGGTAACAATGTTTGTTCAGGATGTTTACTTAACATTATTTTTGTTACATGTTTTTAATCTTTGTGTAAGTTATAACATGAAATAAGCTTATTTTACAGACGTAATTGTTGTATACTTTATAAAATTATAAATATCGATGCATATTTTTAAATTACTAATTTACTAAATAAAAAACATGCGGGGCAGTCTTTGGAGACTGCCAATAGAAGTGAAAACTAAGTAACTTGTGAATTGTATCCTCGAACTGTTAGATTATTATTATTGAATATGGAAAGCGTTCGATGATGATGACGCGAGTTCTATGATCCACCCACACCCACCCAAAGCACCCAAAAAGTGCTCAACGTGCCTTAAGAAGTTTTCACTTCAACAAAGACAACAATTTTTTTAAAAATTAACTACACATTGCAGTGCAGTTGTGTTCCTGTGCGTGAATACAGGTCTCTCTCTAGTTAGTGCTCATAGAGGAATACATTTTTAAAGAAACGTTTTCCTATGCGGGACATACCTCATCAAACCTTGGTTGGTGTTCACATTTTTTGAGTCTGCGTTTCCTGAGTAATGACCCAGTTATTATTACAAACGCACATAGGCTACGGTAACTGCTTACCATCAAGTCTGCCATATGCTTATTTGCCTCTTTCTTGCCCAAAGTAGCATAAAAAAAGACAGAAGAATAAAAAAATATGCACGGTATAGTGAAAAAAGGTTGAGTGAAATCCATACTTTATCGTTGTAAGTACCAGGGCAGCAGCACAGCTCAAGAGTCTACGGTAACTGCTTACCATCAAGACGGCCATATAATGCTTGTTTGCTTCTTTCTTGCCAAAGTAGCATAAAAAAAGACAGAAGAATAAAAATATGCACGACAAAAAGAAAAAAAGTTGAGTGAAATCCATACTTTGTCGTTGTAAGTACCAGGGCAGCAACACACCTCAAGAGGTTCATCAATCACACGTCAGATCAAACACGGATCGTTGCGCACCACAGACTAGATAAATTGTCTCTGTTACATATAAAATGTCAAGGAGTACTGATATGGACTTGAAATTTACGATTTGCAATTTGATATAAATAATATTATTTATTTGTTATAATAAATCTTTCTATTGAAAAATGGAGAAGGTTTACCAAAGCTTTAAGATAAAATAATAATAGTTTATTAAAACAGAGTATCACACAAGAAAAAAATGTTGATACATATTATGTAGAGTACATAATGGAAATTTAGGGTTACATTAGGTTGTGGGTACAGTTATTTAAGCAGCTGGTGCCTAAAAAAGAAAAACCTGTGCTAAAAGCACCAGCAACCTTCCAATATTGCTTGTTACAGTTAGAGTTTTGTATACCTAGACTAAGCAAGATCTTTGTAATAATCCTACTAATATTATAAACGCGAAAGTTTGTAAGTATGGATGGATGGATGGATGTTTGTTTCTCTTTCACGTAAAACTTCTGAACGGATCTGGATGAAATTTGGCACAGAGATAGATTATGGTCTGGAATAACACATAGGCATAGGCTTTTTGCAGCGATAACCGACATTCACACGTGCGGAGCCGCGGGCAACAGCTAGTGGTATATACTTTCTTTAATCGGCGATGTACGTGTATGAAAATACTTTCGATATTGTTTGCATGGATTTTGTTCCTAATGCTTTTAAAAGTAGCCTATGGTACTTGTTACAAAGTCTGATAATTAAATGCTATTCTTTTTTTCGTTCCAACAGTTTTTTAGGTTACCATGAAAAACCAGACTAAGTGCCAAAATCCTGGGTAATTTTTTAACAAATGGTTTGTGTGTAATTGTTAATTGTTTTGTAAATTTATATAGTTCTTGGCATGATCAATTTAGAAAAAAGTTATTATTTTGTCATTACAAACGATACCTATTTCAATTTATTATTATTATTTGGTATAGATTGGTGCAAATTTGCACACTACTAATCATACCATAATAAGCATCTAAACAGTTCAATAAGATTTCTAATATTAAAACAGAAGTAACCAATGCACTTAAGAATCAACCAATCACGACATCAAATTAAAAACAACGGCGTAAATAAAACGTCTATTTTAAATATAGAACAGGCAAAAGTTAATTCATTAACAATTCGTCAGTTTATTGCAAATGTCTCGCAAGGGACAGCCATCCCATAATCACAACGCTTTGCAAGGGAAGTGATGAGTTGAAAAAACAGGTAGACGATACCTCCTAACTTATATTATCGCCTGGTACATGGAGGTATGTTTTTTTTACCACTATCTATCTCGTTGGTCTAGTGAATAGTGGTCATTGTGTGACTGCTGATTACGACGTCCCGGGGTCGACTCCCAGGCCGACCAGGGAATCTATTTATGGGTATTTTAGTCAAGAAAGAAATTCACAATTATACTACTTAGGTGGCAAACGCCTGATGGTAAGCAGTTACCGTACCGTGTTGCCAACTCAATTTCTTTACACCAGGATTTTGAGATGAGATTGAGAATGAGAGTACCTATCTCTAAATGCATATTGATGATCGTACCCACGTACAGGAACACCACTTCACCGCTGTGTGTAATTATTTGTCTGTGGTCTTTGGATTGGATTTGCTCGCTGACATATACGAAGCAGGTCAGTAGGATAAAAAAGAATAATTAAACTTCTAAATATAGGGCTAAATAAAACCACAACAGGTTTTTTCCGTACGTTTCACCGTTTCAGGCCTCACATAACAACAAACGATGTTCGTGCTCATAAATATTCAGCGACACCTCACACTTGCCACTAAAGTCGAGGAAAAACCTTACAGCGTTGTGTTACAACCTATCTTGTTTATTTTGCTGTATTCATTTTATATTACGACGAAAATACATTGCATTTGTTCTGGTATATAGGACAGATATAAATAGGAGAGCATGTGACAGAAGGAGGTAGAAATATTTTTGTATTTATTCGTGGATGTCCATATCGTGGGTATATTATTCAAGATCTTTTTTTTTAAGACAACTCCCGCTCTAGAGAACAAGCTCTGTGTTGCGGGGGACTTTACAAACATACAATTAACGGACACAAATTACACCCAGACTCAGAACAACTCTTTGTGGGTCACACAAAGTTTTGTCCCTGTGCGGGAATCGAACCCACATCCTCGTGCACAGCAGGCGCACACTACACCCACTGGACCACTAAGGCAGTCAGCCTTAGTGGTCCAGTGGCAGTATTGCAGAGTATTGCGGTATCAATCCATGCACAATATAAATATTTGTGACGAGTCTGGGTGTAGTTTGTGACCGTGATTTTTTTTTGTTTATACTACCAAGGTGGCAAACAAGCATACGTCTCGCCTGATGGTAAGCAGTTACCGTAGCCTATGGACGTTTGCATGTTTGTAAAGTTTATTGCGATTGCACCTCAAAAATGTTGAAAATATTATTATTACCTCCAATACGAACTATTTTTAAGAGAACACAATTTAAAAAAATATAAAAAAAACGTTTCGAAACAGTTTGTCCCAGGAAAGATCCGCTCCATGTTAAATGTAGTAAAGTTTAAGGTATAGATGTTTCTTATTCTATTTTTGTTTATGAAAATAATATTAATATAATATTTAATTTATTTCATATTATTTTGTAGTTCTGCTCTATCGAATACGCTCAAACGTCTCAGAAGAAATTTCAAACTGGACCAGCATGGAGTAGATTAATGCCTAATCCCTCTCCCATGCCCAGCAGTGGGACATGCATGAATTGTTATTATTATAGTTAGTAGGATTCCTACACATATTTAAAAACCAACATGGCCAAATATTTCATCATTTATTCAGCTCTGACCGATACAAATATACATTAGTAACAATACAGTTGGAGTTGTGACGGTGCAATATTTCCCGCTCGCGCCTATATTTTAACAAATTGTTCGCTGCATGATTTATTCTCGCCTGGTGGAAAGCTTATTTTGTACCAGGATAATATGAAATCGATACTGATGTCTGTCTCTGTATCAAACGGGCTACGTTAACAGAAAATCTGTTTTATTTATAAACTAGCTGTTGCCCACGGCTCCACCCGCGTGGATGTCGGTTATCGCTGTAAAAAGTAGCCTGTGTGTTATTACAGACCATAATCTATCTTTGTGCCAAATTTCATCCAGATCCGTTCAGTAGTTTTTACGTGAAAGAGTAACAAACATCCATCCATCCACCCATACTTACAAACTTTCGCGTTTATAATATTAGTAGGATCTACTATGCTGATGCATATGGCTCTACCTCCGTGGATATCGGCTATCGCGATAAATAGGATACCAACTATCTCCTTGCCAAATTTCATAAAGATTAATTATAGTGAAAATTATCACAAAGTTTTGTCCTGTGTGGGACACAGAGCATGTTCTCTAGTGCGGGAGTTGTCTTTTACAAAAAAAAATAACGGACACAAAGTACATCCATATTCGGGACAATTATTTATAGATCACAAAAATGTTTGTCTCGTATGGGCATCAAACCCCACAACATGCTACACAGTGGTAAATGGCGAAGTAAACTAACCGTGCAGTCAGATAGGTAGACGTTTATAGTCCGACACATGGCTTTGTTTTCTAGTCCTAACTAAAAATATTAAAAATATCATAAAAAGATACAAGACCTTCTTTCTATAATAGTTATATTATAGAGAGAAGGCTTTATATATTTTTAGCAATACAACTTACATAGTTATATGTAAGTTGTATTGCAAACGCTTAATAATAATTATAATACTTGCGGGACAACTCACACATCGCTATCTGATCCCAAACTAGACAGAGCCTAGGTAACCAGACAAATGATAAACATACTTATATATTTCTAAATACATACATATTATAGAGGCGTTCATAGCCAGGTGCACTCGCTGTTCGGTAACAATTAACGCGTTAGGCAACCAAGGGCGCGGTAACCCTATAGATGGGTGACCGCATAGTGGTATTTCATCTGAGCGTCTCCGTGCTTCGGAGGGCACGTTAAAAGTCGGTCCCGGCTGTTAACAGTCGTTAAATCACGACAGAGGCCTAAATATGGGCGACCTAAATAACTTTGTCACCAGGTTGGCCACTAACCAAACGATAAGAAGAAGAAGATATATAAACTACACCCAGACACAGAACAAACATTCATGCTCATCACACAAAGATTTGTCCGTGGGAATCGAACCCACGACTACCGGTGTAGCAGTCCGAGTTACCAATCACTAGCCCAACGGGCCTGTCAAACACCAAACAAATTAAACCACACATATAAATCTTATGCAGCTTTACATTAAGTAATTTAATACTATCAACTTACTTGCAAACAGACTGTCAAAGAGAACCAATATATTTGGTATATATTCAAATTGCGAGTGCTTCTGACCGATTTGGCGACGCAAGCAGTTCCTGACACGTATTACCTGAATACTACTGTCGTTTCCTTACTGAAAGTACCTACGGAATACTGTTATTCAAACTTTGTAAGCACTTTAAAATTTGTTTAGTGCGACCATATTTTTACGTTGTTACGTACCGATGGTAGCTCAGTGGGAAAGTAAGCGACTTAGGTATAACATGACTGGTAGTATCATTGTGAAGTTCACTTTGTGGAATTTGTATGTAATAATCACATGATTTACATTTAAACTCCTAAGAGACTATAGCATGGGGTTCTTCAAGAAAGGAGTTATAATGTATTAAAGGGTCGGCAACGCATGAGTGACACCCCTGGTGTTGCAAACGTCCATAGGCTACGGTAACTGCTTACCATCAGGCGGGCCGTATGCTTGTTTGCCTCCTTGGTAGTATAAAAAAACAAAATCTAATATATAAAAATCGTGTCATAGTCTGTGTTATCGAACTTCCCGAAACGGCTTGACCAATTTCTATGGTTTTCTTTGTGTAGGTAGGTCTGAGAATAGGACGTAGGCTATTATTTTATACCGCTAAATGATAAGGGTGGCCCTCTCTCTAGGATTTTTTTATTAATATGAGAATAAAGGTATGACATGTATAGATTATGAGATATTTTCGTTTGCAATATTAAGAGAGGTAAGTCATTATACTAACGAACAAGCCCGACTGCGGAAAACCTCCACTTTACAGAAGACCACAGCCAAATAACTACACACAGCGGTGTAGTAGTGTTCCTGTGTGTGAGTAGGTCTCTAGAAAGAAACGTTTTCCTATCCCAAGGATGCCCTATCTTGGGGCCGTGGTTTAAAAAAGTGTATCGACAGCATGCAATTGATACCTCTGGTATGGCAAGCGTCCATGGACTGTGGTGGCTGCTTGACGTCAGGCGGGCCGTATGCTTGCTTGCCAACTAAGTAGCGTAAATAAGAAGATAATTACTAGCATTTTGCCTGCAGAGAACGTCCAGTCGGCAACGGAGATAGCTGTACAGGGACGCTACATGAAGATTATTTTTTTACAAAAACCAATGTATATATGTATTTTCCATTCCACTTCGGGAGCAGTTAGTAGACTCACTTGTCCTTTCTAGATTTAATTATCTAGATGTAGCGTATGGTCCTAGATTGCTAGCTAAAACGGCAAGTCTCATTCAGAGAGTGCAAAATGCATGCGCCCGATTTTGCTATGATATTCCGCCTAGAAGCCACGTCACCCCCTTTCTGAATAGATTTAATGTTTTAAAAATGAAATATAGGAGACAATTACATCTAGCTACCCTACTATTTGGTGTTATTAAAACACAAAAACCACAATATCTACATGCCAAACTTGTCTGGATAAGTGATCTCAGCAAGTACCCAAAGCGAGCGATATCATGTCCCTTATGCATACCACCACACAAAACTACTGCGTTCCGAGGAAGCTTCAAATATAGTGCTTCTAAATGCTGGAACAATCTCCCCCCCCCAATGCGCGGTATTACTAATGTACATAACTTGAAATACAAATTAAAAAACATGTTTTTAAATGAGCAAAAATCCAGCAATTAGTACAGCGCTATTAACATTACAGATACCTAATTATAATGAATGGATTAATTATATTATTATAATATAATTAATCCATTAATAATTATAATATTAATATTTACAAATTGTTTATATAATTATTACTTTTATGACAAAATATTATTTGCCAATTTATACTGTGAGGAAATTATATTATTTACATTAATACTATTATCAAATGAAATATTTACATAATGAATTTCTAAACAATTTTATTTTAATTCTATTATAGTTGATGAGAATGTAATGAATTATTTATTTAGTTGTAAGTATTATCATTACATATTTAATCTACTACATTTTATTTAATTTTATTTGACTGGTCCTACTTATATTTTATTTTATTTTAACTTACCTGTTACTGCACAACTATGTTATTAATAATATTATATTACTAGCCGTTAAGGGTACAGCTGAAAATCAGCGCTGCAATATAATTATTGCAGCATATGCTGAGCTGTAGCCTGTTAGTCACACAAAACTGCGCCATGTCTAACTCGATGAAATCATGATTTATATATACATATATAGGTATTTATATTTGTTTTATGTGCTATGTGGTGTCTTACTGTTAATTTTAGTTTCTTGTTTTGTTCTTTTTTTATGCTCCATATACTTTTGTACCTATGTATGTTATATATTATTTTCTAGTCTATGCTATCCTGTTAACTTGTTTTGTGTTTTGATTTGTGTGTGCTAATAAACGCTTATTCTATTCTATTCTATTCTATTTTATTTCTAACTAGGGTTCGCCCGCGACTTCATCCGCGTGGTAATTTGGAATATTTCCCCCGATTTTGCAACATATCTCACTACTGCTCAGCTCCTATTGATATATATGTTATATAGCCTATAGCCTTCCTGGATAAATGCACCAATCGAACCAGTACTTTCTGAGATTAGCGCGTTCAACCAAACAAACTAACTCTTCAGCTTTATAATATTAGTATAGAAGAATAGATATATTTTTATCTGTAGGCCTAGTCTAATTGTACAATGTTACTAAATTCCACAGAAATATCTACATTGGTTTTCTTAGTAAACTAATCTTTATACAGCGGCCCTATCTCCGTTGCCGTGTGTACCTAATCTAAATTATCCTGACTGTAGCATAATACGTAAGCTGCTACAGATTGAGTACGTGTCGTATCGACGACGTGCCGGTGAATCTAAAGTACTAGCCAATCGGTTCTCTATACGTTCACTTAAGGCGCTGTAGTTTTTTAGCAGAATCTGTATATTTTATCATAATAAAAATTATGTATGTTGTTGTTCATATCATAATAAAAATTATACATTAATTTTTCTTTCAACATAATTTATATATAATATTTCAATTATTTACATCTATATATACAATATACCTAATATATTTACAGTTCTTAAAAAAAGGGGAAAAAAATAATATAATTATATACATAGAAAATACACAAAAAACGGGAGGGACTGCTTAGTAGGCGTCATAAAATTCCTCCGCATCGACGTCTGCTGGAAACGTGCCCAGAAGACTGGCAGCATTGCCACGTTGAATGGCAATGCTTATTCTTTGAGCCAAAAATAAGCCAGCCCTCTGGTCACGTGAAGCCTCGATTAAACGCTTCGACAAATCTTTAAAAAGACCGCGAGCACTTGCACCCCACGGCCCAAGCGTTTCGACTCCAAACGGCTCAAACACATAATCTCCGATGAGATTATTGTATTTGCGCCGCTTGAGAGTCTCCGCGGATGCAGCAGCAGCACCAGCACAACCTGCTGTACTTGGAAGATGAGATGGCGCAAGGGTGTCGACACATGTTGCGTCCCACACCAAAGGCCTACCCATCTTCCATGGCAGTAAAGACATACCATCAGGAATTATACATATATGTTGTTGTCCGTGTGATGACGGATAAAGAATACAAATGTCACCACCCCGAGGTTCTATCCCGAGGTTGTTGTAAGAGTCGACTAAGGGAGTAAGTCTAGCAGACAATATCCACCGCAAGAGAGGCAAAACTCGAAACAAAACTCTATACCAACCCGTCTCGCCAGCGTGGTACAGTAGGCTAAAATCCCTCCAAAAAAAAAAGGATGAGACCCGTGCCCAGCAGTGGGACGTTTATGGGTTGAGATGATGTTGTTGTTCACAATATTTACGATAGTATACTTATGTAGTTGTATTCGAAATACATTTAATTAAAATAAACATACACAAAAATAATGCCAAGTCACTCTTTAAAATACATTTATAGGAAACTAGCCGACCCAGCAGGCGTCGCGTCGTCCTGCCTGGTAAATCTGACATACCGACAGCAACGCCAACTAACGGGCCCAATTGTAAATCTAAACAATTCTCGAATCCACCTAAGCACACATCAAATATTTCATTAAAATTGGACCAACCACTTAGCTAGTGACATACACACGCACAAAAGAATTATATGTAATTAAAGATTGGCAGTGTTTACACCCTAGTGTGTCAAAGCCGTTGGTCCTACGCTTGGTCTCTCTCCGGTCGTGTCCAATTGCCGTCTCATCGGACTATGAGAATGAATAAAGAATGCACTTGTGCACTTTAATATCTCCCGCGCAGAAGGCTAGTCTCCGCTGTGTTGAATTTTCAATTCCGTGCGATACCTCTGCTTACCAATTATTCAAAAAACCGTAATACTATATTAATATTATTATTAGCCATTACTGTCCCACTGCTGGGCAAAGGCCTCCCTTTCATTCTTCCATTGGTCACGGTTAAGACCTCTCACTTGCCAGTCAGCACGGTAGGAGTCAAGCTCATCCCGCCATCTTTTCCTAGGCCTGCCGCACCGTCTATTAATGTTCTGTGGCTGCCATCTGGTTGCGGTTTTGCCCACCTACAATACTATATCTAATATATAAAATTCTCGTGTCATAGTGTTCAACTTTGAACTCCTCTGAAACGGCTCGACCGATTTTCGTGAAATTTTGTGTGCATATTGGGTAAGTCTGAGAATCGGACAACATCTATTTTTCATTCCCCTAAATGTTAAGGGTGGTCCACCCCTAATTTTTTTATTTAATTTTTTAGACAACATTTTTATTTTTTTGTGATACAGCAAACAGATACAACCCTTAATTTTCACCCCTCTACGACTAACCCCTATTTTTTAATAGCGATATTACTATTTTAGTAGCAAAAAAACGTTTGCTGGGTCAGCTAGTATACGTATATATAATTTATAGTACCAACTTATTCATAAAGAGCATGTAATAACATACACAATTTAGGCGAGTACATACCTAAGCTTCACCACACCCACGTCAGGTAGGTCGTTAACGTTTATTAGGAATTCACGCAAAAACGGTTGTAATCCGATTATGAAGCGTTCGTACCCACAAGCCGCGTGCTGTGGGTTTTTAAAAACAGAATTAAGCGTTTTAAGTGAATCGTAACGGCGGGTATCGACACCACGAGGCTATCTCACGTTTTTCTAAACCAGGGATCTTAAAGCCCCGGTGTAAAGAAAAATGGCTCGGTAACAGGCAAGTGATACCTCTTGTATTGCAAGCGTCCATAGACTACGGTAGCTGCTTAACATCAGGCGTTTTGTATGCTTGTTTGCCATACAAGTAGTGTAAAAAAATGGGTTAGTAACACGCAAGTGATACCTCTTGTATTGCAATCGTCCATAGACTACGGTAGCTGCTTAAGATCAGGCGTGCTGTATGCTTGTTTGCCATACAAGTAATATAAAAAAGAGCCAATTTAAACGTTGCCTGACTGCCTCGCGAACAGCGAACAGCCTCGTGGGGCAGCCTCACAATGTGGATACCCTGCTTTAAACTTAAATACCTACGGATTTTATTCTCTCTGTGTAATATTTGTAAGATCAAAAACAAAAGCACCAACGCATCGTTCCAAAATTTCACGAAAAATACAGTGATGGAAAAGCCACATATTTAGATTTTAGTTGGTACATTGTTTGTAGCTTGTTCGAGGGAATGAATATCAAATTTTGTATGCAGCCTCTGTCCGGGCTTCTGATAAATGATTGACATATCAAATTGTTTGCTCCGCCATATCTATTTTAATGGGAGCTACTGAAACTTTGTGTTGTAGAGCTGTTAGGCGAGGGCAACGTTCGATTGCTGAATAATAATGCATTATATTATGATAAATGTGTATGATAAGAAAGAAGTATAACTAGGTATGTCTAGATGTGAAAATAGTCTCCGTCCCTCTCCTGAAACAGTTAATTTATGCATAATAATATGTAGACATAGGTATATAGTTGTTCGGAAATATTTTAAATTAAGTAGTAAATAATAGTAACCCATATATGTCCCACTGCTGGGCATGGGTCTTCTCTCCTATCTATCAAGAGAGAGAGAGGGTTTAAGCCTTAATTAGCACACGCTGGCCTAATGCGTGTTGATGAATCAGACATGTCTTTAGTAAAGACGGAACGGTAAAGAAAAACATCGTGAGGATCATGTATCCTCACGATATTTTTCTTCACCGTTCCGTCACCAATTAAGTTGTAGTAGGTAATTAATTGATTTTACTTTATTTACATTTCAAATATCTTTTTGAGGCTTAAATAAAATAATAGCGCCATAAAATGACAATTTACTAAGCATGTAAATTTACGTTTTTTCTTCTTTAACATGTATTTTGAGGTCACTTCGAACTGTGGGTCGTGGTAATTAAAATAAACGACAACAAAACTGAAAAAAATGTATTATATAACTAGGTATTCAATAGAGCTCAATAGCAAATATATTAATGTTTTAATATGTAAAACTATAATTAAGGGGGACATTATTGGTAACATTTAAAAAAACCGTATTTTTATCAACGACAGTACAATAGTTAACACAGAGTCACTACTTACTGCATATCATGGTCTTGTGGCATCCGTGTTAAGATACGGTATTATTTTTTGGGGCAATTCCACAAACAAAGAAGTTATTTTTAAAATACAGAAACGATGCATAAGAAGTATGTTTGGACTACAGGTAACTGACAGCTGTAAACCATATTTTAAAAAATATCAAATTTTAACATTGCCGTCGTTATATATTCTTGAGGTAGCGCTATTTGTAAAATTGTATCCTTACTTATTTCCACAGCTTTCAGATATAGTGACACGAAATAGACGTAACAACAAATTATGCGTGCACAAAGCTAAGACTACTCTGATGTGGAAAAGTATATTCTGTTTAGCTCCTAAAATATACAACAAAATTCCAAATGAGTACAAGGATCTAAACGTAAGCATGTTCAAAAAGAAATGGAAAAAAGTATTATGCAATAAATGTTATTATGATATCGATGATTTTTTAAATGATAATACCATTTAACTTATGAAATCTAAATTATTAATTTCACGTTTTAAAATTATTTTAATTCTACATTCAATTTTTTCCTTGACTCCACATAAATTAAATCTATAATGCTTCTATCCTATCTTTTTATCTTATTATTTCAGTTGACATTGCTTGGTATTTTTGACATGATATTATTATGATAAGACTAGAAAATAAGTATTATATAATTGAATAATAAGTATTATGTAATAATGAACGTGTTGTAATTCTTATAATCATGTATTTAATAGCTTTAAATAGCAAAATTTGTACGCCACAACCTGGCAGAATATGAACAAACCTTGTTAATAATTTTAAGATCACTTGTGTACCATATTCTAACAAATAAATGATTGATTGATTGATTGATTGATTGATTGACAAGTTTAAAATAATTTATGTAAATAAAGAAGAGTCCATATACTTTAGGATGTAGCTGTATTGTTTTTAAATTAATAAATAATTATTTTAAATTTAAGTATGCGGCTTTCTGCCCATGCGCGTCACTTTGGTTTTAGTAGAATACCAGAGCCTCTAGACAAGTGGCATAAGCGATAGTCGAATCGAAAAGTCAAAAAATAAAATGTATGGAATTTGACGTGAGTCTACGATTTAATGTCGTAAACTTTCGTCAAATCCCATACATTTTCTTTTTTGACTTTTCGATTCGACTATCGCTTATGCCACTTGTCTAGAGGCTCAGCGCTGCTACGTCCTTCGTCGTAGCGGCTACAACTACTCGTAAGCTGAGCTAAGACCATGTTCGCCTCAACTAGGCTAGTTGTTAGATTAATTATATTATATCTGTGAGAAGTCTGTGTGATAGTGAGTAGTGTCGTTGTTTTTATTTTTGTTTTCTTTATTATTTTGTTTTTATCTATCTATGTGAGATTTTTGTAATTGTCTTGATTAGTGTAAGTGGCATAAAGCCGTTGTAATTAAGGATAAATAAATAAATAAATCTGTTGTTTGAGAGTGAAATAAATAATCTTTCTTTCTTTCTTTCATATCTAACAGGTGGTCTCTGTATCGATATATCCAGACCACCTTTCATGTTTTATTATACCCTGGTACCTTTATCGATGTATACATACTCACATATTCGGTCTACAGAACCAGCATACAGTACAAATATTATTTTAACCGACGTCGCGACGCCGCGAGTTGCTACACTCGATCGAATTTGAATATATATTTGTAATAACAAGGAATAAGTGTATAAACACGTTTCGTATTATCGTTTGCTTAGAAAGACGCTGTTAAGTAAGCTTTGTATCTACATATGTAAACATTACATACATTACCAACGACATTTGTATCTAATATTATTTGCTTTTTTGCTATGCAGCTCAAATATATTTAAATATTAATTAAACTGTGGAAAAAGACGAACCCGGAGCAGCATTCGAACCTGCGCTTCTCTCTTGTGCCATCTGAGCTCCTACTCCAGAGTTTCAATTTATTTGTTTACCGCTTTTTACATTACTTCAAGACGTTATTATAGAGATGGACAAATTGGCAACTAATTGGTAGTGCGCTGGGTCGGAACCTGAGAGACGCAGATTCGAATTCTGCTCCGGGCTCGTATTTTTCCACATTGCTTTAAATATTTGTATCTATCATTATCATAATCATCTCAACTCATAAACATCCCACTGCTGGGTACGGGTCTCCTCCGTACACTTGGACGGATATAAGCCTACTATACCACGCTGGACAAACGGGTTGGAATAGGGCTTTGTTTCGAGATTTTGCTCTCTTGCAGTGGATATTGTCGGCCTGACTCCTCCAAAGAGGAAAAGTTTGTAAAGCCGGGTATCCACTTAGGTTCGCCGTGGTTTGCGAACACTGTGTGCTCCGCGAACGTGAACGTGTACAGTGTACACACTTAGGCTGCAACATCAATCAACAAACTGCGCTCCCCTTTGAGATCGCGCAAAGAACCGCTTCCCGAGCGCTACGCCGAGCTCCGATCGTGCTCCAGTCGCGCTCCGCGATCACGACGTATCCATTATGTTTGGTTTGCGGAGCGGGCGCGTTCGCAAACCACGGCGAACCTAAGTGGATACCCGGCTTAACGTCGGCGAGAACTTCAATCATAAGAAAATGTTTAATCAAAACTATTGTTCTAACTTAGATACATTTTAACATTCAGTTTCTACATAATAATGCAGTATACTCGCTCAATTATCAAAACTAAAGGTCCCAGTGGGCGAAATTTGGACCGTAATAATTGCTTTTTGCATTCTTTCTCCGTATGAACTTCAAGTATGCCAAATCTCATACTCTTCCGAGCGCGCAATGTGCTTAGGGGTACAACGTTTTTCTTCACGTATTAATATATGCTTACTAATATTATAAATATGAAAGTTTGAGAGTATGGATAGATGGATGGATTGATGTTTGTTACTCTTTCATGTAAAAACTACTGAACGGATCTGGATGAAATTTGGCACAGAAATAGATTATGGTCTGGAATAACACATAGGCTACATTTTACAGCGATAACCGACATCCACGCGGGCAGAGCCGCGGGCAACAGCTAGTACATTAATATGTACTTATCTGTGAATATTTCTCGGGGACACAATGGAATATTAAAATAACAATGCTTTTGTTTTGTTTCAGATCTTCACCATGGGCCAGTACTACTTAATAACTTTATTTGCTTTGACTTTCTTTGCGACCGTCTACTGTCAAACTGGTAAGTTAATAAACGATAATTTTAATTATTATATGTTGTAGGTCGTAGGTTCGATTCCCACCTAGATTTAAACTTTCTTAATTCTTTATTGTACATATAAGAGAACAGTATAGGTGGTATATTTCAATATACAAAAGCAAGCTTATATCATAATGAGTATTCTGCCAGCATACCTTTGAGTGGAAGAGGAAAAGTGAGAGAGCAAGTCTGCCTTGGTGGTCCAGTGGTCGAAGTACGCGCCTGCTGTGCTCGAGGTTGTGGGTTCGATTCCCACACAGGACAAAACTTTGTGTGACTCACAAAAAATTGTTCTGAGTCTGGGTGTAATTTGTGTGCGTTAATTGTATGTTTGTAAAGTCCCCCGCAACACAGAGCATGTTCTCTAATGCGGAAGTAATCCTTAAAAAAAAATCAAATCAAGTCAATAAAAAAAAACACGCGGATCAGGACCTATTCAGTTGACATATTAGTACGGGCTGGCAACGTAGCTACCTAATGAAAACACTTTCTCCGCTAGATTTCCCGATGTCCCAGGACAGATCAATAACCTACATTCTCAGACTAATAGAATAAGATAGACGGAGCGTGTAGAACTCGCGCGTGATGCCGCCAAAAGTCATACTAAATAGCAATGTCATACGTTTTCGTTTTCGCGCGCAGTCGATTTGAGCCGCTCTGAAGTATTTTTACAACGTTTTACTACACAATACGGCATTATAATAATATTTTGTCAAAACGTGTTTAGACGTGCGTACTCACTAGCGGCTCAAATCGACTGCGCGCGAAAACGAAAACGTATGACATTGCTATTTAGTATGACTTTTGGCGGCTTCACGCGCGAGTTCTACACCCTCCGTCTATCTTATTCTATTAGTCTGAGCCTACATTTAAATTATAATTAACCAAACTTATCACCACCAGAATCGGAACCACCAACGACCATCACAACTAAACCTCCACCCACCACCACGGTGATCACGTCCACCACCACCACCACCTGGGAGACGGAAACCTTGAACGAAGGTCAAGCTATACAGAAGGCGCTGCAGTATCTGCTGCAGCATCGCCAGCCAGACTGGGGGTGGGGTAATGATACCCACCATGTTATGCTGACTTTACAGGTAATTATGCTGTATGTATGTAGCTCTGGCTGTCTCGATGGTCTAGTGATCGTTGAGTGCAACTGCACGAGGTTCAAAGTCAAAGTCAAACTCATTCGTCTTATTCTTCTTATCGTTTGGTTAGTGGCCAACCTGGTGACAGAGTTATTTAGATCGCCCATATTTAGGCCTCTGTCGTGATCTAACGACTGATAACAGTCGGGACCGACTTTTAACGTGCCCTCCGAAGCACGGAGACGCTCAGATGAAATACCACTATACGGTCACCCATCTATAGGGTTACCGCGCCCTTGGTAGCTTAACCTCATCAAGTCAAACTCATTTATTCATCTAGATCAAATCCTTACTAATATTATAAACGCGAAAGTTTCTAAGAATGGATGTACGGATGTTTGCTACTCTTTCACGCAAAAGCTACTGAACGGATCTGGATGAAATTTGGCACAGAGATAGATTATAGTCTGGAATAGCATATAGGCTACTTTTTATCGCGATAACCGACATCTACGAGGGCGAAGCCGCGGGCAACAACTAGTGTATAATACTTATGGAAGTCATAAAAACAGCTCCGGGTTCGATTCCCGGGAGCGGCAAAAAATAACTTGGGGTAAGCAAACTTGCCGCAGTCAGCCCGTAAATATGTAATTTTTTTTTTTGAGATCAGATCTCTTTTGTGCCTCGGAAAGCACATAAAGCCGTTGGAGATGTCTTTTAAAAAAATAAGGTATATGTAACAAATCATTAAGATTTTTATTTGATTTTCAGTTAGCAAACAACACAGGCAAGGAGATAGAGCAGCAGGGCCTGGAGATGCAGCTGTCAGCTAAACAAATGGAGATTGAAATACTGCTCATGATGTCAAAGTAGGTTTAAAATACTTACATAATTGTGTGATGTTGACAAATGTCAAATATGCTTAGCGCAAATTAATTAAAATTTTTAGTCGGACTAATATTTGATGAAATTAACTTTAAAATTAATAAACTTGCTGTTAGACAAAGTACTGCTTAAACCGATATGGCTCTAAAAGCATAAAATTTTGCTTAAGAGTTAATTATATACGTATTTCTTTTTCAATTTCAGGCACCACGAGTCTCCTCCTCCATTAGGGCGCCTGGCTGCCTACACCCTGGCCTTGGGCGCTCTCTGCAAGGACCCTCGCTCCTTCCACGGCCGAGACCTTGTCGCTGCTCTCCTTCATCGGGAACCACCTCATGACCTTGAATTCGCGTACGCCACCCTTGCTGCCTGCTCATCAGCTGCTCATGTACGACGTCGCCATATTAGGAGGCTGCTGGATATTGCTAATGCTGCTTCTGATCATAGCCTTGGTAAGTTGAAGCTCTTACGTTCCATTGCAGCTTCTTTACCAGAGACCAAAGTATCTATTGGGCTGGTACAGAAGTCAGAAGCATCAGAAGTTTGTGTTCATAATATATACGAAGCTTAGTGGTAAAAGTATAATTCTTATACAATAGGATTTTAGACAAAGGGTGGAAAATGCGCGAATAAATCTCCTGTTATGTCACGTATCCATGTCGTGGGCAGGCCTCTAAAAAGGTGGACCGACCGATGGACACGGTCGGCTCTACTGAGCCGATCGTGAGCCTCCCCCAAGGATTTCCACAACTCTCGTGAGTTGTGGAAATCCTTGTGGGAGGCCTATGTCCAGCAGTGGACGTATTTTGGCTGAAATGATGATGATGATAGTCTACGGTAACTGTTTACTATCAAGCGGGACGTACACACGGACAGAAACAGCAACGGAGTTAACTGTACAGGGCCGCTATATGAAAATTCATTTTTTAAGAAAACTATTGTATATATATTTCTGTGGCATTTGGTAACAGTGTACAATTAGACTAAACCTACAAATAAAAATATATTTCACACAAATTCATACATTGGTTTTCCTAAAAAACTAATCTTCACGTAGCGGCCCTGTTCAAGTGTACAGCTAACTCCGTTGCCGACCGTACACCAATTTATCACAGAAAATCACCGAAGAATATTTAATTGTAAACATTTTCTAACTTCCAGACACAATCTCGATGGTGATCCTGGCCCTTAGATGCGTGGTGCAAGACCATAGGCACCGCAGCCTGATCCACTTTGTGCGACGCCCGATGGCGGGACTGGCTCGTCAACAACATACTGATGGAAGCTTTGGCAGTCTCACCACTACTGCTCTTGCCATACAGGTTTGCTTTTACTAACTTTTACACTGGCATGATTTACAGTATTGATATTATCACGACGGTGAAAATCTGCTTACAACAGTATCAAAATTGGTATTTCTTTTACCACAACATCTTATCTTTCACCCTTATTCTTTTCGTTTGCACTCTCAGTCACCGATCCCTCACTCATACACATATAACACATACTGTGGGCGCATCAACGTAGAGTTTTTACTAGTTTCTTTTGCCCCCGTATATGAACATGTATTAATCTGTTCATTCTATCTTAGATATAATATATTTAGTAATTATTTAAGTATTAAGTCAGAGTAAAATTAAATTAAGTATATATATCTGCCTACTTAAATTACGACCGTATATGGCTCAGGCTCTCGAAGACTCAGACAGCGGTCCCGGCGCTCACCAGCACTGGAGCTTCCCGGCCGCTCGCAAGTGGTTGCTGGAGCGACAGAACGCTGACGGCGGTTGGGGTGATGTCGCCAAGACTGCAGCTGCTGTCGCCGCGTTGACGCCTGCCTCGCTGGCTGCAGTACGACCTCCTCACTGCAGTGATAAGCTGTTGGATAGCCGACATGAGCCTTTGGGTAAGCTAATAAAAATGACAATACAACGTAACAACGATGTATGTTTGAAAATTGAAAGGAACTTTGTATTATTTACTAACTAAACTCACCCACACATTGCTAGGGCTCATATACCAACTTTGCATTATCCGTTCCCGAATTTTGTTCACGACTTCATGGGTTCAAGCGGAAACCTAATTTATTTTCTGAAATAAAAGTAGTCTAAGGTACTCCCCATAACTTCAACTATCTGCCTGTAAAATGTGTCCAGCCGTTGCATAGTTTATCCGGCTTTTTTAAACAGTCAATTTATTTTTAAAATAATTTGGCAATATTCCATGTTAATAATAGAAAACCTAATTCTATTATTATTAACATGGAATATTACCAAATTATTTAAAAAAAAGTTGTTGTCTGTTTGTTCCAGCCGGATAAACTCTGCAATGGCTGGACATATTTTACAAGCAGCAATAATAGCTCATTTTTTACATGAGTTTTTGTTTCAATTACAGATAGTAACGGCGGCGATGGTACCCTGAAGCTGGCGTACCAGTCAGGCAGCACCAGCAACGACTCGGAGGCGCGCAACGTCTCCTTCACGTACACTCTGTGGCTCGGCACCAACGTCACTGACAACTACACTCTACACATGGTCGCTCCTAGGTAAACAAATCTTTAATTAACATTCAGACAAACATATTTTTTAAAGATACTTTCAAGCTCAACTACTGGACAAGGGATTATTATGCGTGGGGTAGTCAATTAAGTGATTAAGGATCCACTGAGCCTAATCGTTCCTAGTGTTCTGTGTCTCATCATCTCAACCCATAAACGTTCCACTACTGGCCACAGGTTTTCTCCATACACTTGTTGGGATATTAGCCTACTATACCACGCTGGCCAGACGTGTTGGTATAGGATTTTGTTTAGAGTTTTCCCTCTGTTGCAGTGGATATGGTCTGCCTGACTTACTTCCTTAGTCGACTCTTACGACACCCTCAGGATGGAACGAGGTGGTGACATTTGTATTCTTAATCCGTCACCACACGGACAACGGTTTTTTGTGTCTATAAGTATTTATTTTGACAGATTGCGGCAGTGTTCTCACTAAATATATATATATAGAGAGAGAGAGAGAGAGAGAGATTATTCCTTACACAATAGTAAATCTACTTTTGACGATCACCAACATAATCCTAGTCATATACTTCTACTGACAGGAACGTATCATTCTACCACGTGATGCAAATGGCTGCGGAGCACAACCCTAAGTTCAAGTTTGAGGCTAGCGAGTGGCCCAACGGTCACTATGTACACACGCTGGCTGGACACAAGGAGGAACCTATGGGTTACCACTACTGGCTGCTGTACCGTCTTCCTGAAATACCTGACCCAGTCAGCCCTCCTGGCAACCAGCTCGTCGCTCCTGTCGGTAAGGATCACTGATTTACCCACGCGGTGTTACTCAAGCGCTACATCATGTCTTCCTTTAAATATATAAAAGATCCTTCTTCAGACACACAAAATATAAAGGGGTGTTATCTGTAGGACCGTACCTAGGGTGCAACTAGCCTATAGCCTATAGTGTATTTTCATGCATGACATGACATGCATGACATGGGTACTGTGACGTTTAACATTTTACGATGAAGATGAAAGAAAATGATCTAATCAATCTCTATCAAGATCTAATCTCGATGGCTTGGTAAGTTGCCCATTTTGCTCGCGATCGCGTCTTTTTAAAGGTGATCGGGGTTTGAAAGTACATATTGGCAAATGTCACAAATCCCAAAATGTACTTTCTAGCCCCGCATCTACACAACAAGACTCCTCCGAAATTCCTTTTTGGCACAAGTTAGCTAGCTTAAAAAATTCCGTTCCGATTTTAAAGAGGGTTCCCCGAGGCGCGAGACCTACGGTTGCCCAAAGATTAGCCAACTGCATAGGCCTCGTGGTTCGGGAGAATTCCAAAGAGGCGTGGGAGCAACTTCTCACCTTTCCTTATAGGACTCTACATGTACCTAAAGATCAGGCAACAAAAAGAACTTTAACAGCTCAAATTAAATACAACTGTCATGTTTCGGCCCCCATTTTCGACGCAAAATTAGCTTTTAATAATAATAAGACATTATATCATTATGTAGAGTCCAAATTAAGGGAAGGTGACATCAGAGGAGCGTCACGGCTGTTATTCAGTAGTGATGTGGTTGCGCCTTGCTCTTCAGACACGCTTGAGGGTCTCAAGAGCAAGCATCCAGCGCCAGCAAATGATCTTTCTTTCCCTGATCCTCCAGAGAATGATTTGGAGTGTGTCAGTGCCACCACTAAGGACGTGTATATCGCCATCAGCTCCTTTCGGAGTGGTTCTGCTGGCGGCCTTGATGCTCTTTCACCCCAGCATTTGAAGGAATTAGTGTGCCCAAGTGCTGGGGAGGCTGGTGAAACGCTTCTAAGGGAGCTGACGGCTTTGATAAATTTAATGCTCTCCGGCACCGTGGACGATGCCATCATCGACATTTTATATGGAGCAAATTTGTGTGCCCTTCGAAAGAAGGATGGTGGCATTCGTCCTATTGCCGTAGGGTGTACTTACAGGCGTATGGCAGCCAAAATTTGTTGCAAAATTTACAGCACAGAACTTTCGGCTAAATTTCAGCCCCTTCAGTTAGGCTTCGGGTCTAAAGGGGGCTGTGAGGCTGCCGTACATGCCCTGTCCACATACCTTAGTTGTGGTGAAGGTGAGGTCATTTTGAAGGTTGACTTGAAAAATGCCTTCAATTCAGTAAACCGGGACACTTTGTTGACACAAGTAAAAATTGAAACACCCAAAATTTATAAATTCCTATGCCAATGCTACCGTAACCCTTCAAAATTACTATACAAGGACAATATTTTAGATTCTGCTGTTGGTTGTCAGCAAGGTGACCCTCTTGGACCTGCCATTTTTAGTTTGGCAATACACCCTATTATTCGACAACTAAATTCTAAATTTAATTGTTGGTATCTAGACGATGGGACACTTGGAGGCGATGTAGACACAGTACTTCAAGATTTGGCTTTTCTAAAAACAAAATTTCAGTCAATCGGTTTGGAATTAAATCCCACTAAATGTGAAATTTATCTTCATGGAAATATGAGTAATAGACTTTCGGTAATCTCAAAATTTAATTCTTTGGCACCTGACATTAAAATTATTGAAAGAAGTTGTCTACGCCTTCTTGGTTCCCCAGTCGTAGAAGATGCATATGACTCTTTTATAGAAGAGAAAATACAAAATTTTTGTGAAATTTCGGACCGTCTTCTCAAAATTAATATTCATTCGGCTTTCACAATTATTAGATATTGTCTTTTTGTCCCTAAATTTACCCACGCATTAAGGTCTTCACAATTTTGGAAAAATATTTCACTTTTAGAAAAAATTTACAAAATTATCCAAATTACATTGAGTAGAGTTTTAAATGTGGCCTTGAACGACCGGGCATGGCTCCAAGCATCACTACCCATCCGCTTTGGTGGCCTCGGCGTTCGCAAAATTTCTGATGTAAGCTTACCAGCATTTCTGTCCTCGGTCCACAGCACGGAAGAATTAACCAGGAAAATTTTAGAACCCACACTGGTTAATGCGGAAGTGTTGTGTAAGACTGATGCAGTAAATGCTTGGAAAATGACATGTGGAAATACTGTCTTGCCGACCAGCCTATTCTCCCAAAAGCAGTGGGATGGGCCGTTGTGCAGCTTGAGAAGAAATTATCTTATTTCTACTGCTTCCAGTGCTGCGGAACGCGCCCGTCTACTTGCTGTGGGTGAGTGGGAATCTGGTCTTTGGCTGCAGGCATTGCCATCGCCCAACATAGGCACTATGTTGGACGACACTACATTCCGCCTCGCCACTTGCCTCCGTTTGGGTGCTCCTTGTGTTTCTCCGCATCATTGTCTTTGTGGAGAAGCCGTCGACAGTCTCGGACACCATGGGTTATCCTGCAGCAGGAGCGCAGGCCGCATATCGCGACACGCCCAACTTAACGACATTATCCGTCGAGCTCTTGTCACTGCCGGCGTACCAGCCGTACTTGAACCAAATGGTTTGGTACGTGACGATGGGAAGAGACCTGATGGTATGTCGTTATTGCCTTGGAAGATGGGTAGGCCTTTGGTGTGGGATGCAACTTGCGTCGACACCCTTGCACCATCACATCTTCCAAGTACAGCAGGTTGTGCTGGCGCTGCTGCTGCAGCTGCAGAGTCCCTCAAACGGCGAAAGTACAGCAATTTAGTTGGAAACTACATATTTGAGCCGTTTGGGGTGGAGACTGTAGGTTCATGGGGTCCGAGCGCTCGTTTCCTTTACAGAGACCTAGCGAAACGACTGATCGACGCTTCTCGTGATCAGAGGGCTGGCTTGTTTCTCGCACAGAGAATAAGCATTGCCATTCAACGTGGCAATGCTGCCAGCCTTCTGGGCACGTTCCCAGTGGACAGTGATGTTGAGGAATATTTCGACGCTTAAACAACAGTCTTCATTTGTATTATGTTTTTCCTTTCTTTTTGTATTTATGTTTAAATTAGTTTTAGGTATATAGGTAGTAAAATGTATATATGTGATTACTGTGATTAGTGTAAAAACATGTATATTGTATCTCTAAACAATTATCCAATATTATCTAATTGAATATTCAATCGATTGGTTTTATTTTAATATTTTATCATTTTCATTGATATTTATCTTCAAATGTCAAACGTCACAGTAGCTTGCTATGTGAAATAAACTATAACAAAATTCTTGAAAGTGCCTTAAACCTTTCATTTATCTTTTATTTTATTTAATAAAAAGACAACTCCCGCACTAGAGAATAAGCCCTGTGTTGTTGGCTTTACAAACATCCCATGTTGAGCTTCAGCGAGTAAAGCCAACAACAAATTATTAGAAACACTAATTTAGTATTGTTTTTTTTCAGGTGTGGACGACTTGCTAGTGGAAGACGGTGAACATTATCTTTTCTGGTACAAGAAGTTGTAATTCCACAGCAGCAGGTCACCAGTCCTTTCCTAATTTATTGTATTCTCAATCTTTACTTACCATACCAACTAACACTACGCTGTATCATTTTCCCATACGTTTATTTAATTTGTTACGTAATGTCCTGTCTGTCAAATCATGTGATGTATCTAGTCGAATGAGGAGTAAAGTATTGAAAAAGAGACGTTTCATAAAATAATTTCGGCGGAATAATGCTGGTACTAACATTTTTCAGTATAAAAATAAATAAACGCTAAGACACTAGCGCCACGGCTATGGAACTCGTTTGTGATACGCTTGTTAAGGCTATTTACAGACCGCATGTTTTTTTTTAATATGTATGTGACCTCAGACTGTTTATTTAGGCTCCTTTCACAAGTTGGGTCAATATAGACTTGAAGCAACAATTAGAACACGTCATTTATTTGTAACCTACTTGTTTGAGTGTGTTACTGTGGCCCAGCTTGATGTTAGGCCAACGTAAAGAGTGAGCATTAGATGAAAACAGATTCAAGGCAATATAGGTACTCGATTACCCGCCATCTGTGAACGTAATCTAAACTTATTACCGATTATTTTGATAATGATTCTAAAATTTGAATGTAACTGTCTCTATTACATATTTCAATTGAAACTTTAGAAATATATGTATCAAGTGATCGTAATCTAATATTATTAAGAACTGGGATACTTGTTAGTAATATTACCTACACTTTGAAATTATATTGCAAGTAGTCGTTAGGAGTTAATTCTCTGACATTTACTTGTAGAGAAGTAGCTATCATTTACAAACGTCGATAAATCCTAACAAAAATAAGAAGCACTGCGGCCGCACTATAATGTTCTAACGATTTATTTTCGATCTTATGTAATTTCAAACATTGACAACCATAAAGCTAAGTTATAAAGTTAACATCTACAACAACTTGAGATCGAAAATAAACCGCAACAAGCATGGTACGGCTCCTGACCTTTATAAATACGTGTTATTAAAGGTCAGCGATGACAAGGCAGTATACACGCAGTATATCTACTTATCATAGACCTTATTTATAGTGTTTAATGTGAAAAATACCAAAGATCTCTTTGTTTTCTATTTCAGGAAATATTTTTTGTATATATTTTTCAAGTTGTTTTAGCATGAAATATTCTAGATTACTGATAATTGACTCTCTTGAAGACACCAGGTTAAAAAGATAATACAACAATAAACGTGCAACTATCTATTCGAATGATTTTAGTAGAGTAGATCAAGAGAAGTTTTGATCTCCTTGGAGTACCTAGATTAATAGGCACAAGCACAAACTCACAATTCCTATGTTACCATATGCTAAAATAACTTTTGTAGGTGTTTTCTATACCTACAAGAACAAATTTCTTCAGTGTTTACTTAATAGGTAAATTATATTTTAAACGTGCAATTATTCTATAATAATATTGTGTAACTCTGTCATTAATATAATCAGAAAATGTTTCAAATATTTTCCATTTTTCTGATAATAATAGTGACTATTTTTATCTACAATTACCTAGCATGCGTTAGTTGGAAGCATGTAATATAGCTGTTAGATGAACGTTTAAGATTCGTGTTAATTGTAAGCGATTCTCAATTTGACATTTTTAAAACAAACTTGGAGGTAATGGTACAAGTTCTTGTTTATACTATTAATAAGGCAAACAAGCATATGGCCTGCCTGATGGTAAGCAGTTACCGAAGCTTATGGACGTTGCAAAACCAGGGGTATCACTCGGTCATGGCCGACCCTTTAAAAACTCCTTTCTTGAAGAACGATAAGTTTGCAATAAATTGCAAAATTGTTGCTCATTAGTTCACTTGCTACTAAAGAAGAAAGACTAGAAAGACGTCCACTGCTGGACATAGGCCTCTCCCAAGGATTGCCACAACACTAGTGTTCTACTAGGATCTAGATCCTGAACTACTACATATTTACTACGAAGGAAACCATATTAAGTGGTCACCTCGCCATTTACTACTGCGTGTCATGTTGTGGGTTCGATTCCCACTGGACAAAAAAATATGTGATTTACAAATGGTTGTTCTGAATCTGGATGTACTTTTGTGTCCATGAGTTGTATTTGTAAAGTCCCCTACGACAAAGGGCTTGTTCCCTAGTGTAGGCATGTTCTTTAAACAAAACTTATTCAATTTGTTTTTCTATCACACGCATTTTTAAATGAAATATTTCTAAAATAAAATTTATAAATTGAAACTTAGTGACCATTACCTCCAATGTTCTATTCTAGTAATAAAACGTATAATCTCAAAGCATAGATTTTAAAACTAATCATTTTAGACGAGACTGAACGCAAGAGTTATCTGATTATATGCGTTAGAATAACATTTTTATTGTACCTATTGAATGGTTCTTAATAAAGTATAAAAATAACATTGGTTTTTTTATTGTAATTGTCGTTATTTTAATTTTTACAGCAACTTTAATTAGGAACTTAAATTACATATAAACAAAACATATCTACACCCCAGAAGAAATAAAGCTTGAAAACAACAGTTTGTTCCTTTTTTAACCGACCGCGGCCCAACCCCTAAAAAAATGGATGAATGAATTAAATAAACAATAACTAAGAACGATTTTGACCAAACAAAAAAATAGATTCCGCATTGCTAGAAATGTTTATTTTTTTATATATTAATATCTGTATATATTCACTGCGCTGGAATCACACAGAAAGATACATAAACACACAGACTTGCTGCAATTTTGTTCTTCGGGGATAAAATAAAGATAAAAAACACATTTAAGATCCAACATTTATTAAATTTGTACAATTTTACACATAACACCAATTAGCCCATGCCTGCCAGGTAATAAATACCTAAATAGTGCACAATAAGCTACATATCCCTATATATTGCATAGAAAATGAAAATACAATACTATCATAAAAATATCTTTTGAATATATTTTTATTTTGGAAAGTGCTTATCATAAGAACTTACACGATATATAGTTATTAAATAACTTAAAAGACACATACAACCTCTTTCATAAATATATATACTAACGGACATTAAAACTGCGTCAAAGTAGAGGTCTCCTGTGTATACATACATATAATACACGGCAAATATTTTGGAACAATTGCGCAGAAAGTGTTTTTAGGTCTGTTTGGTGGTATGTGCGGGCCGCGGGGGGGCGGGGATCGACAATGAACCAATCACAGGATTGAAGGATTCGCGTCATTGGTTATATATATAATATAATATTCGAACTATGCATCATGCAATTGGACCAAGTATAAGACATACACGAACTATGCCTATTGTTCAAGATCTGTGCCGGGCATAATACCTACATAGACAGTTTCGCAGAGAAGCGGAGACAGTATTTCACTGCGGGAAATGCTTTCAATATTTTATTAGTCATTTTGTATTTTGATACAGTTTGTATGGCCGCAAGTGTAAAATCGAACTAAAATAGTCACATTACATGGAATATTAAATAAATTAAACTAAGTGTTCACAACATGTATTTGTGTTTTCTATTGCATTTCACAGAACGATATTATCTAAAGTAATAAACTATCATACGTAATATTGCTTTAGTTGCTAAACAATAATAATTTCGGTAGCCTACGCCTCAAAATGGAAGTTTTACTTAAGTTTGAACAAAAAAGAAAAACAATCTAAACTCCCCTTGACAATTCCATTAAATAAAATCGTAACAATTATGAGTAACGCCACTGTATAGCCACTTTTTTATTATTGTGCAGTTTTTGTATCTGTTAATGTGACACAATGATTTAATAAGGTTATTTTAGTTAACAATGTTTTGTCGTTAAGGTCGAAAGTTCTTGGCATAAAAAAGGTATAATGTATATATAAGTATAATGCACACAATGTAAGTATAATAAGCAACTTTGAAATGTCAAATGATAAAAATAATCGGAGAAAATATTACATTTTGTAAATAAGCAAATCAATTGTAATAATATCAACACAAAAAGCGGCAAACGCTGCCATCTTGAAAGATTCACAGCCTCAGACTAATAGAATAAGATAGACGGAGCGTGTAGAACTCGCGCGTGAAGCCGCCAAAAGTCATACTAAATAGCAATGTCATACGTTTTCGTTTTCGCGCGCAGTCGATTTGAGCCGCTCTGAAGTATTTTTACGACGTTTTACTACACAATACGGCATTATAATAATATTTGTCAAAACGTGTTTAGACGTGCGTACTCACTAGCGGCTCAAATCGACTGCGCGCGAAAACGAAAACGTATGACATTGCTATTTAGTATGACTTTTGGCGGCTTCACGCGCGAGTTCTACACGCTCCGTCTATCTTATTCTATTAGTCTGAGTTCACAGCACAACCAATAGCTACTAAATTATATTTATCATTATTAGAATACCTTTAAATCGGACGTTTTCTTGTCCACACTCAACAACCATCAATACAAAAAGATATGTCTATTTATATTTCTTATACGTCGCTTTGTTGTACTGACTTATATTTTTACAAGGCAGGATATTCGAGGGCAGTCACTCTGCTATCAAAGGAGTCGTGAGCTGTCTTAAAGCCTCCAAACGTTGAGCCAGATTACGTGTTATAATAAAAATAAACATCAATTGTTTATGACAATATTAGTAATTATATTTTAATAAAATAGTCATAGGTCAGTACGACGATTTACATACACAAACAAATTCAATCAGCTAATAAAATTACGTCATTTGTTAAAAAGACTGCACGTGCGATTAGTTTTCATTGACCTTTGAAAAAGAAGTAGGAATTGCCTTCTAAAATGATTATTAAAGAATGTGGTCATCTTATAAAAACACGTACTAAATTAATTTCACAAAAATAAAATAAAAACAGTTAGGTACAATGTAATAGGTACACGTCAGTTTAATACGCAGATATTACGTCATAATTAAAATTAAATAAATGAGCAATAGATATTAATTATTGTGCACAATAATATAATATATATTTTATTGTTTTTAATTTTTAATAAACGTGCAAACATAGTATCTAGTGTATTATAAATAAAATTACTAGATATAGATACATATAAATAGGTACTGTAAATAACAAAATCTGTGTTGTTTTATATGGCAGGGTTATTAGAAAACCATGATTGTATTTTTTTTAATTAACTAAGTTTGCCGACTTCTCATTTGATTACCATGGGGTTTATGAAAAAAAGATATGCCGCCATCTTGAGCAGGCCGCCATATTGGATTTTAAACAATAGGTACCATAATTAAGCAATAATGCATTGTCACCCAATTAAAGTTTACAAAATGTCAGCTTAATGCTTTGGCTTGCATTCATTTAGATCAATTCAGTCTGAGATTTTTTTATTGAAAGGCACAGACAAAATGTATGCGATATTGCATAATGATCGATTGAGTAGTTAAGGCGTGAAAGCGAAACAAACCAACTCACATTCGCATTTATATTATGTGTGTTTTCTGTACGACTCTAATATAGCTTCTAATAACCCTTGAAAAAAGCAACAGGACTCTTGTTACATATTGTATGGAGAATATCTTAATATTCAAATAATTTACCTTTATTCTAATAAGCTGCGTATCGATTGGCTTCAATTATTGGATCTAGTGAGGCGTGCTATACACATATATTCGAGTAGTTTGTGTGAAACTAGCGGATCGCTACAAATTCGCCCGGGTCAAAAAAAAATACCCGTTCGGGGATTGAATTTCCAAAAATCCCTCCTTAATGTTCAGTAATGTTATTTAAGAAAACTTTGTGCAAAATGTCTATGTCTACGTCGTTTGTATCCGCAGCGGTTTAGGCTCTGCGTTGATGAATCAGTCAGTCAGGTAATTTAAAATATATATATTAGAAGGATATGCGGTCAAGCATAGTTATGTGTAGCACGCCTAACATTTTAATATAAATATTGCGAGTCGAATACAAATCTTTCCATGTCTGAGTCTCAGACTAATAGAATAAGATAGACAGAGCGTGTAGACCTCGCGCGTGAAGCCGCCGAAAGTCATACTAAATAGCAATGTCATACGTTTTCGTTTTCGCGCGCAGTCGATTTGAGCCGCTAGTGAGTACGCACGTCTAAACACGTTTTGACAAAATATTATTATAATGCCGTATTGTGTAGTAAAACGTTGTAAAAATACTTCAGAGCGGCTCAAATCGACTGCGCGAAAACGAAAACGTATGACATTGCTATTTAGTATGACTTTTGGTGGCTTCACGTGCGAGTTCTACACGCTCCGTCTATCTTATTCTATTAGTCTGAGGTCTGAGTGTTGTTCATAAATTATATAAGATCCTTCAAGATGCATTTGCTAGATATCGAAACTGCTATTAGTGCATACCATTACCAATATTTAGAAATCTCTGGAATATTCTGGAACGCCATATTCACGGTGCAAGTTAAGCAAGACAAATTGTGGTTTATTTTATAATTAGCAATACTCTCTGCTCTCTTGATATTGGTAGGACAGGAGGCCCGTGCCCAACAGTGGGAAAAGTGGTAAATGTATTTTTTTATATTGACAACATCATACAGTTATTTGTGGTCTTCAAGAAACTTAAGATATGCATAATTGCAGTTTAAATATACAAATAAAAAGAACTTAAATTCGAACACATTTTAATTGGCAATTATAAATAGTTACGAATAAAACTAAATATATCTTGAAACATTAGTGACAATTCATGGAAGCGGAGCGGGGTAGAGCGGAGTTTCATTTATAAGGCAAACTGCGCGCACGCAGCATGACGTCACAATTGATGCGCGCGCATTTACAGTGAAAACGCCGCTTTACTCCATTCCCCTCTATTTCTCTTCTTTTAAAAAAAGTACTTATTCAGATCGCCCATAAAGGCCTCACGTTTATAATAAATTGTCACCCATATGCACTTTACTATTATATCATGGAAATTAATATTATAATATTAGCTTTTAGCAAATATTATTTACAAATATAATATATATATAATAACTTTATCGTCCCTCAACCACTGGCTCTTCTCTCGCGATACACACCGGTACATATGTGTATACTATGCGAGTTAAGAACAAATTGGCATCGTGTAAATAATTTACACGATGCCAATTTTGCAAAGCAAGTTCCATACTACTTTTGTTACATTTGGAAACGATAACAGTGATAGCCAGATACAGTACATTTGTGTAAATTAATCCTGTACGATAAGTGACTCATTTACAAGATGCCAATTTGCACATTGCCTTTCAAAAAGAGACAAGAACCATTTTACATTATGCCTCTGTATATGATAGTGTCACATTTGTACAAATATTCCATTAAAGAGTCAAAACAAAGTCATTTGCATGAATAAAATCAAATAAATAAAACAAAAAAAAAACAACAACTGGCTCGGTAAAGCGAATATTTGTACAAACATATCAAGCTCAGAACAAAAACTAATATCAAATTAAAATCCATGGCCATATATTAAAATAAAACGAAACCTTTTCAGAATATTATTTAAGCCATTTATCTCATTTTGAGAGGCTTGAGCCAATATCGAGTATTAAATACACTACCCGTAAATAAATCATATCTAGAAGGGTTCAAGATCTTGAGAATATATCATGGCATGTTCTAGAACCCATAATGAAACATGACCTCGGTAACATGGAGGTATTCGCGACCACCAGGTTGAGAAACGATAAAATAAAAGAAACACTATATTAAAGATACATATTTTATCACAATACAGTGTACCGTAGAGGTAATGGTTGTATTTCAAATCACTTTTGAAAATATATTTAATGATAGTGCAGACTGTGGAACATTACACGTCCCATGCATATACAATAATATTGCTCATCGATGCAAAGATATTGCCGAATAAAATTTTAAACTTGCTAAAAAATATTTTTAATAAAGATAATAGATGCACGCCTGTTGCCCATAAACGGCAGGGGTATTCCGTAAGAGCAAAAACCGAGCCACCGCAAAAACCGAGCAAAATCTGACTGTCAGATTGAAAATCGGTATTCCGTAAGAGCCCTTTTTGACGTTTAGTCAATAGATTGTGCTGTCGCCGAGCAATCACAACTGTCACTTTTGCGATCACAACTGTCAGTTTGCCATCGCTGTTTCTTAGAGAATCAGCCGGCGGGTCACGACACTACAGTCTATTTCACACAGCATGGGTACTGTGACTTTGACATTTGAAGATAAATATCAATGAAAATAAAAGATTAAATTAAAACATATCGATAGAGTACTCTAAGCCCTTTATCATTCAATTAGCCTATTGGTTACAGATTGATTCAATCATTTTCTTTCATCTTCATAATAAAATGTTAAACGTCACAGTACCTATGCTATGTGAAATAGACTATAGACTGTAGGCTGACTCGAGCGAATTAATTATATGTCAAAATCGTACAAATGAGAACTTCTTAGTCTGTGCCTACCCCTCTAGGAAACAGGCTTGGGTCTATTTTATGTAATAACCACATATCCCGCCTTCGCACTGGTTTTAAAAAATAAAATATAGTCTATGTTACTCGCTGATAATGAAGCTTTCAGGTGGAAAAAATTATAAATCGGTCCTGTAGTTTTTGAGTTTATTCATTACAAACATTCAAATCTTTTCTCTTTATACTATTAGTATGAAGTACGTTCAATAATATCTTTCTCCATATTATACTATTTACCTTTATACATAAAGTTATATTCGACAGTCTGCACTAGCATAGGTTTAACACAACACAGGTGACGGTCTGCTAGCCGCGTGACGTCACATGTTGGCACTACTAGAGTGTGACGTCACTAAGAGCCCATGATAGCCAGTTTGTTCATGACGGTAGTGTACGCCAGTCCTAAAGCCCACGACACTTCGTGGCCGTTCACTTTCTTGAATAACTGGAAAGAAAGATTATAAAATTATTTTGTGCAGTTAGACTGGGGGATTTAAAGTTTTTTAGTTTAAATAAAATCTTATACCGTATTTATAATAATAATAATAATAGTTTTTATTCAGACCATTAAAAAATCCATTATGTTAGTAACAATTCTTCTTATGAACTATGTTAGTGAAAAATACCAATAATAATACAAATATCTAATACATTTACAACACAACAGCATTTACAACACAATAACATTTACTAACATACACACACACAGAGATACTATGTACATATATTATATTGTCATGGTAAAACTCTATCACGCCGTACGTGTACACCCATCCAGTGGTTTCTAATGGGACAATCCAACCTATTACTTAATACGCTCAGAATGCTGTTGGAACTGTCACGCAGCCTACACATCAAAGAGGCTGTTCGTTTTCGTATAATGGCGTGAAAGCCATCAACGCTAGCGAATGCGAACATATTTGATGCGCTACAGTAGCGTGGCAGTCCCATCAGCACCCTGAACGCATCATTGTACTGTACACGAAGAGCGCTGAGTGCTGCCCTAGTATAGCGTACCCACAGACTGCACGTGTAAAATGTTTGGCAATAAGCCTTGAAGAGGCTTATTTTAACTCTTTCTGTGCAACGTGCAAACCTGCGAGCCAGCATGTTACATCGGACAGCGAGCGCCCTCCGTTCCCTCTCAATGTCAGCATTGTCCGACATATCATCACTGACCCAGTGACCCAGGTACTTAAACCGGGAAACCCTGGCAAGAGGAGAACCGTTGAGCACAATAGGTGGTATGTGCGCTAGCTTAACACCTCTCGGCTGAAAAACCATAATCTCGCTCTTCTTTGCATTGTACCTGAGCCCGTGGGACAGTGAGTATGCTTCACAAATGGACACCATTCTTCTCATAGCACTGACTGCTGGGGTCAGTAGCACCATATCATCAGCGTAGCTCAAATTGTTGATAATCTGGCCATCAATTGAGCAGCCGACATTGGTTCCACTAAGCCCCTCAATCAGCTGATTGATGTACAGGTTGAAAAGTGTAGGAGATGTTAACCCCCCCTGTCTCACACCACATTGCAACCTGTACACGTCTGAGAAGGTGGTGCCCCATCGTACGTAGTTGCTTTGGTTATTGTACCAATACCTAAACAAGTTAATGACGGCTACTGGTACGCCCGTATTATGGTATAACTTTTGCCATAAGATGTCATACGACACCAAATCGAAAGCCCTGCTAAGGTCTAAAAAACAGGCATAAACAGGCGTATAATATTCCTGTCGACGTAATACCGGACAGTTTGTTTTAGACATAGAATTGCATTTTCAGTTGAAAGTCCTTTTTTAAAACCAAATTGAGCATCGTGTAGTCTAATGTGCTTGTTTAAAATGCGTTCCAACAGACTGTCTAGTATTTTTGCCAGTACAGTAGCTAACGATATGGGTCTGTAATTGCACTTGTCTGACATGTCACCCGTTTTATTTTTAGGTATTGGTACTACTACCGTTTTTAACATATTTTCCGGCAGATAGGCGTGCCTCAAACATAAATTAAAAAACAATGACAAGACTCTGGACAAGTGCACACCGGCATGTTGGAGGTGCTCGACACTTAGGCCATCGTGCCCAGGTGATTTACCTCTAGTCATATTTTTCACCACGTTCCTGACCTCCCTTGCAGATAGAAAAATAGGGGCAAGATCACGCTGGTCTCCAGTGTCAAGCACACTCTGCACATTATTTACAGGCGACGTTGAGTCCACCAAGAAATGACTCCTAAAAAGATTTGCTATATCTTTAGGTTCACTAGAACTATCGACATTTACTGGTAGGCTAGTAATGCCATTCAGTTTCTTTGTACTCTTCCAAAAATTTATAGCTTTTGGTTTTAATAAAAACTAAGTTTTTTGGTTTGCTCTCTAGTATGATGCCCTCATCATACTAGCGAGCAAGCCCGGCTGGCGAAGGACCTCCATCTTACAAAAGACCACAGCCAAGTAACTACACATAGCGGTGTAGTTGTGTTCCTGTATGTGAGTACAGGTCTCCAGCGCTAATTTAGGGCCTTTGCCTTTAAAAAGAAATGTATGAGCTACAGTAACATGAGCCATGAGTATGCTTTTTCGATACTCAAGAAGTTAATTAATAAACTTGATGTTCGATGTTGGTGTGGATGAAGTTGTATATTTTAACAATAAAATAATACCTAAGTTTATTGCTTTAGAAACATAAAAAAAATTTAGGACCCAAACTGAATGGTCTGATATTTAGCCGGCCCATTGAAATATGTACAGGGTATGGTGTGTATTGTGCACTAACCGAGATGGGCTCGTAGTCCCTGATGCCGTAGCCCTCCTGCAGCAGCGCCACCACGTACACCAGGTCGAGGCAGGCCCAGGGCTGATATGTACAGGGTGTGGTGTGTATGTGTGTATAGTGCACTAACCGAGATGGGCTCGTAGTCCCTGATGCCGTAGCCCTCCTGCAGCAGCGCGACCACGTACACCAGGTCGAGGCAGGCCCAGGGCTGATATGTACAGGGTGTGGTGTGTATGTGTGTATAGTGCACTAACCGAGATGGGCTCGTAGTCCCTGATGCCGTAGCCCTCCTGCAGCAGCGCCACCACGTACACCAGGTCGAGGCAGGCCCAGGGCTGATATGTACAGGGTGTGGTGTGTATGTGTGTATAGTGCACTAACCGAGATGGGCTCGTAGTCCCTGATGCCGTAGCCCTCCTGCAGCAGCGCGACCACGTACACCAGGTCGAGGCAGGCCCAGGGCTGATATGTACAGGGTGTGGTGTATATGTGTGTATAGTGCACTAACCGAGATGGGCTCGTAGTCCCTGATGCCGTAGCCCTCCTGCAGCAGCGCCACCACGTACACCAGGTCGAGGCAGGCCCAGGGCTGATATGTACAGGGTGTGGTGTGTATGTGTGTATAGTGCACTAACCGAGATGGGCTCGTAGTCCCTGATGCCGTAGCCCTCCTGCAGCAGCGCGACCACGTACACCAGGTCGAGGCAGGCCCAGGGCTGATATGTACAGGGTGTGGTGTATATGTGTGTATAGTGCACTAACCGAGATGGGCTCGTAGTCCCTGATGCCGTAGCCCTCCTGCAGCAGCGCCACCACGTACACCAGGTCGAGGCAGGCCCAGGGCTGATATGTACAGGGTGTGGTGTGTATGTGTGTATAGTGCACTAACCGAGATGGGCTCGTAGTCCCTGATGCCGTAGCCCTCCTGCAGCAGCGCGACCACGTACACCAGGTCGAGGCAGGCCCAGGGCTGCTCCACGTTGGAGTTGGAGCACGCGCGCACGCCCGCCGCGCGGTACTTGGACACCGTCACCGTGCCGCCCTCCGCGACGTCTGTACACACACCGACAACATTTAGCTCTACAAGGGACGATATAGTGCACTAATGTGTGTGCAAAACACTAACTCTCATAGTCCTTCGGACTATTTGTAGTATGCACCATCATCGTTTTGACTCTGTACTTCATTTTCTGACAGAAAAACCCAATTTTCTAAAACACTTCCCGATTCGAGAAACACAAATTAATACTACGAAATCATTACAGTCAACGATGATAAAGTTAAAATCAAACTCATTTATGCAGATTATTATGCAATACATAATTTATGCATGTTACTTATGAACGGAAAGCTACATAAACTAATTAATGACACTTATCAGTATACTTTCCTAAAACCAATTAACAGACAGGGGTAGGGCCACTAAAATAACAAGCAACAAACTTTCGTAACTCTGTTTCAGCAGCAGAGTATAATATTTACAATTGAGAAGTTTATAGGCGTTCACTTACTGTGTGTTGTGTAATGTTATGTAGGTGTTATATCTTCGTCAATTTGCAAAAAATTCCGAACTATTCTGCAGGTATTTAGTATTGCGGCTTTAACTTTAATTGCAGGGAATTGATTAGAGAAACGTTCGTGTAAATGTTTTCTTTATGTAGTCATATCTGTTTCTAATTTCGTGATAAAATAGTAAGTACGCATGATAAATATATTTACTTCTTTGCTCCAGCTCATACGTACTCGGGGTTTTATTATTATTATTAGCTGTAAGTTTTTCTCATATAACAAAATAAAAATAAAATAAAATTGTATATGCATCCAACGCGAAAATTTCCACATATGTATTTCCTAAAGTGTCTTATCCCAGGGACATTCCATCTTAAAGCCCTGGTGTAAGAAAATGGGTGGGTCGTCAACACGTTAATGATATTTCTGGTATTGCAAGCGTCCATGTGCTACGGTAACAGTCTATTTAAGAAACAATTGCTGACAAACTTAGACGTAGCTTAGCACTTGCCTAAAGTAGTTTTATTTTTATGCTACAATTTAATTTTTTTTTTTTTACAATTGACTCATTGTTCTCATCTAAAAACATACCCCTAGATTATTTTGTCTATATGTGGTAAATGTCGCTGGTGGCACAATTATGTTATTTACATATTGTTATACTATAAGGAACTATGTATTGTGTCATTATTTGTTTACCTAAATAAATAATAAAAAAAAAAACATCAAGCCAACCGTTTGCTTAAAACAAAATTCAAAATGAGTATAGAAATCGTAGTTTAAAGTAGTTATAGTTACCGATCAAGCCGGCGTCGGCCGCGACATCGTAGAAGTAGCTCATGGCCGCGACGTGCCCGCGCGGCGCGCGCGGCTCGCTGTCCAGCGTGCGCAGCACGTACGAGCTCACCACCGCGTAGCACGCGTTGAACACCTCCTGGCGCTTGGCGGACGACGCGCGGCCAGCACCGCTACAGTACACACCGGATTATATACACTACAGCTCATAGCCAGCTCTGCGTGCTTCGGAGGGCACATCAAGAAATCGATTGTTAACAGTCATTAGATCACGACAGACGCCGTAATATGGGAGATCTAAATAACTCTGTTCTAGTTGACCACTAGCCGAATGATAAGAAGAAGATATCAACTAAGGATATGACAAAGTCAACTCTGCGAGAAAATAAAGTGGCACAATCTATTCATTACTTTTTTTTTTAATTAAATAATTTTGTTTAATTAAAAAAAGTTTTTACTAACGTGCTATGTCAAACATTTAAAACTATAGCATTTTCTTCTAACTAATATTTAAAACGAAACTGTTCCGAGTTCCGGTCGTTGGCATGTCAATCATTGACGACATGGGGGAGAGACACAGTTGGGCCATCGAGATGAAGTAGTATAGTATTAATATTGATCTCAAATAATACAGTGAAATTGTCTAAGCGATTATAATCAATGGAAGACAGTACAGTAATAATGTTGATGTAATAAAATTAGAAGTGAATAAGCAATCAAGACTGGACTTTAAATCATAATATCCTTCGAAGTAGTGATCTGACCTGATTAAAGACGTATATACGTACGTCCTTATTCTAAGTATATCGGTGCAAATATTATCAGCATCGCAAAAAACATCCAACAGTTAAGTAACAAACGCGATTCATTATGACGTCAGACACTGTTCGAGTTTCGACTGTTTGAGAGACAAAAACCGCGTCACTAAGGTAGGGCGTCCACGAGCAACTTTATCTCTGCAACTTATTTGTCTCATCGCATTAAGTCTATGGGTTAGTATGAAAAGTCTCCTGGCAGTCGCGTCGTTACGTGGGCGCACTCTCATACTAGCCCATAGACTTGATGTGATGAGACAAATAAGTTGCAGAGACAAAGTTGCTCGTGGGCGCCCTATTTAAGTTATAAAACACGTGCGGAGCGAGAGCACAGTCTACAGTCCGGGTAAAGTTGTAAAGGCCACTTGGCCAACAAAAAAAAGCGGAGCGAGAGCGCACCATTTGATTGTCGGCACTCGAGCCGGACAGACCTCTTGGTGATTTTGCTTGTTAATTAAGTATGTAATCAATTTCTCGTGTCATTTTATATATTACTAGGGGTCACCCGCGACTTCGTCCGCGTGGTAATTCATAATATTTCCCCCGAATTTGCAACATATCTGCTCCGCTTCTATTGATCATAGCGTGATAATATATAGCCTTATAGCGTTCCTGGATAAATAAAAAAAAAAAAAAAAATTTCAAGTCGAACCAGTACTTTCTGAGATTAGCGCGTTCAACCAAACAAACTCTTCAGCTTTATAATATTATAGTATAGATTTTATAGTGCTAAAAACAATGTTATAATCAATTCTTGTTCGAACTAACATCTATGCGTAAAGAAGATGGTATTATTCGTGTAAACAACCCTCCTGTAGCAAGTATCTATTATAAAATAAACATACCTAATGATATAATCCTTGTTGGCGTAAGTCCAAGGCTCATTCTGCACGATAGGTTCGACACAGATAGAAGTGAACGCCATCGTATCGTTGTTCTTCGATTCCATTTTGAACACTCCGTACCTAGCAGCTAGGAGCCCTAGGTTCAAGAAGCTGAAACAATCACAATAAATATTAAGAGGGTTTACACGCTGCGAGCTGGCTATGTTTTCTATTTCGATATAGTTTTTATCTAGTCTGTTTGATAAAATTGTTAAAAGGCAATTCTTTATGCAACTGTATGTATAGTATAACATATTAATATTATAAATGTGAAAGTTTGTGAGTATAGATCTGATGTACTGTTTGTTACTCTTTACTTGAATTTACATTTTTAAGCTATTTCATTTAACAAACTATATAAAACGATATAATTATATATACGACGTTGCCATCTTTCGGCGCGTAAACCTTCTTTTGTTTTGTCATATACCTACCGATAACTCAATCATTATTTAAAAAAAAAATCGGTTATGAAAAATATTTAAGTATATAGACGAATTGAAAACGTCCTTTATCGAAGACTAGCTTGTGCCCGCGGCTCCGCCCGCGTGTATGTCGGTTATCGCTGTAAAAAGCCTATGTGTTTTCCAGACCATAATCTATCTATGTGCCAAATTTCATCCAGATCCGTTTAGTAGTTTTTACGTGAAAGAGTAACAAACACCCATCCACCTATCCATGCATACTTACAAACTTTCGCGTTTATAATATTAGTAGGACTGTTTCAAAGTTAGTAATAGAAGCATATCACCCACCTGTGTGTGTACAAAGTGATATTATTACCAGCTGGCACAATATACTGATCACCGGCTGGATACAACGCAGACTCTCGTTCGTCTAACTGATACGTAATCTGTGTAGAACCACCTCCTAAATCAAGAGCTGCCATCGTATCACCATTCATCAGGTCTGCAAATAAAAACACCGTCGTATTTTACAATCTTATAAATAAAAATGAAACCCCCCCAAATGTATCTACGCGCACAACTACCGATCGACTGCACCAAATCAGTTTTTTTTTTGTGTTTGTTATTGTCAGAAAAGGTTTGTATAGAAGAAAATTATAAGGAAAAAAAATGGCGATACGAAGTTCGCCGGGTCAGCCAGTTACTTATCTAATATATAAAATTCTCGAAACGGCTCGACCGATTTTCGTGAAATTTTGTGGGCATATTGGGTAGTTCTGAGAATCGGACAACATCTATTTTTCATTCCCCTAAATGTTAAGGGTGGTCCACCCCAAATTTGTTTATTTAATTTTTTTGACATTTCTTTTTGTTTTTTTTTGTGATTCAGCATTAAAAAATACATACAACCCTTAATTTTTACCCCTCTACGATTAACCCCAATTTTTTAATAGCGATATTACTATTTTAGTAGCAAAACATCGTTTTCTGGGTCCGCTAGTATTATTATATAGGAAGAAGATTTAGTTAGTAGAATAGCTGAAAATCGTTAGTGTATCGCGCCCACAGTGAAAAAATGACTTATGTTGAAGCATGTTTGTTTTCCAATATACATCTTATTTTTTACAGCTAAGGTTCAAAATTGCCCAGTGACATGTTTCAAGTTATGTCATTTTTTTACCGAGGAAGCGATATGAAAACCAATATTAGTTAAACCAATGATTAGTGATATGAATTCCAATGATAATGAGTTTTGATCGATGGTAAAATCTTAAGCCATATAAATAATTATTCGAATCCCCCGGGCAAAAAAATCCACAAAAACAAAATATGAAAATATATTTTCACCTGGGGTTGGAACCCGGGGCATAGCCATTTGGCGACTAACATTTTTACCTGTTAACATTTGGGAAGTTATGCACTATTTTTTAAGTAAGCTATTTTATAGGTACAATTTATAATAGCAATTCATATAATTTATTTTTTCTGTTTAAAAAAGACAACTCCCACACTAGGCACAAAATAAACATTTTAATATTTTTTTCTTATACTCCATAAAAAAGTTTTTCACAAAATAAACATTTTGATATTTTTTTCTTATACTCCATAAAAAAGTTTTTCACAAAATAAACATTTTGATATTTTTTTCTTATACTCCATAAAAAAGTTTTTCACAAAATAAACATTTTGATATTTTTTTCTTATACTCCATAAAAAAGTTTTTCACAAAATAAACATTTTGATATTTTTTTCTTATACTGCATAAAAAAGTATTTCACGAAATAAATGTTTATTTTGTGAAAAACTATTTCAATGTACAATCAACAAAGTTGGCGCTCGACTATTTATAAAATTATGTATTGATTTAACGTCTAACTTGTTCGATAGTACTTTTCTTCCATGACCTGCTCGTATCACCACCACCTTACAAATAGACATAATATGAACAACACTTACCGTGCAGCAGGTTAACTGTGTACCAAATAAAGATACCCTCATCCGAACCGTCCATTATCTTGACACTGTCCTCGCTCACGTCATAGCCCAATCTGGAAATTTTTATATAAAGTTAGTGCTATCATACGCTCGCAGACCGGAATCATGGATGTCGGGGGCAAATCTGCCAAACTTAAGTGGGACTGGGCGGGACACATTTCTCGTAGCGTTGGTGGCAGAGTGGAATGTAAATTTCACTTTGTGGAGTTTATATTTACTAATCAAATGTTTCGCTATCTGCTAACGGTGAAGGACAACATCGTGAGGAAACCCACATGTCTTAGAAGAAATTCTAAATACATGTCTGATTCACCAACCTGCATTAGGCCAGCGTGTGTGAATTAATTATAATATTTCGGATAATTTGACCAATATTATTGATATTATAGAGGGAGAACCGGCAACGTATTTACTTTTATCATTACAAAAGTCATGAAAATTCACAAACAAACTCTTATATACCTGCAGAACAATAAAAGGCTCTTCGGGCAGGCCTGGTTCACTCCGCTGTTTAGGTATGAATCTACAAGTACCCGGCCGCAACATTTCCAGGGGTATTATTTAGTCGAGTGTCGCGCGCCGGTCGCGTCGTCGGTTCGACGTAACGTAACCTACGAAACGCACACGAAGCCGTAATTCGTCACCGATTCGTTTTCTTTTTTAAATATTTTAAAGAAAATAAAGGCATAAAAATATTCCACAGTATTCGGCTGCTTAAATAGTGATAAGGATCCTAACCTCTCGTTTTTCAATATTCCAAAGGATATTGCAAAGTAAAGAAACACGTTATCATTTAGAAAAACATAATTGGTAGGTACCTATTTGTAGCAAGATTTTGATATGTAGACTATAGGTACAGCACAGTTTTTGTAGAGACGTATTATTTATTTGTCCAACCAATTAAGTAGGTACTTATTTAATTGGGAAAATATATTATAAACGCCTATCACTCAATAGTTTTAAATTTCAACTGGACAAATGGCTCCAAACAAACCAATGACAAACTCTAATACCTATTTTTAATTTAATCAAAAACATAATCATGGGCGGAGCCGTGGGCAACAGCTAGTACCCATTATTATAATTTGTTCTTTAGTGGTTTGACCAGTCCTGTGATGTGGACACACACTGCTCGTTCTTATAATTTAATTACTAAGTACCTACATTGAATATGTCCCCACATGTCCAGATTTATTTAAAAAGTCACTCGTTTACAAAAGTATAGTAAGTACCTACCTAAACCTAACAGGTACTTCAGATCAAAATTGATCTCTAAGTGACAACCATAATGTCCAGAAATACGCAATACAAAGGGAGCCAATTTGTAGGTAAATAAACGAGTAGGTAAGTTTTGTTCTGGGGAGCTGAATTGCGCTCTACTGTGTGCGAGCAAAGTTGATATTTGTTTAAATGATTTAACGAAGTGAACCTTCTGTACCTGTACTATTAAGTATTCTGTGCTTCGGGCAATCCTCTGGGGCTGGGATTTTTAACCCTAACATAACAAAGAGCGTAAGAAATCAAACCTAATTTAATATACCTAATTTAAAATAGAAAATGCAGTCAATATCATTTACTACAAATTTTAGGACTGTTTCTTAAATTAAGTTTTATTACCCTCTTTGTTATTTTAGGTTTAAACACTCCGGCCGCCGAGAGTTGCCAGAAGACCCTACTATTATTCAGCAGGTATATAAGATTTAGTTTGTATTTTTTCTTGACTTATTAAATGACAAAAGTAAATACGTGGCTGGCTCTGGGTCCATTATAATTTGTATACTTACTGAGAAATGGCCATAGCAACATGGTCTATAAGCCGCTGCGCTTTATCCGCGGGCAGTAACCTGAGGCCGGCCGTCGCTCGCACTATGAGAGGAGTGCTTTTGCGTTTATCTTCAGGCGTCAAGAACTCCGCCTTTTTTATTAAGTGCACTATTGTCTCCGCGCCCTGGAATTATATAACGGAAAACATTAATTGTGAATAACAATAGTAGTCTATTCTATTCTATTCTACCAAGGTGGCAAACAAGCATGATGCCCTGATGATAAGCAGTAACCGTAGCCTATGGACGTTTGCAACACGAGGGATATCACTCGCGCGTTGCTGACCCTTTAAAAACCTTATAACTTCTTTCTTGAAGAATCCCATGCTATAGTCTCAAACATTGCATAAAAGATCTCAAAGGTGTGAAGTCGAAAGGCAAAATTTCGGGAGGGCCCGCCGAGAAATAGCACACTTATCTTGTTCTCGCCGATCGGAATAATGGGCCAGGCTTGGCGCTTTCGACGTCTGATGCTTATATATATAGCTAGCTGGAGGTAGTCGCAGGAGAGAGGACGCGGTCTACGTCACAGCATTGGACTGCCCATTAAAGGACCGAGAGTCACTAGAGCCAGCTAGTCCTAGTTAGATGACCGTAACTTGATCAACGTAAGGATAGGTAATAATATAATATTTTTAATATTTTCGGGACAACTCACACATCGCTATCTGATCCCAAACTAGGCAGAGCCTGTTTTATGGTAACCAGACAACTGATAAACATACTTATATATTTCTAAATACATACATATTATAGATAAATTAAAATAACACCCAGGCACAGAACAAACATTCGTGCTCATCACACAAAGATTTGTCCTAGGTGGGAATCGAACCCACGACCTCCGGCGTAGCAGTCAGAGTCACTAACCACTAGACCAACGGGCCAGTCATGACCGATGACCAGGCGCGGATTCAAGATTTGGTTCAGGGGGAGGCAATTTTAGCTCATTCCACTGACTTAATCTCTCAGAAACGTGATACATAAAAAGTTAAGAAGAATTGGTCGCAAGCAGGAGGGCATTTGCACCCATTGCCCTCCCTAACCCCCTCTGGATCCGATGCCAATGACTTCAAGAAGATTGCTGGGGCAGACTGGATGCGGAAGGTGGAGAACCGGGTGTTAAGGCGCGAATTAGAAGAGGTTTAAGTCCAATAGGACTAAAACAGGCAGATTGATATGTGTACTGCCCCGCTGGTCTTGGGACATAAGCTTGCGGGACTTGTGTTTAATTTTCCCGAGTCGGACAAAGTGTTGGTGGGTATTCCTAATAGAATTTTCTTAGTAGCAGCAGTTGCTATGTCTGAAAATTATATAGCAATAGGCTTGCCCAATATTGCATGTTCTAACATGGCTGGTAGGTTAATAAATAATAATATTACAAAAACACTTAGCCTTAAAAGTATATCTTAAATATTAATTACAATTCACTGAGCCCCACACTAGGGTCCCCTGTGACGTGGGGCTTATAATAAAAAAAAAGTAATGAGCTCTCAATGTTGCTAAAAAAGGTTTTATAAAATAAACAACTACTATGACGTTACTGGCCGACGTAACTACGTCACAAGAAAGTAGTGCTATTTCTTTCTAATTCTACCAATACTATGATTAAAAGACTTACAACTTCATGAATCATCAAACTATTTTGTTTTTACAATTCCAATATAATTTTGTGTATATTTTGTTAAATCGGTGTAATGATTAATCTCTAAAACCGTTTTAAGGCTAGTTATACTTTGTCCAACCGCTTTATAAACTATCAAAATATCTACCATTTATTTTTATTTATTTATTTATATATAATCAGAACGACAAAAACATCAATTACACTGATTAATAAAAAATAGAAAAATACCTTTCATTCTGTCATCTCACAAAACCTCATACATTCCGACAAAATCATCTTCCATTCATCAGCAAACAAATCAAGTCCACAAGTTGACTCCAGAAGCGCGTTGAGACCCTTTAACATGCGCGGTATGGGAGGCATCGACCGCGCCACCGTTCGACAGTGCGCCACCGCAAATAAAGAATGACGCCTCGCTCTGTTGTAATTGTTAGGCACAAAAATTTACACAGCTCCTCATGCAAACCAGGTGCATCTATAGCCCCATGTAAGATTTTACATGCGGTTGTGAGTTGATCATAAGTTCGCCTAACCTGCAGTGATTCAAATCCCAGGCAACCTAATAAAATTTCGTTGGATACATGTAAGGGTAGTACCCATATTTACATATATTAACAAAAAAATATTACCATTTCTGGATCGTCGGCATACGACGACAAGCCCGGTTTTGATTGCTCAAAATATTCATCTACTAAGTTCAAGCTGACTTGCCCAAATACTGAAACGTAAAAATAATATTTTTTAATACATTATCTGATAAAAATAAATAAAAAGTCTGTTTATACACTTAAAATAATAATAACCAAATTCAAATTTTCAAAACTATCAAAATAACTTTATGTCTGTTTGTGCGTCTAATCTCCGAAATGGCTGGACCGATTTCGATGGCAGATAGGTTTAAAAAATAGGGTTTCTCGCAAAAGAAACCTATGAAGTTGGTACTTAACAAAATCTGAATTTAAATTTACCGCGGGTGAAACCGCGGGTAACAGCAAGTTATGTCCATCGGCTCTCCGCAACCTTTAATAGGTCGTCGGTCCACCTTGTTGGCCGCACAAATAATAATAACAAAATAAACAAATAATAACTTACGAGGATACCTAATGTTGTCATTGATGAGATAACATAAACCATTACTATTAAAACACATTAACTCTAGACATTATCAGTTAATTAAAATGTTAGTTTAATGATGTCACGTTTTCCCTTTATCAATATTTACTAGATTTAAAACTATAAGGCTGAATGGCGGTAAGGAAAATTAAAAAGTTTCATATATTTAAATCTTTTAACTTACGTTTATCTGTGCATTACCCTAAGGTTGGGCGGTACAGAATGCATTTGACATCGTACATTCTGTGCATAAAATATTTAAAAAAAACCTGCGTTAAATCTAGATTTCGCTCCATGATACATAGTATCTTTTTTTTGGTATTACATTTTCGCGGTTATTGCTCATCTAGGTCCAAGTTCCGTCTGTGACTTGCTTCGCATGGTATGGCGATAAAGAGTTCAAAGAATTTTAATATTAATTTTTCTTTAAATATTTTCGCAAGCTCATTCTTTTTTTTACATACGACTTACTCACTCGCTCTTTCATTTATGATCTGCTCTAAAAAGAGCTAAGATGGATTTATACCACACAAACACTATTAAAATTATGATCAGACGCGCTAAAGTTAAATATATAAAAAGATACACTTACCTGTAAAAGGTACTGTAAACTTATAAGAAAGCACCCTGGAACCCGATGAGCCGGCATCAATGATAACCGCATGATGATACACGCTTTGATAGCCCAAACTCTTTGCCAGCCCGTCAAACCATTGCGACTGGCCCGCAAACAAACCTAAAACACAAAACTTCGTGCTATATCGGACGAATAAAAACAATGCCTGTGCCAACATCATAGACAATAAAAAATATATGTCAACATTTTGCCGCGGTATAAATTTTAGCTGTCAAATTAATAAATTTATTTTTAATTCGACTTTCGAACACTTAACACAGCCTACTACTTTGCGACCAGTTCAACAAATGTAATTTAAATAAATCCCCATCTATCTTAATAAATTACGAGATTGTGACCTGCATTGAACTTTGGGTACCTACTATAAAATACATACTACGGAACTACGATTCAAAAACCTAGGCAAGTAAATAATAAATAAAATATAACTAGATAACAAATTTATCGCTTAGATATAAGTGCTACAGTCAACATTGACTGCACATATGGCACTAGTAGTTAAGGTGTATCAATACCGCACAGTAGGTTTGATTCCTACGCGGGACCATAATTTGTGTGATCTATAAAGGTTTTTCAGAGTCTGGGCGTACTTTTTCCTAGAATTGTTAACTATGTTTGTAAAGCCAGCCACGATGCTTGGCTTGTTTTGTTGTCTAGAGCGGCGAACATTTATCGAAACTACGACGACGGACGTCATGGTACAGCCACAGTTAACATACTGTGCATCTTTACAGTACTATTTTAATTATTATAGAATGATATATTAAAAACTAAATACGGACCTGGTATGAGAATAGGCAATGCAAGCAATGTTGGTACTGTTCCGTTCGCCATTTCACACTGAATTTACCAAATATTCCGCATTTCCATAAAAATAAATACTGTTGAAATTTTGCTGCAGTTTTAACTATCAAATTAAACTAAAAACTTTTTTAATCTACTTTCGAACACTAACACAGCCGACTAATAAATGGCCAGTACTTACAACAAATGTAAAAAAAATCTTAATGTTATTTCTCATTATAAGATAATTACCTACTAAACAAATTACATGATTGTACTTTGTATTAACGACTCTACTCATGGACTATGAAACTACGATTAGTATACCGATAAGTCCTTTATGTAATAGACAAAATATTCTGGTTTTGTGTCAATTAGGGACCTATTGAGTAAATTATTTCCAGGTATTTTTTCGGCAGGAGTAAATATTTTTGCCATTATTTATAAAGCGGATCAAGTCACATTTGATATTCGGGCACACCCACTTACGTAGCTCGGGACCTAACTGGATGGAACCTATGAATGCAGAGTGTCCTGTCGAACTCATACACTCACTTTTCCTTCAGATCCCGAAAATTATACGCAAGAAGTTGAAAGCTTCACTCAAGAGTAGCCATATAAAAAGCACTAATAAGTTCAAAACTTTCAAAACTTCGCACAAATAACATTAACCAGTTTTAATGTTATTTTAAATTAAAAAAACTCTTCGTTACAATTGCTGTATAATAAAATACGACATTAATATAATCTGATCTAACTAGATAACTATATTACCTACGGTGTTGTTTAACTTACATGTATAATACATATCACAGAATAACAATAAATAGAACCAATAAACAAAGACAAGTTAAAATTTTTACTCTACCTTGAGGAGGTTTCAAGACGAAACGGGGTGTGAGAGAAACTATAGTCTATTTCACATAGCATGCGTACTGTGACGTTTGACATTTGAATATAAATATAAATAAAAATTAAAGACGTTAAAGATTGATTAAATCATTTTCTTTCATCTCAATCGTAAAATATCAAACGTCACAGTACCTATGCTATGTTAAATAGACTATAGTTTCTCTCACACTGTTCACTGAACACACTCATATTTAATTGTGATTCTATAATTATTATTTGCGAGTATTACATAATGATCTATATAAACAAAATACCTGTTATAAGAATAGGAAATGTACGCACTAACGTTACTGTCCGGTTGGCCATTTCTCACTGAATATATTCTCGTATATTTCGATAAGTATCTATCTGTAAAATAAATTCGCACTAAGACTCTCATTTATTTTACATCACCTTATAACACTCAGGCCATAAATGGTCCAGCACTAATATTCAATGTATAATGACCCCTATGCCTCCAACGTTAAATATACAATTCCCATAACGATAGTTGATTGATTAAAATGTTGTAACACGGCATTGAAATGTAACCACGTCTTTTATTAAAAACTTACACGTCAAAAGTTGTTAAAAACCAGATTGAAAAGTAGGAGTATGTTATGATTCAGTGTTTTATGTTTTTGTGATGTAAATGCTGTGGTTTACATACCTACATCGGTAGATTTATAAGTATTATAGCTACCATTAATGTGTTCTTTATTTTTTTATGTTTTTTTTTCGCTGCCGATTGTGAATGAATTTCATTACGGTTTTGTTCTTTACCAGTAGAATGTCTTGTCCCTTATATAATCCTCGAGTAAGTATTCAGGAATCATTTCTTAGCACTCATTAATGTTAAGACCCATATCTGTAAAGCCGTTGAACCTGACACAATGGACTTTTGTTTCCTTTTTTTTACTTGGTTTTATAATATTTAAATAGTATGGTGTAAAAACCGCCTCCTTACACATAGCTATAAATATATCAAAGTATAATAAAATTGGTCGTTATCAGTACCACATAATAAAATTTTCATGTCTCAGATTCTCATCGAAATACTCGTAAGTGATACAATCAGTATCCGTCTGTAAAATGTTCAGGACAAATAAGTCTTCTATTTGTTGTCCTGTCAATGTGATTATCTTTAGTTCCTTTCCATTTACTACCGTGACTAATAAGGAAACTAAAGCACAAGTCAAAGTCCAAGGGGCGTCATAGATTTTACAGGAGTCAGACTCCGAATCGTATATTTATTGCAAAGCGTGTGTTCGCGTAATAAGTTATATTATTTCTTTCACAAAGGTTTGCGCTAAACTAGACATAATATCTATCTTTTCTTTGGAAGAGGATTGGTATCTAATCTGTACTTGGATAATATTCCCTGTCTTACTAAATGCCCAGGGGGATGTGTGGGTGCTTATATTTATTACTGCCCGTGAACAAAAAACGAAACTCAAGAGAGGTAGGGCACCATCAGGATCTCGCAGGATCTCCATCTTACAGAAGACCACAGCAAAAAATTACACACATCGTGAATCTGTGCATTTTGGGGTGGCAACACACGAGCGATGCCCCCAATAGGCGGCCATATCCTTCTTTCCACAAAAATAATACCGGAAAGCTAACTTCAAATAACCTACGTTCCACATTATTCGATGTTAAATTATTAAACAAAGTACAAAGTAACTAACAAATAATAACACGCCCTACAAACCCTTGAAGATTATTTTTATCAATTTGAGTTAATCTGAGTTGCTAGTGACGCCGCCTGGCGGTTGCAAGAAGACAACAACCAGGTACTTAGGATTTTAATGATCTTTAGTCGAATCCAAAAAGAATTACACGAGCAAATTCACCGCTCCTCTTTCTACCAACGAAAAATCTGACGGAATACCCCAGTTAGTCACTGTTTGACTTTCCTCAAATATGTAAGAATAAATAAGCACTGCTTTCACATTTACAAATCGCTATAGAAAAAACAATTTTCCGGACACTATTTTCTGTTGAGTACGGTGTTTTGTTGCAATAGAATAAGTATATTTAGAAATCTCAAGTAACGTGCACCACTGGTAACCACGTCAAATGCAATCCTAAACACAATAAAAAAATTGTCTTCAAACACTATTCAAGAGGCAACTTACGAGTACGCATATGATTTTCCACGTATACTGAACAATGTGACTTTGCACATAAAGAAAACTGTACTACAAATATTTATTGTTGTAAAATCAACATAATATTTTCAAGTATTGCAACTAAGCTTGTAAACATATAACTTGGAAATATACTACTGTACACCTACTACGTAGTGTGACATTCAATTGTTATTGATAGTAAATATTTGTTGCATAATAGTAGACCAGTGTGTAGCCTTTGAAAATGTTTAAAAATTTAAAAAAATATGAATACGATGAAACCCATTGGAAAAGGAAGAAAAAATAACAAAAATGAAAGGAAAAATAAATTACGGGTGATCGAGGTTGGGAAGTGGATGGGGGTGAGTTTTAAGGGTAAAAAACAGTTTATCTCGATTTCCGACAAAACTACAAGTCCCATGGAAAAAAGTTAAATGGCAAAGTTGTAGGTAATAAAAAGATCTACAACTTTTGCATCCACACTTTTTTTACATAACCTCAAAATGTATGTGAAAAATTCAAATAACTAAGATTTTGGTTTTTTATTTCTATCTTTTACAAAAATGACTTTTTTTCACGAAATTTGGTGAAAACTTACCTTATTATGTCCTAAATACACTGTAATTTTTTTGTATAAGATAAATAAAAAGCCAAAAACTTGGTTATTTGAATTTTTCACATGCATTTTGAGGTTATGTGAAAAAAGTGTGGATACAAAAGTTGTAGATCTTTTTATTACCTACAACCTTTTACCTTTTTTCCATAGGAATTAGTTTTGCCGGAAATCAAAAACCCGTTTTTTACGCTTAAAACTCATCCACATCCACTTCCCGACCTCAGATCGCCCGTAATTTATTTTTCCTTTTATTTTTGTTATATTCTTTTCCTTTTCCAATGGGTTTCATCCTACTATTTTTTTTTTTGGTTTAAAAAATTATCAACCCTAGTCTATAGGTTACAGAATAACATGATCGCGTGTACTTAACTACTTACGTACTCACTAAAATAATAAATAATAATTTTTACTCAATCTTGAACTCAGAACAGATAGACGCGACAGATACTTTTAAAATTACTTGCCTATTGATGTTATTTTTAATGTATTTGTTACTAGCTGGATGTTTCCTGTTAAATTTGGATTTCGTCCCGTATTTCCGTATATACGAGTACGTTTATTGTTACTGTCAGGCTCTTTTAGACCGTCGGGTGATGTTAAATAACACCTACAATATTTCTGAATAATTGCGCAATCAAAACCAAAAAGATTTCAAACCTGGCTGGTTCAAAAGTTACCACTTTTCACCTCATGAGTCAAAAATCCTTTCCCAGTTTAGCTTTAAGACATAAAAAATAAGGTTTAAGAGAGATAGGGCACCATACTAGCGAGCAAGCCCGACTGAAGAAAGACCTCCACCTTACAGAAGACCACAGCCAAAATACTACACACAGCAATGTAGTTGTGTTACTGTGTGTGAGTACAGGTCTCCAGCACTCATTTAGGGATACGTTTTTAAAGGAACGTTTTTCTATCCTAGGGATACTCTCATCATAAAACCCTGGTGTAAAACTCGCAAGTGATACCTCTGGTATTGCAAGCATAAGGATGCTTGCAATACCAGACTACTTGGGTAGCCTATGGAGGCTACCCAAGCATGTAATATAAAAAAGCCATCTGCTTCAAAATTTTAAGTTTCTAGAGATTCAGGTCCACCAAGTCAGGATCTGATGATGGAATCCCAGAGAAATCGAGGGCAACCCTCAAATGTTATAGGACAATGTCTTTAATATTTTACTTTAATTTTATCAAAATTAAAGTAAAATATTAAAGAAAAATAAAATATTTTTAGAAAACAAATTAACCAACTTCAAAAAGTTAAAAATAACTGAATACATACGGAAGTCGGTGCTAGGTTCATCCTGTCACCCAACATTAACCTTGGCACTGACTTCAATCTGTATAGACTTTTTTAGCTTTTTGAAGTCAATTTTTTTTTCTAATATACAATTATTATATAATTCACCAACTAAATCATTAAACCAAACACTTTCATCTTACGTTGTCCCGTTTTGGCGAATAATTATGTTGCAGTTTGTTATCCTATTACCAGGAGTGATCTTATACATTATACTGTTAACTACAGCCAAATCACAACACACAGAGCTATAGTTGAGTTCATGAATATGGGTGTACAGTGCCCATTTAGAGATGCTTTTGAAGATACTTTCTATTCCAGGGTTAACCAAACACTGATGCTACAAAATTTTTCAACAACATACAAGTAAAGCTGGGACGCACTAGATGCGGAAGGCGGAGGACCGTGTGCTATGGCGCGTGTTGGGAGAGGCCTATGTCCAGCAGTGGACTGCGTTAGGCTGATTGATTGATATAAGTAATACTGCAGAAAATACAAGTGTCGATAGACATAGCCTAACTACTTGCCAACAGAAGGACTATTGCTTATTTGCCACTCTAGTGATATTATAATCTGAAGTACTTACCCAAGAAATATGTGACACATAGTGCCAAGATAATGAGGAATATAAATACTTTCTTCAATCTTCTAGGGTGCTTTACAGCTCTACTTCTAATATTGATATGTTGGGCTGGAGTATCATCTTTTAACTGAAAATTAAATATATAACATTAAAATCCATGCTAAATACCATACTGCTTTGTGTAGACTGTCCTTTCAATAGTAGACTTAATCAGGCTGACATGATGTTGACAAAAACATCCCCAGAAATACAGGAGAAAGTAGAGTTGGTTAGAAACAAACAATGCGTAAATTCCTTAATCAAATGATATAGCTTTGTTTAACTAACGAATTCAGAAACGAAAGACAAATCTGTTACTATTCTATTCCTTTACTCTTATAAATCCAAATTAACCATAATCAGACAATCATAAAAGATATGGTAAAGACTGATGGCTTAACATGCTCTCATACTGTGACTGTTCAGATACCTGCAGCAAACCAGATACAAACTTGGATGTCATTTGAGAAGTAAAATTTATCTGTATTTTTTTTACAGAAAATCCTAAAAAAACTTTCGTTGTATTAATTATGAGGTCCTGAAATATTACAGGACCTCACAAAAAAGCACAACTTGGACAAGAGAAACAGTGTAACCAAAAATACCAAGTAAATCTACACTATATACTCTAATAACATAAATAAATATATATAGTAAGTATATAATAGGATAAATAGCTGTTACAAAAAATATATTAGGTATGTGTCGTGACAATTTGTTTCCTTTTCATTAATAATTTGTATTGAATTAGAAACAACTCAATTCCTAATAACTATGCATAATTTCAACAATTAAATTGGACTATGTGTCTAGTTCTAGTGGAATATTTATGATGGAAAATTTTATGACAACCATGAAAATAAAAACATCACATTTGATTTTATTTTTTCATAAAATACACACCTCTAAGTACCTGTACGTGCTGAACTTTCCCATGTTGACTTAAAATAAACATGACAACCGATAAATCAGTTTATACAATATTATTTTTAACAATATGAACAGCGGTATGGAGTCATTTTTATATTTTTATTTTGCAAAAAGAATAGATCGCAACGTCGCACCGACACGTAACTAAAAGGTACAAAATACTCTTTGCGTTACCGAGTTTGATTTGCCAATGTTTTTTTTAATTAAATGTCACGTTCACGTCGATGAGTGATGGGCATTCTGACTATAATTCTGACATAGGTAATGTGCTAAATCGAGTATGCTTAGTTACGTTATCGATTTAGAGTTTTGCGTTTGTTTTATACTTTTATTCTAGATGGCGCTTTGTAAGAATCGGCTCTCATCCAATACCACTATCTGTACAATTCAATAACTTTCATACTGTAATTTAATACGTAATGTAATATGTAACTCGACTAACTGACAAAGATAGAATATAGTCTTGAATAGCACATAATATGCTATAATTTATTCCGGATAAAAACACTGTTCCCGTGGGATTGTAACTAGTAAAATATTATAAGGCCTTTGATCTAAAACTACTCTGCGTAACTTTAAGTATTATATAAATGCTTATAGATTTTATTATAATATGTTAGTAGTCACACTGGGCATGTATATTTCCATTTTCACTTCAAAAGTTCGGAGCCACAGAGTACAAAGGTATAATATAATATTCTTAGTCTTTAGTGACAACCTACAATTATTTACAGTTACAGTCGTAGCGTAGACTAATTTATAAAGTGTTTAACATGGGTGGGTTTTAGTTGCATGCAACTCAGTAATACAAATATTTTAACCAGAGACAATGTATAATAATGTATATTACCTATGGCTTGTAATGCCAAAAAAACCCTAAGGTTAATTTTGTTTCCAAATCTGATTATAAATAAATTTAAAGGTGAGGTGGGTAATTTTTTTGCCTTATCTGTACGGGACGAACAAACACCTTACTTACACCAGAGTTAAGTGAGGTTTATTTGTATCGAGTATCAAACACGGAAATAAAGTTGAAGGTGAGTAAATTATTTGTAGTAGTAGTAACTAGGTACCTACATAATGGGTATTTGCCTATTATATAGCTATAACTTCTGATATTTAAGTGACCATAATCGTTTATAATCAATTTTTACATTATTTTATAACCTAACCTAAAACGATAAAAAATAAACTTTGATGGATGTATCTTACCTTTCTTTGGCGTACACTCATTTTGTAAGAATAAGTACCTAACTCGAGATTGACACAAAAACTAATTAAGTTCAGGTAGCAATTTCACACCATAATTTATTAATCAAATTTTCACTGAATATTGTTCAAACGCAATTTTTGTTTGTCTTGTCAAGTTATTATCGCACTAAAGTAGTTAATGTTACGGTTTATAATGTAATAACTAGTATTTATATAGATAGGTACGTGTGGCAGACGTGCGCATCACAGGAGTATACAACCACAGACTATATTATAACTAGACAACAACAGCATGCTACTTCACGATATCTATCTTGACTAAAATATCATTAGTAGCCGGTTGACTGTGACCTTAATGGCGCCTCTTATCAAACTTATCGCTTAGTGATGATGACTGGATAAATTCTTAAAAGTACCTACCTATGTGTATTCAATCAACCTTGCTTGACGAGAATTGAACATAAAAATAAGTATGAATCTCATGCGATATACATAAGTAAGTGAACACAGAGGATGTAGTATTTGTTGATTACTGAATTAGTGTCTATGCGACCTTGTAATGTTGCGTAATAACACTTTGCAGGAAAGAAACTGCTTTATTTGTTACCTGCTGTTGTTAAGACGTATCAGCCCATATACCAAATTATTGAATTTTATTTTTTTTCTTTGATTTCTTTATCTTTTTTACAGTATTGTGCAATCTCATTATCTGCTCCCAATTTTATAAATAGGAGAACTTCCTAGTGCTTACGTATAAATTTTACCCGCGACTCCCTTCGCGTGGTTACTCAAACTCAAAATTAATTTATGCATTTAATTTACACTTTTATATAAAAAACTACTAATATACTATTAGATAAAAAATGAGATTTTTTGCATGCTAAAAATGATGCAACATAATTATTCACTGTAACATCGTAAATACCATGTTGTATGCAAAAAAAGATTATTGTTATTATTACAAAGTAATAAGCCAGAAAGATGATGTCAGCTCAATTTTCCTACAGTTATAAGAGGAATGATAATTATATAGGCAGGAGAGGGGGTGGTGTAGCGATACATCTCCTTAGCTCCTTTCCCTATAACATTCTAGCTTCCTCTCCAAGTCTCCATCTAACTATTCTGAGTCTGCTGAGTATCTTTTCTTTAAAGTTTCTGTTCAAGGTGTCAAGACCATTCTTGGCGTTGTCTACTGTCGACTACTTCTCAAGTCTCGATTCGATTCTGGAATCTTTAGGGTCGGAATACGCGCATCATATCATCATGGGTGATTTGAACACCGATCTCCTTATCCGCAATACTCCTCGTTCCTCTAAACTCCTCCAGATCATTGAGTCATCAAGTCTTCATGTCCTTTCTCTACTAGCCACTCACCACATTACCGATGGACTTGATACTTGGCTGGACTAAATTCTTACGTCTTCCCTATCCCTAATCCATTTCCACAGCCAACATCCAGCTCCTGATTTTTCCCATCATGACCTAATTTATCTCTCCTACAAACTGAAGCCTATTAAACCCAGTCCTAGAGTTCAGCACATGCGTTGTTTTGGTCGGATGAACAAAGATGAACAACGCAAGGATGCCTCTGAAATATGTTGGGAACCTCTGATGGAGGCCACAACAGTAGACGGAAAAGTTCTGGCTCTCAATAGTGTCATCACAAGTCTCTATGGCAAGCATGCTTCCGTAAAAGCGATCAAATTAAAGCGGCCTTCCGCTCCTTGGATGTCAATAGGAGTTCGTATGGCAATGGGGAGCAGAGATCGGGCATTTCATAGATTCCGAAAAGAGCTATGTGACGACAACTGGGATCTTTTTAAAGCTGCAAAGAATCGGTGTAATCAAATGATACGTAACGCTAAACGCCGCCATATTTTGATAATTCCTTCTCTCCCGCCAATATGTGGAAGTTCCTCGGAACACTGGGTATTGGCAAACAGCAACGTACTGACCCTCAGATGACGGTTGGTTTGGATGATATTAATCGCCATTTCTCTTCTACTAACAAGACGTTAGATCACCAAACCAAGCGTCATAAGATGAATTACACAGCTGGTCTATCCCGACCTAACATCGATCCTTTCAGCTTTTCTCCAGTTGCACCGGGGGAGATCAAAAAGATAAAAGAGATAAAAAAGATCCTTTCCATCAAGTCCAATGCGGTGGGTTGTGATAGCATCAGCCGCCATATGATTATCCTTATCCTAGACTATCTTATCCTAGCCATATCACATATTATTATTTTTTCTCTCTTCTCTAATGACATTCCCACTTTGCGGCAAAAGGCTTTTATTATTCCGCTTCCTAAAATAGTTAATCTTTCATTTCAAACATTTTCGTCCAATTTCCATGCTCCCTTTCTTTCAAAAGTGCTTGAAGCCTGTGTCTACAAGCAGTTCTCTCGGTTCGTATACGAGAACAACCTTCTCAGTCCACTTCAATCTGGCTTTCGACCTGGACACAGCACCACTTCTGCATTCCTCAAAGTGACTGGCGATATTAGGGTGGGCATGGAGGACACCAAAGTCACAGTGATGGCTTTGGTCGATTTCTCGAATGTCTGCAATACCGTCAGTCTCGATATCATACTATCCATCTACTCCCTTATCAAGATCTCTGCCGGTGCACTGGAATGATTCTCAACGTATCTTCAGGGGCGTCAGCAGTCGGTACGCTGTGATGAATCCCCATCAAGCTGGCGTAATCTTGCCTCTAGCGTTCCTCAAGAGGGCTTTCTCTCTCTATTACTAAATCTCATAACCCAGAATCTTCAATGTGCGTATCACCTTATGCTGATGACTTGCAGCTGTCTTCTCAGGTGAACGTTGCTTATGTGCCAGTCGCCATTTCTGCCTTAAACAGAGACCTTAACGCGATAAAGAGTTGGTGTGACATGTTCGGCTTAAGTGTAAACCTAGCCAAGGGCCAAGCCATTGTCGTAGGTAGTCGCCTCATGTAGATTGAACTTTGGTACTCTGCCACCACTCGTTTTTAATAACTTATTCATACCTTTTAGTTCCACAGTTAAGAACCTTACATCGATTCTACTCTAAATTAGCAGGCTCATGTTCCAAACGTATGTCAGAGAATTACTGGTAGCCTCCATGCATTGTATCGGCTTAAGAACTTTCTCCCGCCTAAGACCAAAACGATGCTTGTGCAGACCTTAATCTTTCCTATAATCGACTATGGTGATGTGTGCTATTATGACGTGAATGCAGACCTTCTCAATAATTTTGACCGTCTTAATAACTGCATTCGATTCATTTTTAATTTGCGTAAGTATGACCACGTGTCTATCTATAGCTCTACTCTAAACAGGTTACCTATTCGCCAACGGCAAAGCTTGCGTGCTTTCAATACCATTCATAACTCCAACTGAAACCTTCGTTCGTCTAATAACCTCATCCTTGCATGTCCCTCCCATACCTCTCGTTTTGTACACTCATCTTTTGTTGTTCAAGCTATCCTTCTCTGGAATGTGCTCCCTCTTGATGTCAGGATGGCTACAAATCGCTATGCGTTTAAGGTGAAGTCCGAACCCTTCTTACTGATGAATTGTCGGAATTCTCACACTTTCAAATATTATATACATATATTTTATTTATGTATGTTTGGTTTATATTATAACTACGGCATATATATATTTACATTTAATTGTTATTAATTTTTGTATGATTATTATTATTATTATATTAATTTTTGTATGATTTATTTTTATAAATATTATAATAATTTAAATTTTGTTTGTTGTCTCACCAAAACTTTTGTTTAGTGCACCTACTATGTTCATCCCTGTATCACCCAAGGTCGACTGGTAGAGAATACCTATGGCATTAAGTCCGCCTATTTGCGATTGTGCATAAATGCGGTCTGCTTGCAAGATCCCTCTTCTTAGCTTGTCGATGGAAGTCTAAATTGTGTAAGCCCAGAACTTAGATACGAGTTTTTCATTTTAGTAAGATCCTTATAAATAGATTGATAGATAGATTCAAAAAAATGATATTTCAGAAGTGAAAACTTCTTTAGGCGTGTTGAGCACTTTTGGGTGAATAAAAATTATGAAACTCGCGTCATCCTCACCGAATGCTTTCCATATTGAAACTTTTTGGGTGAACAAAAATCATGGAACTCGCGTCATCCTTACCGAACGCTTTCCATGAGACAAACCAAAAATAATTTTAATCAAAAAGAAATGATAACTTCTTTAGGCGCGTTGAGCAGTTTTTGGGCGTAATTTTTCCACAGTATATACATGGCTCACAAAGTAAAATTTAAAAAGCAAAAAGAAGAATATAAGTGTATAAATACATGTACAAGCACATGTATTTATACAGTACTAGCTGTTGCCCGCGGCTCCGCCCGCGTGGATGTCGGTAATCGCTGCAAAAAGTAGCCTATGTGTTATTCCAGACCATAATCTATCTCTGTGCCAAATTTCATCCAGATCCGTTCAGTAGTTTTTACGTGAAAGGGTAACAAACATCCATCCATCCATCCATTCTTACAAACTTTCACATTTATAATATTAGTAAGGATGTTATATTCTTCTTTTTGCTTTTTAAATTTTCAAATAAGTAAATAAAAAAAGAAAAATATTTTAGTCATATTACAATATTTGTACCTACTTAAATGTAATGCTTAGTTCATTGAATTTAAGTAGCTACAAATATTGTGCCGAATCACATAATACTCTATACTTGTGCAGGAGAGTGTATACGCCACAAGAATGGATAAGGTCAGTACAATATAACGCAATTTCTTTTGATTCTTCTAATTTGAGTAGCTACAAATGTTTTGCCATAAAGTTAACTTATCAATGTAAAGTGTCAACTATTATATTGTAGATTATTTAGATTAGAAGTATTAAATAAAGTAAACACGTGGAGAATACACTTGATTGCACGGTTAATTCATTGGCTTAAGTGGTTGCCTCGCCATTTACCACTGCGTGGCGTGTTATGGGGTTTACTAATGTTAGCCATAATTTAAAATGCCATAATTTCATATGCCATACTGGTATTTGCCATAATTTCATTAGAAATAACGCTTCAGTTGCCATAATCGTGAAAAGACAAAAAATGACTTACTAATTCCATTGGTCATAATCGATCAAGTGTCATAAAAATTTAAATCCATAAATGTATTTGCTATAATTTTCGTTTTCAATAATGCCATTTTCCATAACTTTTATTCACCATAATATAAATATGGACTTTAATCACAATTAAACCTAAAACTAAACATCATATGGCGCCTACTAACTAAGCGAAGCGCAGCGGGCTCCCGCTCCCCGCGAAGCGGGGCTCCGTCGAGCTTTAACCACCCAGAAGTACTTCTCGGTGGTTTAAAAAAAAAACCAGGAAGACTAAGTTAAACTAACTAACTTAGTTACTTCTAACCTAACCTATCCGAGTCGGATTGCACTAAGTCGGGGTGTTAACGATAATTAATTTCGACCTTACAATATTATGTATTATTTTCATAATTATATCAAATTTTGATTATGTCAAGAGTCGATTATAAGATGTGTTACTTATGGAAACTAATTATTATTATATACTAGCGACCCGCCCCGGCTTCGCACGGGTGCAATGCTGATACAAAATTAAATACACTACAGAAAAACTATGAACGTTGTATATAAAAACATAGCGGCCCGCTCCGACTTTGCACGGGCATAAAATATATATGCCTATGTCACTCAATGAAAACATGATTAAAATCGATCCAGTATTTTTGATTCATTCATTACTGCCCTTGGCCTGCACGCATTAAATTTGGAGTAAAACAATTCCTCTTTCCCTATACTTACTATGAAGATTTCCTGCTATCTTTGGAATATCTAAATTCATACAATTTTTATTACATTACACATTTTTACTTATTTACTTTTTACATTTTTACCTAGGTATTTATTTTATTTTTACAACAATTAATATATTACAGGATGTCTTTATACACAACGTTCACAGCTTTCTTGTCATTAGACAATACAAACATGTTTTCTCTTGAGGTTACTCTTGAAAGAGCGACATACAACCTCACGCTCTACTGAAGATTCTCTCTCTCTATCAGCTCTATATCTATCCCTAAGCTGACTGAGTCTAGCCTTACGCTCTACTGACGATTCTCTATCTCTCTGAACCGAATGCCTATCTTGATCCCGGCTGCGGCGAACCTCACGCTCTATTAAAGATTCTCTCTCTCTCTCAGCTCTATATCTATCCCTAAGCTGTTGTTCTGTTGACGATTCTTCATCTCTCTGTGAACGTACTCTTCTAGCATTCACTGAACTACGACCTATGTTCGAACGACGACGTCTTCCAGACATGACTTTATAATTTCTGAACAAAGTTGACTCAGTTCTAGACTTATGTATGATTACCTACCTATGAACAAATTGCCATATTATTGGTACCTATGTGCCGCAGTAAAAAACATCTAAATACTTACCATTTAGACACAAATGATAATCAACAATCATAAAAAACAAAAGATATTTATTCTATTCTTTTCTTTTTTTTTACTGAAATAACTTAAACTACGATTTTAATGAAATCAACTTAAAATACGATTTTAATTAAATTAAAAACACCTAAAAAATAATTTGCCATGCGTGTGACTAAAAACAAAAGATAATCTACAATCATCAAGAACAAAAGATAGCTGTATTCTATTAAGTTTTTTTTCTGAACTTAAGATTTTTGAAAATAATTTCCTTATTATTAAATTAATTGATTTTATAATTATTAACTGATACGTTGTCGCGCTGAAAAGCACGTTTTTATCAAGTACTGTTATTTTCCTCGCTAGAGAGCTCCGATAATAAACGCGTCCGATTGCTGCTAAATTCAAAGTGCTATAGGGAGAACCGCGGCCTCCGACGCGCTATTTATAGGCATGCCTCCCCGCACTGCCCCGTCGTCCGACCGGTACCGCCCGCCGCAAACGCAAATTTTAAATTTGTAATATCTCCGAAAATATTTGTTTAATTTACATGCTGTAAGGAACCATATTGATCTATATTAATTGCACACTGTATTTAAGGTACTTAATTCGATAAGGATTAATGCCGTATTGCTTAAAATAGCTTCGTAAATAAGCTTTTAATTTTTTCACGTAAAAAGTAAACAATAAAAATGGTTAATGTGGGTTATCCCTAAAAGATAAACATATACCATCGCGGACTTTTTTGTAGACCTTTTTATGGTGTACAATACTGTAGTACATTAATTTGATCTAACTCGTAGGGTTTAGGCAGCGTTTTTGCTAAATTGCTAAATAAGCCCAAAAAAATAGGTTAATTTACGACATCACGTTAGAAACCTCTAAAATTAGCAATGTTGCCTTAGTATATGATGCATGTATTATACATATAAACCTTCCTCTTGAATCACTCTATCTATTGGAAAAAACCGCATCAAAATCCGTTGCGTAGTTTTAAAGATTTAAGCGCACATAGGGATATAGGGACAGAAAAGGCGACTTTGCTTTATACTATGTAGTGATAGTGATGTTGTTATAGAAAGTCATTTTATGGCAAATAAAAGTTATCACTGTTGAGTTGTTAAGGCAAACGTTATTAGTATAAATGATAATAGTGCAAGTAAATATTATGATCGGGGATGATTATGGCAAACAATATAAGTTCAAATGAACTTATGGAAAACGAGAGAATACCGTGTTATGGGTTCGATCTCCACACGGGACAAAAATGTTTGTAAAGTCCTCTGCAACACAGGGCTTGATCCCTAGTGCAGGAGTTGTCTTTTATTAAAGAAATAAAAATGTTTATCGCTGGTGCATAATGTACATACATATATATAGACAGATACATTTTAGCTGTCTCTAGAAAAGATATAGGGCGCAAAGAGCAGTCTTTGCTATCAAATCTACAAACACCAAGCGTTAAATTTGAAATGTTATTCAAATTTTGTTGAAAATATTGCACTACACTTTTTCTAATAAATTACCTATTAATATATTTATAAATAATTAACCTACTAATATATTTTTTATTTCGGTAAATTTAATTGAGATATATACTGCTTAAGTATAGCTTTTAAATAAATACTCTCAATTTTAGATTTTTCTCAATTATGGAAAAAAATACGGACGAATCTAAGGATGAAAGAAACAAAAAGAGAAAGATTGATGACACGGCAGATGATGAGAACAAAAAAAGAGAAGAAAGATTACAAAAAAGCAGAGCAAGGTCTAAACGATACAGAGAAAAGAAAAAAAATGAGAACGCAGCTCTGGTTATCAGTGGCCTTTCTGATGCCGATAAAGAAAAACGAGAAGAAAGATTACGTTATGACAGAGAAAAGTCTAAACGATATAGAGAAAAGAAAAAGAATGAGGACGCTGCTATGTCTATGGACGCTGCTCATTCTTCTAGTGATTCTACTGTTTCACAAATTAAAAAGGAGAGACAAAAGCAAAACTCTAAGCGGTATCGAGATAAAATAAGATCATCAAAGTTACTAGCAACAAATATTTCTAACGGGCAGAATGTATCACACAGCATTCATAGTTCTCAAATTGCAGGCCCGTCCACCAGAGATGTGCCCTATTTACTCAAGCAAACACAGGTGAATGATTCGAATGCAACCGAAAATCAAAATAGACCAACAACTCATGGAGAAGACTTATCGATTGAATTGAAACGATTTGTGCTGGCAGTGACGATGGTGGAAGAGTGGTTGAAATTATCGACTAAAGTTGATTTTTCTAAAGTGTAAACCTTTTTATGTTAAATAATTGTAATAATTCTGAAGTGTTGTTTTTATATTAAAATGTATTATTGCAATTATTTTAATTGCAATAATTGTGGACGATAGCGCAATAAATGAAAATTGTATTGCACCATATACATCAGTGTTGGGCAATATGTAATCTAACTATTGATTACTAACTACATAAAATTTTCGGCAAAAGTAGTAACTACTATTTGTAGTTGGTATGGTTTTCCTTTTTATTTTTAATTTGTCAAATTCGTTTCCTAGATATCTGATAACGATGGTAAAGGCAAAAACAAGACTCATGGACCTGGTAGGGAAATAAGTTGGTTGATCCTAACTATTCCTAACGCTCATGATTCGTCCTGATACTATGTTTAAAAATATTAAACAAAGAAATAATCGCCTTAACTTTTTGGTCCTAAATCCATCTTTGTGCAAAAATCAATTCAGGAGTTGTGTTGGCGTGAAAGAATAGACACAAACAAACAAATAAACACGCATTTATAACGAGCTTTCTTGACCGCTGTCGTAAATCATATTGTACTTCATCATCATCATCTCAACCCATAAACGGGGAACGGGATATTGTACTTACCATATAGCAAAGTACCTACCTAGTAAACATAGGTAGTTACTATATAAAAGAAGACCCACATGACATAATAGTTTATATTTACTATTACACAATATATAAATAGGTTTCGTCATTATGTACCAGCGTACAATGAGATATATTTACTAAAGGTATTGTATTAAGTAGGTATATACTACCTACCGGTAATCAACTGTCTTGAACTCTATGTATCTATGTTTTATTACATACCTAATACTATATATATTACTTAGATGCTGTAATACCTGTCTAGGTACTTAATAATAATTACGTACATCAGAGATAATTCTATGCAGTGCGTGTGTCACTTAAATTGAAACTTATGTTCGTTTTTGTAATATGATATAAGGAGTGTGCCCAATGGGACATTTTATCAATTCTATACGACCTCTATTTAAATACATTGGAGTTAAGTTTCAAATAATGTTTGTCAGTGCTTATTGTCTATTTTTTTATATGAAATTCAAAATAAAAATAGATTTTTGTAACGAAAAATTATACATCTAGATCTTCCTCCAATATTCTTTCCCGGGAAAAACCATAATCACGACACGTAAGATATTGTCAACCAATAAGTACTAGGTGTCCTGCTAATAAGGAATAATAAAGCAACTACATCAGGGCTGCATGACATGAGCTTCAGGAAAACTCGATAAATAAATATTAAATCGAACTGTAGTTTTGCGAAATTTGTGTCATCCTGTTGACTTGTTGTTCATTAGCAGAATAAAGACAACCAAATAATACTAATAGCAACCTATATATGACAGCAACTCTCTAGATAGGGATCAAGAGAGCTAGGGGGTTTAGATCTTAATCCACACATGCTGGCCTAATGTGAGTTGGTGGATCAAACATTCCTTTAGAATTATTTTTTTATTATATTATACCTATAGGTTTCATCACGATGTTTTCCTTCACAGTTAGTAGACTGTCAATCATGTGATTAAACAATGTTTATATTTTATAAGATCGTTTTTTCATGCTTTACAGATTAAGTGATAAGGGTCGTTTCTACTCTTAATAAATTGTGAAAATATTTCGTGGCAAATAAGTAGCCTAATACGTGTGTTTACAGTAGATTTAAAAAAATCTAATATTTATACAAACAATAGATAATATACTCATGACAACAGAAACTAATTAAGCGATGTGTTTCAACTTATACTTGTAGAGGAATTATGTTTATGAATGTTAATAAAATCTAGTCATTTCATTTGCGAATATGGTACAAAAAATAAAGGTGTTACAGTTTAGATTTTACCTTTCGGGGTGCAAATTTCAACTAAACTAAACCAAACTGTTAGATAAATAAGAAAGAAGATATTTAAATTATTTATGATTTTCAAATTACATTAAATACCAATAAAAATATATTAATATTATTGTATTGTAAACAGTAACGCGAAAAATATAGTATATCGTATTCGGGCCAGCGCAAGAGGGTGCCAACACCATCTTGCGCTGGCCCGAATACGATATACTATGGAGACTCGACTGCATGTATGTGAGCCGCTGCTGCAAGCTTTCCACGTCAGTGATGAGTTTGTAGCAGGGACTCACAGTTAGTTATAAGTGGGGTAGTTTTTTATTGTTACTAACATAGATATAAGCTAAATTGTTACTAATATAATAAGTCCTGGTTACTTAATAAATAAAATTATATTATTATAATGTTGTGGCATGAATAAAGTACCTATAAGGAAATATTTTTTGGCCTATTCTACGGGACTAGCATGAATCTGGGACAAGCTAGCATAATGAAACTCAGTAATGAGGAAGCGAGGTAAAGCTCACCTATCATATTCGTATTAAGTGGTTAGTAGCCAATCTGGTGATAAAATAGTACAGATCGCTCATATAAGCCTCTATTGTGATATAATGATTGCCAACAATCAAAATCAATTTTCAATGTGTCCTCATAAGTACTGAGTCGCTCAGACGAAATACTATTATGCGGTAACTTAGCCATAGAGTAACCGCACCTATGGTAGCTTTACCCATGAATCGTTTAGCGATAAGCGAGTGAACCTGGTTATGCCTGTACCTTAGCTATATAAACACTATAAAGGATTTTCACATATCCCTTATGAAGCGCTGTTCTGGCAGCAAGGGAGACTATTTTTCAAGGTAGAGAAACGCGCAAGTTACTGCTTCTAGCCTTATACTTAAACGTCTATAAGCGGTACTTAGATAGTTTACCGTTCGTTTATTTGCTACTGATTTACTTCATTCAATTAAAATAACAGATTTAACTTGAGACATACCTTCCATAAGTTGCATAGCGAACGTTTTAATTTTTCTAGATATCTCTTATTTTTCTTGTCGTCGTTCATTATTTTCCTATTTATAATTACGCCAGTTTTCGGAACTTGTTGTAGGTTGAAAGCATCACGTTCTCCTTAATACATATATAGAACTGACAAAAAAATTCTTGAAGAACAACATGTAGGTATATCGTCGATAATTGTTATGCCACTGAATTGACTCAATGAGTTGTGACAACAAGCTGCAATGTTTGCTTGTTTACAATATCATTTACAGGATGTAAATTCCGTAGGAAAAGTAAAACAAAGACTGCATAAATTTAAAACTCGTTACGAGAATGCAAATTTCTTTATGATTAGGTATGTTATAATCGATTTTTACACCATGCTAGTTTTGTAAGGCATTGTGTTAAGATTCTTGTCTTGCAAAATGTTTTTTATGATGTAAAAAGCACTTCAGTTCAATCTCATATACCTAAACATGTCACCAAAATTCGTCCAATAGTAACATTACCTAAGCAAAACGTAAGTATGACTATGTACCTAATAAGTTCATTAAACAGATAAAATATTTACGATCGGTGACGAAGCTTTTAAATATAATAATCTTATCGTCACAGTAAAATAATATTGCGTTTACATAATATGAACACATCGTAAGTCTTATTTTTTCTTATTGTCTGATTGCTGACATGTTACCTACTCATTAATTCTGTGACCGTTATCCGTGAGTTAGTGACTTCTGTCGCGAAGTGGAACCCCTTTTCTATTTCTTTTTTAACGAAGTTGCAAACACAGGTAAATGGGATGTTATTTTATACATAGTGCAATTTTGCAACACTGTACTTATACCATCACATCGTAATTTTAATACGTTTGACTATGTAACAGATGTATAGTATATCATCTGGGTATAGGTCTTCTGAACAGTACCTACTCAATATATTACGTCACTATATAATATATTATTTATACTATAGACATCAAGTCATCTTTTTAGAAGGTCTCTTGTTTTCTTTTAGGCGCCATGCTGGATTAAAGAATCTACCATCTTTGATTATAAATACAATAAATTATTCATGATTAGCATACTCAAAACTTAGAGTAGGACACCCTTAGGGACGCCTTAGGCTAAGTAGTGTCTATCTTCACCAAGGGGCTGTCAGCTAGATTTGCCAATACAATTTTTGGATTACTTAGGTACCTAATATTAGGTACTTTACCAGCAATGTATTTATAACCATCGACAATGGTTGTGACTGACGGAGACTATACGGCAATCGATAGTTTTAGATTTAACAGCTGTTAAACTAACTTAATAAAACTTTATGAAGCTACTATTACGATAATGGTATTCATTTGACATTTCAGGATGGAGTTTGACCAAGCGTTGTTAGATAAAATCCAATCGTATGGAATCGGAAGACGAAAACTTGATGACATATTGTTTATCAATGACAAACCACCGCCAAGACTAGGAATATACGACTTTGATGAAGAGAACCTTTGTCATGAAGTGTAAGTTTTTATATTTCAGATCTATTTTTGTGGCCAAATTAAAAATAAAACAATCGTTATTGAGATTTTCTTTCATGAAGTTGATATTTTATCGCATAGCAACGGGAATATTAAAAGTATTTGTCCAATAAGCCAAGTGGAGCATGTTTAATTCTATGATCCACACCCACACAACAATTTAGGCCCCCATATACACTACACGAAGTAGTGAATTGGTACTCAATTTAATCATATAATAGCAGTGGCGGATTTACGAATTCGCCGCTAGTAGGCTATTCAATTTTTGCCGCCCCTACTGATCTTTGAAATTCAACTAAAAAATGGGAAATTACCCTAGTTTAGTTCACAATCATATTAATTACATTAATTCGGAAATTGCAAATTTATGATTTGTGTTCTATCGTCCTCATTACTTCGGCTTTTAAGTCTAGGGGATAGTTGTGTCAGTTTCTAGATTATTTTTGCAACCCACGATTTAGTCTCTTCCCATGGTCAACACCTTGCTCCTGGCTTTTCCCATCATGACCTAATAGGGTACGAGCATTTTGGAAATATAAAAGGGATCGGTGTGAGGATAACTGGACCTTTTATAAAGCTGCAAGGAATCGGTGTAACTAGATGATTCGTAACGCTAGGAAACGCCATATTCTCAATAATATATCATGTTCAACACCTGCAAATGTTTACAAATACACACACTCGGTATCGGCAGGGCACAGCAGTGTGATCTTCCAAGGACACTGGGGCTGGACGATTTTAATCACAATTTCGTCAACAGCTCTTCTTTAAATCGCCTAGTGACGTGTCAAACAGTTGATTACATTGCTAGTTTACCAAGCCCTAACAATTAAACTTTAAATTTTTCTCCAGTTGCTTTTGATGAAATTAAAAAAAAACTATCCTTTCCATCAAGTGTGATCTTCCAAGGACACTGGGGCTGGAGGATTGTAATCGCCATTTCGTCGCCACCTCTTCTTTAAATCGCCTAGTAAGTGTCAAACGGTTGATTACATTGCTAGTTTACCAAGCCCTAACAATTACACTTTAAATTTTTCTCCAGTTGCTTCTGATGAAATAAAAAGAACTATCCTTTCCATTAAGTCTAAGCTGTTGGTTGTGACAACGTTAGTCGTCGTATGATTACCACTATCCTCAACTCCTTCCCGTGATTGCCCATATCATAAACTTTTCTCTTTACACTGGTCAATTTCCTAGTGTATGGAGAAAAGCCTATGTTCGTCCTCGTCCTAAAATTTCCATTCCTTCACTCCTTGATCACTATCGTCCCATTTCCATCTTATCTAAAATCCTTGAGGCATGTGTTCATAAACAGCTATCTAGGTTTGTAAATCACAACAATATCCTCTCACCACTCCAATCCGGTTTCAGACCTGGGCATAGCACTGTTTCGGCCTTACTCAAAGTGACTGGCGATATTAGAGCAGGCATGGAGGACACTAAAGTTACTGTGTTGGCTTTAGTGGACTTCTCAAATACTTTTTATACCGTCAGTCACGATATCCTTTTAGTTATCCCTTCCTATCTTAACGGTTTTATTGGAAGCGCTGGATTGGTTCTCTTCCTATCTTCGTGGACGCCAGCAGTCAGTACGCGTCGATGAGACTATGTCACGTTAGTGTGAACTTGACTGTGGGGTACCACAAGGCGGTAAAGCGTCGATGAGACTATGTCACGTTAGTGTGAACTTGACTGTGGGGTACCACAAGGCGGTATTGTTTTCTCTATTTTCATTAATCCTATCTGTCATGAACTTCAATGTTCGTATCATCTATATGCCGATGACTTGCAGCTATATTATCAGGCTGGGGTTGATAGTTTGCATGTAGCTATCGCCAAAATAAACGGAGATTTAGCAGCGATCAAGGATTGGTCTCGTAAGTTTGGCTTATGTGTCAATCCTGCTAAGTGTCAGGCTATACTTGTGCGGGGGTCTCGAATTGACGGGTGCATTATATCCTATATGTCAAAGATTTTTTGGAAATGAACGTTGGAAATTAAAACTTCTTGTTAAATCCGTTGTAGGCGTCGTTTTTCTAACTCGGACATGAGTCTATCTATGAGGACAAGAAACGTGTTAAACCTGAAAGTTTCACTCGCAGTCATTGTAATAACTTTTTCAGATGTTTAATTAAGTCTTTTTTGTATATTGCTTCGATACGCTTAATTCCATCACCTTTTCTTCGAAATCGGGTAAAGTTACTAAATTAAAATTGTAATTAATATTGAAACGCTATTGGAATATTTTATAAATTCATGATCGCATAAGTACCTAAATTTTACAGTGCATAAATAATATAATAATATGTAACCTAGTAATCTTTTATAAACGGATTACGGATGTGCATTGCTAAAATATATATTTTTTCGTCACTCGTTTCTTTGTGTATAAACATAAAACTTAGGCCAAATTTGCCGCCCCCTAAAATCTGCCGCCCTAGGCTTTAGCCTACTTAGCCTAATGGTAAATCCGCCACTGTATAATAGATTTGTCTTTCAGTTGACCTTGAATGATTACACAATGAGTTTATAATCTTAATGGAATATCATCATTATAATATATTATATTGATAAAACTAATACGTTATACGATAATATCCTGGCGGGCCAAGCTAGACAGATATTTCAAGGTCAGGTATATTTCAGCTAATTTGTATTCTAATGTGATTTTCTCTTTATTTCTAGCATAAAATCTACGTGCAACATTCCAGGGTGTAAATTCACGGCAGAATCTTTATTGGAATTTGAAAACCACTACAATGCGTCACACAGATATGCCTGTAGTGAATGCAAAAAGAATTTGCCTTCTCCCCACTTGCTGGACCTGCATATACAAGAGACTCATGATTCATTTTTCGCAGTTTTGGCTGAGAGAAAGCCTTCGGTAGGTAATGTGCCAGATAGGTGACAGCAATGACATTCACTTCTTGATAAATAAACCTTCCGTAAACTAAAACTTTAATTATCTAAACAGTAGCCTTAGACTGGAAAACTGGACCTATAAAAGTGGAAATGAGCGGGAAGGAGATGGGAAGTGTTTTTAATCAACTAATAGGATTTCGCTGTCTATTCAGCACACGTTTCTAGTTCGGTCGTCTGTAGGCTAAGGTAGCTGGCTTGCCATCAGGCAAACCATACGCTTATTTGCCTTCTTTAGGCATAAAATGACGTACAAAGCCTACTCTTCTATTCGCCCATCTCTGCTGTTATGGTCATTTGTCTTTCACTTTCTTGAAACTGAATTTAAATAATGGGTAGTTATACTTTAAATTATAGGTATGAGCGGTGTTTTTTTTTTCAGTACTGCTGTTACATAGAAGAATGTAAAGAAAAATTCAACAACGCCGATGAAAGATTGCAGCATTGCGTCAAAGATCACAAATTACCAAAAGACTTCAGATTTGAATCAAAACCGAAAAGCAAAAACAAAAAGAAAACGAAAGCTAAAAATACGAGTAATAATAACGAAGTATCCATGGAATTAGACAGTGAAACCGCCAGCGAAGTAAGGAATAAAATTGTTCTTACCAATAATAAACAAAAGACTTTTGCTAAATATACTGGAAGAACATTTACGAAAAACAAAAGTGATCATGTGCCAAAAGTTGTAAATGTTGATGAACTTATGAAAGATTTGAAAGAAAATTTGCCAGAATAAAATACTAAAAATAATGTTGTACACTTTAATTGTTGATTCACAAGCACATCAATAAATTATAAATAAACATCTATGGTAACAACAACATCTTGACATACGCCAGAAATAGAATCTCTTTTCAGCTAATTTCGAAATGAATCTACATTACGAGATTCAAACATACACATTTTTACGCTTAAACCTTAAAATTTTACTTGAAACAATATTATACATATACATACGTAATTAAAAAAAATACTTGAACTATTGTCATAATTACAAGCTACAGCAATAAATAATGATTAGATTGTTCATGTTTTACTTGGCCTTGCCTTGAGCGGCAACTGCTTCCATCGCCTTTTTAACGGTTTCTTCATCACCAAGGAATACCATAGAATCCACAGGTTTCATGTTCTCATCTAATTCATATACGAATGGAATGCCGGTTGGCAGGTTAAGAGACATGATGGACGCATCACTGAGACCTAACAAAAAAACAGAAATTAAATAAATATGCTAAGATAATATTTTCGGTGTCATAAAATACTATAAGAAATACAGAACAAATTAAAACAATGGATACTTGAGGGAATTACCAGAAACTCGATTATTTTCATGTGTGTCCAATTGAATTCCCGGCTTAGTGTGTCAATGAGCAATCTAACAATGAAATAGGTACTGAAATACCTAATTAATTTAGTACATATTATGTTTTATTCATAAATCATCATAATCACTTGAACAATCTTTTATTGTCGTAAAAGTAAATCGCACATTATGTAATGATTTTTGATAATGTGGCATTTTGAGAAAAGACAGTTTGCGCATGTGTCATTTTACTAATGTGGCATTGTGCGCAGAATTATTTTAAACTTATAACTAAGTTAAAATTTGCCATCTTTATTACTTTAAGGTACCTCCCTTTTCAGGGCATATTGTTAGATACACCCTGTATAATATACATACCATCTAAATGCTTGACGATACCCCTGAGGCTGTTACCATGAGCAGCAATGATAATCCTTTTGCCTTCCTTAATCTGGAAACCAAATGACTCTTACTAGTATAAAATTATTGTCATAATTTTATTGCAAAAAAAATTGTTTTGCATACCTGAGGTACAATAACGTCATTCCAATAAGGTAAGGTTCTCTCAATGGTGAGTTTCAAACTCTCGTACATAGGAAATTCTTCTGGTTTCGGCTCACCAGCATAACGTGGGTCATTAACAATGGTATCATAGTAAAGGTGGTCCTCCTCCATCGGTGGTGGGGGCACGTCGAAACTGCGACGCCAGATTTGTACCTATAAAATATAAATAATAATAATAAAATTGTTTATTCAGATAACTTGATCTATCCATTGAATTACATTAGTGTTACACACACACATTTTATATAATTCTAAAAAAAGATAAATATAGTGACACATGGAGACTATAGCGTGGGGTTCTTAGAAAAAAAAGTTAAAAGGTGTTTATTCCGAGTTCCTGGTACCCCTAGTGTTACCAGCGTCTATAGGCAGTATAAACGGTAACTTACCATCAGGTAGGCCGTATGTTTGTAAGCCTTCTTAATCTTAATAATATATTTAAAATAATCAAAGTCATAAGTATTAGTGATGAAAACTATTAACCTGAGCTTCGCCGTACTTTGCCGCAGTCTCGGCTTTATTGAGGCCCGTAAGTCCACCATAGTGCCTTTCGTTCAATCGCCAAGTTTTCTCTATAGGCAGATCAGGTTGGCCGATCTCTTTTAGAATTGTATCCAATGTTATTTGAGCGCGTTTTAGAACCGATGTATGAGCGACGTCAAATTGATAGCCATCAGCTTTCAGGGATCGCCCAGCATTCTCTGCCTCTTCACGCCCTATGAGCAATTAGTAAAAAAAGATGAATATAGAAATATGTACATAGGTAGGACAATACTTGTCTTAAGGTTTTGAACTTGAATTTTAATCTAGACTCACCTTTTTTACTTAGGTCAGCATCAAACCAGCCACAGAAAAGATTCTTTTCATTCCATTCACTTTCGCCGTGGCGGATCATAACAATTTTGTATTTTGCAGCCATTTCGCGATATTATATAAATTTTAATATAATATTTATAGAAAACCGGCGAACCCGACCTTTCCTTTTTGACGTAAATACCCTCTATTGTGACCTCTGTGCTGCTTATTAGTGCACAGACTGCACAGTTTTATTAGATTGTCTATGCTATAGAGATTAAAGTTTAGTCTCCTGTCTGCGTTTCACAATTTTTAGATTAAAATATAGCAAATAATATATAAGACTATGTACAAATAAATAAACTTAATGTATCAAACTATGCTTCAGCTGTTTTATGGCTCTTAATAATAGTTAATATGGACATGTAATCGACTATTATAAAATTTGCGTGCAATCCAATCGATTACAGACAACACTACGGACAATTAAAAACTTCCGCGACTTATCGAAACGAAAACGAAGTGATAACCTTCACTTTTTGTTTGCAATAATAATCGGAGTATATTTTTAAATGTACCCTGAGAGTTTATGTAAAATACTAAATATAACACCCATAACCATGTGTCGCGATTAGTTTCTAAAATATAGTAGAGGCTGAACTGACAATTTCTCATAGAAATGGCACCAAGGAAAAGTGGTAAAATTTCTGCTCCTAAAAAAACAGTTCAAGCCGTTCCAATGAAGCTTTCAGGAAAGCGGCAGAAAAGAATACAGTCGCTGAAAGTACCCAATCAAATAATAATTAATATCCCAGCTAAACCGAACGGTTTGGGTAAGTACGAAAATTATGCTGACTCTGTAGTTTCGCTCTGAAATTTAATCTACCAAGTTACTTGGAAAACCTTTAGACTTAAAACAATAAGCTTAAGATTTTACTCAATCTGCATTTATTTAATCTCTTAGTCATTTAATTTTATTAAGTAAATGGATGAGAAGTAAAGTGTCAACCGCTAATAGAACCCCATTCTACCTTTTTCTAGTCTGTATAATAAATTTTATGTTTGTTATTACTATGCAATGAATACTTCTCTTACTACATATTTTATTTATTACTGTTAGACACCGGTAAGGTTCTATTCTGCCATTGATTAACCTCTGTGTAGGCTAAAAGATAGTAAGCACATTACTCATATTGTGTGCACAACTTCTGGCTTAGTGTGCCAATTGCTTATTTTAGTTGTATACTAATTATTTATAAGTTTCTGCCTACCCCTTCACAGAACAAGCATGAGTCTATATATGTATGTAATTTTATGTGGTATTTTTAAATTTAAGGTTGCTTTACATGTGTTGATTACCATAGTTTGTTGATGAAAGTAAACACTAAAATGACACTTCTAATTTTGTAATATCTGGTCGGCTGCTGACAGTACTGTGCCAGTAGATCAGCCCATGTTTTTCTTGTTAACAATACATTTCAGAATAGGAAATGTTAATATTTTACATTTTGACACAGGCATGTGTAGTTATTGTGTTCCTGATGATGTAGAAAACTTTTTTACTGTCAATAAATTTTGTATATCGTCTAAAAATTTTCTGTAACTTTTTTTCTGAAACGGAGTTTTGTTTTTCAATAATGTTTTTTCAAATAGCTACTGGATGCATAGACTTTGATGTGTTTATTAATAATAATAGCAACCCATGTAATAGCACCCACTGCTGGCCACAAGTCTCCTATTGTCTCTCATATAATATTTCCTTGACATTAACAGACTAAGTTTCTTAAGTATGAACCTAAACTGTGTTACTAACAAATTTCTTTGAAAACTTTTTTGCAAAAAAAATTGATTTGTTTTTCTTAACAACTTTTTTTTTTTTTTTACATGGGAGATTCTAAATTGGCAATTATAAAATATTTATATTTTCTTGGATTGTAATGATTTTCTATGCTCTGTTCAATAGAGCAACTATTGGGACCTTTAGATTAGTACATTATTTACCTATTTTCAGATGTACCTGATACCTTAAAAAAAGTTGATGGTGTAACTAAAATAGCTCTAGCAAATGAAGGTAAAATTTAAATTATTTCTTCCTATCATGTAATTGCTAGATTTGTACCATTCTTTTTTTTATACTTTCTGTTGTAGAAATGTTTTTTTTTAATTAATGGATACAAAGTTCACCCAAAAATATATACATGGGTAACACAAATATTTGTTCTGTGTAAGATTCATTCAATTTTTAATGACGACACCCACACAAGCTGAACAAGCCCAGAGTTAAAGATTAATAAGGGACTTTATAATCATACAATTTACGGACCCAAATTACACCCAGCCCTGGTACAAATATGAATCAAACCCATTATTCTTTTTATGTATGTACTAGCTGTTGCCTGCAGCTCCGCCCCCATGGAAGTCGGTTATCGCTGTAAAAAGTGCCTATGTGTTATTCCAGACCATAATCTATCTCTGTGCCAAATTTCATTCATATCCGTTCAGTAGTTTTTACGTGAAAGAGTAACAAACATCCATCCATCCATACTTTCACGTTTATAATATTATAGTAGGATACATTTGTACATACATCAAAAAATAAACCAAACTTCCTAAACTCGTTTTATGAAGTTAGTATTCCCCAAAGGCCTCATAAAAAATATAATATTTCTCCACCATCTCATCATCAACTTCCAGAGGAAGAGAACTTTGACTGCCTCGGTGGTCCAGTGGGCGCAGTATGCGTCTGCTGTGCATGAGGTTGTGGGTTCGATTCCCACACAGGACAAAACTTTGTGTTACCCACAAAGAATTGTACTGAGTCTGGGTGTAATTTGTGTCCGTTAATTGTATGTTTGTAAAGTCCCCCGCGACACAGAGCTTGTTCTCTAGTGAAAAAGATAAGAGGCAATTTACCTTATTACTAACAGATTGTTTTCTTTAGCCTAATAATGTGATGTACATGTTTCAGTTGCCAGATCACAGATATTAAAAGTGCCTATAGAAGTAAGAGTAGAACCTCCCAAGACAAGGGGGAGGAACAAAAAAGTGGTTGTCTCAGAATTCTTCAATAAAACAGATGGCGCCACTGATAAGACAGGTTGGTTCGCTGGTTGAATAAAAAACCTATTTTTATTTTAAAATATTTTAGCAAATGATGCCTGGTACAATAAACACTTTATGTTGCCAATGAATATAATTATGCTAAAAATATCAACTTCACGAATCTGTGGCACATACAGAAAATATTATACTTTCTTTTCTTTTATGAAGCTAATTTTATTTTTATTGCATGTATATTATTTGTTAATATTTCAGTTTGTATTGTACCTATATTGTTTTCTATCTGTTTTTGTTATTGCAAATATTCTAACTCATGCCAAACTATAAATGTTATTCTTTATTCTTGCCAATTCTTCTCGAGGCCCTAACCTATTCAACGAATTGGCCGTAGAAACAAAAAATGTTTTACATTTGTTTTACGATGTTCATAAACATAAATGATGACTTTGATTTTTTCTTTATTTTTTAGTTAAAGTAACCGAAGCGGCAGATTCTGCTGTTAAGAAAGTTATTAAGAAACAAAGCCCAGCAGAGATGCCACCAAAAAGAAAAATTCGTAAGTAATTCATAAATATTTTAGACAGAATAGTTGGGAGTGTGTGAAGTAAAATGTGATTTCAGGACAAGCAACTTATACAGGGTGTCAAACTAGACATGCCTTATCTTATAATTACTTATACATAAATGAAAAATGCAACAATAACAATGGTAGCTAAGTGGGTACCAACATGTACACAAGATTGATCTAGGGTACCCAATGTAACTAAATTCATTTATTCATTTAGGTTACAAAATAACACTTATGGTCATAAATTATGAGTAAGCCAGAAAGATGATGTCAGCAAAATTTTCCTACGGCCTTGAGAAGAACTAGCAAGAAACTCAGGCCACTCTTTAATTGCCAGATAGTTATTTTTTTTTGTAAAATACAAGTATGATAGCATGCAAGCTGATGCAGTCAAAACACGATACTTACTTTCTTGATAAAATAAGGTTATCGTACTTAGTACTGGTCGTGCAAGAGAAAAAAAAATAGATTTCACTTAGTGAAATTAATTCATACCGATCAAAATAATGATTTATCATCTGCTAATGGGGAAGGAAAATATATTGAGGCAACCCAGATGTCTTAAAAGCAATTCTAAAAGCATGCCTGACCACTAATCTGCATTAGGCCAGAGTATTTGGACAAAATCTACTTACCAAGAGAATTTTAGTCATATCAGAAAGTATTTCACTCTTATTTTAGTAGTACACATACGATAACTACAGGTCTGCTTGCGTTTATCAATCATATTCATGTTCTCTTTACAGTTACCAGAAAGAAAGCCGATTCGGTAAAAAAACCTATAATTAAACGACAGAAAATAGTAAAAGTACCAGTAGAACCGTTAAACGAAGAAACAAAAGCACAAGAAGATGCATTTGTAGAAAAAGTAACTACAAAACCTGATACAACTGCCAAAGAATCTATTAAGAAAAAACCAGATGAAAAAAATTCTAATTTACTAAACGAGCCAACAACAACTAAAAATAGGAAGAGAAATTTATGTCTAAAAAGTAAGATGGATAAAGTTGTGGCACGGCAATTATCACCTATACTACAAACACGATGCATCAAACGGCCTAAACTAGACAATCCATGTGACAAAACAAATAAAAAGCCTTGCATTTCAACAACTAGACTGAAATTACAGAATAATGAATCAGCTAAACAACAAGCTGCTTGCACCAAATCACTAGCAAAAGATATTGATACATTAAATGTTAATAAACCAGGTCAAGTAAACTCCCGCAAGAATTCAATCAGTAGCTGTTCAAATCTTTCATGGACTCGTGACATATCAAGCTCTAGTACAACAAATAGTATTATTGTCTCTTCTAACGATTATGTGCGTTTCAATAAGAAGTTACCCTTCATCAAGCTCACTAATATTGATGATGAAGTATATAAATATAAGGCAACACCTATAGCTGATGAAAGAAATGATACTTTTGGATCACTAGAGTCTGAAAGTTACTTGTCTAATGCTAGATTGAGCCAAACTTCACCATCCCGTGAAAGTACTAATTCTGAAGAGGTAAACATGGAAACGAGTTCAAATATTAATAAAGATTTTGGTAAGGCAGCTGAAAATTTAATGCATGTATTGAAAAAAATCGACATAGAATTTATAAATTGGATACACGAAACTGATTACATTTCTTCAGATCTTAATAAAATTAAGGATAAGTTGTTTGATATTTTAAAAAGTGAACTTTGTGCTCTCACTCACTGTCGGAAATTACAAGAAATATCAAATTCTGACGCAGCTAAAGATGACAGTATTTGTAATGAGGAAATTAACGAAAGCAACAAACGCATTAACTCACTTGTACATAACCAAATTACAAATAACAAAGCAAACACTATTAGCTATAATGAAGCTAAAACAAATGTAGGTAAGCAAGATCAACTCAATAAAATTGGTAATAATAGGACTGACCCTATTAAACCTAATAATGTTGTAAGTAATAATTTTAACACATATGAATGTGTCAAAAGTAGCGGTAGTAACAAATACACAACGGTTGAACGTAAGAAACAAGAATGTCACAAGAGTAACACATTTAACCATACTATGAGTGAAAATAACAACATTCAGATAGTATGTTCAGTATCGAACAATGGTATTGAGAATAATAAAATCGATTTGTTTGATCGCAACAAAATAATTGGTGACAAATTTAAAAGTAATACATTAGAAAATATAAAAAGCAACAAATTTGGGAATATCAGAATTGAATTTGACAGAAGTGGAACAAAGAAAGTTGCATATGATTCACCTGAAAGTAATAAAATTATATACAGTAAGGTTGAAACAAGGAAGGATACTTACAGTCAAGATAAAAATATTGAAGTTGAAGGTAATAATGTTGCGAGTAATTCTGAGGTAATTAATAAAGATACTAATAGTCCAGTAGAGACTAACAAAATTGCGTCTACCTCAGTTGAGGACAACGGCGTAACATGTAACCCAAATGAAACAAATAAAGGAAATGAAAGTAACCCAAATCAAAACAGTGTGCAAAGTAAACTAGATGAAGAAATGACAAGACCAGGCACAAGCGGAATTGAGTTAAATAAATTTAATGATCCTAGAACCCCTGAACCTTGTTTTTCTTCTGAAACATCAGATTCAGGAAGTTCTTCTGACAGTGAAACATCTATAGATGAAAAGTGTCATCTCCAAAGTCCTCAAGACGATGACGATGCTCTATCCTTATTCGCTGAAAGCATAACTGGCATGGAATCTTCTAGAATTAATACATCAGTTATATCTGCACCAACTGAAAAGCAAATCGAGGAATACATACCTGTACCCATCCAAAATAAAATCACACCACCAACTAATTACACTTATTGTCCAACCAAAATATCTGAGCAAGTTAAAAATGCAAAAATTGTATGTGAAAAACAAAATGCTGACTCCACATCTATATATAAAGACAAAGACGCAAATCCTGTTACTCCTATGTACCAAAGACAATTCAGTTCATTAAACACCAACGAAATACCTCAAACAGGAATCAGTTTTGAAGTGAGCACACCTAATGATAGCCAGAGGTCTGGTTTAATTCAAGATTTCGTACAAACAAGACCTGGAGATATCAATATAGTATTCAGAGGATATTGTTATCTTAATTTGATGCACAGATGTTCTTTCGGACTTTACGGTAGTAAACCATGTCGATTCTCTCACGAAGTACCCTCTGAACAAGAAATAAGACTTAAAATTTGTACAATGGATAAAGAAACATTTACAAAACAATATATACTTCTAAGAAGGAAAGGCATTATGTTGCGTAGATTCGGCTTGATTTTCTTATATGAGTGTGCTAGAAGAAATTACACTAGAATGCTGGTCGAAATGGCTTATGATTTTATTACTAAACTTATACCTAGTAACGAATTATGCGAAACAATAAAAATGACGACAGTAGAAGTCACTTTACTGCATTTAAATGAAGTTGATTTAAGCGTGTGTGAAGATATATTGTTACTCAGAGTGGACGAGGTCTCTCTTCTTTGTGATGTTTTTATGCAAATGATGGCGCGTACGCAAAACTTTTTGCGATTCAAAAAAGTGTTTCTTAGTTTAACTTACTTTTTAGTGAACAGTGATAGGACGTTTAGTCTTAAAGTAACTGATAATCTCTTAGAACGATTGTGTATACTACCGTTCGATGAGCCGTTAGCTAGAGCGTTCATTCAAATAATGCGCTTGACGAACCCCAATATATTCCAAAATTCGATTATCAAGAACTTTGAGAAGCAAATTTCTGTAAATAAAGAAGTTTCGGAGGAATATTGGTCGTTGAAAAAGGAAGTTAGTTTCGTGAAAAATAAGGAAATTCATTACCCTGAACGGGTAGAGAGGTCTCCTATCAAAAACATCGACCCGACTGTTATTACGCAAACAGTAGCTCAGTCAGAGTTTTACACACCTGTCATCACGTACCAGACAATAGAACCGCCACAGATTAATCGGCCAGAAGGTGTACCTTTGCCTCCATCCCCAGATACAACACATCTAGATTTTATGGTAAGTGCATTATATATATATATATCGCTTTTTAACTAACCAAATAGTGGAATACCATGAGATATAAAAAATGAAGAAACCTCGGAATCCGGTTTCTCTGAATGGGTTTTCGTGAAATCTTTTCGATTGCATTGTTAAAACCTTAAATGAAAAAGTTTACCCTTCAAAATATGCCGATCTAAAAAAAAACAGGAGTTGCTCAAAATTGTTTAAATAAAGGACTAATACATCATAATGCATTATCAACTAAAAAGTAGAGGACTTGAGGAAAAAATAAAATTTTGATCGCATAAGACGTAAATTATTGAAATTAGGGTACTGAAAAACGAATCCTTTTTTTTCAGTACCCTTCTTTACATCAAAACATATGTATATAACATTAAATTTAATTCTTGTATTTCGGAATCAGCTCTAAAGGTTTGGATCAAATTTTGTATTTAGATAAAGTTTTAATGTTTCTTATTTGTATGGGTGGGTCTTGCCTTAAAATATTACGCGATTATATTTCAAAAAAAAAAACGCCGAAGCTCGGTCGCTACTCTGAAATTATTATAAAAAAAGGTAACAGTAGTTATGGTAAACAGTATTTCTGGTAGTCAATTTAAATATTTGCGATGACTAAAAAAAAATTATAACGTCCAATTTTGATACTTGAACGTTAAGTGTTCAAGTATCAAAATTGGACGTTATTAAATAAATATATATTTCTCAACAGAACAAAACTGCCGAAGAACCAATGGTACCCAAAATTACAAGAACTTTATTTGGCTTAAATCCAGGCGCTTGTGCGGGTAAAAGCCCCAGGCCATCTAACAGTCAAGAAGTGTTGCGAACCCCATGCTACACACGTTGGAATAACAGGAGTATATTTCACCAAATTAAAAACAGGGCGAGTTTCTCATCACCTAGACAATCAAGGCCGAATGTGGAGATGCTTCAAATGAGAAAACAATCGTTTGACGGTCAACGACTTGTAGTTACACTTGGAGGGAGCCATGTATGTATACTATGATATAATAGTTGAGATTTGAGAGACCAAAAAGGTCTTCATGCATTTTTGGATGACATTATTGATTGATCATTATCAATGTCATCAGAAAGTCAGTCTTTTTTTAGGTCTCAATAACTGTCGTGTTTTTCTTTAACACTTTTGTCTACACCATGTTTATAATGTTTTTTTAAGACTTGCAACGAATACATCAAGACGAAAAAAGAAAAAAAAACATTTTACTAATTCTGACTACACCAAAACTTTAACAAAAATTCGGTATTCCCACCGAATAGGATTAAAGCTAAATATACCAAATAGTAGTCGAATAATCGTGGCAAGTTTTAATTTTTATTCAATTTAATTATTCCAAATACTGACACACATTTTAACGTTTTCTTTTCAGATGTTTCCGCCTCCTAGGCCTGATTATTAGGGCACGTAGATTTAGAACTACTTTAAGAAAGAGGATTAGAATTTAAGTTTCTGCTCTGAGTGGGTTACATTGTTATAATTCTGACTTACTCGATCAGTATTAAGTATAACTACCAAGATTGTAAATTGCGATGCATTCTGATGGTGTTATTGCGATTACGAATCTTTATACCTTAATTTAAGGTATATATCCCATTATAACAATGTTTGATTTGTGATATTTGAAAAAAAAAATGTTTTTATTACTACACGTTCTCTTATTAATTTGGCGTTGGCATAAGTATAAAGCTCATTCTACACGTTGGGCTAACATAAGCCAATGTAGACCACAGTATACCTACTTTGCATAGGTAGATTGAACTACCGTCATTTTTGAAAAATGCTTGCATATAGGTTTACTATGGCAGCTATTGGCGCATGTTGGGCCAACGTGTACCACTAAACGTTGGCAAAACAGAACGGCTTAACGTATTACGTACGTACTTATGACATTTTGTCAGCTTATGATGACGGCAAGTATAAAGAACGAATAGATATTTTACACCGTCAGTGGAAAAACGGCGTAAGCAATTTGTAAAGTCTTATTTTTATACGCGAAATTTTGACATTCCCTTTTCCAGGGCCCGTTGTTTTGAGTCACATTGTATATACTATTATTATTACCTCATACAATAGTTATAATAGCTTTCCTTCTAGTTAAATGAATAGTTTTTTTTTAATTTACATCAACATAATGCAATTAGATTTCGACATAACCCTGTAAGAAAAGGAGTGTAGCCAGCAGTGTAATTTGTAAATAGGTCTTTTATAATTATTAGAGATATTGACAGATCTGAGGTGCAAGTAGCGCCATCTATAGTAGGTATTAGAGTCTATCGTCCATTACGACCCGCGTAGTACGCGCAATCTAAGTTTGCCGAATTGAGCCACAAGTATTTTTTTGGGCCAAATGACTGGGTGCTAAATGAATGCCGGAAAACTTTGCAGTTATTATTTCATAAAGAGAAAAAAAACTACAGTCGTTAATCGACCGATAATTTAGTCGGTTGCTTAATCACTTTATAGAAATAATATTGTAATGCGCACGTCATACTTTTTCATAATTGCTTAGGAAGCACACTAAACTATAAACTAATAGACTATTTGTTACTATAATGGACAACGGGTCTAAATCGCGTAATATTTTGTAGGTTTTCATATCTTTTGTTACCAGACGTTTCGGTCGAACTGTATCGACCATGGTCACGGGTTGACTGTTATTAAACTGTTTGTTGTAGTCAAACAAGAGGTATGAAAACCTTCAAAATATTACGCGATTTAGATCGGCAGTGGTATTCCGTAAGAGCAAAAACCGAGCAAAATCTGGCTGTCAGATTGAAAATCGGTATTCCGTAAGACCAAAAACCGAGCCTTTTTGACGTTTAGTCAATAGATTGTGCCGTCACCGAGTAATCACAACTGTCAGTTTGCGATCACAACTGTCAGTTTGCCATCACTGTTTCTTAGAGAATCAGCCGACCGTTGTCCATTATAGAACTAATATGTGTGTTAAAACCGTGAAAGTTTAAAATAATTAAAAACAAATAGTTTGTTGTTAATTCTTTATGACGCATGGTCAAAGAATCTAGTCTACGTCATAGACATATCCTTGTTTATACTTTTACAATACAATATAATTACTTATGAAATATAATTTACTTGTTTTTTCTCGCGGCTTCGCTTGCCTGATATGTTAATAAACAGCCTCGTTGGTCAAGTGATTGTTAAGTCTGATTGCTGATCACGAAGCTTCTGGTTCGTTTTTCTGGTCGAACCAAAAATATATATTGGGATTTTTGTCAAGAATTTTACAATAGATGCATTAGGAATGCACCTAAAGCCGTTGGTCCTAAGCCTGATCTCTTGGTCGTTTCGTATTGCTGTCCCATCGGACTATGAGAGTGAGGGAATAAAGATTGCACTTGTGTGTGTGCACACTTATGAGCAATAATAAAATAATACTTTTAATCAACATTCTTCGCGAGCGAAGCCACGGGCAGAAGCTTGTTTCAGACGACACTGGTTGTTACCCGTGTGTATAAGTTCCTATTTTAGAATAACACACTTTTGCAAAATATATATCTGCATTTTAATTCTATAATAGCCATACGCCAACTTTTATAAATCAAGAAATAAATAGATTGGAAAAGACAGCTTATAATCCATTTATGTCCCACTGCTGGGCATGGCTTTCTTCTGTCAAAATACTTGAGAGGATTTATGTATTAATCCACTAGGCTGGTCACAAGAGCTTTGGTAGATCAGACATGACTGATAGAAAATGTCCGCCATTACTGAAGATATTATTTTACCTTATAAATAGTCTTTTTAACTAGTACATATCAATTCGTTATTATTTTACCATCGACATAAAGGAACGAGATCATTACTAGCTGTTTTCGGAAGTTCTTCAAGAGAAAAAGGTTTTTACAGGGTCGGCAACTGCTTACCATTAGGCGGGCCGTATGCTTGTTGGTAGTATAAAAAATAACTTTTTTATACGGCTTTTAGTACCTACCATTGCTTATATTTAATTTTAAAATTTTGTTATTTCGTTGTCATCAGTGCCAATAAAATAGGCTAAGTATAATTAGTTATGTTTAAACTTAAGGTTTACTACCTCTTTGTTGTATTTAACAAATTGTGATATATCGACGCGTAGAACGTGCCTAAAATATAATTTGCTACTAAAATGTTCATTTTATTTACTGAATTCTTACTACGAAATAAGATTTCGTTAAAAATGTTGTGCCGCCGAAAACTCACACACAAACTAGGCAAAGTATTCGGCAATGAGACAATTGTGCTAAGCAATAAATCCCATCTTTAGGCTACGATAGTACTACGGTCTACCTACATCGGTACTACCACAGTAAACAAACAGTAGGTTATCTAAGGCCGCCCGCCGAGTTATTAGCCTACGTTGATACCCAGGGTTGTTCATACGATAGGTAAGCGAAACAAAAACAAGTGTCAAGTGGCCGACCCGAACGCCGGCCAAAAAAATGCGATGTACACACAAGTATATAAGTCGATCGTCAGACTACCGGAACCATATTTGGATTGAACAACACATCAGACAATAGAAAAAATAATAATTTCAAAAGTAATTAATTTGCAATATTAATTATTGTGAAATTGCCCTTATTACAACTATACCTACGCGAAAAATATGTTTACCTAAACGATGTTTCGTACTCAATCCTCTATTTTATAGTAAAACTAGACTTCTTAAAATAAACTTTAGCTCTAAACATAGTATTCAGAAAAATGCGACTCGGCTACGCTCTTAATAAAGCAAATAAACTGTGAAATAAACAATACAATACCATATTTTCTAATAATATTTAAGTATAAGTAGGTACTTATATTTCTGGTTGAGTAGGAAGTATGATAAGTCCGGGTTTGCGAAATCATTATTGAGGCACCCGAAAACACTACAATATTTTTTTCCCCTTTTTGAAGTCATGATACTCGTAATTTACGACAAGTGTCCGCCGCCCGCGCCGGCGAGAGTTGACGAACGCAAGCGGTCATGTAGCGTACGCGCGTGCTCACAGTCGCGCTGCACAGCCCGCACTGCCGCCACCTTATTCCTACCTTATATTATGCTAGCGTGTGCGTGAAATCGCGTGCCGACATGGCGCGCGGCGCGCACGCACACATTCAAACCGAGAGCGGCACGTTTGTATGAAGATGTTTTACTGTTTGTTTACTGTGGTACTACGGTCTACCGACAGCGGTAAGTACCTACTGCCTACGGTTATACTGCGGTCTACCTACAGCCTACGCCGGTACTACAGTATTAATACTGTAGTACCATCGTATGTATATACAGGCTGTAGGAATACCGCAGTGTCGCCGTAGGTCCACCGTAGTACGGTACTACGGTAGACCTACGGCGTAGCGTAGTACCGTCGTAGGCAGTAGGTAGACCGCAGTATAACCGTAGGCAGTAGGTACTTACCGCTGTTGGTAGTCCGTAGTACCGGTGTAGGTAGACCGTAGTACTATCGTAGCCTAACAATGGGATTTATTGCTTACCACAATTGTCTCATTGCCAAATACTTTGCCTAGTTCGTGTGTGAGTTTCCAGTAGATATTAAAATACTCGTTATTATCGGACGTTGAAATTCACAATAAAAAATGGCTTTTACAAAATTCCATTCTCTTGATACAATATACCCACGCCTGAAAACTATTAATTTAGCGCATGTTATAAAAGTAAGTGCTGAATAAATATTTTTTTACCTACGTAAGATTAGAGTAAGGTAAATAGAATTGAAAACTACGCACAATTCAAATAAACAATTATAATATGAAGGCGTTTTCATCCTTTTAAATCAACTAAATATAAATATTCTTATAACTTTTAACAAGCAATTCTTGTACGTCTATAGCAGACGGTATATGGTGCAAGGTCTAAGAGATAGCTTTTGATGGCTGAACATGAATATGCAAGAACGACTTGCTCAGGCCTGGCGCAAGAGAGAAATTTACGGCAGGTGATGATGCTGACTTGATGTCGCTTTTGTACATAGGTATTATATATTTCGTGAATTTTGGCAGCTTGCTCTTATTTAAAATGCTTTCATATATGTACATAGCTCACCGCTAAAGGTTTGTGAAGGAAAACAACATTCAGAGGTTGAAACTACCGAAACGAATTCTTTTCTAATCTTGAAACTTTGCATTAGAATTGATTTCGAAAAATGTTGTCGAATAAGGCGGTAAATTCACAGCAATTTTTACCGCACCGTCTGCAAGCGAGTGGAAATGCGTATGCGCAGAGCACGGCGCAGCACTATTCTATGCTGTGCGCAATTATTCGCAACCGCACGCGAACGCGGGCTTACTACGTTCCATTGTGCCTCAAGTGTAATATAACTATAGTGACCGCTGAAACAGTGATATAATCTGCTGTCTGAAAGATTTTTTTTTGTATAGTACTTAATTTTTTTTTTTTGGAAAATTCTTGACCAAATTATAACAGGGTTGTTATTTTTGTATGTAGAAACGTTCAATTGTTTTGTATCAAAGTACATGATCATTTCTATTGCAGATAAGTGTTATTTGATTAAAATCTATAAGTGGTATTAATCTCAAGGATTATGTACCTACACAGTTCACTGTGAAAATTATAAATACCTACTCTAATTTTAATAATAAATGAATAATTGAATGGTTGGATTTTTATTTATATTTGCTTTATCATCATCATCTCGGCTGAGATACGTCCACTGCTGGACATAGGAAGTAAGTAAAAGACAACAGAGTGCAGTTTTCCAAGTAACAATTAACTTTTGTAGTAGGTATAATATTTTTTTTTCAATCAATCAATCATTTATTTGCGAATATGGGTACAGTGAATGATGTTACAAATATTGAATGTGCCTCCATACTCCACCTGTAGGCATGCAAATGTTTCACAATTTTTATATTAATATTTTCGGGACAACTCACACATCGCTATCTGATCCCAAACTAGGCAGAGCCTGTATTATGGTAACCAGACAATTGATAAACATACTTATATATTTCTAAATACATACATATTATTGATAAATTACACCCAGACACAGAACAAACATTCGTGCTCATCACACAAAGATTTGTCCTGGGTGGGAATCGAACCCACGACCTTCGGCGTAGCAGTCAGAGTCACTAACCAGTAGACCAACAGGCCAAGTCATATCACCCTATGATGAACCAAATACTTATTGAGCATGACGCTTGGTATATTTTCACTATAAAGATACTGCTTCTGCAATTTAAGAGGGTTTCTAATATTACAGTTAAGTAAAACACAATTTTCATAGAAAACCAATTATAATTAGATGAAAGCATTATAGCCAATGCATTCGAAAATCATAAAATTATACATTACAGTAATAATGAATAGGTACATTGAGCCTCAGGAGACAAAACTATAATAATAGTACAGTAAAAAATTATAATTATTGATCTACAAGACAATCAGTCTTTCAAAGTACAGTCGACGTTCAAATACAAGTTTGCACTTATTCAAAAGAACAAGTGCCTCACCTATTTTATAAAGATTCATTTCCTCTTCATGTGCACTAGAAAACATTTCTCTGTAATACGCTACACGTAAAAATAACACAGAGGACGAGTCTTTGTAACGATGCAAGCGTAATGGTACCAGATGGTAAGTGGTAACTATCATTCTTGGACTAAATGCAACTCGAATCTCCCGATTTTTTTTCTAGTACACACGAGCCTTATTCCTAACAGTACATTCCAACTAACACGAGTAAACCCGTCGACTGTAAGCCGCCTATAAATAAAATACAAATATTTCCGAGATAAACAAAAAGTCCACACTATCTTAAATCTAGGTATAAATTAGCAGACTACGATATTGTCACTGCGAAGCGTATTTAGTTGTGTAAAAAATCTTAATATAATATTATATACGTGTTATGTACGTACAACGATTCCAATCGACAATCGTGAGAGGAAAATTGCGTGCACTAAACTTTCTAGTGGCGAGGCTACTCTACGCACTCTCGTCTGATGGTCGATCGGAATTGTTGCTGATTGTACCCGGACATAGAGTAACACAAAATTATGTAAGCATATTTCCTTAGTCAGTTATCCAATATGAAAATGGCCACACGATGATTAATGTATGTTATTCGGCACGCCAAAGTGCTATTATAATAAGCATAACACTGTTTAAGTTTCATAAATATCCGCCCAGTATGTTAGCAGGATTGACAATCCTATCATCCCTTTGGAAGTCGGAACTTATGAGGAGTTGTCATTTTGAACTTATTTAAAACCCATTTAGTGATCTAAAGGATAATACAGCCCATGTCATCATTAATTCTTCAAACATACCACAACTCAATCTTAACCAACCTTCTACATTTAAAATGATTTCAAATTATTTCAAATTTAGAACTTGAAAAAAGAAATCATTTAATGTAGCCATACTCTTTTTCGTTACACTTTGTGCTACTCCATTTGTCCGGGTTATACTTAATACAATTTGTACTCAAGCTAATACAATTTGGCGTTATAATACTGGATATGCGATAATAGTAAATACTTCTTATAATAATACAATACAAGACAAAAAATCATAAAACCAATTTGTAACAAAATTATTATTAATTTTGAAAAATGTCATAGGTTCTCGATTTTCGACATGATAACGATTAGAAAATTCTAACATCTTGTGCAACCAGGGACTGTATCATGACATCGCAATTAATTTTCGATCTTAATCTGAATTTTATACAATGTAAACCTTAAAGCTAGGTAATAAAGTTGACATCTTACGAATTTCAAATTAAGAATTGAAAATCGCTGAAATGACGTCATGATATGGTCCCAGAGTTTAACAAAAGAAATGTGATGGGACATCTCTTCCAGACAATAAAATTAATTGTTAACCAATGAAGAATAAGCCGATTGCAAAATGTATTCCGATAATAAGAAACACTATAAATATAGCACCAATTGCATACGAAATATCGACAATACGCACACTATACTACTGTTCATTGCAGTTTTCTATCATCACGCCTGTCACCCACTGGGGTAGGCAGAGACTATAGTACGCCAATTGCTTCGATCCAAACCTACTTCTTTCGCTTCCTCTAAATTCATTAATCTCATTCATGAACGTCGATTCTGGGTACTTTTAATTTGGCCCTTCTGTGTATATTATCGGGACAATCCCACCCACATGCCCACCGCTGTGACTCCTGTGAGCCAGGATTAACAGCGGAGTAACCAACTGATACACCGAGTTTTGACACTCGTGCGTCCCGTGGACAACTAAACCTACTGTCTTGGACCCCGCAACGAATTTAATCAGAAGTAAATAGGAGGAGTTAGAAAGAAAAGTTTCCACTTCCCTCCATAGCAAAGCGGGAGACAAAATAAATCTGTATAGGTTTGTAACCTATGAAAAGGAGCACCACGAAGGACCTTAAACTTCTGTGTACATTAGCGACAAATATCAAATTCACTGTTTTATTTACTACTTAGGTACCAAACAAGTGCACTGCCTACTTGATAGTAAGCAGATACCGTAGCCAATAACAGGGTTATCACTTGAAAAGAAAAGAATAAAAAACTTCAAAAGAGGATATCTATACCATAATGTAAGGAGGAATCTCTCTAGTAAGGACACAGTCGCATTATCTAATCTATTTTTTTTAAATTTGTTCCGATTGAACTCAAAAATTAATAGACCGATTTTAAAAATTCTTTCACCGTTAGAAAGCTACATTATTAGCGGCTTTATTTTACTTGAAAAAAATATAGGCTCCCTACTAAAACTAAATAGGTAAATGTCCACCTGTGTGAAGCCGGGACATGCCACTAGTGTCAAAATGACCGGCTCCCACCGGCGGTTTTTGAATTTCGAACGCCGCCGATCACAGGCACCCCGCTCGCTACGTTGCCAGCCCGTACTTATATGCCAACTGAATCGGTCCTAAAAGATAGGTATTTATTTTGACAGATTGCGGCAATGTCTCCACTATATAGAGAGATTACCCTATGTCTATACTCAGCAGTCAGTGGATAAAGGTTGACGAAGAAGTCTCCAATAACTGCAGTGAACAGTGCTACAGTATGTTAGAAGCTAATCTTACTTTAAGCGGTGGGTTACATTTTTTGTGCGTTGAACTATTACAATTGTAATACATGGGGCTTCAGTGGAAGAGCGCGCGAGGTCTCTTCTTAGCGAGGATGTGCCACGAGTGGGCGACGCCCTTGCGACGCTTTGGTGATAGACTGGAACAATTAAAAATAACATACTTAGTATGGAGTAGCCATTATGGATGTAGTTGAGTGCGATTGGTCCAATTCCCGGTTAGTCTAATATTTATAATAATAATAATAATGATCAGTTAAGGAGCGCTGTTATGATCAGTTAAGGAGCGCTGTTATGATCAGTTAAGGAGCGCTGTTATGATCAGTTAAGGAGCGCTTTGGAGTGTACCCTTCGGGAGTATCGATCCAAACCCTCTAGCGACAGACCTCGAGTGCCGCGTTTGCCCACGCACAAAAAAAACATTGCATTAGTGTGTGCCCTGGATTCACTGTTGTCTAATTACTTTGACAACAGTGAAGATATTAGTGATACACACTCAATCCTATACTGTGCGGCCGTTGCGGTATGTCGGGTAGCTGGTGTTAGGTTTTTTAATAACAGCGCAGCTACCCGACCAAAATCCGCTGTGCCTGCATGGCAGTGTAGGATTGAGCGTCGTATTGCTGAGGCTAGGGCACTCATTGGCAAGTTAATCTGCTTCAGGTCGGGCAATACTCGCCCGAGAGTGATGCGCTTTGTGAAGCGGGCGTTCTTGGGGACTGATGTTAGTCCCCAAGACTATGCGTCACGAGTCACAGAGCGCATTGACCTCCTGAAGCAGAAGGTTTGTGCGTGGGCGAATCGCATTCGTCGCTATAAGAAAAGGGTGGATCGGTACCTCCTGAATTGTACCTTCCAAAGGGACGAGAGGTGGGTATATAGACGGTGGGAGCGACCTGTCTCCGATGTGGATGACGGGTGCCGACCAGCAGATGATGCTACTAGTGTATTCTGGCGCAACATCTGGTCGGTGCCTGTCAGTCACACTGAGGGTGACTGGATCGGGGATGTCAAGCGATCGTGTGCGTCAATTCGAAATATGGAGCCATTATCCATTACGAAAGAGGATGTGGCGTGTGCAGTCCGTTCGATACCGAACTGGAAATCAGCTGGTCCGGACGGACTGCAGAATTTCTGGCTAAAATGGCTCCATAGCTCGCACGCTTGTTTGGCGTCCCAGTTTCAGGCATCTTTGGAGTCTGGGTCGATCCCACAGTTTATGACGACTGGTATTACCCACCTTCTCTATAAATCTGGCAGTGCCACGGATCCCAAGAATTATAGACCGATTACTTGTTTACCAACGGTCTATAAACTTCTTACATCCATTTTGAGAACAAAAATTGTATCTCATGTTGTAGATAATAACATCTTGTCTGTTTCTCAAAATGGATGTAGGAATGGGGCCCGTGGCACTAAAGAGCTCTTGATCATGGACATGGCCATTAATCAGCAGGCTTACCGTAACCGAAAAAATCTGTCTACATGCTGGATTGACTACAAGAAGGCATATGACTCAGTGCCACATACATGGCTCTTGAGAGTGCTGGAGTTGTATAAAGTTGATACAACTCTATGCACTTTCTTGAAGGCATGTATGAGGCAATGGAGGTCTGTCTTGTGCTATCCAGGGTGTCGACAGATTGATGGGGATGGTGATCAGCTGATCATGATCAGGCGGGGTATATTTCAGGGTGACAGTCTGAGTCCCTTGTGGTTTTGTCTGGCACTGAACCCTCTTAGTACCGTACTGGAGAGTTCAGGGCTGGGCTATCGGTTGAGGAGTAGTGGTCGAGTTATATCCCACCTTCTTTACATGGATGACTTAAAGTTGTTTGCCCCCACCAGTTTTCAGTTGATGGCGTTACTAAAGGTCACTGAAGCCTTTAGTAACTCTATCAAGATGGAATTTGGTGTGGATAAATGCGCGGTCATGCATGTAAAACGAGGTGGGATGGTGGAATCTGAGGGGATACAACTCTCAGATTCTACTCAACTTAGATCACTGTCTGCAACCGAAACCTACAAATATTTGGGTATGTCACAGGCGTTAGGTATAGCCGATGCTGGCATGAAACAGGTGTTAAAGGATCGTTTCTTTGGCCGCCTGACAAAGGTTCTTAAAAGTCTTTTGTCAGGTGGTAACAAGGTGCGTGCTTTTAACAGCTGGGTCATGCCTGTCCTAACGTACTCCTTTGGCATACTCAAATGGACTCAGACTGAACTGGATGCCCTTGATAGAAGAGTCCGAACACAGTTGACTGCTTTTCGTATGCACCATCCACGATCATCAGTAATGAGGTTGTATATCCCACGGAAATGTGGAGGTCGTGGCTTTTTATGTGCCAAGACCCTCCACAACCGTGAGGTATGCAACCTCAGAGAATACTTTCTCAATGCTGACGTGGATGTGCATCGGGACGTAGTTGCTGTGGATACCGGACTCACCCCGCTGGGTCTGGCTAAAGAGAACTGGCGCAAACCTGTAGTACTCAGTACTACTGAGCGTGAGGAAGTATGGAGGAGCAAGGAGTTGCATGGACGTTTCTATCGGGCCTTGCATGGGCCCGATGTAGAATTTTTATCATCTGTGTCCTGGCTACGTTTCGGCGATCTCTTTGGAGAAACCGAAGGTTTTGTCTGTGCAATTATGGACGAAGTTGTTATGACGAACAACTACCGTAAGTATATCCTGAAAGACGGAACGGTTGACATTTGTCGAGCCTGCCACCATCCCGGAGAATCTCTCAGGCATATAGTTTCTGGTTGTTCCCGTCTTGCAAACGGCGAGTATTTGCACAGACACAACCAAGTGGCCAGGATTGTCCATCAGCAACTTGCTGTAAAGTACAACCTTGTGGACTCGGAGGTGCCGTACTATAGGTATGTGCCCGACCCAGTTCTCGAGAATGGTCGTGCCACAATATATTGGGATCGGTCTATCATTACTGACAGGACTATTGTTGCCAATAAGCCTGATATAGTGGTGATAGATCGATTAGAGCGCCTTGCAATGATCATTGATATCACTGTCCCACATGACGAGAATCTCGTGAAAGCCGAGAAAGAAAAACAAATTAAGTATTTGGATTTGGCTCACGAGATTGTTGACATGTGGGAGATAGATTCAGCGATCATTGTGCCGATAGTTGTATCAGTCAATGGACTGATCGCCAAGAGCCTTCATCAACACCTTAGGAGGCTCTCGTTAGACGGTTGGATTGTGGGCCTGATGCAGAAGGCGGTTCTCTTGGACACGGCGCGCATCGTGAGGAGGTTCCTGTCTCTGGAGCCCTAACCACCGGTAGCTTGGTCCCTGTACCCGATACCGGTGGGCCTCCTTTTTTATATTTTTAAATGTATATTTTTTATAATTAGTATGTATTTAAAAATGTAATTAAGAGATGAAAGTTTAATAAAGGGAATAATAATGGCAACACATATGTCCCACTGCTGGGCACTGGTTTCCACTCCTCTATCAAAAGAGAGAGGGTTTAGGCCTTAATTCACACATGTGTTCTAAGAAAGTACAACCATGAGTATGACCGCTGACCACGAGGTCTGGGGTTTGATTCAATCAATATTTTGTTTTCCTGTTAATAAATTAAAAATAGACGTCCGAAGTTTGGACGCTAGCAGTGTTTATCACCACGTTTCGCACTTTTGGTCCTACGCCTGATCTCTCTCCGTTCATGTCTGATCACTTGTCCTTCAGACTATGAGAGTGAGGGAATAAAGAGTAAACCTGTGTTTACGAACACACTTGTGCACTGTGTGTGAAGATATTATAATATCTTCAGCGCAGATAGATAGTCTATGAAGAATAGCTTACTTAGTAAGAGGAGGACATTATATTACTTACCCATGATCAGGTGTATCTGGCATATATGGTGACATTCTAAAGTCGCGGCTGTGAGGTGTTTCTATGCCAAATGGACTATACAGCTTTGTAGGACTCCTGCCTAGCAACTAAAAAAAAAAAAGTTAATAATTTGAAAATTTTGTTCTATGTAAAGTGGTGATCTTACTACATAATTTAAAACTATGTGACAGTTTCATTCTGGTCAGGGTCTATATGTATATAGTCAGAGGTTTATTAGTACAGGATAGCAATGTGGAGGACAGTGTGGTGACAATATCACCTGAAATCTTAAATTTAGGTGTTCTATATGATAGAATCACAAAAAAAAACAGTTTCTTCCTCAATGCCCGTTTTGTACACTCCAATACGTAACATTAAATTCTAGACAACCTTAGTCAAAATTTACTTACTGCTAGATTCGCTGACTGCAAGAAAGAAAAAAACCACATTTATTTGGTTTTATAAGTCACACTCACTAAAACTAGATGGTGATTGGTAAGTAGTAATAATCTCAGCTACCTGTTTCTTCTTCATGACTGGAGTAGACGGAGTCCGGCAAGGAGAACCTGCCTCCGCAAGCCGGTGTCGACGCCTACCACCTAGCCTGAAATGCTAAAACACAGACATTATTTTAAAGATAAGATACATCGCTATGCATGTCATAAATATAATATTTAACATAAAATATAAACTAACTCTGAACAAATCACTGTGTAAAGACTGGCACATTGAACTTATTATCTAATATATTACCTATATTAAATGCTGGCTTCATAAAGGAGGTCAAGATCAAAATACACCATCCAGCCTCCTTTAAAAAAATCTGTCAGTGTTTCAGTTCATAGATATACTTTTTATAGTTAACATTATTTTAAGAATAAGCAGCTAAAAGGTACCGTTATAATCTATGATTTAACTACAACTTTTTGTGGTTGCTAGGGAATGTGGCAGCATGACATGAAAAAATGAAAATTATATTCATAAAAATCAAAAATCCTAATCCCGTAATATTAATATTACATGATGTGATCTGTACAATCCTGGAACTAGCACTTTTAGTGGCAGGTGTGGGCTTACTTTTATGTTATTACAGAGTAAACTAAATCAATAGATACCTGAGATAAATTCCCGAAAGTGTTTCTTACACTCCGTAAAGTTCTTGTTATCTTGTCCGCACCCGATTGTAAGGCACGCCGTGAGTTGGCAAACGAATTAGTCTTGAATATGTTTTTATTGTAACATCCATCTACATTTCTCAAGCTATCCCTTGTCGGCGAATCGATAACCAAATCTTTAACAAAAGGATCCTTCATTTTGTTGTATTTCTACGTCGCACTTCGTATATAATCAAACTAGCAAACTGCTATCATTACTTTCTAGTTACAAATTTGTATAAAATTCACGCTTTAATACATTATTATCGTTATTATAATCAAAAAAATCAATCACGCTAAAACGGTCAAGTTCGTCCGTCCGTTGCTTTTGTTGATTTTTTTTAAACGGAAACTGACACAGAACAGTTCTTCTTTTGTCTATACGCGGAAATGTTTTTGTTTTTAAATTGGCAATGTTTGGATACTAGTCATTTTAGCTCTTCATTAAAATAGAAGTCAATTTATAATGTTAATTATATTAAGGCCCCTTTCTCAAAAAAATTTGAAAAAGAGGTATAAATGAAACCATTTTTTGTTGGCATTTATAGACAAATGACTGCCAAGAAATACATTATCAATCTACAAGATTGTTTCATAATGTGATTTGTCATAAATTGTATATTAATTCCAAATAGTTTGTAAAAAACATTTATTGAGATGTAACCACTTATGACTTCATTTTTTATTAAATAAAGTTTTGGAAATATATATTTTAGAAAAAATGGACAAAATTATTAAAACTACATTAAGCAAAGTTTTTAATGTGGCCATGAACGACCGAACTTGGCTGCAAGCTTTACTTACCATTCGTTATGGTGGCCTCGGCGTTCGCAAAATACCCCGTGGGCCGGATTTAAGAAAGATAAAAGATTTCCTCCTTGGGATTTAACCTTAGCACCGCTCTGGTGACATTAAAAATACCGCCCGCTGGGCACTGTAAAAATGTCGCCCCTGGATACTGTAAAAATTTCGCCCGCGAGTATATTGCGGCGGGTGCGGGCTAGCGGCAACAGAATCTTGTCTATGATTGCGGACAGGCTTGACTGTCCGTTTTTAAATCATTGCTGCAGTGTTCACAACACATATAATAATTATGTGAGGTGTGCACTGTAGTAAATGTATGTCACAAGTTGACTGTATTAGCATGTATTATAAGTTACTAACACTAGTATAAGAATATAAAATTGTATTACTAACCATTATGAATCCAATTGTAATTTGAAATAAATCTATATTATTATTATAATGTGGCGGCATTCTTGTAGTGCTCACGGGCGAAATTTTTACAGTGTCCAGGGGCGACATTTTTACAGTGCCCAGGGGCGGTATTTTGGTCTCACATCTTATTTTAATAAAAAAATGTTTTTTCCACGTTGGCAGGGGCGGCAAAATTCGCTCCTAATTATGCCGCCCCTGCCAACGTGGAAAAAAACATTTTCTGGGCAGTAGGTAGCTTGGTTGCTCCTGCAGGGCTGCATATGTTGATTTGTTTAGAAAAAATGTTTGTTTTATCGTCGCGTCCTGGTAACAACGATGGTTTTTGGTTTGCCAGCAGTAAATGCAATAATGTTGACGGGCTTAGTAGAACAAATTTGTAATTCTTTGTCACATTTTTATACACTTTTATTAATATTAATTTCATTTACTGGGTTACTATTAAAAATCATCTAAACATCTAATACATTTATTTTATAAATTAACTTTTATTCTAAATAATTATCCACGTTGATGCATGTAGTAGTCGATAACTGCTGAAAAAGCTGCAAAGCCTGCGGCGCCAAACACCCCTGCCTTCAAGCCACCTGGAAAATGAATTATTTTTTATCAACAAATCCGAATATTGCATCAGTAAAATATATTTTTATCCGACTGCATATATACTGCATATTAATAACTAGAATTAAGTCATTGTATTAAGTATAGTATTCATTTTAATAAATTAAGTTCATCCTTGCACCTCAAACATGCTGTACCGTAAGATTCCAGAGGAATTTCCTACCACGTATGATTAGGCTGTGGAATGAGCTCCCTGCCGAGAATCCAGCTTAGCCGTGTCCTTTAATTTTTTTTTCAGGATAAAAAGTATTCCAGACTATAATCTATCTCTGCGCCAAATTTCATCCAGATCCACTCAGCCATTCAGGGGTGATTGAGTAACAATAATCCATTCATCCATCCTAACTTTCACATTTATATTAATTAATAAAGATGTATAGACAGATATATATTTAGTTTGAACCTGATCAAAAGTGAATAATTTATTTAAAAATACCTCTTAAACCTATAAGTCCTCCTGTAACACCACCAGCATAGGTTCCGTTCTTCCAATCGGACTTGCCTCTAGCTGATTCTATACAACATTCAACACCAGAGAACACGGCACCCAACATTGCAAAATTCTTTGCATAACTTAACATAGAATTTTTCATTTCTCTTAATATTTCTCTAGCTGTTTGGTTTTGTTGTGCCATTGGGTCTGCCACATTTGGCATTAATGATGAGGTGAACAGACCAACTGCTGCCCCAAGTCCATAACCTGAAAAAGTTAAATAATGTATCTTCTTCTTATCGTTTGGTTAGTGGTCAACTTGCTGACAGTGTTTTTTAGATCGCCCATATTAAGACCTCTGTCTTTAATGACTTTTAGCAGTTGTGAAAGACTTTTAAAGTGCCCTCCGAAGCATGGAGATGCTCAGATGAAATACCACTATGCGGTCACCCATCTATAGGGATACCGTGCCCTTGGTTTCTTAAAATAATGTATGGCAATTTTTTATGACAGAACTAGCAGCACGTCCCAACTTCCCACGGGTGGATATTTATTTTGTACAAGGTCCTATAGTATTTTAAAAATAAATTATAGCCTATGTTACTCGCTTTTGTGTATGCCTTAATGGCAAGGCAGCTGGGCTTTGCATTATTATAACTGTGATCTTATGTGTGTAACCTATGGTCCACAATAAATTAATTTGAATTTGTTAATGTAGCTTTCTAATGGTAAAAGATTTTTTTTTATCGGTTAAGTAGTTTTTGCAGCTGATTTTTTTGAGTATTTTGAGTGAATTTATTTTTACAAACATTTTTATATTGTATGTAGTAAGTGCATGACTAATCCTTTACAGTAAATATGAATATTATATTATAATTTATTATAAGATAACTCACCAATGACACAACTGGTAATAGACTTAAAAGGACAACTCTCAATAGTGGCTTCAATCATTTTTTCTTCGTTAGTTTTGATAATGACGGGTCCCAAAATCCTTGGTATTATAATGTTTTCACGAAACCGAGCATTATTACCAATGAGATATTTGGCTAGTGAATCGTAATCATTTTTCTCCGAAAACTTAATTAAATTTGGATCCGTAGGGGGTTTGTATCCTGTCATGATTGTCTAGTAATATTATTTAAATCTCAGAAGTTGCCGTCCATACACTAATAATATAATTGTACTCTTTTTTCAATAAACTGTGATAAATGGTAATTAAACAGGGCCCTAACATACCTAACCTATAAGAATTTTAATCAATGAATATTGATAACATAACATGACATTGACAGTTGTCAGTGGTAGATATTACGATTAGATGTTTACGAAAATCGCTATCGAAAAATGTTGTACAAAAATTACATAGAAGATTTATGAAACTATATAGCTTGGTATTTTATTCTGTAGATAGTGTAGATCAAAGTGTACTTTTGTATGTTAACTATTTTTAAAGTAATAAATAAGTAATTTAGCTATTTCGTATCTTGCAAAGATAAATTAATTGGCTTTAGTCGGCATCGCTGCATGCGGCAATTTGTCAAAACAGAACAGTGTCATTAAACATCAAAGCGATCAAAACATTCAAAAGTAACTTTATGAACGAAAGTAAATAAAAAAGACGTGTGCGGTGTACGGCTCAGCTGCTGCCAATTTAAGAAAGAAAAATAATTGTATTACACAATGTCTGATTCTTCTGACGATGAAGATCTTTCACGTTTTAGAGAAGTCATAGATACTTCTTTTACTAACATGATAAATGAATCACGAGGTCTAGCAACGAAAATAATAGCGAATGAAACTAGTAAGTGTATTTTGAAGTAAGAAAAAATAATCATTTCGGTCTCTTAGGTGCGGTCCTTCTCTTTTTCGCATTTAAATGATGCTTCTGTAAGATACTGTGAATAACCCAGCTATTTCAACTTTTATTTTATTTTTTATTCTAACCTTACTTTTATACTAAGTTATGCTGCCTGGGAGGTACGTCGCCTAAAAAATCACATAATAATCAATAGAAGCAGTTGCAGTGGTAGTCAAGTGGGAAATTAACGCAACTTTTGTAACAAATGAGGTGTGAGTTTGAACTCAATATGAATGGTTAAGCCATTCTCAAGTTATCGCATGATCAAAGATAATTGGGATTAATTTTTATTTATATGTAGTTTTTCAGCAATTTATATTATTTTTTGTCAATTAAATTATATTTTTTAGAACAAAAGCCTAAATCTGAAAGATATTTAGAAGAATCTTCTCATTACAATGATGTGAAAGTACCAGATGAGATGCAGAAACGGATTTGGGCTAAAGCATCAGCTATTATACAGAAAAATGTTGTATTCGTTGATATAGACAATGGGATTAAGTAAGTAAAATCTATTTTCAGTATAGATAGAATAACGCTTATATTATATTGGACTTTCTATTTGAATTTAATTTATTATTATATGTATTGGTGCCAAACCACAGAAAATTTGGACGATGTGGTCTCTACAGTCAAAAAACTTAAGTTCAGAGCTGTAATCATGTAATTTTTTCTTGTAATTTGTTTTTTGTTTGAGATCCAATAAATAAATAAATTAGAACTTTTGACAGAAAAAGAGAGCTGTAAGTTTAATGACTGCTTGACAGATGGACTGATTCTAATAAATAAAAGAGAGGTAGGGCACCACACTAACAAGCAAGCCCGACTGCGGAATGACTTTCACCTTACAGAAGACCACAGCTTATTTGCTATCACAAAAAACATTGTCTAAACAATCATTTTAATCAAAATGACATTCTTACTTATGATTTATGTTTATAATGTTACAAAGTCATTTCAAAACCAAATGCTGTAAAAAAACCTTGGGGTGGCCTAAGTCCAGCAGGCGGGGGAAAGGATCAGGTAGGAAAGTATCCTCGCTGATCCGATCCGTTGCTGGCGAACTTGGCGGCAACATTGCGATTACGAGCGCCTGATGCTGCCATATTGGGGTTGCGGGGATGTTGGCGCAGTATAGTCTTACCGCCATCCTTCCACATAGGAACAACTCCGGTGCACCTGGATACTATCACCAGGGTTGTAGCCCGCGTAGTGCGGTCAGCCGCTGGACAACTGATATCAGGTGTAGGTGCATAGGTGGTTAGTCGGTATGCCGGCCGCAATAATATCTCTAGGCCGAGAGCCCGACATAAAGCGTGGGGAGGTATGCTTAATGCCAAAGCCTATGTCCAGCAATTGTTATCTTTCAGCTGATGCAATGTTACAAGTCACATATTACGTTAAACAATAATTGTTATTGTAATTACAGAAAACGCAAAATTAAAGGTGGAGTAAAATTGTTCAAATGCTCTGAAGGCTTTCTCTCATGTGAAGAAGTAAAAGACACTTATACAGAAAATCATAATATTGAATCAAAGAAAATTAATAAAAATAAACGGAGACAAATTGATGCTGAGGATCAAGATGTCAATGAAAGTGGTAAATAATACTTTAGACTAGTATTTTGTATTTTGAGGCTAGTCAAGAGGTACATAGTTATAGTTGTACAAATTCTACCTAATATCACAAAATACTAAATAGTGCAGGTACAGATGGTTCACTTTGCAAAACCATTCATAGAAAGAGCAACTTTGCTTGCACAAAATAGAGTGCAATTCACATTCAAGTCCCACGGTGCTCACTACCTACATTTTTATTCACCTACATGTTGCCTCTCTTTCCATCGTGTATCTCTTCTCTCTAATATTAAAATTATCAAAATCATAGAGAAATAGCTTTTTGCCGGCGGCTTCGCTCTCGTAAATGTGTTCCTAAAATAAAATATTGCTTATGTTCTATTCTAGTATGTAAAGTATAACCCTACTAACTTTCATTAAAATCCATCCAGTAGTTTTTGCGTGAAGGCGTCACAAACATCCATCCATCTTAAAAGACTTCCGCGTTTATATATTAGTAGGACTAGCTTACGCCCGCGACTCTTTCCGCCTTGGTTTACACAAAGTAGACTATACTATTTAGGGATAATGTAGCTTACTACCAGTAAAAGAATTTTCAAAGTCTTTTCAGTACTTTTCAGATTAACCCCTACATCCAAAGTAACATGTTATTACATAATATAGATTTTCTTTCCCTTCTAGATAAAATAACAGCGGCTACAATCAGTGGAGAATACATAATGTCTAAAGAAGAAACTAAATCTTGGAAATCGAGAAGAAAAGAAAAACTTTTCAAATATAAAGGAAAGAATAAGAGCAAAGTGTTAACATTAGTAGATTAGAATTTCATTCTTTTAGCAGAGCCAAAGGCCAACGCCATCTATTGGTGGAAAGTTATAAGCTTATTTTTTACAAATAAGTGCAAAAGATGGCGCTGTTTGTGTAGGCAGTTTAATTTATATAGATACTGATTATATTATACAGTATGGCGTGAAACTACCTTCCTTGTGGTAAATAAATAAAACACTGAAAAACATTAAACATTTTATTTACAGTTGTGCCGAAGTATATAATTTATATGTACAAAAAATATTTAATATCGTCAATAGGCTAGTAAGAGCTTTATGAGCACTCACCTACATGCTATTTTTCATATAATTTCAAGAAAATTTTATTACACTTAAAAACTTGGGGTTCTGTAAATGCTTTAGAAAATGGGTAGGTATCTAATATCATAATTCTTTGTACATTTGTTCCTAACCACGTAATTCGTAACACACTCTTAGAAATAAATGCAAATTATTCGAATACATACGATATCTTTTTTTGGGTTATTTTAATTGTTTTTATTATCGTTCGTATGTATTATCCGTAAAATAAATAAAACAAAGTCAATTAAATGCAGCACCGAATCTCTCTCGAAGCTCTTTTTCAAGAGCATATTTCTCGTAGTGGGATGTAGGAAAATACAATAAATAAAATATATATCCACAATTTTTTAAGCCCCCAAAGTTAAACTACCTGGCAATTAATGCCTCCTATGTCCCCTTCTTTCTATAAAATGTAAGTATATAGAGGTTCACTCTAGGGCATCTAAGTAAAAAAAATAGGTAAATGCCCCTGAGTTTACAGCCCCGACAAAAGTATACACTCTTGCTAGATTCGGCCCTGACAGAATGACATTTCTCTTACGGCTAATTTAAATTATAAAACACCTTATTCTAAACTTAACTACTCAGACATACTTTATTGGTACTAAACGTCAATGCATCTAACTGTTCTAAAACATTTGGTAAGGTAAGCAAACAATACATGATAGAGAATACATGGCGAGTCGAGTATGTGAGCGAAAATAGCGATTTAGGTTAGTAAGGTTAAGGCTTCGGGACAATCCCACCCACATGCCCACCGCTGTGACTTCTGTGAGCCAGGATTAACAGCGCAGGAACCAACTGATACACCGAGCTGTGACACTCGTGCGTCCCGTGGACAACTAAACCTACTGTCTTGGACCCCGCAACGAATTTAATCAGAAGGAAATGGGTAATAGCAAAGCGGTAAGTAAGGTAGGATTGATAACCTTAAGAAGCTGCTGAGGTGGATTGGATGCAGAAGGCGGAAGGTCGGGTTTTGTGACTGTCCTCCAAATAATGTTTTTTGATATTCCTTATCTATGAATCGAAGAATTGCACCCGTTTAAGTGTAGAAAGCAGATCGCTTTGGAGGCGAAGTAACAACATAACTACTAGCGGGATAGGGCAGATGAAAGGTAATATTTTGGTAGGAGCAACCTTCTCGGTACTGTTATTATTTAATATCTTTTAAATAAATTTCATCCAATCTTTATTTAATTCACTGAGAACACAACAGAGATGACATGAGTCTTGCTTTTGCAAAACTTGCATCGTGTAAATAGCAATTTTAATGTTACAATCAGGTAAATGGGTTCCTTCTTAAAAAAACACATATTAAGTAGGCATAGGTAGGTGGGTAAGTACCCTATCGTGTATTGCTTGCAATGCTTACTTTAGTCTGTCTTACATTCTTGCTGTGCATTCTTGCTATCTTGAAAGGAACATGCATTATGATGATTTACGTGTCTCAGCATAACACAAACTGACATCCACAAAAAATCTACGTGTCGTAAAGTCACAGCCTTGTTATAATCAATACATTTTTCAGATTCTTTAAAACTTATAAAGGCTCGTTTACATGATGCAAGTATTGAATTTGTTTTATTAAACCTGCATCGTGTAAATGGCCCTAAAGTTCATTAATAGGTGCTCAATACGTTTTTATTTGCCACAGGAGGACAGCCGGCCTGAAATATGTTTTGTAAAACTCGCATAATGTAAATTGCAATTTATGTAATAGGCTAAATATTGCTGTTATCGAGATATCTAAGTATAATCTATGTACTACCTACTACTAACTGTGACCTGTAAGTAGACTTATTTGACATCTATTTCAAAAGTTAAATTAAAACATTGCCTAAATTTTATAGCAATTTAATAACTTTGGATATAACTCATAATTTTTTAAACTAGTTATCATTTGTCATTTTGGCTCTTAATAATAATAAGTACTTAGGTACTTTAACTTCTTTTTATAGGTACCTACGCACAGGGCCGTAGTTAGATCCTTGCAACAGGGGTACGCGCCCGGGGCGCAACCAGAAACAAAATAACCGTCCAGTGCAAGGTAATAGAGAACGTTAAATATATATAAATAAATATCGGAATTTTGTTTTGCATGCCAGTGACAACCCACGGCCCTGCATACGTACACAAGTCAATGGAATAATATTCTAGATTATTTTTGCATTCGTAAATGGAACCTAACAATCTGATTGTCATTGGTATTATTTTAATATTTTTCTAAATACCAACAAATTGTCTTGCCATTACAGCTGGTTAAAAACTGGGCTCGTTTACGTCATTTGTATAGATTTAATTCTACCTACTAGTGACGTCATTGACAAACTATTCATTCAATTCCTGACAGCAGCAGGAACTCCAGATCCAATCTTGAATATAACAAAACGACACTTATATTTTAACGATGTCGGTTCATAATAAGTTAATTTTGTCCTGTTTTCTTTAGTATTAGGTATTAAAGTCTTTCGCTGGCGGTTTGTGAAGTTCTGACAGAGTTTCTGGCGGGTAGCTCGTCTTGTGTAAAGGCTCTGTTGTCGAGGCCGGTTCGTTTCGTCTCAGGCTCTTGTGTTGAAGTAACTGCGGGCTTCTCTATTGGTCCATCCATTAGGAACATTGTGAGGAAGAACATTATGCTACCTGAAAGGTAAATAAATTGTATATTAGAGAGATATAAGAGTTATTATATGTTATTATATTATATATATATAAGTTATTATATTATATATATGGGTGTAATTTGTGGCCGTTAATTGTATGTTTGTAAAGTCCCCCGCAACACAGAGCTTGTTCTCCAGTGCGGGAGTTGTCTTTTAAAAAAAAAAACAAAAAAAAAAATTATAGTGCCCAAGTGTGTGCGAAAATACAGGTGCACTTTTGATTCTTTATCATAATCTGATGGACGGCATGGGACGGCAATCCGACACAACCGGAGAGATCAGGCGTAGGATCAATGGCAATGGCTTTACGTGCTTTTCGAAGCACGGGAGTATAAACACCGCCAATTGCTAAACTTTGGGCATCAATTGTGATAATTGTTGTCTGAAATCTTGATGGTAAGTTAGTTACCGTAGTCTTTGGACGTTACTGTATTAAAAATTTATAACACCACGTCTTTGTGACAGAAAAACTTGACTGACTTGACAGGCCCGTTGGTCTGGTGGTTAGTAAACCTGACTGCTAAGCCGGGTTCGATTCCCACATGGGCCAAAACTTTGTGTGATCCATAAAAGTTTGTTCCGAGATGTATGTTTGTAAAGTCCTCCGCCACGCCGGGCTTGATCGCTAGTGTGGGAGTTGTCTTTAAAAAAAAGGTACTGGAGACAGGAACACAACTAGTGTGTAGTAATTTGGCTGATGGTCTTCTGTAGGTAATGTAGAGGTCCTTCCTAAGTCGAGTTTGCTTGGTCGTATTACACCCTACCTCTCTTAAATATAATATTATCAAGATATTTTAACTCCACTTACTTATGCCATAGAATCCAGCATAGAAGATCATGATCGCTTCCCTGTAGCCGATGGCCTTGGAGACAGGATCTACGAGGATTGGCAGGTTGCCTCCTACATTGTTCATGACGAAAAGGAACACGCCCACTGTGGTGGAACGTACGGACAGAGGAACGATTTCCACGAGGATAGCGAATACAATGCCGAACCACATCTCAGCTGGAAATTAGAAATGAATATGATGAAGTACCTATCATCTACGTATTACGGCACGTCCCGTCCTTCGCGCGGGTTTTTTTTAATACTACTTGGGTAGCAAACAAGTTATACGGCCCGCCTGATGTTAAGCAGTTACCGTAGCCTATGGACGCTTGCAATACCAGAGGTAGGTAACACTTGCGCGTTACCAAACCTTTTTTTTACACCAGGGCTTTAAGATGGGGTATCCCTGGGATAGGAAAACGTTTCTTTTTAAAACGCATCCCTAAATGAGCGCTGGACACCTGTAATCACACACAGGAACACAACTACAGCGCTGTGTGTAGTTATTTGGCTGTGGTCTTCTGTAAGGTGGTGGACATTTATACATATAGCCTATGTTACTCGCTGATAATGTAGGTGAAAGAATTTTTGAAATCGGTCGATTACTTTTTGAGTTAAATCGTAACAAACAAATATAAAATCTTTCCTCTTTACAATATTAGATATACATGTAACAAATGATCGTGTAAATACTTACCAAAGAAATACGAAATAGCGAGAGTGATCATAGCCCATAGGGGTCCAAACACGACGGAGCCGAACGCTGGTAGAGTCGCAATGAGTTGAGATACTGCCAGTATTAACACACGAGATCGGACACCCATCTTCTCTACGTACCTGGAAATTAATATACATATACCTATATTTTACTAGCTGACCCAGCAAACGTTGTTTTTCTACTAAAATAGTAATATCGCTATAAAAAAATAAGGGTTGATCGTAGAAGGGTGAAAATTGAGGATTGTATGTATTTTTGTATGTTGTATCATAAAAAAATAGAAATTAAAAATTTTGTCTAAAAAATAAAAATAAAAAATTAGGGGTGGACTACTCCTAACATTTAGGGGGATGAAAAATAGATGTTGGCCGATTCTCATAGATACCGGATAAGCACAAAAAATTTCATCAAAATCGGTCAAGCCGTTTCGGAGGAGTATGGCAACGAAAACCGTGACACGAGAATTTTATATATTAGATTAGGATGATAATGTACAGATAGTAAAATTATCATTTTTCTTCAAAGGGATAGGCAGAGTTTTACACCCATGCCTCAAGAGTCCGATATAATAAGGAACTGACATCTTGCTAAATATCTGTTAAATCAATCAGCCTGTTTCAGTCCACTGCTGGACATATAAATCCCCATATTCACGCCACAACACCCAGTCCATCTATTAATACTAGATAAGTTTTTTTAAAGAATTAAAAACCTAGAAATTTAGCACAACACAGTTGTATTTACTACCATTGTGCCATTGAAGCGAAATCCATTTTTAGGCCTTAAAGCACAGTGCTGGCCTAATGTGGGCTAATGTACCAGACATGAATTTATAATTTCTTCGAAGACATTTGAGTGTCGAGAAACACCCTTCACTAAAAATATGTAGAAAGAAGACTTACTTGTCAGAGATAACTCCTCCAGCAACGACACCAACGGAACCGATACCAACGGTGACGGCAAACAGCCACCAGCCGAGGTCCACATCAGGGAAGTAGTCACGGTAGTACAGATCAGCGTTATACGCGAAGCACATACCGCCTGTCAATGAACAAATATGGTGTTTATCTTCTTGGTAGTATGTCGACAGTGCCAAATTTAGCACTAGTATTGCTATATCTATGGTTCCAACCACCCCCTAAACTTAGGCGCTAGCCATGTAGGGGCGCCTCATGCCTTGCCCCCTAGGACCGTGGCCCTACCGCGGCCCTACCTAAAGCCGGCACTGCTTCTCAATAGCAAACAAAAGCAGGCAATGATATAATAAAAAAGATAAGTGTTTAATATCTATTGTTTCCATGTTTTTGTGCATACTTGCTTATAGATTTCAAGTATGAATGTGTTTATCACATTAAACTGGCCTGATGGGCTAGTGGTTAGTGACTGCCAAGTCGTGGGTTCGATTACCACCTAGGACAAATACATATTTGTGTGAAGAACACAATGGTTTGTTCTGTGTCTGGGTGTAATTTCTCTATAATATTTATTTTATTTAGAAGTATATAAGTATGTTTATCGGTTGTTGTGTAAAAATAGATACTGTTAAACAGTATTTTTTATATTTTTTTTATCGGGGTTAAACAGTATTTTTCCCGTGTAGTTTTACTTGCGACCCACCCCGACTTTTCCCGGGTAAAATCGGGGTGGACCGCAAATAAATAAATAACCCAAAATCTTTTATTGCCTGATTAAAATAATTATTTTATCTCTACCAAAATAACAAGTAATAAAAACAACTCGCTACGTATAAATTGAGGTCATGCTAAAGATATTTAAACTCAAAATACACTAACAAACACAGACGTGGTGAAACAACGTACAATGGAATGAAGTGACAGCGCCTATTATAAGGAGAGGTTTGCGCCCCTCGCACTTGTCGACGACGGCGACACGGCGCAACGCAACTCAGTTTGCCCTAAATATTATCTACAGCTTATATTTTATGTACTTATATCTAGGTATTATGTAATCAGCCCCTCTAGACAAGTGGCATAAGCGATAGTCGAATCGAAAAGTCAAAAAACGTTTACGACATTAGGTATATCGTAGACTTACGTCAAATCCCATACATTTGATTTTTTGACTTTTCGATTCGACTACCGTTTATGCCATTTGTCTAGAGGGGCAGAAGCTCTTAGCTAAGTAATAGCGTCGTGAATCAAAGTCACTGCGAAGTTAAGCAAGCTTGCAGCAGTCAATGTGTTGATGGATGACGTCCATTTTCAAGATTAACGTGAAGGAGATGTTAAAGTGCACAAGTGTGTGCACACAGGTGCGCTCTTTATTCTTTCACTCTCATAGTTCGATGGGGTAGCAAACCGACACGACCGGAGAGAGATTAGGCGTAAGATCAGCGGCTTAACGTACTTTCCAAGGTTTAAACACCGCCTTTTTCCAAACTTCAGCCATCTATTGTTATTTTTTTAGCCCGACTGGGGAAGGACCTCCACCATACAGAAGACCACAGCCAAATAACTACACACAGCGGTGTAGTTGTGTTCCTGTGTGTGAGTATAGGTTTCCAGCGCTCATTTGGACAGATGGAAGTAACCCTGGGATAGGAATACCGAATACGTTTCTTCCAAAACGCATCCCTATCCCAGGGTTACTTCCATCTTAAAGCCCTGGTGTCAATAAATGTGTTGGCAACACGCAAGTGACACCTCTTGTATTGCAAGCGTCCATAGGTTACGGTTACTGCTTAACATCAGGTTTACAAATAGTGTTTGTCTAAATAGGTACCGAAATGTTACACACAACCCACACGCGCACTGTTCTCACAAATATTTCCGAATATATATCTATATGCTTCCTTATAGGACACCGTCCTAATAGACACGTATAATGAACAGATAATAATCGAAATCAACCCTTTAAAGACTAAAGGTCAAACTTGAAGATCATTTTTCTTTTGTCAGACTAGTTAGATACTGTTCTGTTCTTTATTTAATTACTAAAGTGCTTAAAAAACTGTTATGGCTGTAATTTACGAACAACAAAGTGAACAAAAACAAAACTTTTCACCCGTTCTCATTACTTCGGCTTTAAAATGTAAACTTAAAGTGGATAATGGAGGGAAAGTAGCTAAAACAGAAATTAATTCCAATTACGTTGTTAATTTTCAGCTGCGGAAGAAATAACGATGATACTTAATAACTTAAGTAGGAGGAGGAGCTTTTAGAGAGGCTCTTAGGATATTTACTAAATAGGTAGTATAGCAACCAAGTCACGTAGTGTTAACGTTTGCAAAAACTGGACTTGACTGGCGATGGCCTCTTATTGCAAGGGCTATCTATGTTTCTAAATTGCTGTTCATTGCAATGAAATTACTTTTATTTTAGGATGAAGGGTCAGAGTCTTGAAAGTAGCAAGTCTCCTCTAGCTATAGATGTTCAATTTATGATCTACTAGCGGCCCGCCCCGAAACACCCGGGGTAAAGTATTTTTAGCCCCTTTAGGGATTTTTTCTCTGCGTAAAAACCATCTTCGTACTTCAAAGAATATTCTAAAAAAATTATTATCGAAATCGGTTCAGCCCCTCTAGACAAGTGGCATAAGCAATAGTCGAATCGAAAAGTCAAAAAAGAAAATGTATGGGATTTGACGTAAGTTTACGACATTAAATCGTAGACTCACGTCAAATTCCATACATTTATTTTTTGACTTTTCGATTCGACTATCGCTTATGCCACTTGTCTAGAGGCTCAGCTGTTCTCGAGATTTGCGCTTAGCAACACATTCAGCGATTCATTTTTATATTCTCGTTGCCATTTTCAATTAAAACATCTATGCATGCGCACCACGTGCGCACTAAAACTATGCACACACACAAAACGAGCAGTTTCTACGAAATTTCAACGTTAAATCAGCCTAAACATCAATCGTTCCGTCTGTACCTAACTTAAATTCATTTGAAACTGTTCAGAGGAATTTCGTCCCACGTGAGTGGAATAAGCTCTCTGTCGAGACACACGCATGGGCAAAGCGAGTAAGTGATGGTGTTGCAAGCTCATTATTAGGCTGAAAATCAAACGAATACCGCAAATTAGAATAGACCCTCAGCACTAGGATTTTGACTCACCACAATGTCTGATGGAAGCAGCAAGACACAGCAGGATGATCCTGGGCTGCGCGATGACGTGCCAGATGGTCACTTGCGGCACTTTCTTGGCAGCTTCCACTGTGCCATCACTGGACTTCGCCGGGCCGGTACCTGAACAGATTACATTATAATAAGTTGTGCTCTACTGCGGGTAATTGTATACTCTGTACCAATATTATAAATAGCGAAAGAAGAGTTGTTTGTTACCTTTCGAGGACCAAATGACTCTTAACACTTTCACGGACAGTAACGTAGACACAATAGATGATTTATTGTCATGACGTCTAAAGGCGTTCACTGTCCTTCAAAGTGTTAATGGAATTTGGTAAGGAGATAGAAGCTATGGTATAAACGATGGGAGCAAAACCGAGGGCAACAGTAAGTAAATAGTATAAATGAGGTCTTCAAGCATGAAGGATTACTACTAGACTAACTAATGATAACGTGTCCAGCAGTGGACTACGAAAAGCTGTTAAGGATGTTAAATAAGTTTTTAATAGTTCGCGACTATAATTATTTTCAACGCATACCTTCTTCGCCAATGGTGGTTCTGGAAGGTTCCCTGAGCGTGAGGAAAGTGAAGATAACTATGATGATACCGATGACTCCGGCTCCGTAGTAGCAGACACGCCAGCTCTGTTGGACAAGTTACAATTCATTGTAGATATATAGATAGAAAACTCTTTACTGTACACCAATTACATTTATGATACAGATATTATTGTATTTAGTTTATATATCTAATGTTATAATTAAGTAGTCGAAACGCTAAGAAGAAGAATAAAACGACTCTATTTACGTTGTTTATTTTATATTACGTACTTATGATGTGATAAACAAGTATAGGTACGACCTGCCTGATAGTAAACAGTTACTGAAGCATATGTAGGGTTGCAATACATGCAAACGCACTAAAAATGCAGTATTTAGCTATAACACTTCATTTTGTGAACTGTGAAAGAAAATATGGTCAGGAAACCTACACGCCTTTTAAGAAATTTGACCCACCAACTCATATTAGGGTGAACGAGTATGGATCAAGGCCTCAACCATCTCAGCCTTCCTAATCGAGAGAAGGAGACCGACCCCAGAGAACATACAATATCAATAGAAGAAACTTACCAATCCCCAAGCATTCACATTAGGAATATATCTGCCAACTGGAAAAGCGATGCCGTATCCTCCATAAATGCCCCAATTGAAGATAGACAACGCCAGTGCCCTCTGGTGTTCAGGAAACAGATCGGTCAGAATTCCAGTGGCTAGAGGATTGCAACCTGACTCTCCTGCAGCCATGATCATGCGGAGGAGAACGAGGTGCCAGTATTCTGTCACGCTGCCCATTAGAAGAATAGCGATTACGAAGACCAGAGTGCAGAATGAAAGGATTCGAGCTCTGTTGTATCTGTAGAAGAAATATTTGGTAAGTTAGCTGAAGATGAAGAGAAATTCATATGAGCGTCTTTCTGATTTGAAGGGCACGTTAAAAGGCGGTCTCGACCAGGGTTGCCATCTTTATTATAACCGACTTCAAAAAGAGGAGGTTATCAATTCGTGTATTTTATTTTTTTTTATTTTTTTTATTTATGTTTTTTTTTAATGTTTGTTACCGTATAACTCCGTCATTTATGGACCGATTTGAAAATTTTTTTTTGTCTGACTGGACATACTTCCAGTTTGGTCCCATTATCATCAAAAGCAAGTTCTGATGATGGGATCCATGAGGAATTGAGGGAACTCCTCAAAAGTTATAGGCACACATATAGCAATTTCAATATTTTTAACAATTAATCAATCATTTGCATTCAGAAAGTGTAATTTGGTAAAGTAAAACTGATGAAGAAGACCACAGATGGCCATCTGAACTTTTCAATAATAAGTATTTTACTGATGGCGATTAGATAAGTTTCGGTTATTGTTGCTAAGCAACTATTAATAAGAAATAATGACGTGATTGAATTGAGCGCGGATTGCACAGATTAAATATTGCTTTTAATACCTACTTGACCTGTGTTCAGCCCGACGCTCAGTCGATTTTATTCGATTGTAACAAATATTTGAAAATTTTACAACTTGCCGTACTGAAGTCGGTTTTTTTTTGTTAAAATTATTGTAATTAAAGTACATTGGTTATATTACACAAGAAAAAAAAAGTACACAGTATCAAAATAAAGTACAATTTATTTTTCTTTATGGCGCTTGCTTTCTGTGTGTTGCGCCAATCGATAAATTCCGTTTTACGAAAAAATATTTACAACAAAACTTTTCAAAAGCATAAATAAATCAATCATGGGAAGTAAAGTATTTTCGTGTACTTTATTGTTCTCATAAAGTATCGAGTACAATTACCTGAAATAACGTTTAATACTTTATTATAAAGTACGGGTGGCAACACTAGTCTTGACTGTTAACAGTCGTTAGATCACGGCAGAGGCGATCAGAGCCTCTAGACAAGTGGCATAAACGGTAGTCGAATCGAAAAGTCAAAAAATAAAATGTATGGGATTTGACGTAAGTTTACGACATCAAATCGTAGACTCACGTCAAATTCCATACATTTTATTTTTTGACTTTTCGATTCGACTATCGCTTATGCCACTTGTCTAGAGTCTCTGAACACTCCATTAGCCACCACTCGATTAGAAGCAGAACTATAACTAGGTGAATAAAAAGAGTGTTTTAAGTTCTTGTTATAAGCCTTATTAGGGAATCAGCTGAAGGTAAAGTGCCTTTTCTTTTACATTCACAAATTATGATCTTCGTAATTATTACTTTGTTAACCAAATAAATTTTGAGTTGGATTTGTCTGTCGTTGGTCTATGTTAGTCTTACTTGTCAGCCACGACGCCGAGGATTACGCCGACGACGGTGAAGACTGCCATGAAGGCAGGCCCGGCGAGGATCTGGTAGTCGATGCCGAGCCCATTGTAGCCCCACTCGCAGTACCGTGTCCCATTCAGCGTCAGTGACTCGCATCTGTATACAAAGAAATTATCATTTAAATAACATATACCAAAAAGTTTTTTTTATACTACTTGGGTGGCAAACAAGCATACGGTAACTGCTTAACATCAGGCGGGCTGTATGCCCATGGACGCTTGCAATACTAGAGGTATCACTTGCGTGTTGCCGTCCCAAATCCACAACACCAGGGCTTTAAGATGGAGTATCGCGTTTGTTTCAAAACGCATCCCTAAATGGGCGCTGGAGACCTCTACTTACACACACGAACACAACTATGTGGATGTCGGTTATCGCTATAAAAGCCTAGATGAGATGCTATTCCAGACTATAATCTATGTCTGTGCCAAATTTCATCCAGATCCGTTCAGTAGTTTTTGCGTGAAAAAGTAACCAGCCATAAATCGATACATTCTTACTAACTTTCGCGTATGGAGGATAAATGAGAAACAAAAGTGCGGAGGCTTATAAAACAGTATTTATTAATTAATTCTTTTCTTTGTTAGCATTGACAGTTTCCCCTAGATATACGAGTATTATGGAAAAAAAAAACAGAAATACATAATTGACTAATTTATTTAACGAAATATTACCATGACTCACCATTACGTATTTTGTCATATTTGAAGGCTTGAACGCGGAAGGCCACTTTTGGCAATACCATATAAAATATGTAATTAGTATTTCCTAAATGACATAGGGCGTTATGGTCTTCCGCAATTTCGATTTATGTCTGCACGTGTAGATTGGTAAAGGTGGTTTATAGGTGATAGTCCACTACTAAGTGGTGTTTATCAGTGTGGTGACGGATTAAGAATACAAATGTCACTACCCCCTCCTATCCCGAGAGTGTCGTATGAGTCGACTAAGGGAATAAGTCTAGCAGACAATATCCACCCGAAGACAAGGAAAACTCGAAATAAAACCCTATTCCAACCCGTCTGGCCAGCGTTGTATAGTAGGCTAATATCCCTCCAAATGTTTGGAGGAGACCCGTGCCCAGCAGTGGGACGTTTATGGGTTGAGATGATGATGAAGTGGTGTACTAGTGTAGCATATTTCTTTTTAAGTAAGTATCAAGAAATTAATATCAAGTAAAGAAAGAGAAATGTTTGATTTTTGTTTGTTCGATTACGACGTACGCAGGGATATTCCAAGCTTCTATGTCTGTATGGAATAAACTCATAAAATACTAGCCCGATTTAAAAAAATCTTTCACCGTAAGAAAGCTACATTATCAGCCAATAACATAGGCTATACTTTACTTAAAAATAAAGTGATTATTACCAACATGAATGTGTTCCCGTGCGAAATCTGGACGTGCCACTAATACCTACTTAATATTATAGTCCACTCAGTGGTGGACTAGCTGACCTGTAAGCTGATTATAAACCGGCTATGAATATTGTACAGCATTGTCTGACGAGGGAGAAGTAATCACTTGTGATAAACTAGTTTAGTTATCTCATTTAGATTCATTGCTCTTCTTGTACAGATTATCAAAGTTCATTATACATTTAGTTTTGTTCGTGAGTTTGTTATGCGTTGAATAATCGTATGAAAATTATAAATGTGAAAGTTTGTGAGTATATATCTTTGTTACTCTTTCACGTTAAAACTCCTGAACGGATTTAGATGAAATTTGGCACAGAGATAAACTATAGTCTGGGAACAAACATAGGCTTTTTATCGCGATAACCGACATCCACGTGGGCGGAGCCGCGGGCATCAGCTAGTGTTGGTACTATAATGCCCGCTTGCACTCAGATATAGGAAGAAGAATCGTGCTCATTTTTCGTGGGAAGAGGATTTACGACCAACAGCCTAGCTCGCATAGTCACTTACCACTGGACCAGTGTTTCTCAAAGTTGGAGATAACCTTCCCCTTGGCGCTGGAGGTCGTGGAGGCAGTAAGGAGTAAAATTAAAAAAAAGTCCAATATACAAGTTAAAGAAAATTTAGAGGCGCTGATTAATGATTTTCAAAGTGGTAGATGAAATTAGTTTGAGAAGCCCTACTAGAACCTCTGCCCCTTTAGACAAGTGGCATAAGCAATAGTCGCATCGGAAAGTCAAAAAGCAAATGTATGGGATTTGACGTAAGTTTACGAAATTATATCGTAGACTTACGTCAAATCCTATACATTTGTTTTTTTGACATTTCGATTCGACTATCGCTAAGCGACTTGTCTAAAGGGGCTGGCCAGTATAAATTTCAAGTGCAATTAATATATTTTTTGTACCAATCTCTTCGCAACTCGCTCTACAAAAACGAGTTTTTAAACCACAATCGGCCATAAACCAATGTAGAATATCAAAAAAACCACAACAAGAAAATTAATACCTAAATCCTGATGTTATTATACGACACTACATTTTTTATTTAAACTTCCGCGTTCCAATAAAAAATGCGTACTAGAAACATTCGCTGGGGTCTTTGTGGCATTTATTAGAATCGATAAGAACCTAGATTACTTACGAACTTGTTTTTGCTTTGCATAAATGTATTAAGTATCTCGATATGCAAAACTAGTTACATTGTAAAGATAGTTAATAATCGACAATTGTAGCATTACCGAGGGAGTTATAGGTCGTTTCGCCCGCCATTTGTTCGCCCGAACGGGCCAAACGACCAAATTACAAAAAATTATAATATTTGATTGGGCGTTTTGCCCGATGGAGGTTTTATTACTTTTCATGTACAGACAGATTTTGATGCTGTCTGTACAGTAATAAAGCCTCTATCGGGCGAAACACCCAATCAAATATTATAAATTTTGTAATTTGGTCGTTTGGCCCGCTCGGGCGAACAAATGGCGGGCGAAACAAACTATAACTCTACTGAGGGAATATAAATAAATGCTTACCTACCTATATGTAGGTATATTTTTAGATGTGAGCTAGGTGCATTTTTTTAAACATCCCGCACTAGGGAGTAAGGCATGTGTCTTTACATACATACCATTACCGGACACAAAGCATACCCAGATTCGAAACAACCATTTATGGATTAAAAAATAAAATTCACAGGTTAAGCTACCGGGCATGGTTGCCCTGTGGATGGATGGATGCACCGGGTGTTAAAGTCAGTCCCGACTCTCGAGAAGCCTCTATGCAGAGGCGGATTACCTTAGTCGACTCATACGACACTCTCTGGATGGAACGGGGTGGTGACATTTGTATTCTTAATCCGTCACCACACGGACAATATTATAATTCAACTAATGGACGAATAATATTACAGGTACCAATCAATCAATTAGTCTATCGCAGTCTACTGTTGGATATAGGCCTCTCCTAACACGCGCCGCAGCATACGGTCCTCCGCCTTCCGCATCCAGTCCGTCCCAGCGACCTCTTTTAGGTCGTCGATCCACCTAGCTGGGGTAATCGCGGTCTAGGAAACCTCTGCTCCATCGGCCGTCGGTCCTTCTGCAGATGTGACCAGCCCATTGCTACTTCAGCTTACTAAATCTGCGAGCTATATCGGTAACTTTCGTTCTTTGTCAGATTACCTCGTTACGAATTTTATCTTTCAAAGAGACGCCGAACATAGCTCGCTCCATAGCCCGCTGTGCGACTTTCAATTTGTGGACTAGTCCCACTGTGACTTATACTTTATACATTACAGGTATATAATACAATACATTAACAATGACACAAGTAGGTAGTTATATTAATGATATTATATAACGTTATATAGGTACTATAATTATTGTTTACTTAATAACATAGCAATTAATCATACGCAAGGCGTGTATGACGCGATTGGCTACGTAGCTCCACGTGGTAACATCATTCTTTACCAAGCTTTGGCTAGGATATTTATAATTGACTGCACGGTTGGTTCGGTGGCTTAAGTAGTTACCTTGCCATTTACCACCGCGCGGCATGTTGTGGGTTCGATCCCCGCACGTGACAAAAAAAAAGTGTGATCCATAAATAGTTGTCCCGAGTCTGGGTGAACCTTGTGTCTGTTAATTGAATGTTTGTGAACTCCCCCGCGACACAGGGCTTGCTCCCTAGTGCGGGAGTTGTCTTGTACAAGTGAAACATGGAAGTAACAAGAAATGTGTAAAAAGCCAAATATGACGTGGGAAAAACCACGTGGCACGACTAGTCATTTATATAAAGTTGATAGTTAAATAAAACTTGATTTATAATTTATTAGTTAATTGTTTCCTGATTCAAATTATGTAAATTAAATTTGGCCTTGACAACTCGAAGGATATAATATCTATATTTATGTATATTTGTCACGATTTAGGTTGTCTAGATATACATAGTATATCTGTCTGTTTGTTTATCCGCTAAGTCCTCGTAAACTATGCAACGGATTTTTATGCGGTTTTTACTATCATTTAGAGAATTTCCTTTAGAAGGTTTATACATATTTATGATACCTACATATACTTATTATAATAAAGAAAAAAAACCAAAGCGAAATTAAATGGATGAAATTTTGTTAAAAAATTGTTTAACCCAGGCAATGGTGTTTTCATGTTTCTCCCTGACCCTTCATAGCCCGATAGGGTGGCAATCCGACACGGCCGAAGAGAGATCAGGCTTTACGTGCTTGTTTAGGCACGGAGGACTTTACAAACATCACAAATTACACCCAGACTCAGAACAACTCTTTGTGGGTCACACAAACCTTTGTCCTATGTATCGAACCCACAAACTAGCGCACAGCAGGCGCATAATGCGAGGCCACTGGACCACCAAGAGAATCGAACCCGTCACAACGGAACGGCTACCAGACCAACGTAGAACAAATAAACATAGTACAATATTTTAAATGCGAAAGTTTGTAAGTATGGATGGGTGGATGTTTACTCTTTCACGTAAAAACTACTGAACGAATCTGGATGAAATTTGGCACAGAGATAGATTATGGTCTGGAATAACACATAGGCTACTTTTGACAGCGATAACCGACAATCACGCACGCGGAGCCGCGGGCAACAGCTAGTAAGAATTAATTTCACAGTAGCTATACAGCGTTAATAGAACGTTGATTGGACTATAAGGCAAATAATGATCGTAATACGCCAATCATTGACAATAAACATCGCAGGGCTACGAGGAAAAAACTCTTGGGGATTTTTTCGTATTGTCAAGAATAAAACAAATTGGGTATTTTATACCATTCGGTTATTGGTATAATTATGTCGACTGGTTTCGAACCTTGAATAAAATCCCCTTCTATAGCTAAAGTTGGTTTACAAGGAACCTTTAAGTATAGGTTTATAAAGCTGAGGAGTTTATTACGATTAAACGAATTAATGAATGAATTTGATTTTTTATCGAAAGCTATGGGTCGCCTAATGGTAAGCAGTTATGGTAAGCCGTAGTCTATAGACTATGGTAGACTAATCACCATGGTTTTGTGTTGGTGTACCCCTGGGATAAGAAAACGCATCACTAAATATAAAAACATACTTCACGTGAATAGAGGGCTGACCTATTTCTGGCACAGACAATAAGCATTGCCATTCAACGAGGCAATGCTGCTAGCCTTTTGGGTTTCCATTTTTCTGTGGCGTGTGATATTTTGATTTTCTTTATGTTACCTAATAGATAACTTTTAAAGTAGGTATTTAATAATAATAAATGATAATGTCCTCCTAACCGAATTTCGGTCACGGTCGCTTTTCTCAACGGAGACTAGTCATCTGCGTGGGAGATATTATAGTTCATAAGTGTGCTCAAACACAAGTGCACTCTTTATTCCCTCACTCACATAGTCCGATAGGACGGCAATTTAACATGACCGCAGAGACATCAGGTGTAGAACTAACGACTTTAAATGCTTTTCGAGATACTGGGGCATAAACAATGAAATTGCCAAACTCTGGGCATCTATTCTGATTTTCTTGACAGAAAAACCCAATATCAACTTTTGGCCCGACCGCAGAAAGATCAGGCGTAGAACCCAGAACCACGTGATCAGCAGTCACACACATCAACCACTGAACCACCGAGACAAGTACCTAGGTATAAACAGTAGCCGGCGACATAAAACAAAAACAATGTCTCATTTAGACAATTGGTCTCAATGACACAGAATCACGAAGAGATACTTATCATTAACCATTACAAGCACGTTTTGTCGCTATTTTAATTAACTAAATAAAAACTCGGATATTGTGGCTGGTAATACAAAAAGTTTAGGTATTACTGACACTCTTAGGGGTTAGTCAGTATAACCTTGACGATTGTTATGGTAGTCATGCCAAATCAATTAATGATACAAAAAATCCACAGATCAAGAAATTGCAAGAAGATTGGCTAAGAGTGGCAGGATATAGCCAAGTTGGCGCACAGTGCAGCTGCTCTAGACAAGTGGCATAAACGGTAGTTCTGAATAGAATACATTTGCTTTCTATTCTATTCGATTAGACTACCGGTTATACCACCTCTAGAGGGGTGGGGTATTCCTCGAAGCGCACCTATTTTGAAACGCACCTAACGAAGCGCACCTAAAGTATTCCTCGAAACGCACCATTCGGGTGCGCTATGATTTCCTTAGCGCACCTGAATGGTGCGCTTCGTTAGGTGCGTTTCAAAATAGGTGCGCTTCGATTTATAATGGGTATAATTTTGATTATGAGCCTTCGCGTGCAGACGTTGGTTTTTTGGGCATTTTGTTTGCAGAAGGTTAATTGATCAGTATATTTACTGTATATACTGATTATTAATGATATTGTAGATATTTGTCAAAAAAAGGCGCAGTTGACAAGTGCAAACTTAAACAAAGCATTTAATTTGTATGACTCGTTCATGTAATACATGCACTGTAACTGCGTATGTAACTGCGTATGTAACTGCGTGTACGTTGCTCGAAAGTAGCTCTTTGCTTTGAAACATGCGTAATACAACACACTGAAAACGATGTCTTTGTTCCGTCACCACGCATTTTGCAGCGTGTGGCAATCGCCTTACTGAGCCTCTAGACAAGTGGCATAAGCGATAGTCGAATGGAAAAGTCAAAAAAGCAAATGTATGGGATTTGATGTAAGTTTACGACATTATATCGTATCTATCGCTTATGCCACTTGTCTAGAGGCTCTGATTACTTTTTGAAACGCGTTATTGTGGTCTTCTGTAAGGCGGAGATCTTTCCCCATCGGTCTACCTTGTAGAAACCACGTTGCGTCTTCCATTCGTGGTCTCCTACCTCTCGCCCCATAGTCGCTTATATGCTGCCAGCTTAATCGTGCACTACAGAATTTTATGTCCAAGCAAATGCACTTTAAATACTAAGTATTATATAAATAAGTATATATTTACTTATTTCCTGAACACCTGGTCATTTAACTACGACATTAATTAATATTCTCAGCATCAAATGAAGTAACCTTCATAATTATACCTACTAAGCATGCAATAAAATAATATCTTAATGATTTAAAGCAATGTAGGTATGTATATGTTACTGTATAACCCCGAACTACGGGAATTCAAAACATTTTCCTAAAAAAACCTAAGATTTACCAAACCTGATTGGTAGAAGGAACGTAAAAAGATTAGAGTTACACCAGCTTGTGTAGGGATTGCACTCCTAGCCTTTTTTTAGCCCCGGGGAAGCGGGACGGTTATGTAGGGCCCTACGGCTTAGGCAAACCGACTAAAACCTCCCTGTGCACCTACACCAGGTGCTCAGGAGGGCATTCACGTTCACGAGTGGACCATCGGAACCTGATATGATTATCCATACGTAAAAAGATGTAGTGATTACCAAGTGAATGCTAGTAAAAGTCCAATAGAAAAATTCCTACTTTGATCAATAAAACTTGGTACCTAATTCTTAGAATTTACCGTAGTTCGTAACTTTTACAGTAACATATACTACGACAGTATAGAAGTATAGATAAACATTTATAACTTCCTATCTAATTGTTTATTTACTTAAAATGTATGTATTTTTTTAATAGTTTTTGACATTAAAAATAATTGGCATTTTGTTTTGTTTCGTTGTCCTTGAATTCTACTGTTACCACAGAATACTTATATACAGCTGTTACGGTAGGATTAAAATTAGTGTCATAAATTAATAATTAATCACAATTAACCAGTTTTTTTATTGAATTACTATATTATAATGTTATGTAAATAACTTGTTTTGATAACAAAGCGTTAACCTGATTTGTTTCCGTTACGTTGTTTTTAATAATGACGTTTTGACAGCTGGTTTTAGAATAACTTTGTAATCAAATTATAATGTCCTCTTGACCGAATTTCGGTCAAGGTGCACTGTTTATTCTGTCATAGTTCGATGGAACGGCAATCCGACACGACTGAAGAAAGGTCAGGTATAGCAGAAAGCTTTACGTGCTTTCCGAGGCACGTGGTGATGATGTTTGTGAATTTCTTGATAGAGAAACACAATACCTAATTTAACGACCGATACTGCTGTCCACTGCTGGACATGGTAAGAATTTTCAAAACACTCGACAACACGCTTCGTCTTTCAGTTCGTGGTCGACACTTTAGAATCTCCAAAAGGACGATAATATTTTTTTAAAATTTTTCGATAGCCTTTGATATTTACAAATAACGTGGCTTTCTATTGGTAAAAGAATTTTAAAAATCGGTTTAGTAGTAACTGAGTTACAAACTCCCTAAGAAATAGAAGCAGGCGCGGATCCAGGAGGGGGGGTAATGGGTGCAACTGCCCCCTCCCCCTACCTAGCAATAAATTCTTTTTTTTATTTAGTCGTCCATTTGCGATCGGTCGCCAGACCATGAGCAAGTTTGTTAAGAGGGTTGATGGCGTTATGGTGAAGCGGCCATTGCCGCACCTCCCAATTATAGTATGTAGTCTCGTTTCAGTCTTCTGACCACAGTTGACGTGTCGAGTAACTCTGCAACGAGTGGGTTCGGGTGTAGAATTAGGCGTTCTTTGTGACGTTTTTTGAACTGTTCGATTTCAAATGCAACAGTTGGCAGTTTGAGATAGTCATAGTCATGAACCTCAACATTTATCGTGAACCAAGGAGCGTTACTACTAAATTCTTCTCAACTTTACAACTCAACTTCACTTCTGAAAGATTCAGTTAGTGAAATGAGCTAAAATTTCTCCCGCCCGCCCTTGAGTAGAAGTAGGCAGATATACTTACATATCACTAGAGTTGACTTTCTCACACACAACCGGCAGCTGGCTGAGCGTGACATGTGTCAAGTTGAGTTGACACGACATGTCGCCGTAGTGCAAGTTCTCCGCTGTCACTTTTGACGTTGTACCTGAATGATGAACAAGAACATAAGGTTAAAAATTCAGTATGAGTATAGGTAATGTTAGGCTAAGAAATAGGGAATTTGACTGCTTTTTTTTATACTATTTCAGTAGCATAAGGCTCGCCTGGTAAACAGTTACTATAGCCTATGGACGCTTGCATTACTAGAGGTATTACTTGCGTGTTGCTGACCCATTTTTTTGAACTCAGGAATACTCTTTTATGTGTCACAGCTGGGTTATGGTCTACTCTTCTCTAACCAAAGAGCAGATAGGGTTTAAGCCTTAATCCACTGTGGGTTGGTGGATCGGACACCATTTTCGTTTTTTTTAATTATAATTATGGGTTGCTTCATGATACTTTTCTGAATCGCTAGCAGATGGTAAATCTTTTAATTATTTTGTATGGATTTCATTAAGTGAAATTTACATTAGTAGATAGATACTACAGGTCAGGATCGTCAAAGTCAAAGCATACTTTCCAACTCGGTTATCACTGTTTTTTTTAGTTAAGTAATTGTCACAAAAATACTGACCACTAAAAAATACTTGCGTAATATTTAAACTAGGCTGAATGGTTGTACGCTTTGGTCATGACATTGAACGGCCTCGATAATGACTTACGATTAATTTACTTTTAATGGTTCATTCGATACGGAACTTTTTTGTTCAAGTATCGATATAATTGTAGGAAATCGATAGTATTTTTTTAAATGAATCATTTCAAATAATATGATACAAAAATAAAAATAGATGTTGCTAATCAATTAGACAGGCTTCTACCTACGGATTCGTTTGCATGCGATTTTATTTTATAATAGCCAATCCTTACTAATATTATAAATGTGAAAGTTTGTAATAATGGATGGAATGGAATGAATGGATGGATGGATGGAGGGATGGATGTTTGTTAATCTTTCACGTAAAAACTACTGAACGGATCTGGATGAAATTTGGCACAGAGATAGATTATGGTCTGGAATAACACATAGGCAGCGATAACCGACATCCACGCGGGCGGAGCCACGGCCTACAGTTAGTCAAAATTATTTTTATTTGAGGTCAGTTTAAAGCGAATTTAACCGAATTCGCACATTCGCTTTTACCTTAGGGGTAACATTTTGAAAAACACTGATATATGGGTACATACATTTAACGAAGATATAAAATTTTGTGTTTATTATTGGATTTGACGTAAGTATCAAACGTAAGTGTCAAATCCCATACATTTGCCTTCGAGTCTATTGGATGCCACTACAGTTTATGCCTCTTGTCTAGAGGGACAGGTCTAGTATTCATCTAAAAATATAAGTGTCCAATATTTACGAAGCGAACCTAACATTTACCGCAGTGATAGTCGTATCGAGGCAATACAGGTCAGTAGGGCGCCTAGGTGATAGATACACTATAAATACCTACTTAGATAATATCGTTGAATAAGTAAGGGAACATACCTTCATTGCAAATGGAGTAATAATGATGGATTTGGACTATTGTTAATAGCCATATTGTTTACACAAGGGCTTCATTTCTGGTTTGGGAAAACGTTTTTTACAAATCACATCCCTAATTGAGTGCTGGAGACCTGAGATACCATCTTAATCCGATCTCCATAGAAAATATAATCGTGTGATCCATCAATAGTTGTACTGAGATGTGTGTACCTACTTTATATACTACACTATTTATTAATAAAGAGGTTAAATATCTATCTTACCAACGCTTTTAGCTCAGCTCTATATTCCACAGTCCTGAATAAACCATTTCTACACGAGGCTTACTTATACTAATAATACAGAATATGAATTGGAATATCATCCCTGAGGTAATAATATATGTATTCAAGCTCCCCCATTCGATTGACGAGTTTTTATTTACCATACAGAGGCATTGATATACATACATATAGGTATCTATAATATAAAAATGAATCGCTGAATGTGTTGCTAAGCGCAAATCTGGCGAACAGCTTAAGCGATTTCGCTAATTATTTTTTTGTTGTGTTAGTTATTGTCAGGAGAAGGTTCTTACGTAAAAAAAAAGTAAGAAAGTTGCGCTGAATAGAACTGTTGTCGTCAACAGTAGCTAAGTCGCTTCATTTAATCTATTACTATCTCTTTCTGTAACATTACGTCCCGTATTATCTATCGCATTCATTTGAAATGTATAAGCAAGTACGCACTAAAACATGGAAACAAAAGTGAACGCCGCTCATTGCTTATTCGTCATTACTACCAACTCACTTTCAGGTTCCTGCCATAACCCCGAGCGTCTTTTGTTTTTCATATTATGCTTATACTACAGCATGGTAATAATATTACCGTGACTACACCGAGCTGTTCGATGCATGTTTATATCAATATTTCTGTCATTTCGTATTTACGATATCGTGCTAGCGAACTTGAGTAAAAGAGATAGATATACCTACATATGTTTACTTCGAAATATTAAGTGGTTTCAAAACTACGTCGGCATAGTGGAACAGCAGCTTTAATATTTCGACGCGTTTTGTATAGGTTTGCTACTCTATTTGTTTACCTGAGTGATCATAGGTTAGAGTTATTTGTACTGAATTTATTTTGGACATTTCGTATGATAATGGGATTCAAATTGATACGTGTATTTGGTTATTCATCATTTATAAACATTAGGAGAGATGTATTGAGAGATAGATTTTTGTTTATTTTTAGATAAAGAGAATATCGTGAGGTAATGTGGGTTCCTTAAAAATAAGGTCTGTTTGTCTTAAGACAAAATATAATTATTATTTTAATAAAATTTAAATTTGATATCAAAAATGGCAGATGGCTGGTAAACATACTTATGTATTATGTATGTTTTTAAATACATATATTATATCCCACTGCCGGGCACGGGTCTCCCTTCCTCTATTAAGAGAGCAGAGAGGGTATAGGGCCTATACTCTAGACCATTTGTGGATCAGACATGCTTTTAGAATTGCTTCTATGACACGTGGGATTCCTCACGACGTTTTTCCTTCATCATAAACAATGAATGCTCATTACGCATCGATTTTCTTGGTTGGCAATCGATTCCACTATCTTGCTGGCTAATCCATTATGGTCTCAGACTAACCACTAGACCAACAAGACAGCCAATTCTAAAGACATGTCTGATCCACCAACCAGCATGGAGCCAGCTGTGGAATGAAGAAAAGCAAGAAAAAACTTTTAAGAGAGGTAGAGCACCATACGAGCAAGGTACGATACTCGGTGGTCCAGTGGCCGCAGTATGTGCCTACTGCGCACGAGGTTGTGGGTTCGATTCTCACACAGGACAAAACTTTGTGTGACCCACGAAGAATTGTTCTGAGTCTGGGTGTAATGTCCGTTAATTGTATGTTTGTTAAGTCCCTCGCGACACAGAATTTGTTCTCTAGTTCTGGAGTTGTCTTTAAAAAAAAAAGAATAAATAGTACAGGTTTTCAGTGTTCATATAGGGATGCGTTTTAAACGAAACGAATTCCTATCCCAGGTGTACTCTACCACAAAATCTTGGTGTCACAAGTGATACCACTGGGTTGCAGGCGTCCATAGGCTACGTTAACTGCTTACCATCAGGCGGGCCGTATGCTTGTTTACCACCTAAGTAGTATAAAATAGATACAAATGACGTACCAATAAGATAATGTCCGAGTTCTCCTAGGATGTAGCCGACGGACACCAGGCCCAGCACATACCACTTGTAGAAGCCCTGCAGCTTCGTCCATATGCCTCCGTGGAACATCTTCAATTATTTTAGTTCTGTGGACAAGAGAAATACAGGTTTAATGTTTTTTTCCAAGTAAGTATCTATTTTACAAACATAATTAAGACAATATAGTATACAATGTCCCAAAATGTGAAATAACCACAGAAAACAAGTGCAGAATATAATAAATAAAGATTTGACTGACTGAACGGGGAAACGTTTTAAAAAGCTTTGAAACAGAACTGATTGAAGAAATCCTGAAGAACTCTCTTTAGGATATCTTCATTCAATTCAACTCACTACCTTGGTGGTCCAGTGGCCGCAGTATGCTCATGCTGTGCATGAGGTTGTGGGTTCTGAGTCTGGACTCAGAACAACACTTTGTGGGTCACACAAAGTTTTGCCCTGTGTAATTTGTGTCCATTAATTGTATGTTTGTAAAGTCCCCCGCGATACAGAGCTTGTTCTCTAGTGCGGGCGGTGTCTTTTTTAAATAAATAAATAAATTCAGTTCTTTTTCAAAGCTTAGCTGTACCTATATCAAAACACAATGTTATTGCGGACATTGAAAAACTTGCAATAGACAAAAAATAAGAATTGCATTACTAAAAACTTAGTAAGTAATGTATTCAAATTCAGTACAAATAAATCGATTAAATCCATTAGGATTCCTAAAAGAGCTAAAGCATTTACCTAACACATATGCCTATTAAAATTAAACGTAGCTATCAAAGAACGATACATATCCAGCGATAATTATCACACCGGATGAAATCAATAACGTGTAAAAACCAACATTCTTAGTTGTGTGACCTCAAATTATAATAATTAGGCCTTATGAGGTCTAAACTGTAACGATCGTGACATAGATTTATATGTGACAAAAAAAGATATATGCCTGAAGGTTTTAATTGTATCTTGATTAATGTTTCTTTGGTCAAATGGTCGCCTAGTGTGACTGTTGATCATAAGGTCCCGGGTACGATGGATAAAAGAGATGTCAGCTTTTACAGTCAAGATATTCATAATATATGCCCCAGGTTGAGATATTGGCGGAGTTTGAAAATTAATCTTACTGGCCAGTTATGCAATGTAAAATGAAACTAAAAAAGATCTCTCAACCAGTCTCGTAATGACAGAATATAAAAAAATGATGATAAATAAATGGCAATACCAGAAACAGTACCGTGAAGTTGTTATCTTACGATTCACAAAGAAAGATAGGAAATGAATAGACAGAACTATCTAAAACGTAAGTAACGTTAATTTTCTAAGTCAGTGTCATGTAACTTAAAATAGTTGAAGAATTTATTAGCAATAACATTAAATCAGCATTGTGTACCGACGGAAACGTTTGAGTTATGAGACAGGTTAAGGAGACATGTAGAGCCGTAGAGGTCGGTATTTTAACAGCACTACTTTTTTTTCGAAGCATTTGTTTTATTGCCTTTGACATGTCTATGAAGTAATGAGAATATTTTAATTTCCGACCTAGTTCTTAAGATAGTTATGTCAATTACAGATTATCAATCATGTATAGGTACTTACATAGATCATGAAGTAATTTAGATTTGAATTGTAATGTTAGACTGCAGTTTGCGCTTTAAAGAAACGTTTGGTAATCCAGGGATCCATCACAAAATCCTGGAGTAATAAATTTTTGGGTTAGCAGTGTAACCCTGTTTCATGCGTCTATAGGCTATCGTGCTGTATGTATGCTTATTTGCCACTTAATTCGCATAAAAATGTGCCTGAAGAACGATTGCTCATAAATTTATAAGTTTACATTAAAAAACGCCAGCCCTTGTCATCTAAAACGGACAACTATATAAAAATCCTCAGTAAATTAACTTGTAAACAACAAAAGCCAAATTTGTTCACCATTAATATGTCACGGAGACCTATTTTAGGATAATAAAAATATAACAATGACCCAGAATGACAACAATGAGTGACAACAATTAAGTGCAGCAGAATATCGCGTGCCGCCATTGTTGTGTTCAACACGACAACTCACAAAACTGTTAAGTAATAAGTGATAATAAGCTCTTGGAAAATGATTAAAGATAATGTTTAGACTATGTTTTAGAAGATTATCTTGATCATTATCAGCTTATCGCAGTCCACAGCTCGACATAGACTTGGTTTCATTCTATATAACATTCTTTCTTCACAATTGGAAGATGTTGTACGTATAGACCTGTATCGGCTAACGATTGAATGAAGCTGACGTCACTCCAAGACGTAAAAAGCGATGGATAAATTCGAATTCTGGAGTAGGAGCTTGGATGACAAAATTGGTAGTGCACTAGGCCGGAACCCGAGAGGCGCAGGTTCGAATCCTGCTCGAGCTAATTGCAAAGCATAAATGCTAAAAATATTTAATAGACTTAGAGAGCCAAGAGTAGCGCCACTTGGCACGATGACCGACTTATGGCATATCTATATATTCTAGAGGATGTCCTACCAAGTATAATCCAAAACACCACGTACCAAAGTAAAGCAGTGAGATACGATCCCCCGAAGGTGGACACATCGTCACATCATTTGCTCAGAGCTGCTGGTAGATACTGAATGGAGGCTCGACTTAAATGTATATTTCCGTGTAATAAAACCATCCAAATTTACTTCAAATGCTTTAATGAAATCAGACGATTCGTTTGATATTCTTAAAAATATTCAAATTAAATTGAACAGAGTTCAGATTTTTGGTAATGACAGGCATTTATTATGCACATTCGTAGTCGATAATAGAAATCGTGTATCAATCAGAAATGAGGAAGTTTATCGTATTCGTTGATACGAGGAACGTAAGCCAGACTCCAGAGCAAGGCCAGAGGTGATGGGCAATGGCCATGACTGGTAGGATAATTTCAAAACACAACTTTTACTATGAATAATACTAAATTAATTTGGTTAACGATTGACAACCATTGTAGTAAAGGCATTTCTAAAACACGCGTTTGACTTTGACTGTACATATATGTATATTTCTGTGGAATTTGGTAACAATATTGATTTATTTATTTATAATTATGCCACATACAACTATTATCACAGGGTAACCTAATACCATAGGAGAACCAAAGTAACCGACATAGCTCGAAGAATTGCTTCCATTAAGTGGCAATGGGCCGGACACATAGCTCGCAGAACTGATGGCCGTTGGGGCAGAAAGGTTCTAGAGTGGCGACCATAAACTGGAAGACGAAGCGTGGGCAGGCCTCCAACAAGGTGGACCGACGACCTGTTAAAGGTTGCGGGCAACCGATGGACAAGGTCTGCTCAGGATCGAGAGTTGCGGAAAACCTTGGGGGAGGCCTATGTCCAGCAGTAGACGTCTTTTGGCTGAGATGATGAACCTAATACAATAGTGTAAGTAGTTACAAACTATATACATAATATAGGTACCTACAATTAGACTAAACCTACAGATAAAAATATCATCATCATCTTAACCCATAAACGTCCCGCTGCTGGGCACTGGTCTCCTCCATACACTTGGAGGAATATTAACCTACTATACCACACTGGCCAGACGGATTGGTGAAGGGTTTTGTTTCGAGTTTTCCCTCTCTTGCAGTGGATATTATTTGCCTGACTTACACCCGAAGTCGATGGATAAAAATATATTTCACACAAATTAATACATTGGTTTTCAGTTTCAAATTAATACATTGGAGTAGCAGCCCTGAGCCTCTAGACAAGTGGCATAAGCGATAGTCAAATCGAAAAGTCAAAAAATAAAATGTATGGAATTTGACGTAAGTCAACGATATAATGTCTTCCTTACACTTACGTGAAATCCCATACATTTGCTTTTTTGACTTTTCGATTCGACTATCGCTTAAGCTACTTGTCTAGAGGGGCGGCTGTACAGCTATCTCCGTTGCCTATCGTACCATTAAAAGTATCAAAAATCAATGTCTTATTACTTAATCTAAGGGAGTCTAATTTTAAGGGGGATAGGGCACCATGCTAGCGAGCAAGTCCGACTGGGGAAAGACCTTACAGAAGATCACAGCCAAATAAATATACACAGCGGTGTAGTTGTGTTCCCGTATTTGAGTACAGGTTTCCAGCGCTCCTTTAAGGATGCGTTTTCTATTCCAGTGATACTCCCATCTCAAAACCCTGGTGTAAAAAAATGAGTTGGCAACACGCAAGTGATATCTCTGGCGAGCCGCATGCTTGTTGCCACCCAAGAAGTATAAAAAATGTCTCCAAACATACAGTTTAATAATCTTTAGTTATTTTATCTCAGCTGCTGCTGTAGTCACTACAGGAAACTGAACGACAAACTAATTGCAACAATTATTAGAATACCATCGTAACTCATGTACTGCATTGTAATTGTTTTTATTGATGTTGCATCAACAAATGAATAAGACATTACTCATAATCAATATCGGATGTTTATTAGAATACTTAGGACTATTTTTCCATACAACATCGTATATTTCTTGTATCTAGTCTGTAAGTAGGTTGTGTTATGCAGTTTATGCTATGTTTGTTGAAACGACGATTTGTTTTTGTTTTCTTCATAATTTTAATTTTAAAAAGACAGGTAAGCCACCATATATGAGGAATCAAAACCAAATCGAAACCAAATAACTACACTGTTGTGTTCCTGTGCGTGAATATTTTCGATCCAAAATCGATTGCAATTTGTATAATGTGAACCTTATTGCCTAGCTTTAAGGTTGTCATTGTAATTTTTTGGTGCATAAACTTGACACATTAGTACCTCGTACCATCCACAGATGCCGCCTTTGTAATCAAAACAATATGGCCTCAACGTTTTTTTACAGCATTGTGCTAAAATTATTCTACTATTTATTGCATGGTTAGTTAAAATCCTTTATTAGATTTATAATGGTTGACTAACTGTCACGGATCTATGATTTAAATAGATTAATATTTGATATTTTTTTTTGTGAATGGTCCATGTATTTTAAATTGTGAAGGTCGGTATCATATGTACCAGAGCGTAATAACCTTATTAGAAGTATTCTTTTTAAAGAAATTTAACAATGCGTGCGGTTTTGTTGTAACCTTTTTGATCGTATAATAATAAAGGAAAGGTTTACAATTATTACTATCATACATTTATAATTAGCAGAATATTATAATCCTACACATATTATTAACGCGAACTTTTATACGTACTGATTTAAGATCAAAATATTAATGAATTCTAATCTTTTTCTACTTTATGATGTTAATTTCGTTTTTTACTTCAGTTTTCCTCCTCGTTCGTCCATGAACTGAGTTGATTAGTTAAATTATAAGTATAACTGGAGCATTACCCTGACTGACCTATAAAAAACCGCGTTTTTTGTACACGCTGAATTTATAATTAAAGCTAACTTTTCATTTTTAACGATGTTCATTATGCACGTTAAGGATTTGGCAACTTTTAACAGGATTTGTGGTAGCTTTTTTTTTTTTTTTACAAAATGGTACACATAGATATAATTGACTTGTCTGATTCACCACCCGCATTAGACCAGCGTGTGTGAATTAAGGCCTAAACCCTCTCTCTTCCTCTCTTCATAGAGGAGAGGAGACCCGTGCCCAGCAGTGGGACGTGGAGATGTAGATACATATACGGCTTGCTATTATAAATCTCTCAATATGCGCTTATAACATTTCTGTTTCTGTGTTTGTTCGTTCTACATAGGCGTTTACATTGCTTATTAGTCTCAAGAAATAATACTGTCCTATTAAGGATTAAGGGAATAACCGCATATCGAAAGCTACGGGAGAACGCATCTTAGATTAACTTTAGAAGCCTTTATCTCTAAACTGATATCATGTACCTACTTGTGTCATTCTTCCTTAACAGGGCCTATACCAGTTCTTATTTGTGATTCATTGTTAGGCACTGGTTTCCTTTTCTTTATCAAGTGAGGAAATTTTGCATTACAGCTATGGAACATTTGTTTATTCAGTTTTAATGGACAGATTACTATTGGAAAAAAAAATCCTTCCACAGGCAAGCCTTTTGCATATAGGTGCCCTGACTCTCTTAAAAATAGTAGTGTAGAGAGAATAAGGAAACTTGATGGTACTTAACCTTATACCTACCATAAACCATAATAATAAATAAATAAAATCCATCTTTAAGATGGATTTTATTTATTTATTATTATGGTTTGTCGACAGCAAAGGTATTACATGTGTTTATTATTATAATCTTATGGGTAGTAGGCTGATACCTTTGCCAATTATGGACTAACCAGCATGGTTTTATATTGTATAGGTATTGTATATTGATTTTAGGGAGACCTCCCTAGAATTTGTCCAGCAGTGGACGTCTTTTGGCTGAGATGATGATGACAAAATTCTAGGGACAAATAAAAATTATAATTATAATTGTTTTGGTCGTTCGTGTCTATTGTTTGAGTTCGTTTAACTACTCTTAAACATACATACATATACGTATCTATCTGTGTATAGAGGGAGATAGTGTTGTTCATGCGTATGACATTGACGGGCACCGGGGACTTCAATAAATAGGTATTTCTATTAGAATTTCACACCATTGTGAACACAGGTATCACGCATTATTTCCACCCGTGAGGTAATGTTATTATATTATGTAGATAAGTATAAATATATTGGTTGTTGAAATACTTTTTGTTATTGGTAAAGTTTACAAGTGTGTCTGAAATGGTTTGGTAAGCCATGGTTTCTTAAATGTTAGTTGGAAAGTGGTACATTGATTAGTAGTAGGGCACCACACTAGTGAGCAAGCCCGGCTGGGGAAGGACCTTCACTTTACAAATTTTCTTCAAGAAAGGAGTTATAAGGTTTTTAAAGGGGCTGCAACGCGTGAGTGACACCCCTGGTGTTGCAAACGTCCATAGGCTACGGTAACTGCTTACCATCAAGTAGGCCGTATGCTTGTTTCCCACCTTGGTAGTATAAAAAAAATAAACTACACACAGTGGTATAGTTGTGTTTCCGTGTGTAAGTACGGTTTTCCAGAGCTCATTTAGGGATGCGTTTTTAACAAAATCTTTTCCTATCCCAGGGAAATTCCATTATAAAACCCAGGTGTTTATATTTGGGTCGACAACACACAAGTGATATCTTTAGGCTACGGTTACTGCTTACCTTCAGGCAGGCCGTGTTTGTTAGCCACTTAAGCATTATAAAAATTGAATATTCATGGCATAATAAAGGAACTGAATACATTTTGGTGTGCTACTAAAGACTGAAAATGTCAAATATATAATCCTGCATTGCCTAAATGACGCCTTAAATGTAATAACCTTTGATTAAAAATATATTACCGCTTGCTAGCTTAGTACACAAAGCCATCTTTGTGAAAAGATAAAGTAATTAAGGATAAACAACCAAAACATTAGTTGATGTATAAATATTACGAAAAACAAAATAGGCAGCATAGTTTACTACTACTAGACTAATATTATAAAGCTGAAAAGTTTGTTTGTTTGGTTGAACGTGCTAATCTCCGAAAGTTCTGGTTCGATTAGAAAAAAACTTTTTTTGTTGAATAGCATTTATCCAGGAAGGCTATAGGCTATATAACATCACGCTATGATCAATAGGAGCTGAGCAGTAGTGAGATATGTTGCAAAATCGGGGAAAATATTCCAAATTACCACGCGGACGAAGTCGCGGGCGACCCCTAGTTTAAAATAATATTTAACAATTCTATCAAAAATAGTTTTATTTGTGTATTTAAAATAATATTTTTGTTTAGTTACTGATATAATAGCAAACAATCGTAAGTGTGACATTGCAATGTGCGAATACATACGAAGGCTATGCAATCCGTCACAAATTCGACCTTTTGATATCTACAGTATTTTAGGACGCTAAACAAAAGGTACATACAATTGTATATAAGTATTATATAATGTAAACAATCTATTGTGATGAAGCTTGATGTAAAAAAATCGCGTGAAGCCTTGCTCTAGATAGGATAGGTATCTTAATTCTCATCGGTTGCATTCTTACACGTGCGTTGGTTTTTGTTGTTGTTCATAATAACAAGAAATCTGGATGCCGTAACAGAGGAACACAAGTACCGGTGTATTTATATTCTTCTGTTACTGAATGCCGCATTATACTAAACAATCTAGATTTCTGAAAACCCCAACCAAATTACTACACACAGCGGTCTGTGTGTAGCCATTTGGTTGTGGTCTTCTATAAGGTGGAGGTTCTTTCCTAGTTGAGCTTGCTCACTTGTATGGTGCCCTACCTCCTTTAAATGAAAGAAAGAAAGAAAATTACATTTATTGACACAGTCAACATTTTTGGTATTAATACATTTTACCTTATAACTACTGTGTCAATGAGGTTATAATACCACTCAGCATAATGCTATGTTGTGGTAACAACACAGCGCTGATTTTCAGTGGTAACCCCTAAATAATAAAATTACTCTTATAATATAGATGTTGTGTCGTGGATTACAAAATAACGCGATAAGTTTTTCCATCTCCTCATTATTGTACGATGATATTTAAACAAAGGTATCTCTCCCCTGAAACCCGACGCTATAATGCGAGATAAGTGCCTCTGGATAACGTACCACTTATCTAATGGCGAATACAATGCTTATACCTGCTATTTGTTTTCTTTTGTTGTGTTAATTATTAATCTTTTATCTACTTATCTTTACCGTTAGTAGAAAAATTATACTTCAATAATAAAAAGGTCGGCTCAGGATCGAGAGTTGTGGAAATCCTTGGGGGAGGCCTATGTCCAGCAGTGGACGTCTTTTGGCTGAGATGATGATGAATAAAAATGTAAAAATAAAGTGGTGTTAGCAGAATGTGGTTTGTACACATAAGGTGTGAGTTCGATCCAAGCGTCTATAGGCTACGGATACTGCTTAACATCAGGCGGGCCGTATGCTTGTTTGCCACCCAAGTAGTATAAAAAAAAAAAGTGAATTTCACAATATGTACTTAATGTAGAGGAGGTGAAGGAAGTATGTTTGGATAGAAGCAATTTGCGTACCATAGTTTCTGCCTACCCCAGTGGGAGACGAGCGTGATTACATGTATATATGTTACTAATGTAATGGTTCAGATGGTGAAATGGGGAGTTATATTTTCTATGAAACTTTTTTGTACTCTGGGTCGATTGACTCGGAATAATAATATTAAAATTGAAAGTTTGGATGGATGTTTGTTATTCAATTATAGAACGGCTGAGTGTATCTGGATGAAACTAGGCACAGAAATAGATTATAGTCTGGAATAGCACAGGCTTTATCCCGGAAAACTGTACGGTTAAAATAACTGTTCCCATGGGATTGTAGTTATTGTACACCTGGGCGAAATCGCGGGTGGAAGTTTTTTTTTAAAGACAACTCCTGCACTAGAGAACAAGCTCTGTGTCGCGGGGGACTTTACAAACATACAATTAACGGACACAAATTACACCCAGACTCACAACAATTTTTTGTGGGTCACACAAAGTTTTGTCCTGTGTGGGAATCGAACCCACAACCTCGTGCACAACAGGCGCATACTGCGGCCACTGGACCACCGAGGCAGTCAAGAAGCTAGTAACGTATCATCATTTCAATAAACACTTACCACGCTGGGTAGGTATAGGGTTTTGTTTTCAGTTTTCCTTCTCTTGCAGTGGTAATTGTCTGCTTGACTAACTCCTATTCTTTATTCAAATTAGTAGGTGGTATCTAATCTGTAGGTATAGAGTAGGTAATTCGTACTTCCTACTGACCAAGTGCAATTATTATTATGTCCTTTACGTAAATATCACTGATAATTTTCCAATTTATATTCTGTATTATTCTAATTCTTCTCAAGCTTCAGCAGCAAAAAAAACTTATAATAAAAGTACACACGAAGATCCAACAAAATTACTGTGCATAAGTAGTTTAAAATTTAAATTTTAAATCCAGAACATTATTATCGTTAAATAACCGATATAGTTCAAATTGTATTCAAGGCACGTTCGATGCGTTTATAATAACGTTCAGATAGCGTAATAATTTAAATATGGAACAGGGATACCAGGGATAAAAAGGAGACAGATAATATATATAATATGGGAAAATGAAATAGTGAGAAAAAATAGATGGTGAGAATAACGACACCTTCGTCATTCTATATATTTTTTATTTTCCCATATTTTTGGATAAAAAAGGGCTCGTAGATACTTAAGTGTTAGCGGCGCGCATCCATAGATCTAAAGAAGCTTGCCTAGGTCGGCCCGTAGATGGGTGACCATTTTCTAAAAATACAGCAAGATTTAATCCCTGCCTCGAAAAGCACGTAAAGTCGTTATTCCTGCGCCTGTTCTCTCTCCAGTCGTGTCGTATTGCCGTCCCATAGGATTATGACAGTGAAGGTTATAGTGAGTGCACATAAATTTGCGTACACATTTGTGCACTATATTTGATATACGTTAACGATATAATGTCGGAAACTTACGTCAAATTGGGACTGGTCTAACATAATAATAATAATAGCAACCCGTATTTCTTCCACTGCTGGGCACTGGTCTCCTCTCTTCTATCACGAGAGAGGTTTAGGCCATAATTCACACACACTTGCCCTAATGCGGGTTGGGGAATCAAACACATCTTTATATATTTCTTCTAATACATGTGTGTTTCTTCACGATGTTTTCCTTCACCGTTCGCAGATGGTGAATCATTTAATTAGTACATATAAACTCCACAAAGTGAAATTCACATTGGTATTGCCACCCGGAATCGAACTCGCACCTCGGTTACTTTCGTACTCGGCCATCATCACTTTTCTAACATATCGAACCCAAAACACTCCGTGCGGTGTTAGTAGAGAGGCGACCCCGTTAACCTTTAGACGAACGAGGCAGTCAACCGAGGTAGTCTATTAGCCGAATGTTTACCAATTTTTTTGTCATTAAACCTACTGAGTTTAATTTGTATTTTTTGTCTAAGTATTATCCTATTATCGTATAAAGTGAAAGTCATTCTATAGACAATTGGTCACTAGACCTTTCAAGGTCTATCGTCGATAGATTCGTCACACAATGAATCGTAGGTTATTTTTAGTAGACGGTTTATTCTGTAGATGCTTCCTTCAATTCTATTGTTTTAGAATCTTGGGTTACTATACGCGGTTAGTTAACGGATGGGTGATGGGTCAGTGGTGTTTAATATTTGGAGATTGGACTACTTTTAAGAGACCTATTTTCCTGTAGGAGTAGACATATATCTTGCAGAAGACCACAACTCAACAAACAGCAACTCAATTACAAACAGAGGTGTAATTATATTCCTGTGCGCACAGGTCTCTTCTTTTAAAGATGTGTTTTTGGAGTGCTTTCTTATTTTACTTCGTCACCAAACCCTGGTGAGGCAACACGCAAATGATACCCTTGAAATTGCAAGCGTCCAAAGAATTTGCTTGAAAGGTTTCCCGAAAGACTATAGCATGGGGTTCTTCAAGAAAGGAGTTATAAGGTTTCTAAAGGGTCGGCAACGCGCGAGTAATACCCCTGGTGTTGCAAGCGTCCATAGGCTACGGTAACTGCTTACCATCAGGCGGGCCGTATGCTTGTTTGCCTACTTGGTAGTATAAAAAAAAAAAAAAAAAAAAAAGGTAAATGCGCCCGTAGGCTACAGTAACTGCTTACGGGTTGTTCCCAGACAGCCACATCCCATTGTTTTCGAAAAATAATCTTTCATACATTAGTTCTCCCGACTTCCATTGTCGTGGAGGTCGGGGGAAGTAATGTATGAAAGTATATTTTTCGAAAAAAATGGGTTGTGGATGTCTGGGAGCAACCCCTGCTTACCATTAGGTGGGCCGTATACTTGTTCACCAAGTAGTATAATAAAAGCAAGTTTATATTGTAAAATTTCCATCAGCTAAAAGAATCTTTAGTCACTTCTTCAACGTTGAATGAACAATGATTTACAATACTCAATAGTTACCTAAGTTCTAAGAAAAATCCGTAATTACTGCAAAATCTCCGATACAATAGTACCTACGAGTTCGTTATTTATTTACCTACCACCTTGACATTATTATGAATTCATAATAATCTAATAAATTTCCAAAGGCTCGTATAATAATTCTTATTTGGACAACACAGGCCTATCATACAGGTAAACAGGAATAAGTATATAGTAAGTGCAGATAATGTACCATATATATAGTATAGGGTATTATAATATTATTATCTGTGGTGTAGGAAAGACTTTCTTTAAAGTAATAGGTCGTTTCGCCCGCCATTTGTTCGCCCGAGCGGGCCAAACGACCAAATTACAAAATTTATAATATTTGATTGGGCGTTTCGCCCGGTGGAGTTTTATTACTTTTCATGTACCTACAGACAAATCTTGATGCTGTCTGTACATGAAAGGTAATAAAACCTACCCAAGCATACGGCACACCTGATGTTAAGAAGTTACCGTAGCCTATGGACGCTTGCAATACCTAATAGGTATCACTTGCGTGTTGCCGACCCATTTTTTATACTAGCCCCTCTAGACAAATGGCACAAGCGATAGTCGAATCGAAAAGTCAAAAAAGTAAATGTATGGGATTTGACGTAAGTTTACGACATTATATCGTAGTACATTTTATTTTTTGACTTTTCGATTCGACTATCGCTTATGCCACTTGTCTAGAGGCTCAGAGCCTCTAGACAAGTGTATGTAAGACAAAATGTATGGAATTTGACGTGAGTCTACGATTGAATGTCGTAAACTTACGTCAAATATAATCTAATATAATCGACTATCGCTTATGCCACTTGTCTAGAGGCTCAGTTTACGAAATTATATCGTAAACTTACGTCAAATCCCATACATTTGCTTTTTTGACTTTTTGTTTCGACTACCATTTATGTCATTTGTCTAGAGAGGCAGGTCTTCAGTACTCATTTAGGAGATGTGTGATGAACTCTTTTCTATATTAAAACTCATAGGTATGTTCTAACAAAAACATTTTATATCTAACAATAACTCCGCCGATATAATAAAGCTCGTTTTAATTGTTATTATGGTCAGGACAACTCAATGAACTAGTTCATTACTTGTGCTCACTGACCGATATAGCCATTCGACTTTATTAATTGGTGTATGTTACATTGTGTACCTAACAGAAACAATTATTTAAGTATTTTGCTGTGTATGGAGTTTATTATATACGGTGAACTAGTTCAGTTCTTGAGCTGGAATACTTCAATCAATTATGTTTGATTGGAGTTTAATTGACACTGAAATGATGATTCTTTATGTTGATACTTCTTAATTCTTTATGGTACAAACACTAAATAACAAAATACTTAATATACTTAAAATAAATGTGAAAGTTTGTAAGAACGGATGGATGGATGGATTTGTTACTCTTTCACGTAAAAACTACTGAACGGATCTGGATGAAATTTGGCACAGAGATAGATTATGGTCTGGAATACATAGGCTACTCTTTGCAGCGATAACCGACATCCACGCGGGCTGAGCCGCGGGCAATAGCTAGTACTTAATATACTTAAAATATCATGTTCAAAGGCAAGCTTAACTCATAATGAGTTTCCTACCAATTACAGTGGTAGATGAAGTGTACAAGTGAATAAGAAAAGATAAAGTGAAGAATTTATAAATTACGCAGGACATTTTTGCAGGATACAGTATATTATTTTATTATGGCGAAAACACAGTTGTATTATTTTCCGTTGCTTTATTTTTATGTTGGTGGCCAATAAGCATAATTATGGCCTGGGCTCAATTGGAGATAAGCAGTTACCGTAGCAAAAGGACATCATTGAAATCACGCACATACAGCCACGTACAACCGGATTCGGAACAATTATTATTTATGAATCGCACAATTTTTTGTTCTGTATGAAGATAAATGGCGTGGTCCTATATTACGAGTATTAAACATAACATTACTGTGTCGAGATGAAATTGATTATGGTTATAAAACAGCTTAATATAACGTATCGTATCTTATCGTAACATGTTTGAACATTGCAAGTCACGATATTCGTGATTTAGATGACGAGTTTTTGTGATTCTTAAGAATTTATACAATTTATCACTAGCTGACCAACAATTGATTTTTTACACTATTATTTAAAAAAACACTTACTGGGAACCCTTTTTTGTGATTGTGTTAGAAATCTAGATAATGTAGGTGATAAATATGTTTTTATTGAGGAAAATTCTGCTTTTTTAAGCCTAATTGCACAGAATTTGTCAAAAAACTAGAATATCGTTTTTAAATGATTTTCCGAGCGACAAGGCTGTGACTGCCGAATGTCCATGAACTGCGACTATCTACTATCAGACAGCTTGCTTCGGCTAGTCAAAAAGAATAAGTATCGGTTACTTTTAGACAATTTTACCGACTGGTTAATGCCTAACTTTCTCAGCTATGATTTAAAATAAATTCTATTCTATTCTATCTTGCGACTGACCAGTTGGGCTCACGTTTGAAGTATCCTCTAAAGCGCAGAGGTATAGCTTTGCCAATTTGCAAGGTTTCGTTATTTACCGTTTTCTAAAAGAAATTAATAAAAAACGACTGTATGTAAGGTCTAGTAATAGATGTTTGTGGATTCAATCCTCGATGTATTATTGTGCGACCTAGAGATAGTTCCTAGCAGTTAAGTACCGATAACAAAAAAGAAAGAAACACCGATGTAATTCATTACAATATTTTTGTTGGGCTATCTAACAACCGATTCTGGCTAGTAATATACCAGCAACATATACGGTCAAACATTGATTGACATCAATCATAAATAATTATTTTATGACCAACTATAACTAATTGTACAAAAAAATGATGGAACACTGATACATTATTAACAAAAATATTTTTAACGATGAGGCATCAAACAATTATATTTTTTATATGGCGATCTACACAAAATTATTATTCGAGCTTTTAAGTAGAGCTTTGCCGTTCGACCACAACACGTGACCTATTGCCATCGTGCCATCTTGCCGGGTGTTGTTGGTTCGATTCCCACACGGGGCAAAATTTTGATTGCTCCGTGTTTGTTTCGATTCTGGGTGTACTCTTTAACTAAATCGGTGTTTAATTACACCGATGTCTGCTACCGAATTACACTATTTTGTGATATTTTTCAATTTACTGCGCAATTTTCATTTTTTTTCTGTAAGAATCTCTACGTAGTATTAGAAAACATAAAATCGGTTGAGTCATATATTGTATTGTATTTAGAAATATGTAAGTAGATTACCGGTTGTCTGGTTGCATAGGTATTTCCTAATTTGAGAGCAAAAGACCGTGTGTATAATATTTTGGGACAACTCGTCCCAAAATATTATATTATGTCTCTCGACTGTCGTCACAAGAGTGATATGTAATAGGATGTCGATGCGGAACTAAAATCGAGCATAAAAAATTTGAACACACACAAAAAATAATAAGAGCAACTGATATAAGATATGTTTGTACGTCATTGTGTTTTTGTTTGTCTCATTGTCAAGTGGCACGCGGCAAGACAAATTTGATCGGCAAAGTTGTAGTTGTGATCCGCAGGGGTATTCCGTAAGAGCGAAAACCAAGCGACCGCGAAAATGGAGCAAGATCTGAGCCTCTAGACAAGTGGCATATGCGATAGTCGAATCGAAAAGTCAAAAAATAAAATGTATGGAATTTGACGTGAGTCTACCATTTAATGTCGTAAAATTACGTCAAATCCCATACATTTTCTTTTTTGACTTTTCGATTCCTCTATCGTTTATGCCACGGTATTCCGTAAGAGCGAAAACCGAGCCTTTTTGACATTTTAGCAATCGTGTGTGCCGTCACCGAGCAATCACAACTGTCAATTTGCGATCACTGTTTCTTAGAGAATCAGCCGGCGGGTTCTAGCGATTTTAACCATAACGGACCAAATTGCGTAGCCATATTTTATGATTTTATTATATCCCTTTTTTATACTACTAAGAAGGCAAAGTATACGGCCCGCCTGATGTGAAGCAATTACCGTAGCGTATCTATAGACGTTAACAATACCAAAGGTATCATTTGCGTTACGTAATTTTTAACACCAGCCCCTCTAGACAAGTGGCATAAGCGATAGTCGAATCGAAAAGTCAAAAAAGCAAATGTATGGGATTTGACGTAAGTCTACGTATATAATGTCGTAAAATTACGTCAAATCCCATACATTTGCTTTTTTGACTTTTAGATTCGACTACCGTTTATGCCACTTGTCTAGAGGGCCAGGGCCGTAACACGGGGTATCCCTGGAATAGGAAAACGTTTCTTTCTTAACGCATCCCCTTAGTGAGTGCTAGAAACCTGTATTCACACACATGAACATAACTACACCGCTTTGCCTAGTTATTTAGCTGTGGTCTTCTGTAAGGTCCTTCTCCAGTCGGGCTTGTTCGCTAGTATGATAGGTGTAAAAATGTCATAAATGGCAATGCTACTCACGCATTGCCATTTATTATTTTTGCTTGACTCTGGCAGGTATTTTGAGTCCATAACCTGCGGTAACTTACTTTCATATGGACCGTATGACGTAGGTATACTAATTTATAAACATATTTTATTTAAAAACAGCATAATAATCTTAGCAAAGTTATGTCATAACTAATGAAAACGCGTATCATGTAGATATTATCACGTATCTGTGTCAAGGACGATCTCGTTGATAATGACCTCGGCCGCCATCTTGTGACCTTGAGGCAGTAGACTATAGACTATAGCATAGACAATTGATGGGTAGGTAACCAATGTTATTAGGTTATACTGACATAACGAGATGATAGGCTTCTAACGTGTTATTTACTTTTCAATGTTTCGTGAGAGGTTTTATGAGTGTGTGAGGACTTTAAGTTTTTGAATAGGTTTAAAAAATAATAAAAAGCAAACTCCCGTATATAAAAAAAAATTATATGAGATTCTATACTCAGATTTGGTACAAGTCCATCTAGCGAAAAGGCGTCTACTGCTGGACATAGGCCTCTCTCAAGGTTTTCTACAGAACTCGGTGCTAAGCTGACCTAATATCGGTTTTTTTGAATTATTATTCGTAGGTAGGTAAAAGAGGACAATATTGTTTGTATACACACAACTTATATTTGTGTGTATACAATATACATAGTTTGTACATACATAAAACTTGAAAATGCCCGCTACAGACAAAAATACACTCATCTAGGTATACTATGGAAAGGAAAGGAGGTAAAGTGTGTGAGTTTGTGACGTTGTAGAGGGTAATCTCGGGATCTACTGAACTGATTTAGAAAATTCTTTTACCAATAGGAAGCCACGTTATTTTTAGTGTCATAGAATATATATGTCCGTGTGGTGACGGATTAAGAATACAAATGTTATCACCCCATTCCATCCCGTGGGTGTCGTAAGAGTCGACTAAGGGAGTAAGTCAGGCGGACAATATCTACTGCAAGAGAGGGAAAACTCGAAACAAAACCCTTTACCAACCCGTCTGGCCAGCGTGGTATAGTAGGCTAATACCCCACCAAATTAATGGAGGAGACCCGTGCCCAGCAGTGGGACGTTTATGGGGTTGAGATGTATGTATGTATGTATGTGGAATATATATTATTAAAAAACCACGAGACCCCGGGAAATACCACGTATAATATATTGCCAGTTGATCGATTATGATTGTATGGAGTTGTGTGTCACATCTGCGCTATCACAAATTGTAACTTGGAAAACAGTGGTCTTTCTTGTCTTTATTTCCTTAGGCTCTGCCGCTGTGTTTAAAGGATGTTTTAGACAACGGATTCGGCAGTAGGCAAATTAAGTAACATGCCGTCTTATTTGGCATTTTTCATCGATCTGCATAGGTGTTATGGTACGGTGTGTTCTATATGAATAAATGATTTTTTTATACTACTAAGTAGGCAAACAAGCATACGGCCTGCCTGAGGGTAACCAGTTACCGTAGCCTACAGACGCTTGTAACATCACCCTTTAAAATTCTTATAACTCCTTTCTAGAAGAACCCCATGCTATAGTCTCTTGGGAAAACCTCGGCAGTGAGGGAGCTCATTCCACAACTTAATCAAATACAATCACTGCTCAAAATCAAAATTTTCATTTCTTATCGTACGTGGAACTATCTTAATATATTTTAAGCAGTGAACCACATTTATTGCTCAATATATATACTAATATTATAAAGCTGAAGATTTTGTTTGTTTGGTTGAACGTGCTAATCTCAGAAAGTACTAGTTCGATTAGAAAAAATATTTTTTTGTTGAATAGTACATTTATCCAGGAAGGCTATAGGCTATATAACATCACGCAATGATCATCGTCGATCGATCGTCTTATCAATAATATTGTTTAAAAGTTGTATTAGAAAAATGTAATGTTAGCTAGTCGCAAAGATAGAATAATATATTACATCACGCTATGATCAATAGGAGCTGAGCAGTAATGAGATATGTTGCAAAATCGGGGAAAATATTCCAAATAACCACGCGGACGAAGTCGCGGGCAACCCCTTGTATTACAATAAAAGCTTTACAAAACGTCACTACATTTTTGAAAATATCTAAAACGCGGATCTGTTAGACTCTTGTCACGATGCGACGAGACGCGCGACGTGTGTTGGCGTCATCGTCGTCAAACTATTGATATTATCTGTGGTACCTTGACGATATTTTATAAACATTATTCACTAGATTAACCTTTACGTATTACTTGGGGCTAGTCACGACCTATATTTATATCGTTTCCCTATTTACATAAATCGATACAATTATAGGTATTTTTGTACTGTAGAGGTTTATTGGTGGTCACTAGCTGGCCGTGTGACCATAGTAAAACCTCTGGCATTTTAGAAAAAACAAATACTTATTACTATATTTAAATATTGAAGTAAATGATATGACAAGTTAAGTTTGAATGAGTTGACTTGAAGAGTTGACAAGAGAGTCATGCTCTAGCTTCCAAGTAGTAGATTCATGTGGCAAATGTATTAATTCTAAGTAGAGCAGTTCCGACACAATATATGAAGTAAAAGTATTAAGTGGTTTCATTTGTGAAGAAGGAAATATAGCTAAAGCATCCGTCGCTCGATATTAATGTACCTTTCCTCGTGCGAGTGAGCGCTACCCCATAGAGCAAGCAGAGCAGAAGAAAGGTTGGCAGGCGCCGGGGCTCCACAGTACTTAGGTGGCAAACAAGCATATGCTGCCTATGTTTGCAATTCCAGATTTATCAAGTATTGCATTATTTTAAAATAACACCGGGGATTTGTGATGGAGAATAATCCTTGGAAAGGTAAAAGCTTCGTCAAAAAACCATCAGGCGAGCTATATGCAGGTTTGCTTCCTAATTTTCAACTATTTCGGGTCCTTATATTTTATACAGTATATGTTAAACCGTTGATAGATACAGCTATTATATGTCTTATTATATGGCAGATTAAATATAAGGGAAAATTAGGAGGCAAACCAGCACATAGCTCACCTTTTTTGACAAAGCTTTTGCGTATCTTAAGGATACACTTTTAAGAGAAAACAAAAAATATACTTTTAAGAGAGGTAGGGCACCATACTAGCGAGCAAGCCCGACTGGGGAAGGACCTCCACCTTACAGAAGACCACAGCCAAATGACTACACACAGCGGTGTAGTTGTGTTCCTGTGTGTGAGTACAGGTCTCCAGCGCTCATTTAGGAATGCGTTTTGAAAGATACGTATTCCTATCCCAGGGTTACTTCCATCTTAAAGCCCTGGTGTAAAAAAATGGGTTGGCAACACGCAAGTGATACCTCTGGTAATGCAACCGTCTATAGGCTACGGATACTGCTTAACATCAGGTGGGCCGTATGCTTGTTTGCCACCCAAGTAGTATAAAAAAAAAAAAAAAAAAAATACTTCTCCATCACAAACTAGCTTTTATAAAAGAGGACATAGTAATAGGTACTGACATATACAAGGTATTTAAGTATACCTACATACATTATGTTAATCAAACATTATTGTTATCAATAAAAACTATACACATGTATTTTACCTTAACAAAAAACGGCACAACTGCATGACAGAAAAGTTTCGGGAAAAATGACATCTAAAGATGAATATATAAGATGCATTTTTCCTATAGTCTTTGTGTTGCAGTTGTGCCGTTCTTCCAGTTAGTAGAGCAGCATCGTTAGAATGACTAAAGAACGCAATGATCACGAACTTAACGATGATGATTATGTTGCGTAATGACAATAAATAAACATTAGAGTAATCATTCTTAAATAGAATCATTTATGTGGGAAAGACTGACTTTTTATAGGTACATACTATTGATGGCAAATGAGCATACACATTGATTGACGGTAAGTAGGTTCCTTACTTTTTACTTTTAATAGAGATAGGGCACCGTACTAAGAGAGTTAGAGCACCATACTAACGAGCAAGCCCACCTTACAGAACACCACAGTCCAAAAACCACACACAGCGGTGTAGTTGTGTTCCTATATGTTAGAGGTCTCCAGTGCTCATTTAGGGATGCGTTTGAAAGAAAAGTTTTTGTAACCCAGGCTTACTCCATCCTAAAGCCCGGTGTTAAAAAAATGGATCGACAGAACCGTTGTGAAGCCCTCCATGACTAAGGGCTTGCTTGTTTTCTAGTAAGGGAGTTGTCTTTTTAAAAAAGAAAAAAAATCATCAGTATATCGCAGTCTACTGCTGTATAGGCCTTTTCGAGTACACGCCACTTAGCATGAACCTCGGCCTCTCGCATCCAGCCACTTTGTGAAGATCGTCACTCCTTGTTTGCAAAGATTTTAATGTGACCTAATTAAAGTAAAATATTTTCCGTAAAATGATAGCTCAGAATAAACACTTTCTAACGGTCCAATAGACAAGTTGATCTGACAACAAACAATAATAGGTTTAGCTGACCTACTTTACTCAATAAATGTCTACAGTAACTTGTTTATTATTCTATCTAGAATATTTTATAAATGCTAAGCAGTGACCTATTTTACTCTCAGACTAAAAGAGTTAGACGGAGTGAATAAAGTTAAAAAAAATAAGAATATTATAGCTATAATGCCCGGCAAAGATCTTGAACAATTGCGTAGAAAGCGTTTTTAGGTCTCTAAGGGTCATATTCCAGATTTGTGTTCCGTGTATAGTAGTGTATACCAAACAAGCGAAAATCAGTCAACAAAAGTTTGTATGGATTATTTTATCGTCAGTTACGAAAGTTGCAGTAGATACAAAAGGTGGCGTTCGAGTTTCTTAAAAATAAAAAATAAAATCATGCGGACGAAGTCGCGGTTAATAGCTAGTCCATTGATATTAATCTAAAAGATTTACGTTATTCACCATACAGGATTTCTATAACTTATGCAGGCGATTGTGTACAATCGCCTGCATCATTCAGTTCCAGATTCGTCATATTCCAAACTCGTCATACTATGTATAGTATGACGAGTTTGGAATATGACGAATCTGGAACTGAATGATGCAGGCGATTGTACACAATCGCCTGCATAAGTTATAGAAATCCTGTATGGTGAATAACGTAAATCTTTTAGATTAATATCAATGGACTAGCTATTAACCGCGACTTCGTCCGCATGATTTTATTTTTTATTTTTAAGAAACTCGAACGCCACCTTTTGTATCTACTGCAACTTTCGTAACTGACGATAAAATAATCCATACAAACTTTTGTTGACTGATTTTCGCTTGTTTGGTATACACTACTATACACGGAACACAAATCTGGAATATGACCCTTAGAGACCTAAAAACGCTTTCTACGCAATTGTTCAAGATCTTTGCCGGGCATTATAGCTATAATATTCTTATTTTTTTTAACTTTATTCACTCCGTCTAACTCTTTTAGTCTGAGAGTAAAATAGGTCACTGCTTAGCATTTATAAAATATTCTAGATAGAATAATAAACAAGTTACTGTAGACATTTATTGAGTAAAGTAGGTCAGCTAAACCTATTATTGTTTGTTGTCAGATCAACTTGTCTATTGGACCGTTAGAAAGTGTTTATTCTGAGCTATCATTTTACGGAAAATATTTTACTTTAATTAGGTCACATTAAAATCTTTGCAAACAAGGAGTGACGATCTTCACAAAGTGGCTGGATGCGAGAGGCCGAGGTTCATGCTAAGTGGCGTGTACTCGAAAAGGCCTATACAGCAGTAGACTGCGATATACTGATGATTTTTTTTCTTTTTTAAAAAGACAACTCCCTTACTAGAAAACAAGCAAGCCCTTAGTCATGGAGGGCTTCACAACGGTTCTGTCGATCCATTTTTTTAACACCGGGCTTTAGGATGGAGTAAGCCTGGGTTACAAAAACTTTTCTTTCAAACGCATCCCTAAATGAGCACTGGAGACCTCTAACATATAGGAACACAACTACACCGCTGTGTGTGGTTTTTGGACTGTGGTGTTCTGTAAGGTGGGCTTGCTCGTTAGTATGGTGCTCTAACTCTCTTAGTACGGTGCCCTATCTCTATTAAAAGTAAAAAGTAAGGAACCTACTTACCGTCAATCAATGTGTATGCTCATTTGCCATCAATAGTATGTACCTATAAAAAGTCAGTCTTTCCCACATAAATGATTCTATTTAAGAATGATTACTCTAATGTTTATTTATTGTCATTACGCAACATAATCATCATCGTTAAGTTCGTGATCATTGCGTTCTTTAGTCATTCTAACGATGCTGCTCTACTAACTGGAAGAACGGCACAACTGCAACACAAAGACTATAGGAAAAATGCATCTTATATATTCATCTTTAGATGTCATTTTTCCCGAAACTTTTCTGTCATGCAGTTGTGCCGTTTTTTGTTAAGGTAAAATACATGTGTATAGTTTTTATTGATAACAATAATGTTTGATTAACATAATGTATGTAGGTATACTTAAATACCTTGTATATGTCAGTACCTATTACTATGTCCTCTTTTATAAAAGCTAGTTTGTGATGGAGAAGTATTTTTTTTTTTTTTTTTTTTATACTACTTGGGTGGCAAACAAGCATACGGCCCACCTGATGTTAAGCAGTATCCGTAGCCTATAGACGGTTGCATTACCAGAGGTATCACTTGCGTGTTGCCAACCCATTTTTTTACACCAGGGCTTTAAGATGGAAGTAACCCTGGGATAGGAATACGTATCTTTCAAAACGCATTCCTAAATGAGCGCTGGAGACCTGTACTCACACACAGGAACACAACTACACCGCTGTGTGTAGTCATTTGGCTGTGGTCTTCTGTAAGGTGGAGGTCCTTCCCCAGTCGGGCTTGCTCGCTAGTATGGTGCCCTACCTCTCTTAAAAGTATATTTTTTGTTTTCTCTTAAAAGTGTATCCTTAAGATACGCAAAAGCTTTGTCAAAAAAGGTGAGCTATGTGCTGGTTTGCCTCCTAATTTTCCCTTATATTTAATCTGCCATATAATAAGACATATAATAGCTGTATCTATCAACGGTTTAACATATACTGTATAAAATATAAGGACCCGAAATAGTTGAAAATTAGGAAGCAAACCTGCATATAGCTCGCCTGATGGTTTTTTGACGAAGCTTTTACCTTTCCAAGGATTATTCTCCATCACAAATCCCCGGTGTTATTTTAAAATAATGCAATACTTGATAAATCTGGAATTGCAAACATAGGCAGCATATGCTTGTTTGCCACCTAAGTACTGTGGAGCCCCGGCGCCTGCCAACCTTTCTTCTGCTCTGCTTGCTCTATGGGGTAGCGCTCACTCGCACGAGGAAAGGTACATTAATATCGAGCGACGGATGCTTTAGCTATATTTCCTTCTTCACAAATGAAACCACTTAATACTTTTACTTCATATATTGTGTCGGAACTGCTCTACTTAGAATTAATACATTTGCCACATGAATCTACTACTTGGAAGCTAGAGCATGACTCTCTTGTCAACTCTTCAAGTCAACTCATTCAAACTTAACTTGTCATATCATTTACTTCAATATTTAAATATAGTAATAAGTATTTGTTTTTTCTAAAATGCCAGAGGTTTTACTATGGTCACACGGCCAGCTAGTGACCACCAATAAACCTCTACAGTACAAAAATACCTATAATTGTATCGATTTATGTAAATAGGGAAACGATATAAATATAGGTCGTGACTAGCCCCAAGTAATACGTAAAGGTTAATCTAGTGAATAATGTTTATAAAATATCGTCAAGGTACCACAGATAATATCAATAGTTTGACGACGATGACGCCAACACACGTCGCGCGTCTCGTCGCATCGTGACAAGAGTCTAACAGATCCGCGTTTTAGATATTTTCAAAAATGTAGTGACGTTTTGTAAAGCTTTTATTGTAATACAAGGGGTTGCCCGCGACTTCGTCCGCGTGGTTATTTGGAATATTTTCCCCGATTTTGCAACATATCTCATTACTGCTCAGCTCCTATTGATCATAGCGTGATGTAATATATTATTCTATCTTTGCGACTAGCTAACATTACATTTTTCTAATACAACTTTTAAACAATATTATTGATAAGACGATCGATCGACGATGATCATTGCGTGATGTTATATAGCCTATAGCCTTCCTGGATAAATGTACTATTCAACAAAAAAATATTTTTTCTAATCGAACTAGTACTTTCTGAGATTAGCACGTTCAACCAAACAAACAAAATCTTCAGCTTTATAATATTAGTATATATATTGAGCAATAAATGTGGTTCACTGCTTAAAATATATTAAGATAGTTCCACGTACGATAAGAAATGAAAATTTTGATTTTGAGCAGTGATTGTATTTGATTAAGTTGTGGAATGAGCTCCCTCACTGCCGAGGTTTTCCCAAGAGACTATAGCATGGGGTTCTTCTAGAAAGGAGTTATAAGAATTTTAAAGGGTGATGTTACAAGCGTCTGTAGGCTACGGTAACTGGTTACCCTCAGGCAGGCCGTATGCTTGTTTGCCTACTTAGTAGTATAAAAAAATCATTTATTCATATAGAACACACCGTACCATAACACCTATGCAGATCGATGAAAAATGCCAAATAAGACGGCATGTTACTTAATTTGCCTACTGCCGAATCCGTTGTCTAAAACATCCTTTAAACACAGCGGCAGAGCCTAAGGAAATAAAGACAAGAAAGACCACTGTTTTCCAAGTTACAATTTGTGATAGCGCAGATGTGACACACAACTCCATACAATCATAATCGATCAACTGGCAATATATTATACGTGGTATTTCCCGGGGTCTCGTGGTTTTTTAATAATATATATTCCACATACATACATACATACATCTCAACCCCATAAACGTCCCACTGCTGGGCACGGGTCTCCTCCATTAATTTGGTGGGGTATTAGCCTACTATACCACGCTGGCCAATATTTTATAAATGCTAAGCAGTGACCTATTTTACTCTCAGACTAAAAGAGTTAGACGGAGTGAATAAAGTTAAAAAAAATAAGAATATTATAGCTATAATGCCCGGCAAAGATCTTGAACAATTGCGTAGAAAGCGTTTTTAGGTCTCTAAGGGTCATATTCCAGATTTGTGTTCCGTGTATAGTAGTGTATACCAAACAAGCGAAAATCAGTCAACAAAAGTTTGTATGGATTATTTTATCGTCAGTTACGAAAGTTGCAGTAGATACAAAAGGTGGCGTTCGAGTTTCTTAAAAATAAAAAATAAAATCATGCGGACGAAGTCGCGGTTAATAGCTAGTCCATTGATATTAATCTAAAAGATTTACGTTATTCACCATACAGGATTTCTATAACTTATGCAGGCGATTGTGTACAATCGCCTGCATCATTCAGTTCCAGATTCGTCATATTCCAAACTCGTCATACTATGTATAGTATGACGAGTTTGGAATATGACGAATCTGGAATATGACGAGATTGGAAAGTGACGAGTTTGGAATATGGCCAATCTGGAATGTGACCAATTTGGAAGATGACGAATCTGGAACAAATCCTCTTAGGTGGTATGTGAGGGCCGCGTGGACCGGGGCGCGACATTGAACCAATCACCGGATTGAAAAATTCACGTCATTGGCCTGTCTCTGTCGAAGTATGCAAGATATGCGCGAACTAAGTCAACTATTGTTCAAGATCTTTCCGGGCATAATAAAAGCAATAGACCGGTAGATCACTACAAAAGCAAGCAGCCTTCCTGAAGACTAGAAACATCCATATTTCAGACAAAACTATAGAATAGAAAGTAAATGTATGGGATCTTACTTGAATTTACGATATAATGTCGTAAACGTAGTCAAATCCCATACTTTCTAGTTTACCTGATCCGACTACCATTTATGCCACTTGTTAGGAGGGGCTGGTAGGCCACTAATCTAGGGTCAGAGCCCATTCGTCCCCTAAAATTCGTCCCCCAGCATAAAAGTTGTAGATTCGGCCCCTATATAGGTGCCCATTGGTCTCCTGGTAGGGGACCAATTAATATTTTAATAAAAAATATTATTTTTAAGGTACCCATTCGTCCCCTCTAATATATATACAATATAAGTTAAAGATTCGGCACCTATTCAGGTGCCTATTGGTCCCCTGAGATAAAATTAGCTATATTTTACATAAGAAACGGTTAACATAGTACACTTGTGAACAGTTTATTAACGGAATTAATTTAATAAATCATAACAGATAATTGAAAAAAGAGCTATGATGAATGATAATCCGTCATGATAATAATATAACCTGTCGATAGGCTTACGATGTAAAATTGTCTCACTACGAATGGCTTGTAAAAAAAACGGGTTACAAATAATAGATAAGGTGTTTAAAATTGGTAAGTACTCTCCAGATGTGCGCGGGGTGTGGAATGCCGAAGCGGGAGGGGTAATCTTAGCCAGAGCACAGTAAACAAACAGTAGGTTATCTAAGGCCGCCCGCCGAGTTATTAGCCTACTCTTGCGTTGATACCCAGGGTTGTTCATACGATAGGTAAGCGAAACAAAAACAAGTGTCAAGTGGCCGACCCGAACGCCGGCCAAAAAAATGCGATGTACACACAAGTATATAAGTCGATCGTCAGACTACCGGAACCATATTTGGATTGAACAACACATCAGACAATAGAAAAAATAATAATTTCAAAAGTAATTAATTTGCAATATTAATTATTGTGAAATTGCCCTTATTACAACTATACCTACGCGAAAAATATGTTTACCTAAACAATGTTTCGTACTCAATCCTCTATTTTATAGTAAAACTAGACTTCTTAAAATAAACTTTAGCTCTAAACATAGTATTCAGAAAAATGCGACTCGGCTACGCTCTTAATAAAGCAAATAAACTGTGAAATAAACAATACAATACCATATTTTCTAATAATATTTAAGTATAAGTAGGTACTTATATTTCTGGTTGAGTAGGAAGTATGATAAGTCCGGGTTTGCGAAATCATTATTGAGGCACCCGAAAACACTACAATATTTTTTTCCCCTTTTTGAAGTCATGATACTCGTAATTTACGACAAGTGTCCGCCGCCCGCGCCGGCGAGAGTTGACGAACGCAAGCGGTCATGTAGCGTACGCGCGTGCTCACAGTCGCGCTGCACAGCCCGCACTGCCGCCACGTTATTCCTACGTTATATTATGCTAGCGTGTGCGTGAAATCGCGTGCCGACATGGCGCGCGGCGCGCACGCACACATTCAAACCGAGAGCGGCACGTTTGTATGAAGATGTTTTACTGTTTGTTTACTGTGGCCAGAGTATCTGCGCGCGAGCAAATAACAAAGGCGTAGCCCAAAACAATAGACGCTCGATGAAAGGACTTGCACCTGATTGGCTAACACCAGTACTAGACAACTTCGGCATATTTATTCCAGGAATGAGTTACTACATTTAGTTTACTTATAGTTGCAAATCCAAGCGTACTGATTTTTATACTGTCTCGAGTGAAAGTTTACTCATTAGCGTATCCTGTAGGATTACTTATTAAATTGAATTAGTGAGTGAAGTGATCAGTGCATGTACGTGAAGGAAAAATACGTAAGTTCTACTATTTACCTATACATCCCTATTTCAAAAGACTTACATGTATATAATTGGAACGAAAAATTCAACTGCTGCTACTTTTTAATAGTTACTATTAAATATTTTAAGGTAAAACATAGATTTTTAGTATGCTACTGTGTATGCACTCACATAATTTTCTATTTTGTATGATAAAATATTACTATTTCAGTGATTTTCATATCTATATAGAGTAGATAAATAGTTTGTTTACTAATCGATTCAATCACACCATCATATATAAAAACAGCATGTTTTAATAATATGTTGCTTTGATTTATTTTGCATTAATTCGTTTGGATGTTTGGAAAGCAAGGGACATACGATTTGACATAGATGTGCTGTGAATACAACAAAAAAAACTCTTGTTTGAATATAGTATTCGAAGATAAATGTTTTACATATCTGTTAAAAACTATTATAACAACTTATATTAAATAAATGTTTTTACGGTTATTATAAATTAAATAAACATACATGTCTATGAAGACATGTATGTTTATTTAATTTATAATAAGCATATTATAGTTAAAGAAGCATATTATGTCGAGGAATGTTATTATTTGGTAACTTTTTCTTACAGAATAATGGCTGATGAACCACAGTGCAGTAGTGGTTTGACAGGAATTGAGTATATATCCTCTGAAAGAGGTAGACCAATTTTATTGAGAGGAGGGTATCAGTTATATATGAAGAAAAAATACAAAAATGGCTCATTTTATTGGAAATGCACTCAAAGAAATACTTGCCATGGAAGTATCACAATTCAAGAAAACCGAATCTTAAAAGAAACATCTCACTCAAGAAAACACTAAATTCATGCAAGAATAGAGCAGCCAGAGGAAACGAGTCACTACTAAATATATTTGACGAGGAAATGAGGGAATTTAAAGACAAAGGACTAGACTTTGTACAAAATATTCCCAACTTCCAAAACCTTAAACATGGACTCTATAACGCAAGAAGAAAAGCAAATGGTGCCAATCGGCTGATTTTTAAAAAAGCAGAGGAAGTAGTTGTACCTAAAAAATATGAAGACTTTTTAATATGTGATTATCAAGATGGTTCAAACCGAATTTTAATATTTTCTGTGGTAAATGAGGTGACAATGTCAAGTTTCTCCGATTTCTTTTTAGATGGAACCTTTAAATTTGTAATTCATCCATTTGTTCAGCTATTTAGTATTCACGCTGATATTGGAAGTTCTACCACTAGTACAAATGTTGTACCGTTAGTATTTGCGCTGCTTTTAAATAAAAAGCAAGCTACTTACGAAATTCTATTTCATATGCTTAAGGCCCGTTTTCCCAATTGGTGTCCACGTCAGTTTACCATGGATTTTGAGATAGCAATACAAAACGCGGCACAAAAAGTTTTCCCAAATACGCTAATTTCTGGATGTTATTTCCATTTTTTGAAATCCCTGTGGAAGAAAGCAAAACACTTGGAACTCAAATCTAGACTACATAAACGACACGTTGCCCTTTGCGCCTCACTAGCTTTAATACCAGAACAATATATAGATGACGGTTGGCTTTATATCATGGAGGACTGCCCTCAAAATAATCTAATTTCAGCTTTTAATGATTATTTTGTCGAGAACTGGCTCGATAATAAAACTATAGCCAGAAATTGGAATGTATATGGACAACGTCATCGGACGACTAACCTTGTAGAAAGTTGGCATTCCAAAATTAATCGTAAAATTAATGGTAGAAATAAACCAAATATTTTGCAATGTTTAGACACTCTACATAAAGAAGCGAATTTATCAAAAAAAAAAATGGATCAGGTGCAAAGGGGTGTCCAAACAAATAATCGGACTCCTGAATCGATTGAAAATGAAGCGAGAATAAATCGCATAATTAGGCAATTTTTGGAAAATCAGATTTCACTAGGCCACTGCATGGAAAAGCTATGCATATATTATTAATTTAAAATGAAAAACAAATATAAGATTAGTTTTATACTAAAAAAAATGTTGATTTGTTTAATCTTCAATAATTATTGTGATTTTAGTCATTTTTTGTTATTGTAGTTATAGTTTGTTATCATGATTTTGCATGTAGTTGGTAAATATACAAAAAATACGGTGATTTTAGCCAATTTTTATGTAGGTACTTCTAGTTACAATTTATTAGATTTAAGTTATTACGATTTTGCATGTAGTTGGTTAATATACAAAAAATAAATATGTTGATTTATCTAGTCTTCAATAATTACTGTGATTTTAGTATTTTTTTGTACTGTTATATTTTTTTTGATTTAAGTTATTATGTTTTTGCATGTATGTAGTTGGTAAATATATAAAAAAATAAGAAGTGACTATTTACTGTTGATATTATGTGTTCTATTTTTTTTGCATATTTTATATTTAATGTTGATTTATATGATGGTTAATCAAGGCTGATTTTTGTAAAAGAGTTGTATTTTGTTAGTTTCCAGGACATTGTGATTTTGTATGTGTTAATCTTATTTGAAATAAACATGTTATCTACCGAATTACTATATTTTTTATTTTAGCCTTTTCTGCGCGACTGTATCAGGACTACCAAGCTGCAGTATATACATATACATGTACTTATATTAGAAGAATGAATAAAAATAAATATTCTTCAGGGGACGAATGGGCCCCTCAAAAGTTCCAGGGGACGAGTGGGCACAGGGTGCGAATCTTAGGGGACGAATGGGCTCTGACCCCTAATCTAACGATAGTGTTTTTATGTCGCTAACATGCAAGTGATGTTCTAGATATTGCAAGTGTTCATTACCGGGTAACTGCTTACCATTACACGGTCCGTAAGGTTGTTTGTCATTGTAGTCTATACTAATATTATAAAGCTGAAGAGTTTGTTTGTTTGGTTGAACGTGCTAATCTCAGAAAGTAGGTACTGGGTCGATTTGAAAAAATCTTTTTTTGTTGAATAGTGCATTTATCCAGGAAGGCTATCGGCTATATAACATCACGCTATGATCAATAGGAGCGGAGTAGTAGTGAGATATGTTGCAAAATCGGAAAAATGTACGCTCTAAATTACCACGCGGACGAAGTCGCGGACGACCCGTAGGTATAATATAAAACATGATTTCATATCGGTAGTAGCAGTATCCAGTCAATTAATTGCAATTAATTAATGCAATAAATCTTACAAGTAAATAAATATGTTGCAATATATCCGGTAGTGTTAAACTAATCTGCAATAAACAATACAAGGAATAATATAAACTTGTCTTCCGGGCGTGACAATCGGTAGCCATGTCGACCTCGGTCACGACCAATCGTTATCTTGATTAATATCTGCTAAATCCTGGGTTTAATGTAATAATTTATTATTATTATTAACCCGTTAATTGTCTCACTAAAGGGCAAAGGAATTGAGTGTTGCTAAGCCAAAAATTTCAAGAATAGGGTTTCTTAAGATATTATGGCCAAATTGGCCAAATAACTACACATAGCGGTGTAGTTGTGTTCCTGCGTGTGAGTAAAGGTTTTCCCTGGTGTAAGAAAATGGGTCGGCAACACGCAATACGCCCTAGGTTTTTCTAGACGCCCTAGGTTTCTTAGCCCGCTGATCGTTTACGCAAGTGCGCTTGGCTAGAGGCGCTTATTGCCATGTGCACTCCCTGTTCGGTAAACGATCAGCGGGTTAAGTTACCTAGGGCGCGGTAACCCTATAGAGTGGTATTTCATTTGAGCGTCTTCGTAGGGCATGTTAAACGTTAACAGTCGTTAGATCACGACAGAGGCCTAAATATGAGCGATCTAAATAACTCTGTCACCAGGTTCTACTTGGGCACTAACCAACAGAAAGAAGAAGACCTTGGCTATAAGCGCTTACCCAATGATATGAGCCCAGATTTACCAGGCCTTGACTACTTACTTATACACTTGGAAGCAAATAAACTTTTTGTTTTGGACTCCTCAACAGAGTAATTGGCGAGTAGTTAGATATAGGCTTAAGGTGTGAAGGTTCCTAAGTGATGTTCGTTGTTCTACTAATTATTACGATGGCCATAATGTTACATCATGCGTGCCTACATAGTTTGTTACTTACGAGTAGCTCTATGTCGTGCTATGGGAATACTGTTATCATACACATTCAGCGATTCATTTTTATATTATAGATTATTTAAATATTTGAGCAACATTGCTTTAAATATTTGAGCTAAATGCATAGCAAAAATGTTAAAAATATATTATAACATTGGTAAAAGGCCAAAACGAAAGCCCGAGGTAATTTTCAAGTACTAAAACAACACGACCTGCTCCAGGCATAGGTCGACATGTTGTCATGTTGTCATATACCTATATCATTTATAATTTTGATTTTGTTACCTAGTCGTTGGGCAAGTAGCGGCGCACCTTAAACCGCTTGCAAACCTTCAACTGTAAAATTCGTGTCAGATTCGCAGACACCTTAAGGCATTCAAACATTTTATAATATTATTAGCAACTTATAAATGTCCCACTGTGGGGCATAGGTCGCCTCTCTAACAAGAGAGCTAAATAGAGACCATTTTAGGAGCAGGATAACAAAAATACATCCATAATTTTTTACAAACTTTGGCGTTTATAATATTAGGATTAGGATATATTTAGAAGTCTCTCTTTCTTTCTATTTAGCTGACAGACGTCCACTGCTGGACAAATGCATATATATATCATCATCATCATCATCTCAACCCATAAACGTCCCACTGCTGGGCACGGGTCTCCTCCATAAATAATAAATGGAGGGATATTAGCCTACTATACCACGCTGGCCAGACGGGTTGGAATAGGGTTTTGTTTCGAGTTTTCCTTCTCTTGCAGTGGATATTGTCTGCCTAACTTACTCCCTTAGTCGACTCTTACGACACCCACGGGATGGAATGGGGTGGTGACATTTGTATTCTTAATCCGTCACCACACGGATATATATATATATATATATTATTATATATATCAAGGTACTTATTGTATACGAGTACATACTCATTAAAAAGTATATAAAATAGATTACTCAAAGTTTCGGCAAGACAACATGACATATAATTCCTTATTTCTTTCTTTCTCTAAACTAAAACGTGTTTGAGAGTCTAGGACTTAACAACGAGTAATCTTTCTTTAATCCCTCAATGATGGGACGGCAATTCGACACGACCAGCCAGAGATGAGGCACCACAGATGAAAGAAAATCTCAATATCAATTTTTGGCACGTCTCCGGAGTCAAACTTGGTATCTATCTTATGATCAGCATGTCGTACCACCGAAAAAACCACCAATACAAAAATGAAGTATTATTATTATTTTTTTAATTTAATTTTTCTTTCGACTTTTCAAGTTATCTACTCATTATTTGCGTAGCGCGACACTACTTATTGCCAAGACGCCACTCATTATTTTCATAATTATCATCAATTACCACAGTATCAATAATACTCGTATTAATCCTTTAACAAACAAAAAGTTGTTGGAGACCTAAGGAACAATGTTGCTGTTTATTATTCATGAATGCTAAACTGTATTGGTTACCTTGTTCACTTCAAGGATTTTAGTAAATCACGAAGTTTAATACCAATTATTTTACGTTGTTTACTTAAGAAACAAAAAAAATGTAAGTATGGAGAAGATATATATATTTTCTTTTTTTTTTATAATACTTGGGTAGCAAACAAGCTTACGGCCCACCGCTAAGCAGCTACCATAGCCTATGAACGCAATACCAGAGGAATCAATTGCGTGTTGCCGACCCACTTTTTCACACCATAGCTTTACAATGTATCTAGATTGGAAAATATTTATTCAAACGCATCCCTAAATGAGCGCTGGAGACGTTTTGTTGATGCCGCGTAATAGTACCTTACTATTTTGGGATAAATAATACACATCTGATCCCAAGCTAGGAGGAGCCTGTAACCAGACAACAGAAAAAAAGTAAGAAATCCAGGATAAGAATCAAAACCTTCGCCTGAGCAGTCAGGGTCACTAAACCAACAAGCCAGCCACAGTTACTTATATATAAGTTATTGACTTAATGAATCACAAACTCAAAGTCCTGCACATAAAATATGCAAGTATTTATAATAACTATTATTATATTATAAAGTTTACTTGTCACATATAATATATAAAAAAAACCCACAACATGTGCTTCCGTATAACAAACTATATCTTATTTCCAAATCTAATGAGTACTCAGAAATTTTAGTTTAATTACGCAATCAATTTCATAGTTCTAAACGTACATACATTGTATACGTATGTATAAATATTACCGCGGTTTTCCGGTAAAATGCCGTAGGATCTGCTTAGTAGAAACTACTTTAGACCGTGATAATGACCATGAGTAATCAGCATATAATTATCATATTATGTTGAGCAAAAGTAATTTAGCTAAGTGATTAAGTTAGCGCAGACTCGTTGGAATTTATCCAAAGGGAAAAGCAATTCACTATAGTGTAATCCAGAATTGCAGTTGAAGAATGATACACTTCTAGTCCAAGGCTCAAATCACACCAAATGAAATTATGGCAGTAGCCGGCAGAGCTTGGGGGAACGATCAATAGTTTATACTAAGTAGATGGACATGATCCCATTGCTATAGAAATTTTGGGACTTTTGATCAAAATACCGCGACAAGTGGTTTTGGCAGTCCCCTCGTGATGTTAACCTGACACTGCCTAAAGAATTCTGAAGAGACCGAAACAGGTGGAAATCTGAAGGTGCAAGGTCAGGACTATACGGCGGATGCATTAACACCTCCCAGCCAAACTCTCTTAATTTTTGCTGAGTGGCTAAAGATGTGTGAGGTCTAGCGTTATCATGATGAAAAATTCACTCATCTTGACAGTACGAAAAACAAATATAAATTACACATTTTCCTAATTTGAATTTGGAGTTATGTTCTTTAAAATTTAAACTCTCAATGATACTAAAACCAGCCAGATACAAATAGTATAGCCAAATAAATTTTATTACAAGTTCATACACACTATAATGCAAAAAGACTTTTTCCCCGACCTAATATATAGAAAATGAAGTATTAAAAATATATATAAGGCAGACTACTATATAATATGGAGATTAATTTCCCAACGTGACGGTTCCGCCGACGTGCCCCGGATATGAAACATGGTGAACACACAACCCCAGCAGCGTGCCGCATATCAATAAACCTTGTGTATCCCCCTACATTTTTATTCTTTACTTATTTATAAGGCTTTACCGCTCGATATTTATAGTCAGGATCGTAGTACGTGGAAAAAGTATTTATGGTAAAGATATAGTCCGAATATGTAGTTTATTTATATCGATCTCTTTTGCTTACTGGTAGCCTAGTACTTTGCTTCAGTAATATTTACTCATTGCTATCGTAATTTATTTTTAAGAGAGGTATAAGTCAGCAAGCCCAACTGTAGAAGGACCTCTACCAGACAGAAGGCTAAAGTTGGATTTCCGTGCGTGAGTAAAAATCTCTAGTGCTCATTTAGGCCTGCATCGGGTTTGTATCGCTGCAACTGTCAGAAGTGTGTAAAGATTGATAGCTAATAGCTAGTGACGTTATTGCGCATTTTATGCTATACATTGGTGTCACAACTCGTTTCGATCATCAGAAGCCGGAAAAGTGTAAAATGTGACAGCTAGCAACTGTTGCATTGCATTTGCATCGTTACAAAAAGTCTTTACAAAAAAGTTACCGTATACGTCATTGTGCGTACTAGAGGTCACCCAGTGGTCGAAATTCGACCATTCAATTAATTTAATTTCTTTCCGCATTCCTTCTCCATGTTAACTTTAACTATACCACATATCTTTCACTATTCCGTAAGCGCAGTAGGTAGATAACTCTTTGCACTAGAGAACAAGCTCTGTGTCGCGGGGGACTTTACAAAAACATACAATTATCGGACACAAATTACACCCAGACTCAGAACAATTCTTTGTGGGTCACAAAAAGTTTTTGTCCTGTGTGGGAATCGAACCCACAACCTCGTGCACAGCAGGCGCATATTGCGGCCACTGGACCACCGAGGCAGTCATCTTTAAAAGCGATCCGAAGTTTTCTCTTCACGTATTCAGGCGCGGATTTAGGGGGAAGGCAATGGGTGCTATTGCTCCCCCTCCTCCCTGGCTTGCGATCAATTCTTAACTTATTATATATGACATTTTTGAAAGATTAAGTCAGTGTAATGAGATAAGACTGCCCCATACGCCTGCACGTATTAATATATAGATATACTTTATTAAGCGACGGAAACAGTGTTTACCGTCTATACCTATACTTTATATTAACGTTGAACGTTAATATCTATTCGAAGGAACAAAGATATTAAGTTAATTTTGGTGTTTAGGCAATGCTAATGGTTCTAAGCGACACATTTTACGAACAAGTTAATTCGTTTTATAATAACGTCAGTCTGCGCTTGGTTTAAATACAAGATGGATTCTCGCGTCGTTAAATATCGTACGCGTATATACTACTTGTTACCCGCGGCTCCGCCCGCGTGGATATCGGTTACTACGATAAAAATCCTCTATTATCCTCTATTTTGGAAATAAGAAAAATCCTGGGAAAGGACTTCCCAGGATCTCTCTTTTTGCCAAGTTTCATTACAATCTTTTTTTTTGTGTTTTAAAAAGACAACTCCGCACTAGAGAACATGCTCTGTGTCGCGGGGGACTTTACAAACATACAATTAACGGACACAAATTACACCCAGACTCAGAAAAATTCTTTGTGGGTCACACAAAGTTTTGTTCTGTGTGGGAATCGAACCCACAACCTCGGGCACAGCAGGCGCATACTGCTGCCACTGAACCACCAAGGCAGTCAAAATTATTATAATTGACCCTTATGTGCGTCAAAAGTATTGTATTTGCAGAAATAGTGCGACTCACACACACAAATAAAACAAAACAACTTTTACCTTGAACTTCACGCAAACTTGCCCAACGCAGTGAAAGGGTTGTTCTCTGTTGGACGGCTTTATGTAGCAACGTATTATGTTAATTAAGTTATTTTATACATACATTTTGTGCAAAATTATTTTTTGTTACTTGGTATTTTTGAAGGTCTAAGCATACAGTTTTAATTAAAAATTAAAACTGGTGATCGACTGACTAAACATTGTTTTAATGGTGATCATCTCAAGACCCAGGGATCGTTCTAGAGACAGATGACCCCTGGAGCTTGAAGACGTTAAGGTACGTCCTCTAAGCTTGGCTAATACACATGAAATTGATTAGATGGATGCGGAATAGACACGCGGGCGAGCAGGGGTCATCCGCGATAATAATATCCTATGTAGGAAAAACTATTAATACTAGAGATTAATGATAAAGTTGACTGATAAAGTAATTTATAATGTTAAATATTTTTAGCATTTTTGCTATGCAATCAGCTCAAATATACTTAAATATTAAAGCAATGTGGAAAGAAGAATGAAACTAACGTCACTCTAAGACGTAAACAAGCGGTGGACAAATTTGAACTCAGGAGTAGGAGCTGGGATGGCACATTTGGTAGTGCGCTGGGCCGGAACCCGAGAGGCGCGGGTTCGAGTCCTGCTCCGGGCTCGTCTTTTTCCACATTGCTTTAATTTCATTCATTCATTCATTCATCTCAACCCATTAACGTCCCACTGCTGGGCACGGGTCTCCCCCATAAATTTGGAGGGGTATAAGACAATATCCACTGCAAGAGAGGGAAATCTCGAAAAAGAAACCCTATACCAACCCGTCTGGCCAGCGTGATATAGTAGGCTAATATCCCTCCAAATTGCTTTAATATTTAAGTATAATTTATAATGATAGGTATATCCTTATAGACATCAGATATATTCTTTGTTTAGTAGTAAAAGATAAATTTAGGTATATGATCCAATTTTAAAATGATATTCATCGTAGGGTCACACATATCCTTGTCTACAAATCTGAGATGTAAAATCTTTTGACCCAATTCACGGACACAATTTACATTGATGAATTTTGTCACACACAAAATTTAGTCCTGTGTGAGAATTCGAACCCACGACCACCGGCTTAGCAGTCAGGGTCCCTAAGACCAGGGCCCACTAGACCAATAGGCTAGTAATGCCAGTGGTCTGGTCTGGGTGCATCCGTGAATTGTATGTTTGTAAAGTATAACACGAAACTTGGTTCCCAGTGCGGGAATCGTGTTTCAAAAACAAAAATAAAACGATTATGTGTGTACTCTACAATGGAGTATGCTGGCCTATAAGATTCATTCAGAAAAATGTATTGTAATAATAAAAAAGCACATAGTAACAAGTCTTTCGATTGCTTTGCTGTGTACCAAATAAACTTTATACCTGCTAAAGAAATATGTAACATATAACATGCAGCGTAAGGTTGTGTCTATCTCGCTGTTCGATAGTATACTAAACATGAGTCAAGAAATCGAAACATAATTACATTTTCATGCTAACTTAATAAGATAAGGTCGAATAACAACTATGATTATAAAGATATAACATATCTCATACTTTTTATGCTAAGGGCGCGAAGACGAGGCAATTAATAATAAAGAGGCTAAGGCTTCGCTTGCTAATTAAGAGATAAGTCGAAGTAAGCGGCCATTTTGAAATTTTTAAAGAACAATAATTATACATGAGCCCCGTTATTTATTATTTAATGTCAAATGTCTCCCATTATCTTTTACCTCTTTATTTTATGTTAATGCTAGTTTCTAATGTCTTGGTAATCGTCTTGGTAATTGTGAAAAAGTCTATCTTTAGACGTTCAATGACCTGGTATTTTTTTCCCGATTGCATTCAAAGATACGAACTGAAACTCAGGACAAATTAAAGCGATAAAAACTTTTACTGGCCGCATTTGCATTCCATTGCATAGTAAACAGCCGCTAATTAAAAAAAACTTAATCTTTATTCCAATTCTATCCTCTATTCTTTTCATCCTAGACCCAAGTCAAAGCAATTATTGTTACTAATTTGAATTAATTGGATTCTAATCAGATTCACTGTATAGATTTGCAAGCTGCTATCCGTGAGATTGAAGAATTTTTCCCTAAGAAACTAACACGCCCTACCTTGTTTCAATTAAGAATTTGCATTCAATCAATAAATCAAAGGCCGTAATCGTGGGCTAATAAATGGTTGAAATTATGTAATTATACTGCTTTGTTATTTCCCGTATACATTTCTTAAGGCTAAGGATTCTATGAAGGTTTGATGTTTATTTAGTAAAGAACATTACCGCTATCACTATTATATCTGCATAATTATACTGTTGTTAACTGCCATTGAAATGCAATTTATTTATAGTTGGGTCTATTAAGCAGTGAATCTCGGCAATGAAATGTATACCTGTAGTTTTAAATATTACTTTGTACTTAATGCAAAATAATTTATTGCTTAAATCAAAGTGCACCCAGACTATTTTTTGTTGGCAAGAGTCAATGTTAAAGTTACTACGTAAACTGAGGATAAAAAAACAATTTAAATGTTTATTAAACTTTATAACGTATCGATTTCGGCGCGGCTGATGGCTACTGCAGCAACCTAACAACAAACTAACAAAGTTATGCATTATGTTAACGTACACAACATAGTTACTGTAACCTGTTTCAATCAATATTTTTATATTTCAACATTACTCTGTTTATAAGTTGTTCACTAATTTGCATTGACTTTTGTCAACGATTATAATTATCTTGGTAGGTGTGGACGATAGTAATTGGTTTTATATATTGCGCAATCAAAAATATGCCGCTCTTAGTTACTAGAGTAACACATCAATTATGTACATAAAATAATAATAAATTTATTAATGTTTACGGAAATTACGTAAGCCTATAAATAACAATTATGATTGTGTATCTTATAATATATAGATGTTTTAACAATGGTCTTGTTAATTTTACTCATTTAATTAGATTAATTAATCAAACCTCATTTTGCAAAAAAAGATTATATAATAAAATAAGGTTTGGTAAGTAAGTATTAAAGTTCTAGTGCGGGGTTATCTTTAATTTTTTTTCTTAATTACTGCGAGAAATAATTGAGCATAATAATATCTCATGTCCTTTAGTAGAATGTTATACTAGGGTGTTACTAGCATACTAGCATAATAAAGTAAAAACTTACCACTATAAAGATGTATTTTTATGAATATGAGAATATGATTTTCTGATGCCATTCATTAAGACGAACCTTGGGCACGGCCTAAGACTACATTTATTTAGTATGTCGTAGACAAACATAGAATAGAAAACTCTGTATTGTACACCAATTACATTCTGATAAAAAACATTATTTATACTCAGTTATCTATAATGGGTGGCCTTACCTTACCTTTGGTTGAACAGAAAAGAAAGGTAAATATAATAAAGAGAAGTAGTAATATCTTAAATATCCATAATAAAAAAATGAATAATTTGGCCTTACTCTCGCATAATATCGTCCATTCTAAGCTATGTTACGGATATTGACCCGAGACTGGTCAAGCGTGCTGCACTGCAGCTGCAGCTAGCATTACCGGCCATATGCTGCCTTTTACTTTTTATTAGTTCATTTGTTTTGTGTCATTTAATATTACTGCTTTTTATTAGTGGCCAGTGTTTTATAGAAGAGGTTAATTGAATGCCTAAAGGAGGTAAACAATAGAAGAAGGCTTTATAGCTAGAAAAGTAATAAATATCGAACAATTTATAACTTTTTAAAGCCCTTTTTTCGGTCACGACGCAGCGGCAAGTCTCGATTGATATTAGCTATAGGGCGATATTAATGTGCGCAAATGCATACGTAAATACAGGTGCAATCTTTATGCGCTCGCTCTGATAGTCCAATGGGACGGCAATTCCACACAACAGGAGAGATAAGGCGTAGGACCAAAGGCTTTAAATATTTACCGAGGCACAGAGGTGTAAACGCCGCCAATATCCAAACTCCGGGCACCTATTGTAAATTTCTTGGCAGAAAAACCCAATATCTATAAATATTTTTAATTGCGGTTTTTTCCCACGTGACAGGAAAAAGCCGATATATTACAGAGTGTAAAGTTTTTTTGAGTAGATATAATTACGGAATTTAGGTGTTGATGTTGCCCAAGACTTGGCAAGCGTGGATATCGAGCATTTAGTAGTAAAAAAGGTAACAAACAAACAGTGCAGTATAGAATACTGAATAGTCTTAGGCGAGATTAGCCACCGTGAACTAAATTTGTTTAAACAGACATTCTTATAGGTCACACGCAACGCAACAGATTATTTGTTTTACTTGAATTAAAACGGCTTACCTTTTTTTTATTCTCCGTGTGGTGACGGGCTAAGAATACAAATGTCACCACCCCCTTCCGTCCCATGGGTGTCGTAAAAGTCGACTAAGGGAGAAACTCAAGCAGATAATACCCACTGCAAGAGAAGGAAAACTTGAAACAAAACCCTATACCAATCCGTCTGGCCAGCGTGGTATAGTAGGCTAATATCCCTCCAACTGTAAGGAGGAGACCCGTGCCCAGCAGTGTGACGTTTATGGGTTGAGATGATGATGATGATGACCTTTTTTTATGAGCGGCATATTTTTGATAGCGCACCTGTGCTAGCAAGTTCAACTGGGAAATGACCTTCACCTTGCAGAAGAGTTGTTCTACATTGGCAATTGGACACAAAGTAAATTTGTCACAGAAAAAAGTACGTGTAAATTCGTTTACAACTGTGACGAATTTACACATACTTTATTCTGTGGCAAATTTACTTTGTGACGAATGTACATCAACCCTAGCAGAAGACTACAGTCAAATATCTAACCACACATATGTAGCAGTGGTGTAGTTGCATTCATGTATGTGAGTACAAAAGTTTGCGTGAAGCTGTAAACAATGTCAGTGACATCTTTACATAACTGTTACTTAAAAGTTAATAAAACATTATGTACTTTCTCTTTTATGAATACGTGAGTCTCGTGACTACTTGCAAATCACATGTACTAATAGGAAATAAACATACTGGCTGGATGTGTGAACGACCTTTTTACAAAAAAAACAATATGTCGAATTTTTAAATTTTAGGTTTCTCTGTCTACGGTAAATTTAGTACATAACGATCGTTTAGTCTACATTTGACAGATTCTACTTTTTCTACACATACACAGTGTTAAAGTTGTGTTACTGTGCATGAGTTCTGAGCCAGATCTCCCACCGGTTGTGTAGGATGGCAGTCCTCATCGGATTTTGAAAGTGAAGGAACAGAGAATGCTACTAGGTTTGGGCACTCACATCCGCACTATAATATGACCAGCCCCTCTACTCTAGACAAGTGGCATAAACGGTAGTCGAATCGAATAAACTAGAAAGCAAATTTATGGGACGACATTATAACGTAAATTTATGTCAAATCCCATACATTAACTTTGTTTTATATTCAGTTCGACTACCGTTAATGCCATTTGTCTAGAGGCTGCAGCAGATGGCTTATTGTCGTTGAAAGCTGTAAAGAGTTTCTGCTACTGAAACTTGGTCTCCAGGACCATTACATATTAAAAATATAATTTATAATCCCTGTATGAGTATTACGCTGTAAGTTAAATGAATTTTGAGTACGTGTTCCATTCCGTTATAGCTAACATTTTTTGCATAATTAATTGTCCATAGACTACAAACTATAATAAAATTAACCTTCATACTACGCAAGTATTCTTTTGATTTTAGTCAAACTTTAAATAAACGTATAATTATTGTTTTAAAAAATAAATACAGAATACTAATCAATCTCTAGAATGTTATCTATAGGACTAGTATTCTATTATCTGTGATATAGATGATACTCCGCTTTTACTTCAATAGATAAGGGTTGGGGGACAAATAAAGATTTATCCCAGCTTGGGAAATACATTTTGAACTGCCTCGGTGGTCCAGTGGCTGCAGTATGCGCCAGCTATGCACGAGGTTGTGGGTTCGATTCCCACACAGGACAAAACTTTGTGTGACCCACGAAGAATTGTTCTGAGTCTGGGTGTAATTTGTGTCCGTTAATTGAATGTTTGTAAAGTCCCCCACGACACAGAGCTTGTTCTCTAGTGCGGGAGTTGTCTTTTCAAAAATAAGAAAATAAAAATAAGATTTTCCATTCAACCCATCCCGCATAGGATCACAACTACACCACTATGTGCAGTTATTAGGCTGTTGTCTTCTGTTACGCGGAGATCTTTCCACCGCCTTGCTCTGTATGGTGCTACAAATCTCTTAAAACTATTTAACATCAAACATAAACGTTTAAAACAAGGAACTAATTATGTCATTTTAATTTGTTATTAACAAAGACATTGTTTGCAGTTTAGAAACAATAAAAAAGGTATATTATAGTTTTGTAACTTATCATAAGTTGTTATTATGCAATGTCTTTCATATTACATTTGCATACAATGCTATTTGCAATTACGAATTGCAATTTAATTGAGATAAACACTTTTTAATGTGCATCTGTGAAAATTTCTGATTCACTTGACTGGCCTGCTGGTCTTGTAGTTAGTGGCCCTGACTACTATGCCGAGGGTCGTAGGTTCGATTCCCACACGAGACAAAACTTCGTGTGATTCATAAATGTTTGTTTTAAGTGTGGGTGTAATTTTTGTCCGTGAATTACACGTATGTTTGAAAAGTCCCCCGCGACACAGGGCTTGTTCCCTAGAATGGGAGCTGTCTTAAAAATTGCACGTGTGGCTACCTAAGTGATAAGTGGTTACTGTGCTGTAGGTTCGATCTAATCTGAGAAAAAACCTTTTAATACTACTACGGTAGTAAACTAACAAGTATCCCGCCTAATAGTAAGCAGCTACCGACGTAAGCAGCTAAGGACGTTTGCAATACGCAGGGCATCATTCTCGTGTTAGCGATCCAAAGACTAAGACTTTTTGATGGCGTATAAAATTCCCAAAATGAGTTCAGGTAAGTGTTGTACTCTGAGTGTAGTATATAGAGACATTAGGTACAATTTTCCTGAAGCATTTTTAACTGGATAGATTGATAATGCAAATGCCGCTATTATAGTAGCTACAGGCACCAGAATTTACAGAGCAAATTATTATTAAGTATAATTATTTAAATGTTTATGTCAAGATCTATTGTAAATTGATAATAAAAAATAAAAAAATCAGAAAAGTGGATTATGTAAATATAATTTGAACGTGCGCCCGCGCCGGGCGCCATAACCGACGATTCGATCAATAAAAAAATCTAAGTAGATTATTTTTAAATATTTAGCATATTATATTTTTTCGTATTGTATGTATGTATTTTTATAATACTTAATAAGTAAGTAAATAATCCTGTTATTACGTAGAATAGAAGCGATGTACATATAAAAAGTCAGCAGTAAAAACTCCGCGTTGCGTCTTAAAATTGTTTAAATCTACATAATAAACATATTTATATCACAATTATACTAAAATAATTATATAGGTAAATATTTTAGATATTAAAATAATTAGGTACTCACCCCACGACTGCAAATCACTTGAAAAATAACACCGTTTATAAATCAGCAACACCACGAAAATCCCGCCAAACAAAAAGCGCGCGGAATTCGAAAAAATGTCAAACGCGTCGCTTCGAATTTTCAATTTCGAACTCGATAGCCTGACTATATTTTTTCTTTTTTTATTAATGCTCCTATACAACCTCTATGTATACAAAATAGGTTGTAGCGGTAACATTGGCGCGTGCGCTGTGGTATGGTGCGCGTCGGATACTAATCTAGCTGGTCTTTTTACCAACCTTGAAAGCTACTGAAAGCCCCGCCCGCCTATAGCATTCTTGGTAACAATTTAATTAGATCAGTGTTTAAGTAATATAGTCCTTCGTGTCTCTTTGTTGTTTAATCGTTAAAAAAACTATCAATGAGATTCAGTTGTCCTCAGGTATTGTTGAATCGATGTCATCTTTGCGTCAAGGCTGTGATATTAATTTCATTTTTGGTTGTATTTCACTTTTTTAACTTAAATCTTTAAGGATTTATTAAGTACTAGTTTCTGACTCCGGCTTCGTCTGCAAGGTTTATCAGTAGTCGATGTGTGTGACTTTTCATCACGGGGTTCTAGGTTCGATACCCGTCAAGTCAAGTAATTCACAATAGATGTCCGGTGTTTGAATTTTATATATGTACTAGCTGTTGCCCGCGGCTCCGCCCGCGTGGATGTCGGTTATCGCTGCAAAAAGTAGCCTATGTGTTATTCCAGACCATAATCTATCTGTGTGCCAAATTTCAACCAGATCCGTTCAGTAGTTTTTACGTGAAAGAGTAACAAACATCCATCCATCCATCCATTCTTACAAACTTTCACATTTATAATATTAGTAAGGATATAAATACATATTATTATGTAATGTAATTTAATTCTAGAACTCCTTTTAATACTTAGGTTATTAACAAGCATACCACCCTCCTAAATGTAAGCAGTTACTGTAGCCTAAACGCTTGCAATGATAATAATATAATTGACGCATATCACACGCGTGTTGCCGACCCAAAAATTTGTAACACCGGGTCACAGCGGGTATCCCTAGTATAGGAAAACGTTTCTTTGTGTGTCTTCATAAAAAAGAGTGGCCCGAGTTTCTTGCCAATTCTTCTCGTGGCTCTCTCTACCCTAGTCAGCGAATTGGCTGTAGAAAGAAAATATGCTGACTTTTGTTTTTTATAACGTGCATAAGTATCATGCGTATGATCTATACGAATAAATGAGTTTGACTTGACCTAACTTTAACTATGGTGACCTACGCAAGCGAAAATTGATTATTGCCAAAAAACAAAGCCGGAAATAAGAGATAATAGACAAACGGATATAGACAAAGAGAATAATATGTCCGCTAATATAGAGTAATGAACTTATTATATTACATTGTCTTCCTTATAAGATAAATCAAAGAGTAACTGATAAGATCGAAACTAAGTAAAGGTGACAAACAAGCACACAACCCATGTCTCTGGTTATACCTATGGACACAAACATAAAGTTTTAATTTATTTGGTTAAAAATACACTTAAAGTAGTTACTAGGAAACAAGCCTCGGTGGTCCAGTGGCCGCTGTATACGCCTGCTGTGCACGAGGTTGTGGGTTCGATTCCCACACAGGACAAAACTTTGTGTGACCCACAAAGAATTGTAAAGTCCCCCGCGACACAGCTTGTTCTCTAGTGCGGGAATTGTCTTTTTTAAAGAAGAAAAACATAGTAAAGGTGACAAACAAGCACACAGCCCATGTCACTAGTTATATCTATGGACACAGTAAGTTTAAATTTATTTGGTTAAAAATACACTTAAAGTAGTTACTAGGAAACAAACCAGTAGAGTGCTTTTAGGTGTAGTCTGTCTGCAAGTTCATTCCAGAATAAAGAGAGGCATGGCACTTCCACACCATACAAGCAAGAATCCCCGATTGGGCAAGGGATCTCCACCTAACAGAAGCGCAGAACCCAATAATTACACCCAGTGCTCTGACTGCATGGTTGGTTCAGTAGCTTAAGAGGTTACCTCGCCATTTACTACTGCGCGACGTGTTGTGGGTTCGATCAAAAAAATAAGTAATTTGTGTCCATGAATTTGATGTTTGTCTCCCGCGACACAGTACTTGTTCAAGAGTTGTCTTTCTACAAGAATAAAATATGGGACTTCATGTCTTCACTTCGTATATTTAGGGCGCTTTAAAATAAAGAAAGAAAGAAAAATCATTTATTTTGAACAAATTTCAATAACACAATAATATTTTTAGGGACAATAATTAAACAATTAAAAATTAGGAATAAAAAAGATAACTAACAATTAAATACTAACTTAGTGCAATGTGTGTCATCGAATTCGTCAAAAAAAGATGTCGCTCAGCCTAAAGCTACATCGTAGTGAACGACGCAGCGCTGATTTTCAGCAACACCTTAATATATATGTTACATTTTAATAGTAAACGTTTTCCTAACCCAGAAAAACCCTAACACAACACCAGGGTTAGAAATTCTTAGGCCGGCAACACGCGAGTGGTCGCCAGCTGCACACAAATCCAGGTGCATCCAGGACACGACGAGAGATCAGACCTAGAACCAATAGCTTAATGTACTTTAAACATCGGCAAAATTTGGGCGTCTATTGTGAATTTCTTTTTGCTACCTCGATCCAGGATGTATATGCAACTTTTTCATATCCTTTGTGGCTAGTTTATTAAATAGTATAAAACTTTATTGCATTCGTATAAAAAACAACAACAAACAGAAAAAGTTAATAGTTCAGCCTTCTTTTGAAGTTTAGAATTGTGTCACGTACTAACAGACCATAGAGTACTTTTTAGACTAAAACCTGTTTTGCTACGACTAGAAAAACATATACATAATCTGTATCATGTCTGTATATTTAGTTTTTTTGAAGTGAAAACTTATTTAGGCGCGTTGAGCACTATTTAATCATGCAACGCGTCATCGACACCGCACGCTTTCCATATTAAAAAATAATAATCTAATAGCTCGACGATACTATTCACAAGTTATTTAGTTTTCACTTATATCGGCAGTCCCCAAAGACTGCCCCGCATGTATTTTTTTTATATTACCAGGAAGCCAAACAAGCATTATTCTTCTCAACCGATAAACGTCCCACTGCTTGGCACGGATCTCCTCCATACATTTGCCAAACAAGCATACGGTCGCGTACGTAGGTTTTTTAATACATCTATAAGTGGATATACCACAGAAATGGATATACACAGGTGTTTTAAAAAGGTGAATAAGACTTAGGTACTGTTTTTCTAGTGGTTCACCTGAACTGTGAACTCGATACCCTTCCTATATGTATTTACGTGGGCAAAGCCGCGAGCAACATCAAGTATTACTATAAGGAAACAACTTATACTTAATTTCATTTCTCACGAGAAAGAAAAATCTCACGAGTAAGCATGGAGAATGTTAGTTAATGTTAGGATTTAGACATATCATAAACATGTCATAGGCAATTAGGCATGTGTTGTCCCACTACAAGGCATTTATTAAGAAAGGTAGGGCACCATACTAGCGAGCAATCTCCACTGGAGAAGGACCTCCACCTTACAGAAGACCACAGCCAAATAACCACACATAGCAGTGTAGTTGTGTTCCTATATGTGAGTATAGGTCGCCAGCGCTCATTTAGGGATACGTTTTGAAAGAAACATTTGGTATTGCAAGCGTCCATAGGCTACGGTAACTGCTTATTTATTTATTTATTTACTTTAATTAAAACGGTTAATACACCAATTACAATAATTAAAGACACCAATTACACAGATAATACAAATAGACAAAGATAACAAAAATACATTAAAGATATATAAACAACAAATATAATTAAAGACAATCACAATCATGCATCCCTCTCACAATATCGCAAACACACTAACAAGATATCCTGCCATCCATCCGCAAACAAGTCACAGTCAGGATTGGCGCACAGGAGAGCGTTGAGTGCAGAAAGTGTGCGCGGTATGGGCGACTTAATATCAGGCGGGCCGCATGCTTGTTTGCCACCTAAGTAGGCAATCTCCGAATCCAATCCCCAGTCGGGTTTGCTCGCTAGTGTGGTGCCCTACCTCTCTTATATCCCATACCACATAAACTGTATAAATTACGGGTCATGGTAACTTTCGGAACAAGTTATACTCATTTAAGCTAGTTGATTCGCCGAACTGTCAATGCTCAACACCTGGCTCCGATCAGGAGCAGTCTGCTCACCACATACTCAAAGTCATAACAAAGTCGTACTCAAAGTCGTCCGTTACTGTCACCGCGGCAACACCTTGTTCGTTTGCTCCGTAAATATTTTAAAGTTTTAGTAGACTATAGTGAAGTTGTAGTGTTAAGCGCTGTATATTCGTTTAACTAGTATTGCAACGAGTGTTTTGGTTGTTGTTTTGTGAAAATCGGTGCAGAATAACCGAAGTTACGAGCAAAAAACTTTTAAACATTTTAATAACGACTGTGTACCTGACCTATCCCAACACACCGCGCTCACTCGCTCGCTCGCTTCTTTGTCCCGAGGGTGAGTCATCGTCGTGTCGTCGCGCCGCGCTGCAACTGCTGCCAGTGTTTGCTTACTATTTTGCTATTTTACCCCCGCCTGCATTTATTTGTTGATGTTTTATTAAACAAATTTTTGCGCTTGATTATGAATTGCGCTACCTGCTATTGCATCATTAAGGGCGATGAGGAATATCTACAATGTGCAATAAACAGCTGCAAAGAAATTTATCACCGTTCTTGTGTAGCTGAAAATACACTTATTGAATCCCGGCCTACTTGGATCTGTCCTGGGTGTCTGGTGGCGAATAGGGGAGTTGACAACGGACTGACCCTTGCTGAATTAGTTACAAAAATGCCTGAGTCTCTTCATAGTAATGTTACATTAAGAAAGCGTGCGGCTTCACCATGTCCAGCTGATGAATGTGGCATAATTAATCCGATGAGAGAACTTTTGGTTGAGGAAGTTAAGAACTTAAGGCAAGAGATGAATGCGATGAGAGAACAGATTAGCCTTGCAGTATCTCTAATAGCAAATTATGAGTCGAAGATAGCCGTTTACGCCTCTGATATTAAAGATCTTAATATGAAACTCGAAGCCGTCGCTAACGTCATGACTCCTACAACATGCACTTATTTATCTAAAGCTGCATCTGAAAGTCTACCACCACCTGCCGCTGTAACTTCGTCTCCGTCTCAGCCACAACTCAGGATTAGTACGGTGCCCCAAGCAGTGCAAAGTGGGGCAACTGCGATAACCCAAGAAGTCGTAACATCGCGGACACGTAACAAGCGCAAGCAGAAAAAGGCTAACACACAAACCAGTCGTAGAATTACATTGTCAGATGTACAACTACCTGCTAGTTCCACCCATAGCAAACGCTTCAAAATTGCTTCTACAGCAGTGGGAAAAACCGCCTCTACCATTCCGAGCCAACAAGTGCAAGAATTAGATGGCGATGGACCATGGACTGAAGTAAAAGCCGTCAAAAGCACGAGACCAGCTTCGCTATGTGGCACCGCCAGCTCAGCCATAACAACTTTGAAAGCCGTAGAACCACGGAAGTACATACATTTGTGGAACATGGAATCTGATGCGGAGGAAGTTAGTGACTATTTACGTCAACTTTGTACTACCGGATCGTGTACAGTGCAAGAGCTGACTCCCAGAGGAGACTACAAATCTTATAAGATAGGAGTTCCGACTGCTGCCTATGACCTGTGCTTTTCTACAGATGTGTGGCCAATCAATGCTAGAATCAGGGCTTGGATACCGTATCAAAGGCCAACTGGCGCCGCAAATGTTACCAAGAAGACCACAACAGCTACCACACGCAATAATCAGCCCTTTCGTGGTTCAACAAGAGCGCAATAAAAAGATAGTTAGTTTGAATGCGTTCTATCAGAATGTACGCGGCCTAAAAACTAAACTACCAATGTGGCGCAACAGTTTAGTGATGTCTGAATACAACATCGTGGCTGTAACTGAGACATTTCTTGATCATTCTATAGAGGACTCTGAACTTGAATGTGGTGACTGGAATATTCTACGGCGTGACAGAAATTCACCCTGTGGAGGCGTCGCGCTTGCCGCATGCGCACCCATTGTTCTACGCCGTCGTCGTGACTTGGAAACTGACAGTGGTGAAGATCTTTGGGCTTTCTTCTTATGGCATGGTCGACCGTTTTACGTATGTGTCGTCTATATTAAACCAACTGCGACTGATAGCGAATACATGCATTGGTTTTGTAAAATCGAAAGTTTTATAAATACGCTTAAGGCACCAGTCTTAATATTTGGAGATTTGAACTTAAATAGTGCTACCATAAATATTAATAATTATTATTGTTATTTTATGTCCTATTGTAGTCTGTCTGAAATGAATGTAGTACAAAATTTACATGGAGGAATGCTAGATGTTGTTTTGGTCCAGAAGAGTAACGTTGTGCGTGATGTTCGCGTCATGGCTACGGACGGTCTAGTTCCCTCCGACGCCTACCATCCACCGTTGGATGTTGAGGTAAGGATCGATACAGCTCGCCATACTGATTATCTGAAGCCGAGTAACATAAGTCCTTCTAAAGATTGGAACTTCAATAAATGCGACTTTGAAAAATTATATTCATTATTTTCCAAATGTTCTTGGAGTACAGTGTTACAAGCCGAAGATGTGTGTAATGGTACTAATTATTTCTATAAAATTGTTTATAGTTTTTTTGACGAGTGTATGCCCAAAAAGCGGCGTAATTCTACAAGTCGACGCTATACCGTCTGGTTTTCCAATGACATTATACGAGACATTAAATGTAAGTCTAAATTACATGCTTCCTGGAAGAGAACTAAATGTAAAGATACTTATCAATTATTCTCAGACCTTAGGACAGACCTCAAGTCTCGTATAGCGGCCTCCTATACGTCACACTTAAAATGTATAGAGGGTAACATAAAAAGTAATCCACGTGAGTTTTGGCGTCATATCTCGAGTTTGCGTACTAAAGGAGGATTTGAACCCCACGTCACTTACAATGGTTTATCCTTTTCTGGTGTTGATGCGGCCGAGGCTTTTGCCGGCTTCTTTTCTAGCGTGTTCTTGCCAGATATCCCTGTGCTAAATGTTGAATTTTCAAATAGTCAGGATAAAAGTTGCAATAGTAACTATGTAAATATTTTTCAAATTACGCCCAGGGATGTCATGTGGGCAATAAACAAATTAAAACTTAGTAGCTCTACAGGTCCCGATAGTATTCCTTCGAAGGTGATTAAGCATGCAAGCAAACTCTTTTGTATTCCCTTATGTCACATTTTCAATCTGGCATTAAAAACTGGACATTACCCACCCCAATGGAAACTATCTAGGGTCAGCCCGATTCCAAAGAGCTCTGACAAATCGAAGGTTGAAGAGTACAGGCCGATTGCCGTTTTGTCGTCTCCTGCAAAGGTGTTTGAGATAATCATCCACAAACACATACTTGCACAAGTCGACAAACTTTTTAGTAACGAACAACACGGCTTTAGACCAAAGAGATCTGTGGACACCAACCTTCTGACTCTTGTGGATTATATATCGGCTAGGCTGGACCGAGGCTCTCAAGTGGATGTCCTTTACTTCGACTTCCGGAGGGCGTTTGATAGAGTTAATAACGACATACTGCTGGCAAAACTTTGCTCTATCGGCTTTTGCCCCGGACTTCTCCGGCTTCTTGCAGACTATCTCCGCGATCGCCAGCAGTTTGTCAGACTCGGAATGTACGAGTCTAAACCCTACCACACGCGTTCTGGGGTGAGTCAGGGTTCGATTCTAGGACCACTGTTGTTCTTGCTGATGGTCAACGATCTTCCTACTGTTCTCCGGCACACCCGTTGCTTGCTATATGCCGATGACCTTAAACTCTTTACAGAGGTAAAGTCTGAAGCCGACTGTTTAGCTCTGCAGCGAGATATTAATGCTGTATATCAATGGAGCTGTGAGAACAGGATGGAATTCAACACTTCTAAGTGTTATGCAATGACGTTCGGTCGTATGCGGCGCCCAATAGAGTACGAGTATATAATAAATGGCTATAGCGTAACTCGTCCAACCACCATGAAGGATCTGGGCGTCACATTCGATCGTAACTTAACATTTCACGATCATATAATTACACTAGCTAAAGAATCCTTTAGGCGTTTGGGTTTCATCCTCAGAAATTCTCGAGACTTCCATAACGACCACGTGATGAGGCTAATTTTCGGAGCGTTGGTCCGTAGTAAATTGGAAAGTGCTATGTGTGTGTGGAATCCGCATGAGATCACATACTGCCTTCTACTTGAAAAGGTACAAAAAGCATTCCTCCGATATCTATACAAGCGTGTTTATGGGTACTATCCATATATGTATCCCACAAAATTTCTTTTAGGTTGTCTTGGCTATAATTCATTGGAAATTAGACGGGAGAGGCACCAACTAACAGTCATGTGCAAAATCCTGAGAGGAAATATTAATGCACCAGACCTACATGACGAGCTGTGTCGATTTTTTGTTCCTGACAACTATTGTCGCAGCAGAAGGCACTTATTGTTTGCTGTACCATCTTGTCGTACTGTGGCCCGTGCTAAGTCGCCCATACCGCGCACCCTTTCTGCACTCAACGCTCTCCTGTGCGCCAATCCTGACTGTGACTTGTTTGCGGATGGATGGCAGGATATCTTGTTAGTGTGTTTGCGATACTGTGAGAGGGATGCATGATTGTGATTGTCTTTAATTATATTTGTTGTTTATATATCTTTAATGTATTTTTGTTATCTCTGTCTATTTGTATTATCTATGTAATTGGTGTCTTTAATTATTGTAATTGGTGTATTAACCGTTTTAATTAAAGTAAATAAATAAATAAATACCCTGGGAGTGTAGTCTTTGGCATAATGATCGTACTATTATGTTGAACAGCTTACATGTATCATCTGGAGCGGTCTACTATGGGGATTTAGTCTCATCTAGAGGGAATTGCCGTGCATTTAAACGTTTCTGCCATACATATTATAGCAATCAAACTTAGCTCACTTAGGTCCCGTAGTTTAAGGTCCTCCGTGGTGCTCCTTTTCATAGGTTACAAACCTATACAGATTTATTTTGTCTCCCGCTTTGCTATGGAGGGAAGTGGAAACTTTTCTTTCTAACTCCTCCTATTTACTTCTGATTAAATTCGTTGCGGGGTCCAAGACAGTAGGTTTAGTTGTCCACGGGACGCACGAGTGTCAAAACTCGGTGTATCAGTTGGTTACTCCGCTGTTAATCCTGGCTCACAGGAGTCACAGCGGTGGGCATGTGGGTGGGATTGTCCCGAAAAACTGTATAAATCTAGGTATTGTGTTCTGCATTGTCTTCATGTCCATTATTCTCTCTCAACGTGTAGATTAAATGTTTATTAAACTTTTCTTACAAAACAGAAACAGATGCGTTACTAAATTATCTCATAACGAGTAAGAAAAAGGTGAAGATTATATTCATTTCCTCATTTTGTCTAATGAATTACGTGACGAGAAATATTAATGAGCACAGAATATCTTTGCACTTTTCCCCTTTCATTACACAAATTATATACTTATCTACTTACAAAGTCCTTAGGCCCTAGCTTCCCAATAGAAAGAGGAGTCAGACAAGGCGATCCGTTGTCTCCAATAATATTTATAGCTGTCCTTGAGGCGATCATTAACAAGCTAGACTGGAGTAAAAAAGGACTATACATAAATGGCACCTACTTAAGCCACCTGAGATTCGCGGACGACCTAGTACTGGTATCCGAGTCTTCCTTCCAACTACAGAACATGGTAGAAACCCTACACCTAGCTAGTGTAAAGGTGGGACTAGAAATGAATATTACAAAAACTAAGACAATGACAAATAGCTTGAAAAGACCAATAATAATTAATAGCAAACCATTAGAATACGTTGAAAAATATGTCTATCTGGGAAAAACTATAAGTTTCGACAGAAAAAATAAAAATATAGAAATAGAGAAAAGAATAAAATCAACATGGAATAAATACTGGGGTCTCAAGGACATTTTTAAAAGTAATTTACCACAAGCCATCAAAACAAAAGTTATGAACTCGAGCCTCCTGCCATGTTTGACATATGGTTGCCAAACGTGGAAATTCACTGCTGAAGTAAGAAAAAAGATAAGCGTATGTCAGAGAGGTCTCGAACGAAGTATGCTAAAAATAAGGAAGATGGATAAAATACGACACAGTAAAATAAGGAAAATAACTAAAGCAACAAACGCTCTGAGTTACGCACAAAAACTAAAATGGAAGTGGGCAGGACATGTTGCGCGACTAACAGATCATAGATGGACCAAAAAAGTAACATTCTGGAACGGCCCACTAGGCAAAAGAATAAGAGGTAGACCTATTACAAGATGGGAAGATGATATTAAAGCAATAGCTGGTCAAAACTGGAGACAAGTAGCCGAAGACAGAGTCAAATGGGCATCATTGGAGGAGGCCTTCACCCATTCTGGGGGGAACCCCAGTTACTTAATATTTATTTAATCTACCGGAAGGTAGATTAAATAAATATTAAGTAACTGTAAATACTATGATAAAATAAATAGGATACACATAAAATAATATTAAATAAGGAAAAATAAATAACATAGAATAAACTAAATAAAACTAACACATACATAGATTTTAAGAAATGTAAAATTTACTGGAAATAAAAAGGCTTTTTTATTTTATTTTTATTACTTACAAAGTCAAAATAGATATTAACTGATTAAAAATAGAGATAGCTTTTTGTTCTTTTTGGTGGTAAACAAGCATACGGCCCGCCTGATGGTAAGTAGTTACTGTAGCCTATAGACGCTTGCAATATCAGGGCGTTTTTAGTTCTTCTTTTAATACCAGATTAATAGTATAAGGAAGACTAGAGAGATAGACGAGATTCTTACTTATACCGGCAGGGGTATTTCGTAAGAGCAAAAACCGAGTCACCGCAAAAACCGAGCAAAATCTGGCTTTCAGATTGAAAATCGGTATTCCGTAAGAGCAAAAACCGAGCCTTTTTGACGTTTAGTCAATAGATTGTGCCGTCACCGAGCAATCACAACTGTCAGTTTGCCATCGCTGTTTCTTAGATAATCAGCCGGCGGATTCTTTACACTGTGCTTATACTATGCCTGAGTTTTGATAGCCGTGTGGCTGTCATCATAGAAATAAGTAGATCTATTTCTGTGCCTATCATACTCCATAGTAGTGCAATTGAGCCTCTAAACACCAAACACAAAGAGAATTGACTGCACGGTTAGTTTAGCATAACTGGTTACCACGCCGTGCATTAATACTTGGGTGGCAAACAAGCATAAGGCCCACCTGATGTTATGCAGTTACTAGAGGTGTATCAGTTGCGTGTTGCCGATCCATTTTTTTACACCAGGGCTTTAAGATGTATCCTGAGTATCCCTGGGATAGGAAAACGTTTCTTTCAAAACGCATCCCAAAGTGGGCGCTGAAGACCTGTTCTCACACACAGGAACACAACTACACCGCTGTGTGTAGTTATTTGGCTATGGTTTTCTGTACACCGCTATGTGTACTCATTTAGTTGTGGATTCGATCTTCACTCGGGACAAAAATGTTTGTGATCCATGGAAAGTTGTCCCGAGTCTGGGTGTACTTTGTGTTTGTTTGTGAAATCCAGGGGCTGTCTTTCAAAAATAATAAAATAGGTGAATTTATCTTGCACAAGAAGAAAAACAAAGGTTAGGTCAAGCTCTTATGTATGATGGAAACAACAAAAGTATTACACAGGCTTCCGTTTATTTTGCCTCAAGCCGTAAAAGTTTAATGAGAAAGAAGACTCGTTTTGTTTACATCTCGGAGCTTTAATCACGTTCTTGTGGCTGCTGCTATTATGCTCCACACATAATTAAATATAAATTTGTTTACGTTTTTTTTAAACTGTTGGTGCACTAACATAATTTACTCGTATTATTGTTATAGTTTAATTCTAGGGCTCCTTTGGGTATAAAAGCTATTATGGAGATTCTAAAGTGTTTTGTCGCTTTGCTATTTCTCCATCCGTATATTACAGTTTATTGTTTATTATTATTTTAATATTGCATGCATTTGCGTTCGGTCGCCAGATCATGAGCAAATTTGTTAAGAGTGATGGCGTTATGATGATGGATGAGTGATGGATGGAGGAGTAATGGCGTCATAACCACATACTGTGAAAGGGATGTGTGTGATATGTGGTCTCTTTTCTATAGTCTATTTTACATAGCATGGGTACTGTGACGTTTAACATTTAACGATGAAGATGAAAGAAAATGATTGAATCAATCTCTAACCAATTAGCTAATTGAATGATCAAGAGCTTAAAGTATTTAATTTATGATAGATTTTACTTTAATCGTCTTTCATTGATATTTATCTTCAAATGGCGAACGTCACAGTACCCATGCTGTGTGAAATAGACTATAGCTTGGTAAGGTTTCTTTGTGTCAAAGCAGTTAGGAATTTAGTTTTTCTATATAGATATTACTATTGTAGGGATAGCTTCGGGCATATTCGCAGAAGTAATAAAATCCAATAATCTATAAATATTTCATATATTTATACAGTTTTTTACAATACGTGTTGCCTCTCTGACCATAATCGAAAAATGTCTTTCAAAAAAACAAAACACAATCGACAATGTTCCCGCGCCTTATATTCTTTTTAAACAAAAGCTGTAGCTGTTACTCAATATTTTTGATTATGTGCCAGTAACATAAACAATATTATTGTTAATCTGACATATAAACTATTTTAATATTTATCATAATAATTAACAATAAATTATAAGTATTATTATCGGATTTCAAATAAATTATAAAATCTTCAATACTCATTTATAGGTCAATGGTAACTTAATATGGTAGGTACAATACTAGCAGATTCTTACAAATTAGAATATAATCCACATATTTATAATAGTAAGCTTATCATATCTACTATTAATAATAATACTGGTCGTGGCTGATTTTTTACGGTAAGTTGTGTCTACTGCTGGATATAGGTCCCCTTTAAGATTTTCCACAACAAAAGCTTAATAAACAAAGACTTGCATTTTATTAAGACACCTTAGCATGGTTTAAAGTCCAATACAAATCCCAAACAATACTACAAACCGGAACTCAAAAATCAAACCAAATTCTTTAACACGGATTTTATTCTAAAATATGTACCGTGAAACCGTAGTGACACCTACATAAGCTGCTAATATTACAAGACTAATAGAGGAAAACCCAGGGACGTCACCTTCTGTGTCAGAATTAATTAATCTGTAGCGTGTGGTACACATTCTCTGAATCATTGCAACTGTCAGCGCACTACCGGAATCGACAACGCCCTGCGGCACATAGACAACTATAGAGACGACTTGCTTCAATAGCTTTTTATATAATAGATATAGTTTTTTGAAGGGAAAACTTCTTAAGGTGCGTTAAGCACTTTTTGGAACTCGCGTCATCGTCACCGAACGCTTTCTATATTCAAAAATAATAATCTAATAGCACGACGATACAATTCACAAGTTACTTAGTTTTCACTTCTATTGGCAGTTCCCAAAGACTGCCCCGCATGGTTTTTTTAGTTCAACGCGCGAATAATGCTTCTGGTGTTTCAAGACTCCATTGCGGTAATCTACGTTACGGTAACTGCCTACCATAATTTCAATCTTATAAACAAGTATTAGTAGTAGTAGCGGTTGTTTATAAAAAATATATATAATTATTTTGATGCAAAAATTTTATGATGCCTTTTGAAGCAGTTTTATTTGAGTAATGGTAGAGCTCTTTTTGTTTTATTTTTAATGGTGTATGTAAATTTAGTTTTATTATTGTTAATTATATTGTGTATAATAAATATTATGATTATATGGTGTATATTTCTTGTTAAGATATAATGAACGAAGATAATATAGAAAACATATTATTCATCTATATAGATTACCAAGTTATTCTAAATCTGCCAAAGTTTTATTATTTTTTGTAACTAAAGTATTTAATGCTACGATAACTACTTACGTAGTGGTAAGTATAAAATAAAACCAACAGCCATGTGACCAATTCAGAATGTGGTAAAGGGGTCTAGCGTTGGTTTCCTACTAGACCCTGTCTTGTACGGCGACTTACGATACGGATATCATATGTGTCGCCTTTGGACTCTTCTATTTTATTCAATTCCGTTCCGTTATTTTCTCTTCTGCAGATGTTAGCAGATGGAAAATCATTTTACAACTTGTACTACATAATACTATCTACATATGAAGTATGTTTATATACTTGAAACCTCTCCACGGAACTCTTCGTCCTAATCCCTTAGCAGTAACAATGCTATAATAATTGATATTGTCAGTTATTAATTGCTTATACGTCGTACATTATTGCAATCCTCTCATATATAACAAATACATAAGTATAATAAAATAAATAAAATACCGGAACTTGATAGTGATTATTTCCGATTGTTTTATAAATGCCGCCCTGTCCATTATCATCAAATAATTATGGTCTTAGTGTATAAGGATACATTTCCCAGTTTAAGGTCGGCTCAGGTTCGAGAGTTGTGGAAATCTTTGGGGAAAGCCTATGTCCAGCAGTGGACGTCTTTTGGCTGAGATGATGATGATTTCCCAGTTTGTCTTATATGAATAACTAGCGACCCACTCTTGCTTTGCCCGGGTTAACCTTTTAAACGCTTGGCTAAATATCAATCGCCGTGACCATAGCGCCAGGCTACAAATCAATAAAATAATACATACAAAGAATGGGGAAGTTTAATATTTGTTATATATTATAACAAAAAAATTATGCATTTTCTCTGTCGCAGATATACAACACGGGCGCGGGGCGGTACGAGCTCGGAAATATATGTGTTGCGACATGTGACACAAGCGGTCAATAGGTCAAACAACTTTTTACTCTTGGGGATGAATTTTTAACATCTTTTTACCCCAAAATTTGCAAACCACCGATATACGTGGTGTACATTATTTACATTTATTTTATTGCTAACCAGAAGTAGGTATTATGAAAATTCCTCTCTTATTTGATCCTTAAAGAATCTTTTGGTTTTAGAGGAATTTCCTCCCTCGTACGATTAGGTTGTGGAATGAGCTCTCTGCTGAAGTTTTCCCAAAAGATTATAGCATGAGGTTCATCAAGAAAGGATTTATAAGGTTTCTAAAGGGTCGGCAACGCGCGAGTGATACCCCCGGTGTAGCAAGTCCATAGGCTACGTTAACTGCTTACCATCAGGCGGCCGCTATACTTTTTTGCCTCCTTGGTAGTTTAAAAAAAACAATTACTGCGTTGACGAATCAGTCAGGAAAAGTACTTTAAAAAAAGAAAATGAAATCCAGTTAGAAAATTACACAAAACGGTACATTGATGATGTACCTAAATAGAAAGAAATTCTAGTTGTCCAACTAATCTTACAAAAGACAATTGTAATTATTTGTGACGTCATGTATACTCACACACTAACTAAGTCTTGTTCACGATAACCATGACACCTAGAGGATTCAGACCGAGGTTCGCACGATATAGGTGCACTCGGCGAATAATGCCCTACTTAATCTTTATTATCATTCTTTTTTGAAATGAATACTTCTTTTGTCACGCTGGATTTGAGATGGGGAAAAAGCACTGAACTCACGTGACCATCACGCTTAGAGAAAAATCGCGAAAATGCTAGGAAGATTAAGTACAAAACACCGGATATTGAAAACAAAAAAAAAGTTCGCTTTCTTTCGTGGTGTTTTCAGAGTCTTCGCAAAAATCCAACCTATTTTAGGTAAATTGCGAAAAAACGCTCCCGTTTCATAACTTACTAGCGGCCCGCCCCGACTTCGTCCGGGTTAAACTATTTTCAGCGCGACTTTCTTTTTTTACATAAGAACCTTCTCCTGACAATAACAAACACAACATTAATAAGTCATTTGTCACCAATCAGCGTTTGAAATCAGACGTAGAACCAAATTCAGTAATTCTTTTTTTGTTGTGTTTGTCATTGTCAGGAGAAGGTTCGCATGTAAAAAAAAGAAAGTTGCACTGAAAATAGTTTAACCCGGACGAAGTCGGGGCGGGCCGCTAGTACCTAAGTTATGAAACGGGACGGTTTTATGCTTTCCAAGGCAGGGGTAGAGGTGTAAACATCACCAATTTTCTGACTGCTATTGCGAATTTCTTCATAAAAATCCCAAAACTGGTTTTTAGCCCGATTTAGGGATCGAACCCGGGAACTCGTGATCAGCAGTCGTTTCCACCACTACTAGACCATAAGCTATGACAGTTAAAATATAATACGCTAGTAAGAAGCCTTCGAAATAAATGTAGGTCACGTTAATTCTAAGTAGGCAAATTTAATAGAAGCTTATTCTGATTTATTATGTCATCCAACCAATAATTTACGATTAATTCCGATGTGTTTACATATTAATTCGACTTCCGCACTATCAATCTTCTCAGGGTTTATTATAAAAATTTATTGTTGACAGGTTAACTACGAAAACATACCTATTTATTTATATTTTAAATTGGCTAAAAGTACTAATGCCCCAGGGGCAGGGTTTATGGCCCGTCTGCCTGACAAGAGAATATACAGGACTCTTAACTCTGGCTAGCTTTATTCTGCCGGCCAAAGAGGGATCTCAGGGATGGAAGTGTAATTTTGAATTCTTCTTAGACATATTTTTCTTTCTTTTTTCTATTTTCCTCACGTTTTTTTTCTTTCACCGTTAGCAGATAGTGAATCATATGATTAGTTCATAACAATATAAACTCCACAAAGTGAAATTCACATTGATACTGCCGAATTGAACTCGCATCTCTCGCGTGCAAATCGGTTACTTTCCCACTAGGCAACCACCGCCTTAACCTTAATAAGTTCAAATTAAATTATTTATAAGTTAAACTAATAAATCTTGCCGCGTGGGCAGTTAACCGACCACCTGGGTTAGTATCACGCTCTCCGGAAGCGTACAATCAACCTGTCCCCATATTGGCAATGATATTGTAGTACAGGGTTTTGTGATTGTTATCTGTCGTATTTTACATTTGAACCTGATAGTTGACCTTCTTTGTCCTTATGTCATGATAAGACTGCAAATAATTGGTTGTATATGTCATTTGACGTTTATGTCAGGTATTTAAACTGATTATTAACGGTTGATTGAGTTTGATATGTAAGCTTTTGTAGGTTATGTCACATATTTGACATAGCCGTCAAAAAAATGTTTAATTCATTTCTTTTTTGTTTCTTTCCTTATTCTGTCATCTTTTATTAAGACAATTCCTGCAGTAGGAGTCCTGCGTCGCGAGGGACTTTGCAAACGTAACATTAGACGAACTATAATATCCAAACTTTCGCCCTTCAATGTTTAAAGTAATAAAATGATGACTAAATTCCACAATTTTCATTGTTAAAAAATAAACTATTTACTATTTATTTACCTCTTTTTACGATGCGAAAGGTATGATTTCGATCGCAACAGGAACCAGATGCAACTTAACACACCAGAGGCAACACGCATCGCATACATTTTCTTTCTATGCTATTCGATTCTACTTCCGTTTATGCCACTTATCTAAATGGGCTGGGGTGGTAGTACTACTATTTAGTAATCTGGTGCCTTTAGGCATTTATTGTGAATTTCTTGTTAGAATTACTTTATACTTGTTTTTGACACAGTAATCAAACTCGCAACCTCGTGATCAGCAGTTAAACTAAGCAAGCACTAGAATCACAAGGCGGTTAATTATATTCACGCCTTAAATAACCTAAAAAAATACAAAAAGACGTGTGGCACTCGGGGACTGCCGCGGTAAAGCTATTGCATATTTTTTAGTATGATTTTTTTATCATCGATATTTTTGAATTCGATATTATCAATACTACATCTCTAGATATTTTAAATGCTAAACGTCACCGTACCCATGCTATGTGAAATTGATTATAGTGATCACCCGTGGTCGAAATTCAACCATTAAATTTTAGGCTACTATTTGACCTTTAATTTATTCTTTACCTACTTATTTTTTATTCTCTTAGATCAAAACCTCATTACACAAATTTGACATATTATTATTGGCCGTTTAGAGAATTCGTCATTAAAAAAAGTATCACAGCTGTGCCGGTCTTAGTGTTAGGTTAGGTTATTTTCGTTACAGAATTCCTGGATTCGGTCTCCACGCTCAAGGCCCGCGATAGAAGCTATGCAATAGCTTAATAAGTAGTACCTACTTACTGCCTTGTCATTGTTCTCGATCCTCCCAATAACCTCGACAGTTCAAAAGCTACATGACCGAATGCGTAGCTTTTTTGTCATTTAATTATTTAATTACACTTAATGAAGTTTAAACAAAAAATGTAAGGAAGTGTGGCGGTGAAAGTTCTAATTCATTTCAACCTTCAAATGTTTGTTGTTGGTAGATTGTGACAATTGATTTTAGTTGCTACTGTACATCGATATTGTTAACTCTTTGTTTAATAACCGGTAGGCCTGTTGGTCGAGTGGTTAGTGACCCTGACTAGAGCTGAAGGTCGTAGGTTCGATTCAGGACAAATCTTTGATGAGGACGATTTTTTTTATACTACCAAGGAGGCAAACAAGCATACGGCCCGCTTGATGGTGAGCAGTTACCGTAGCCTATGGACGTTTGCAACACCAGGGGTGTCACTCACGCGTTGCCGACCCTTTAAACTCCTTTCTTGAAGAACCCCATGCTATAGTCTCTTGGGAATACTGCGGCAGAGAACTCATTCCACAGCCTAATCGTACGTGGGAAGAAATTCCTCTGGAATCTTACGGTACAGCATGTTTGATGTGCTAGGATGTGAGGGTGAACTCCCTGTCGGTGGCGAGAGGTCGTCGTGGGCATCATCTTGAACAATTCCTTAGAACACAGCCCATTGTACAGGCGGTAGAACACACACAAGGAGGCAGTCTCTTCTTAGACTCAATGGCTGATTGTACAATGTTGTTGAAAGGGACTTTACAAATACTTAATTCATAGACACAAAATACACCTTAACTATATTATATAAGTACCTACCTTTACATGCATATGACGTCACGATACAAGAAACGATACGAGGTGACGCACATAAAATTATGAACGACTAGCCACCCGCCCCGGCTTTGCCCGGATGGTATTTCCCGGGGTTCCGTAATGTTTTTGACAATAAAATATAGCCTATAGCTGTTGCCCGCGGCTCCGCCCGCGTGGATGTCGGTTATCGCTGCAAAAAGTAGCCTATGTGTTATTCCAGACCATAATCTATCTCTGTGCCAAATTTCATCCAGATCCGTTCAGTAGTTTTTACGTGAAAGAGTAACAAACATCCATCCATCCATCCATCCATTCTTACAAACTTTCACATTTATAATATTAGTAAGGATGATATTCACAAATAACTCACAGTGACTTTCTATTCGTAAAATTATTTTCAAAATCGGTTCAGTAGATCCAGAGATTACCTCCTACAAAGTCCCAAGCTTTATCTCTTTACTAGATTATTCTTTTACTAGCTGTTGCCCGTGGATGTCGGATATCGTAGCTTATATGCTATTCCGCTATTCCAGACTATAATCTATCTCTGTGCCAAATTTCATCCAGATCCGTTCAGTATTTTTTGTGTGAAAAAGTAACAAACATCCATGCATTCTTTCGCGTTTATAATATTAGTAGGATATTATAGATTTTTGTGACATGTTTTTGTATACGTATTAGTAACGCAAGGCTTCGTCATTAAATGTTCTGACTGTATTTTATTAGTGTTTTATTATTTAAAATATATTTTGAATACGTAGTTGTATTCTAGAGGTCGCCTGGTGGTCTTAATTCGACGTTATTGATTGCTGCAGTTCGTCTCCCTATGCCAAACTATGAGGTAGGAGTAGCAAACGTATACAATATAATGTCAAAATATTGAAGTCTGCCCATCTCAGAAAGTACTGGTTCAATTAGAAAAAATCTTTTTTTGTTGAATAGTGCATTTATCCAGGAAGGCTATCGGCTATCTAACATCACGCTAAGATCAATAGGAGCGGAGCAGTAGTGAGATATGTTGCAAAATCGGGGAAAATATTCCAAATTACCACGCGGACAAAGTCGCGGGCGACCCCTAGTAACAAATAAACTTCTTATTAATTCTGAGGTTATAGTAATTAAAATAAAGTATACAATGACAGTTTCAATTTATTTTTTGGAAATTATACATAAAATATGTAAATAATGAATATTATAGATACCTATAATATATATAAATATATTATAATAACATTGCATACTGGCTACGTATCGTTTACGTCAGTTGTTAATATTTAAAATTATGTAAAGGTCGCCCGGTGGTCAAACTTTGACCATTACGGTTGAAATTCTAAAATCATATCTTAAAAGTCACCTGATGGAAGAATTTCAATCTCTACCTCATGGCAAGTGGTGGTGATTCCATATAGGTAAGCAAACCTCCACTCGGGTTTGCTCGTCTATATGGAACCACCTTTTTACTCTAATTACTACACAAAGTAGTGTACTTGTTTCTATTTAGGAATGCGGTTTTTTTTAAAAAACGTTTTCGATTCTAGGGTCATCCATAACATAATGTTTAACATTCTTTGGCTCCGCGACGTTGATTCGGTAATTGCTAATAATTAAGCGGTCCGTATGCTAGTTTTCCACCTGGGTAGTATATTAAGACATTTAATAGGCCGGTCTTTAGCGGCCAAGCTAACGTGGAACTGCCCCCCTAGACAAATGGCATAAACGATATTCGAATAGAATAGAAAGTAAATTTATAGAATTTGACAAAAGTTATCCCTCAAAGTGTATGGACGAGACTCGTGCCCAGCAGTGGGACGTTTATGGGTTGAGATGATGATAATGACAAAAGTTTACGATATAATGTCGTAAATTTACGACACAAGTCACGTCAGTCGTATGCCGAAGTAGCTGTGGGCGAAAGTAGCTACGCAGTAGACCCAAAATGAGATGACGAGATGAACTAGACGCCTACAGAAGGGAATGGCTTCAATTGGCAAAAGATAGACTATCATGAAAAAAAGGAAAGAGAGGCCTTTTCCCTGCAGTGGGACAGTTAACCGGCTAATCCTTACTAAAATTATAAATGTGAAAGTTTGTAAGAATGGATGAATGGATGGATGGATGTTTGTTACTCTTTCACCTAAAAACTACTAAACGGATCTGGATGAAATTTGGCACACAGATAGATTATGGTCTGGAATAACACATAGGCCACTTTTTACAGCGATAACCGACATCCACGCGGGCGGAGCCGCGGGCAACAGCTAGTAATAGTAATAAATTGGTATCTTAATTTAAAAAAACTTGAAAGAGATGTCCAATAGTCGTATAAAATTTGACAAAATACTGTCAATCTACAACAATACCTAGTTGAAAATATCAAGTAATAACGTTTCTTACGAATAAATGTACTCGTATATACAAAGGTGGATTACTTGAAGTTACGACAAGCGGAACTTTATAATAAGTCCCAATTCTTCTGCTGAGTTCTGCACCACAGTTTAATTAATAACAGCTAGCTCAATCCATCCATAGAGGTAATATGCTTGCATGTGGCATGAAGTTTAAATGCGTTGCGGTATGTCATTCACAGTTATAGTTATAGCTAGGTAACAAGCCCTATGTCACGGGAGACACAATTTTTTTTTTTAAAGACAACTCCTGCACTATAGAACACGCTCTGTGTCGCGGTGGACTTTACAAACATAACAATTAACGGACACAAATTACACCCAGACTCAGAACAACTCTCTGTGGGTCACACAAAGTTTTGTTTTGTGTGGGAATCGAACCCACATCTTCGTGCACAGCAGGCGTATACTGCGGCCACTGGACCACCAATGCAGTCAAAGGTTAAATTATACACAGACTCGGAACAAACATTTTTTAGTTAAATTTTATTTATCTTTACCTTGTTACTTATGATGCATAACATGATGTTTATATACTAGTTTACCACCTGGGTAATATATTAAGACATCTAATAGGCCGGTCTTTAGTGGCCAAGCTAAAGTGGAACTGCTCCTATAGACAAGTGGCATTAACAGTATTCGAATGGAATAGAAAGTAAATTTATAGAATATGACAAAAGTAGTGGGAATCGAAACCACATCTTCGTGCACAGCAGGCGCATACTGCGGCCACTGGACCACCAATGCAGTCAAAGGTTAAATTACACACAGACTAGGAACAATCATTTTTTAGTTAAATTTTATTTATCTTTACCTTGTTACTTATGATGCATAATTCACTTAATGGCCTCAGAAATTAAAACTAAACCTTTTATTACCCCTACAGACTCTTTCAAAAGACTGTAAATTATCTATAATATCAAAATGAATCGCTCAATGTGTTGTCTACGATATAAGGTCGTAAACTTACGTCAAATCCTTTACATTTGCTTTTTTGACTTTTCGATTCGACTATCGCTTATGCCACTTGTCTAGAGGCTTAGAACCGATTTCGCTGATTATTATTTTGCTATATTCGTTATTGTCAGGAGAAGGTTGTTATGTAAAAAAAAAGAAGAAAGTTGAGCTGAAAATAGTTTAACTCTGGCGAAGTCCCCCGACTTCGCCCGCGGGTCACTAGTTTCTCATATAATCCTTGTGCTATTGAGGATGAACCTGGTGTTATTCTCATAAGCTGTGGTTACATTGTTATTGCCCGCGGATCGTTAGGTAAAGCATCCCATTTCCTTTCCTCGAGAACTCTTGATCTCTTAGTTTTTATTATTTACATAAAAAACATATTTGAATAATATTTATTTAAATTACTGCACGGGTAATTAAAACCGATATTAATATTAAATTATGCATCCGAGTTTAAAGTCAAGGTCGTACAAGAAATAATAAAATTCTATATAATGAGGTAGGTACTTAGGAGCTAGGTTAGGATCTCCTCTCCTCTAACATGAGAGCTGAAAGATATCAGCTGAAAAACGTCCTCTGTTTGATTTAAGCTCTCCCAAGGATTTCTATAGCACACAGTCTTGAGTTGACCTTGTATATCGGTTGCCCGCAATAGCCCGCAAAACTAATGACCACGGGGGCAGAAAGGTTCTGGAGAAGCGACTGCGAACTATAAGAGTTTTAAGAGAGATAGAGCACCATACTGGCGAGCAAGGAAAATAGCTCCACCTTATAGAAGACCACAGAACTGTGACTACAGGTCTCCAGTGCTCATTTAGTGATGTGTTTTGAAAGAAATGTTTTACTATTCAAGCATATTCCATCTTTATGCTCTGGTGTAAAAAAATAGTTTCTAACACGTTATTTTCAAGCGTCCATAGGCTGTGATAACTGCTTAATATTTGGCGGGCCGTATGCTTGTTTGCCACCCAAGTAGTATATAAAAAGCCACAGTGTGGGCAAGCAAACAATAAGGAAGTAGACTGACGGCCTACTAATGCCCCATTAGTGGTCTGTCCGTACCTACTGAATAATTTGATGTAAGCCATCAAATTATTCAGTTTAATACCGTTTTAGAAGAAATTCCATAAATATGTCTGATTCACCAACCCGCATCAAGTCAGCGTGTGTGAGTTAAGGCCTACATGCAAATACAATCATCGTTAAACACATTTTGATAATAAAAATTCCATATTTAAATAAACGCGTAACATCTACAAAGGCCAAATAAAACATAATTTTGTATAATAAAATGTTACGTATATAAATTCGTAAGTATTTGCGTCATTGCATCAGTGTCGCCATATTGTGACATCTCGCGCGAAAATTACGGAAATTGTTTTTATATGGTTTTCCTGATTCCAATGTGTTTTAAATTTACATATACCTACATATTATATACGTATATTTCTTAATGACTAGCTGGTCGCTAAATTAAGACTTCGTCGCGTGCTAGGATTTTTTTCGTTTTTATAATTAAAATAAAAAGCAAAGAAAGAAAATTCAAGATAATTTTGATAATTATTTCCGATATTTGTGGGAGTCAGGTACCCAAACAAGGATAACCTTTGCTATGGACTTCTGGCACTACTTGGGTGGCAAACAAGCATACACTTGCAAGACTAGAGGTATCACATGCGTGTTGCCAGCACATTTCTTTTTAAACCAGGGCTTTGAAATAAAGTATCCTTGGGATAAGAAAACGTGTCCCTAAATTAGCGCTGAAGACAGCCTTTTTTATACTACATGGGTGGCAAACAAGCAAATGGCCCGCCTGATGTTAAGCAGTTACCGTACCACTTGCGTATTGCCAACCCATTTATTTACACCAGGACTTTATTCTCTGCTAGGCCAGATTATTAATACGTTTACGGTTTTTTTAAATAACATCCCTAAAAGAGCTCTGGAGACCGTACTCACACACAGGAATACAATTACACCGCTGTGCGTAGTCATTTGGCTGTGGTCTTCTGTATGGTGAAGGTCCGTCCCCAGTAGGGCTAGCTGGATAGTGTGGTGACCAACCTTTTTTTTTTACTACTTGGATGGCAAATAAGCATGCAGCCCGCCTGATGTTAAGCAGTATCCGTAGCCTATAGACGCTTGCATTACCAGAGGTATCACTTGCGTGTTGCCAATCCATTTTTTTACACCAGGGCTTTAAGATGGAAGTAACCCTGGGATAGGAATACGTTTCTTTCAAAACGCATTCCTAAATGAGCGCTGGAGACCTGTACTCACACACAGGAACACAACTAGACCGCTGTGTGTAGTCATTTGGCTGTGGTCTTCTGTAAGGTGGAGGTCCTTCCGCAGTCGGGCTTGCTCGCTAGTATGGTGCCCTACCTCTCTTAAAACCTCTCTTCAATAAAATCTTCTTCGCGTGTCACTTTTATAGTTACTACTCTGCCACTAAAGTTCAAAGCGTGATAGTCACCTTCCTAAATAAATGGACTCCAAGTGCAAAAACAAACTAAATTTATGAAAATTACCGGTAATGGACTTTGGCAATGCCAAGGATACAGTTAAGCTGCTGCTTCGTAAAGTTGTATTGTAAAATTACATGATTGTCGCGTCGTAGAGGTATTGTATTTGTAGTTTTCGATCAAAACTCTTGTATAGTGTAGTATAGAATACATTATACATTCTTCTTACATACATTTTGAGATGATGAATCGGCGCTCGTTCCTTAACAATAATAATAAAAAATAAAATAAATAAAAAAGCCTCTTTATTTCCAGTAAATTTAAATTTCTTAAAATCTATGTATGTGTTAGTTTTATTTAGTTTATTCTATGTTATTTATTTTTTCTTATTTAATATAATTTTATGTGTATCCTATTTATTTTATCATAGTATTTACAGTTACTTAATTTTTATTTAATCTACCGGAACCCCAGAATGGGTGAAGGCCTCCTCCAATGATGCCGATTTGACTACAATAATAATAGTAACCCATATAATTATATACCATAGCTGGACACGGGTCTCCTCTCTTCTATCATGAGAGAGTAAGGGTTTAGGCCTTACATCGTGAGGAAACCAATTTATGGTTTCCTCACGATGTTTTTCCTCGGAACTTAAACTTGGTGGTGCATCTCTAGCTTTTTTAAATCCCAAAGTCCAGTATACCTTCTTTTAGATGTTCTCCACGACCTTCTCAATCATTGATTAATTGTCCTGACTTCTTTTGATCATCGTCATCATCAGACCTTTCCAAGTTCACGCCGCTTTTCGCATTCAGTTACTCCCAGCCACTTTACGAAGATCATCTCGTCATCTCGCTTGAGGACGTCTAAGTTACGTGCCGAGCCGCAGTAGTGTGGTCTCAACTCAATAAGCACGTCTGCTTCAACAGTTGTCAGTTCTTCGGCAAATTCGGCTTCATCTGATATTCTCTTATAAATACATGTCAAAATAAACATAACACCGATTAGTACATAAATAATGGCATGCCAAATACCTAATTTGTTTTATATTATATAATTTGCATAGTACAAGTATTTAGTGTTACGAATTCGAGGCTTGTATAACTGGTCTCTGTTATAGGATTACAGGGGCATTGATAAAACTTCGATGCAATTTGCTTAAAAACTGCCTTGGTGGTCCAGTGGGAGCAGTATGCGCCACGAGATTGTGGGGTCGATTTCCACACAGGGACAAAACTTTGTGTGACCCACAAAGAGTTTTTCTGAGTCTGGTTGTCCGGCCGGGTGCTTATTTACCACCTTAGTGGTAAAAACACAATCAAACTTCTCTCAAAACTCTTTGCGTTATTAGCAAAGAAAATCTAGTGGGTTATGTGTACTTGTACTTATTGACAGAAAGAAAACGGTTATTTAAACAGTTTGGCAAAGCAAAAATTACCCTTAGTTTATACTGGAGATCCATCACACAGGTCTACGGAGTCTAGCTCTCACAAGGTTCTTAATTAACATACTTACCTAAGCTATACTCATTTTGTAAATTTCTAAATTGTAACCTTTGAGAGAAATAAATATATATTACTAGCAGTTGCCCGCGGCTCCGCCCGCGTTTATGTCGGTTATCGCTGTAAAAAGTAAATAAACAAATAATCTTTTTATGTGCCAAATTTCATCCAGCTCCGTTCAGTAGTTTTTACGTGAAAGAGTAACAAACATCCATCCATACTGTCGCGTTTATAATATTAGTAGAATTAATATAGTTTTCGTCGTCGAGAAAGATGAAGCTTTGCCAAACTTTCCATCCGTGTGAAAAAATTAGCAATCGATCAAACATAATGATCATAGTTTCATTCGACGACGACTTACTCGTAGCAACGTCAAATAAGTTTCGCGGAATCATAGCGCGCTAATGAACAAGGACAGACATGCAATAAGATACCAAATCATAATTATAATCAATGATACTTGAATGTAATTGATTTCTATAGAATTATGAGCAATAAAATTTTAATTTTACCGCCATGGTATGTATGACTGTAGTGCCAGTAGTAATTAAATAGGTAATACTGGGTTTGTTGACGAAAAATCCTGCTCGTATTCATAGACTGACTAAATTCTTCACTGTTTCACTTGACTCACTGCTGGGCAAGAGTCACCTCTCCTCTATTAAGAGAAAGATGGTACCTATAGGATGAGTAAGAGCTCAAGTTAAATGTCAAAATTAAATGCTTAAAACCCCATATTTATTACATATATACTAGTTATTATAGTTATGTGTAAACAAAATTAAATAATTATTATGCTAGTACTGCTGCATAAGACCCCTATCTCAAAAAAATAATAAAAATGAGGTGTAAATGAAACCATTTTTTGTTGGCATTTATTGACAAATGACTGTCAAAAAGTACATTATTAATCTACAAGACGTGTGTCATAATATGGTTTTGTTATAAATTGTATATTAATTCTAAATAATTTGTAAAAAAATCATCGAATTAGCACCAAATTATTGAGTGTAACCACTTTATGACTTAATTTTTTTATCTAATGATACGAAAATAAAAAACAATATTTTAAGAAAATATACAAACAAACGTCTTTTTAATTATTATATAATATATTATTCTAAATATAAAATAAACAAATTATAGTTAATTTGGTTATTTTAATTAATACTTATTCTAAATATGAAATAACCAAATTTTAGGTAATTTGGTTATTTTATATTTAGAATAAGTATGAATTTGAATTTATTATAAATTAATAACACGTTTGTAACCCCGCGCTCGCCTGGAGAGTTAGTGCGGGGTGAATCGTGTTTGCTTCGCCCATATGCTCAAGGTCGTTCGCAATGTGCCAAGCCTCGGAGACTGACAAGCGGCGCTCATTTAACTTACTTAATCTTTCAAAAATGTGATAAGGTATGTCTGTAAGGACCTTTACCTTACAGAAACCAAGCAGTATGGTGTCCTACCTCACTTAATAATAGTGTTCTATACAAAGTCCCACTGCTGGGCACCTATCCTATCCAAACCAAAGCCTGATATATATATTTATGTAATGTATGTTTATGTATATTTGTTTTTAATTCATGTATCGTGTTACAAGAACTGTAGTTATTCTTTTTAACCTGTGACTTTAACTTCAAATGCACCTACTTTGTATATCTGTGCATCACTTTTAAAGGTAGACTGGCAGAGAATACATTTGACATTAAGTCTGCCTATGTACATTTTGTATGTGAAGTTTTTTAAATAAATAAATTATCACCTATATCAGGCAGAGTGGGTTTGGGCCTATGCCCAAACCCACTCTATAATCTTCCCTGTACTATTACAGGGAAGATTATAGAGACAGGTAAGATTCTTTCACACTCGATAGCCTAATGAGGGTTGGTCCATCAGACATCTTTGAAATTTCTTCTTAAACATGCTCTGTCTCTCTTACCTTGAAAATTGCTATTCTCAATGTATATTACTTATATCCTATTCTTTATGTGTATCTTCAGGCTAACACTAACCTATCATTACCAAAGAGGTCAAGGTCAATTTAAATGTCATGTCACTTGACATTGAAACAATAATTTAATTGACTTATTTTTAATTATGAAACAGTATTTTACTATTTGACAGGATGTTAGATTATGTCCTTTATTATTAAAGACTTAAATGTTGTTGTTTAAGTGTAACTTTAAGTTATATGTGTATGAAAATAACATTTTTTTTCCTTTTTTATAAAGACAACTTCCGCATTAGGAAACAAGCCTTCTGTCGCTTGGGACTTTACAATAATTCACGGACATAAAAAAATTGAAAAAAACATGAAACCGACTTCAAAAACCTAAAAATAACTGAATACAGATTGAAGTCGGTGCTAGGTTCATCCTGTCACCTAATATTAAGCTTGGCATGTATTCAGTTATTCTTAGGTTTTTGAAGTCGGTAAAAAAATTACACCCAGACTCGGAACGTTCTTACTAATATTATAAATGTAAAAGTTTGTATATATGGATGGATGTTTGTTACTCTTTCACGTAAAAACTACTGAACGGATCTGGATAAAATTTGGCACAGAGATAGATTATGGTCTGGAATAACACATTAGGCTACTTATGAGCCGCGGACAACAGCTAGTATATTTATATTTTTGGATCACACAATTTTGTTCCGTGTGCGTATCGAACCCACGACCAGTCAGGCAGTCAGGGTCTCTAACAACTAGATCAACAGGTCAATCTAATTACTATGTGTTTACAATTTAGCTACTTCACTTTCAGTGATAAATAATCGCTGTTCGCCATATAGTGTTGCATGCTGCAAAAAAAACAAAATATTAACCCGTTTCTGTCCCACTGGGCAAGGGTAACGCCTATCTTTTATAATGAAGACCTTCATACCTGTACTAGGTAGCCTGTGGGACTGTTCCAATGCGGGGGTGGATAAGTAATGTCGAAAACATTTTTTTATCCTTTTTATACTGCTTGAGTAGCAAACAAGCATACGGCCCGCCTGATGTTAAGCAGTTACTGTAGCCTATGGACGCTTGCAATACCAGAGGTACTACTTGCGGAATACCGACCCATTTACTTACACCAGGGCTTTAAGATGGAGTATCCCTGGAATAGGAAAACGTTTCTTTTAAAATCGTATCCCTACATGAGCATTGGAGACCTATACACAGGAACACGTCTACACCACTGTGTGTAGTTTAGTTGTGGTCTTCTGTAAAGTGGAGGTCCTTCCCCAGTCGGTCTTACTCGCTAATATGGTACCCTACCTGTGTACGATTCATCATGATATTATTTTTCGTTTTTGTTTATAGATTTACTAGTAGCCCCTTTTCTGTAAATCATAATCTCATACTTTTGCCAATACAAAAAAAAAAAAACAAAATTGTTTATTGTTTCAAATTATTTTAGTAACATATTAGTATTACCAATACCTAAGCAAAAAACTTAAATAAATCTTTCTGATCATATTCCACACATAGACAAACACAGAAACTCTTACGTAGACCTGAATTCGGTTTAAAACAAACGAGTTACCTTTCTTTGTTTAACCTTACAAACCCTAAAAAAAAATATTCAGTATTTTTTGAAAAAAAAAACAATCCTTATAAAGACGGGTGATGAGTACTTAACGTTTTTTTTTTTCAATATATTCAATAAGTAAAAGTAGAAATTAGTTAGAGTACTAACTTACTTTGAATTGTATAAACTGATGTTTTCATATACCTAGTTATACCAAAGCCTATTTGTGAAGACCTATAATACTTATTTATATTTTTGTGATACTTGTTGTATTTTTTTTGCTGATTTTTTTTTTCTGTATTTTTTTTTTTGTAAAACTGTTGGTCTTCCAATTAGATAATCAATAAATAAAAAAAGCGACCCTGGAACTTAATCTGCTTTGCATACTGTACATTTTCACGTGCAAATCGATTAATACTTGCCCACTCAGATACCTCTCACTACTTTAAAATATTATGACTGTATAAAATTATGCAGGAATTTAAAAATATCAATATTAATATATATTATATCGTGTCCGGATTTGACAATATCCTGTGGTACGTAAGCTCAATACCTTGAAGGATTTATGGTCTATTGATTAGTTGGATTTACTATGGAGAGGTCACCAACTACTATCGACAAAGTTAGCGTTCGACCACTTCATCATCTCAATTCATAAACGTCTCACTGCTGGGTACAAGTCTACTCCATACATTTGGAGGGAAATTAGCCTACTACACCACGCTGGTCTGGGTATGTATAGGGTTTTGTTTCGAGTTTTCCCTCTCTTGCAGTGGATATTGTCTGCCTGACTTACTCCCTTAGTCAATTCTTACGATACCCACGGAATGGAACAGGGTGGTGACATTTGTATTCTTAATCCGTCACCACACGGACAGTTCGATCACTTATCTATAAAATTATGACCAAGCAGTTCCGTCCTTAACAGCCCGTTTTTTTTTAAATAAAATATAAATAAAGCCTATGTTATCCGCTGATAATGTGGCTTACTAATATTAAAAGAATTTTTAAAATCGGTCGAGTAGTTTTTGAGTTAAATAGTTACAAACAAACATAAAATCAAATCTTTTCGCTTTATAATACCTATTATTAGTTAAGGTAAACAACAGCGACCTCGATACTGGTGAGAATGGGGAAAGCCTGGTGGTCAAAACAACGTTTTAATACCTATTTTTAAGTTTAACTTGGGGTTTTACCCATGCGAATATTTTAAGTCCAATGTTGTGAATAAATTTGTACCTATGAATTGATAATTTTATTTAGCTTTTTTCTGTGGTTTTTATGTGACATTACATCTCAATCCATAAATGTCCCACTTCTGGGTACGGGTCTCCTCCAAACATTTAAAGGGATATAAGCCTACTATACGCTGGCCAGACGGGTTGGTACAGGGTTTTGTTTCGAGTTTTCCCTCTCTTGCAGTGGATAACACTTACTCCCTTAGTTGACTCTTACGACACCTTCGGGATGGAAGGGGTGGTGACATTGTATTCTTAATCCGTCACCACACGGACAGATGAAATACCACTATGTATTTATCGGTTCATCCACTTATAGGGTTATGGCGCCCTTAGTTGCTTAACCCACTGATCGTTTACCGAACAGCGAGTGCTGATGAGCGTCTCGACGTTATGATAATGTCCTTGTCCACACGCACGAGAACAAAACTACACCGTTGTATAGTTTTTTTTTATTCTACTTGGGTGGGAAACAAGCATACGGCCCACCTGATGTTAAGTAGTTACGTAGGTAACTACTTAACATCAGGTGGGCCGTATGCGTAGCCTATGGACGCTTGCAATACCCGAGGTATCACTTGCGCTTGCCAACCCATTGTTTTACACCAGGGCGTTATGATGGAATACATTTTTTTAAAAATGCATCCCTATATGAGCACTGGAGACCTGTACTCACACAGGAACACAACTACACCGTCGTGTGTAGTTATTTGGCTGTGGTCTTCTGTAAAGTGAAGGTCCTGCCCCAGTTGGGCTTGCTCGCTAGTATGGTGCCCTACCTCTCTTAAAGTTATTTGGCTGTGTAAATCATTGATATAGGTATATGTGTTCCACTATAATCTATTTTTCATATCATCGGTACTGTGACGTGTGACATTTGAAGATAAATATGAATGCAAATGATAGACGATTCAATGATACAATGATTGAATGCTTTAGGGTCTTGATAATTCAATTAGCCAATTGGTTAAGACTTGTGATATCGCCAACGACCTTGAGCATTTGGACAAAGCAAACACGACCTAATTCTCTAGGCTAGCGCGGGGATACAAACAGATGTACTCTTTGAATGGACGTCTTATTAATTTTTAATAAATTAAAATTTAAACTTATTCTAAATATAACATTACCAAATAATAAAAACCGTATTATTTGATAAAAAATGATGTGATAAAGTGGTTACCTACATTTTTTTTTTTTTGCCACCCAAGTAGTATACTTGGGTGGCAAACAAGCATACGGCCCACCTGATGTTAAGCAGTATCCGTAGCCTATAGACGCTTGCATTACCAGAGGTATCACTTGCGTGTTGCCAACCCATTTTTTTACACCAGGGCTTTAAGATGGAAGTAACCCTGGGATAGGAATACGTTTCTTTCAAAATGCATTCCTAAATGAGCGCTGGAGACCTGTACTCACACACAGGAACACAACTACACCGCTGTGTGTAGTCATTTGGCTGTGGTCTTCTGTAAGGTGGAGGTCCTTCCCCAGTCGGGCTTGCTCGCTAGTATGGTGCCCTACCTCTCTTCAGCTACATCTCAATAATTTGGTGCTGTTTCGATGACTTTTTTACAAACTATTTAGAATTACTATATAGTTTATGACAAAACCGTATGAAACACATCTTGTAGATTAATACTGTATTTTTTGGCAGTCATTTGTCTAACAAAAAATGATTTCATTTACACCTCTTTTTCATCATCTTTTGAGAGGGGCCTTAAAGATTAATTAAATCATTTTCTTTCATTAGTAAAATGTTAAACGTCACAGCAACGTCGCGTATCTAGTACGTATATAAAGGGTGTAAGTACAGAATAACTAGCGTACCGTACATGAAGAATGGCGAGAGACGTGTCGCGCGGGAGGGGTGGTATGCCTCAGTACCCCATCACTTCCAACCGAATGCGTGCCCGCCTGTATACCACTATACAACCTATTTATGAACGTATAAAGACTAGCTGTTGCCCGCGGCTGTGTCCGTGTGAATTTCAGTTATCACGGTACAAACTACGTGTTCTATGTCCTTCCCCAAGATACCATCTGTCTCCATGCCAAATTTCGTTAAGATTCGTTCAGCCGTTTAGTCGTGAAGAGGTATTAACAAACAAACAGAGTTACTTTCGCATTTTAAATATTAGTATGGATTACTAGCGACTCGCCCCGGTTTCGTCCGGGTTATATTAATTTTAACCCGTTTCAACACCAGTTTTCATAACTCTATCTTCATAAATGGCGGACTGTCGTCATAAAACCCACATCGCTCTTTAATATAAAAAATGGAGGAGGTTATATGTTCGACTGTATGTTTTTTTTAATGTATGTTCACCGATTGTGGACCGATTCTCAAAATTCTTTTTTTATTTGAAAGCGGTGACTCTAGAGGTGGTCCTATTGGCACCAAGTCAGATGATGGAATCCCAAGGACATCGAAGGCAACCCTCAAATGTTATACGTATTAACAATGTATTAAATCTATATTTTACTTTTATATTATCACTAAAAAAAGAAAAATATTTTTTTTTTGAAAAGAAATTAAACCGACTTCAAAAAGCTAAAAATAACTGAATACAGATTGAAGTCGATGTCAAGCTTAATATTAGTCGACTATTTTTAGTATTCAATTATTTTTAGCTTTTTGAAGTCGGTATATTTTTTCGATTTTTTTGTCATTTAAATTACCAATCAAAAAGTTTTAGTTAAATAACTGCTACGGACTATACCTAATACCTACTGATTTTTATTTTGTTTATGATATTTTATCGGCAAACATTTTTCAGAAAGTCATTCGAGCGAATAGTTGTAATAAATTAGTCAGGCGCTACAAGATACGATTTTGTGACAAAGGTTTTGTTATAATAATAATATTTTGGAGCAACTCCCACACCACCGTCTGATCCCAAACTGGCAGAGCTGGTACTATGGCAGCTAAGCAATTGTGTAGCATATTTATAGAATTATACTCAACACACAAAGATTTGTCCTATGTGAGAAATAGAAACAAGACTTCTGTCTTAAAAGTCTTGATCTATTATTTTACCATAACGGACTTAATATATTGAATATATACTTTATTAGATAAAAAGAAGTAAAATTAAATAAATATTTGTGAAATGTAGCCTTGTGGCCTGTAGCTTTTCGCCACAAATACGATAATCAGAAACGATCATTGCAAAAATGGACACCTATAATTTTACTGTGAGCTTCGCATTTTGCAGTCGACTCAAATTACTGCTATTAATGAGGGCTAGTTTTTTTATCTTCTAAAAGAACCTCAATTTCTATGTACCACTGATCATTTGTTTTGCATTAGCCGGCCTTGGCCTGAGTCACCAACCATTAGACCAAAAGGCCAATCAAGTTTAACATATACACGTATTGCTATAACTATTTTATAAGGCGCTTGACCTGGATGCGATCAACTGAGAATAGTTCTAAGTGGCGTGCACTTGGAGAGAGCTATGTCCAGCAGTAGACTGTAATAGGCTGATGATGAAGAAGCTTAATAAAATAATCAGTATCTCGTCCCTGTTAATAATATTACCTAGTTCCTGTAGGTCAATGTGCCGCGTGTGCTGACCCAATTTTACAAAGCCCACGACCTACTGACATTTACGTCGGTTCAAATTCAATTATATTTATTTTGTAGCGATTGGAAACAGGCTTTGCTTTTGAGGGTCGCTACTTGAGAAGTTTTGTTATGGTCTGTGTCTTATTGTTAAGGTTATCTAATATATAAAATTCTCGTGTCATAGTGTTCAACTTTGAACTCCTCTGAAACCTCGAGTGATTTTCGTGAAATTTTGTGTGCATATTGGGTAGGTCTGAGAATCGGACAACATCTATTTTTCATCCCCCTAAATGATAAGGGTGGTCCACCCCTAATTTTTGTAGACAAAATTTTTGAATTTATTTTTTTCTGATTCAGCATAAAAAAATACATACAACCCTTAATTTTTACCCCTCTACGATCAACCCCTATTTTTTAAAAGCGATATTACTATTTTAGTAGCAAAACAACGTTTGCTACTAAAATAGTAATATCAGCTAGTTTATTTATAAATGGTTGTCCTGAGTCTGGATATACTTTGTGGCCGTTAATTGAACGTTTGAAAAAGTCCCCCGCAACACAGCGCTTGCTCCCTAGTGCGGGAGTTGTCTTTTAAAAATGAAATAATGTTTGCGTATTAATTGGCTAGTCAGCTTTGAAGGCCATATTAAATAGAGCATAAGTATCTACGCAAAAATATCAGACTATGAGCGTAGCGAGCGGGTTTAGAATGCACCCATGATGCGCACACATTTGTGCATATAATATCTTTTCTATAATATCTTCCACGCAGGTAGCTAGTCTCTGTCAAGATTAGCCGCCGCGCCAGTACCGTGATCAAAATTCTGCTAGAAGAAATTATATTTGCCAATAAATTTTCGTGGAAAACATTCCTTTTGTAGTCTTTTTTAATCTTTTAAAAAAGACAACTCCCGCACTAGAGAACAAGCTCTGTGTCGCGGGGGACTTTACAAACATACAATTAACGGACACAAATTACATCCAGACTCAGAACAACTCTTTGTGGGTCTCACAAAGTTTTGTCCTGTGTGGGAATCGAACCCACAACCTCGTCCACAGCAGGCGCATACTGCGACCACTGGACCACCGAGGCAGTCATATTTTGATATCATGGATGTATCTCTCCACAGGGCAAGTAAACTCTTTAGTTTTACTTGACAGCTATACCTACTGTTTGTTGGAAACAACATTAAAATAGGGCGACCTCCATAAAATTACAACTTGGAGTAATGCTTTAGTTTTAGTTTGTAATGTTTGTTTTGTTCAACGCTGCCAGTTTTCACGCAACCGTTCCGAAAAAGGTTGTTACAATTATTTGTTAATATTTCACGTTTGTGGTAATTGTATTACATAATATAGGTATATACATATACCTATTTAGATATTTCGGTAGAATGGCGTGCTTCTAAATATTACTTACAACCTAATTATTAATTTCTGTTATATTTCCACTATAGGTACCTACTTACTGTTTATTAGATTTTTAACTCAATTTATTTTATGAGATATTTACGAGAAAAGTTATTAAAATAAAAGTTACATCCCTAATTACTTAGAAACAATAAGATATTGTATTTAAAGGTTATTTTACCTATAAATAAAATAGTGATCAATGTCATAGTTTAAACATAGTATAATACAATCAAAACAAAAATAAGATTTGACTAATTATATTAAATAATTTTGTTTTGATTTTTTAATACTACCAAGGAGGGAAACAAGTATACAGTCCGCCGATTTTAAGCAGTTACCGTAGCCTTTAGACGCTTGCAACACCAGAGATATCACTTGCGCGTTTCCGACCCGGTAAAAACCTTATTTTGTTCCAACTAGTAAAGTCCATAAAAAGTTCTGATTCGTCAAATGTTCAACTAATAATGGAAGGCGCTCAAGACACATTAGCTTAGTTTGGGGTCAAACAAAAACTCAACTGTAGTTTACGTTTTATTATTATGTCTCTCTTTATCACGGGTATTTTCCCATCATTCAAGGAGAATACCCGGGCCTTTGGAAGGCTTACGCGGGGACATAGGTCCAACACGCAGAGGCCCTTAGAGAATTTTAATTTTAAATGGGATGCGACGCTTACCACCACAGTCACGCCACAGCTGCACTATTGCAGTACAGCCATGATCTGCCTATGGCAAGTGTAAAACTATTGGAACATGTGAAATCAAATAATTTTGGGCTATGGGATTGGGTGTTTGGTGGACTGGGCAAAGATTATGGGATACAACGTCGCCTGCCATCATTTAAAAGTTGGGATATACTGTTAAACGACAAATAGGCAGACGGTGACGTTTTATTATTATTAATTAAATGAAAATATACAAAAGACATACCGTTTATTTCAATATAAAGTAAAGATGTAAATAATAATTTTAACAAAAAAAAACCGACTTCAGTACGGCATGTTGTAAAATTTTCAGATATTTGTTTGTTACAATCGAATAAAATCGACTGAGCGTCGGGCTGAACACAGGTCAAGTAGGTATTAAAAGCAATATTTAATCTGTGCAATCCGCACTCAATTCATTCGCGTCATTATTTCTTATTAATAGTTGCTTAGCAACAATAACCGAAACTTATCTAATCGCCATCAGTAAATTACTTATTATTGAAAAGTTCAGATGGCCATCTGTGGTCTTCTTCATCAGTTTTACTTCACCAAATTACACTTTCTGAATGCAAATGATTGATTAGTTGTTAAAAATATTGAAATTGCTATATGTGTGCCTATAACTTTTGAGGAGTTCCCTCAATTCCTCATGGATCCCATCATCGGAACTTTCTTTTGATGATAATGGGACCAAACTGGAAGTATGTCCAGTCAGACAAAAAAAGAATTTTTCAAATCGGTCCATAAATGACGGAGTTATGCGGTAACAAACATTAAAAAAAAAAATAAAAAAAAAAATACACACGAATTGATAACCTCCTCTTTTTGAAGTCGGTTAAAAAAATAACCAAAATGTGCAGTTTAAACACGTTTGACCAATTGAAACTTTTTTGTATTTCACGAGTTGGTTGCTTAAATTTTTTATACTACTTAGGTGGCAAACAAGCATACGTCCCGCCTGATGTTAAGCAGTTACCGTAGCCTATGGACGCTTGTAATACCAAAAGTATCACTTGCGTGTTGCCAACCCATTTTTTGCACCTGCGCTTTAAGATGGGAGTATCCCTGGGATAGGAATACGTTTCTTTCAAAACGCATCCCTAAATGAGCGCTGGAGACCTGTACTCACACGGAACACAACTAGACCACTGTGTGTAGTTATTTGGCAGTGGTCTTCTGTATGGTGCCCTACCTCTCTTTTACATAGAAAAAAATCCTTCTTTTAAGAAGTCGGTTGACACGGATATAAGTTATAACTACGATAACAAACGATAAAAACTTGTGTTTCAAAACATTTTTTTTTATTGTAAACATATACTTGAACTTACTATAACCTATGATAAGCTGTCAACGATCTGCCAAAATAATTAAAAAATAAAATTGATCAGAAAAATTTGAAAGAGGTAGAGCACCATACTAGCGAGCAAGCCCGACAAGGAAAGGACCTCCACCTTACAGAAGACCACAGCCAAATAACTACTATTTTAAATGCGAAAGTAATTCTCTTTGTATGTATGTTTGTAACTGTTTCACGTCTAAACGGCTAAACGAATAATAATTAAATTTGATAAGGAGATAAATGGTATCCTGAAGTCAAAAGTCAAAGTCAAAAGTCAAACTCATTTATTCATTTAGATCAAATCCATGATACTTATGAACGTCATTAAAACAAATGCCAGCATACTTTTTTCCTAAGGCCAATTCGCTGACTAGGGTTGGGCCTCGAGAAGAATTGGCAAGAAACTCGGGCCACTCTTTTTAATCGCCAGAGTATAACATTTACAATTTGGTATGAGTTACAATAGTGGTAACAAAAAGGAACGGAAACCAATATACCATATGAGAAATTTAGATAAGTATTTAATTAATGGGTAAACAATATTGAAAAAAAAAAAATGAATTTAGCTTTCCACTGTATGGTAATGAGGGATCGTTTCTTTTTGTAAGTATAAGATAGAAACGTGTCGAGATCACATTGCAATCTTAGTAAATATCTAGAAACTATATCTTTAATATTTAAAAATAAATCATGCCAAGATTGACCAGCCACCCCAAGTAGCACCCGTTCACGAGCATGACGCACAGACCAGCCATCATTTCCTTCGCCATATTAGAGGGAAGGAACTGACCCGGCCAATACGACACCACAAGCAATGGCATTTCAGTGAGCATGACAATCCAGGACATAATAAGAAAAAATAAACTCAATAGAAAGCCAATAATGATCACAAAACGTCTCCTGACAAATTTTAAATGTAGTTATTATTCTTATATAATTCAGCATCAAAATTAGCAACTAACCCCATGACTTTTTATCATTTAAAAAGTCATTAATAGTGTAATAACCCTTGCTTAAAAGATGATTTTTTACTTCTAGTTTGAATTTGTGTAAGGGTAGGTTCATAACTTCAAGAGGTAGTTTGTTATAGAAACGTACCCCGAGTCCCGCAAATGAATTGTGGACTTTATGAAGACGGTGATACGTACCAACTAGTTTATGTTTGTTCCTTGTGTTTAGTGTATGAATGTCACTGTTTTTACAAAACAGGTGTATATTTTGTTTAACGAACATGATGTTGGCAAAAATGTACTGAGATGCAACTGTCAGAATGCCTATTTCTTTAAACCTTTCTCTAAGTGAAACTCGTGCGCCTAAATTGTAGATAGAGCGTACTGCTCTTTTCTGGAGTATAAATATGGTTTCAATATCGGCGGCCTTTCCCCACAGTAGTATGCCATAAGACATGACGCTGTGAAAATAACTAAAATATACAAGCCTAGCTGTTTCTACGTCTGTAAACTGCCTTACCTTTCTTACTGCAAAAGCTGCGGAACTAAGTTTCCCTGCAAGACATGATATATGGGCACCCCACTGGAGCTTGCGATCTAAAGTCAAACCCAAAAACACTGTAGATTCAACGAAACCTAACGTTTCACCGTTCAAAATTATATTACTTGATGTAAGAGTTTTAGTATTCGGCATAGTAAACTTAACACACTTGTTTTTTTTTGAGTTTAACAGTAGATTGTTTGCATCAAACCAGTCCAGGACTTTCGCGAGTGAACCATTCACAGCATCAAGATTTGATTTTTTACGGTCTACCTGAAATATAAGCGACGTATCATCTGCGAATAGTACAATGTCACAGAAATCCTGCACATAGAAAGGCAAATCATTAATATAAACTAAAAAGAGAAAAGGGCCTAGAATTGAGCCCTGTGGGACACCCATATCTACAGATAATCCTGAAGATCTACTACCGTTAATATCGACAAATTGAACTCTGTTACTTAGGTAGGTGGCAACTAGGTTGAGTGCAGCATCTCTGATACCGTAATGCCTGAGTTTTCTCAGGAGCGTATTGTGTTCAACACAGTCAAAGGCTTTTGAAAGGTCACAGAAAACACCAATAGCATCCATTGAATTTTCCCAGGCTCTAAAAATGTGTTTTATCAATTTAACACCTGCATCGACTGTAGAACGACCCTTTCTAAAACCATATTGCTCATTATGTAATAATTTATTTAAATGAAAGTGACTCTCTAACTGCAACAGTATAATTTTCTCGAAAATTTTGCTAATAGCAGGCAATATGGATATTGGTCTAAAGTTAGTTGGATCATTTTTACATCCGTTTTTAAACAAAGGTATTACTTTACTGTGTTTCATTAGATCAGGAAATACGCCTGTATCAACACATCTATTAAATATTGCTGCAAGATGTGGAGCTATATTCAAAATTATATTATGAACTAGTTTAACAGATATACCCCATAAGTCAGCAGTTCTTTTTGATTTCAATGTTTTGAACGCTTTCAATATATCATTGGGGTCAATATATTTAAAACAAAAAAAGACGCTACACTCTTCCACGCTACCCTTTACCAAGTTTTCGGCTTTGACTGGGCAAGAATCTAAGGAGCTAGTTGTGTTAATTGGTATGTTCGTAAAGAAATTATTAAACATATGCGCTACATCTAAATTATTTGAGACCACTTTATCATCATGCTTAAGTTGAAAGTTGTCATCACGCAATTTGATTCTACCAGTTTCATTGAATATATAATTGAAGAATAATATAAAGCACTATTTACCGCAATAACGGACCTCCACGCGGGCGGAGCCGCGGGAAACAAGTAGTAATAAATTAGTTATTAAGATAAGTGTTAATAAATATAGTATATGGACAGAAGTCACATCTGATAACCCTATTTAAAAACCTATAAAAACAACCAACCAACTATGATATTTACACGTGTTGGCGGCCGATCACTCTTAAGCCCATATTTCCATTTATTTATTTAAAAAAAAGGCTTGCCAACGATTAAAATTACACAAAATGGATACATAATGTCATTAGTGTAGTGTTACAATCGATTAACGGTGGGCATTACATGCACAGTGTTACAATTAGAAACTAAATAAACTCAAACTCAAAATTCATTTATTCATTTATTCTCATTCTAATAGAATATATAATACAAGTAATTTACAACTAAAACTATATTTACACAAATTAGAAATAAAAAATAAAAAAAAACACAAAAAAGGGGGGGACTGCTTAATAGGCGTCGTAAAATTCCTCCGCATCGACGTCTACTGAAAACGTGCCCAGGAGACTGGCAGCATTGCCACGCTAAATGGCAATGCTTATTCTTTGAGCCAAATATAAGCCAGCCTTGTGGTCACGTGAAGCGTCGACTAAACGCTTGGACAAATCTTTAAAAAGACCGCGAGCACTAGCACCCCACGGCCCGAGCGTTTCGACTCCAAACGGCTCAAAAACATAATCCCCAATGAGATTACTGTATTTGCGCTGCTTGAGAGTCTCCGCGGATGCAGCAGCAGCACCAGCACAACCTGCAGTGCTTGGAAGATGAGATGGCGCGAGGGTGTCGACACATGTTGCGTCCCACACCAAAGGCCTACCCATCTTCCATGGCAGTAAAGACATACTATCAGGTCTCTTACCATCGTTGCGTACCAAACCGTTGGGTCCCCTTACAGCTGGTACGCCAGCGGTGACAGGGGCACGTCGGAGTATGTCATTTAGGTTAGCGTGCCGGGATATGCGGCCTGCACTCCTGCTGCATGACAGGCCGTGGTGTCCAAGGCTGTCGACGGCTTCACCACAGCAACGTCTATGCGGAGAAACAGAAGGAGCACCTAGACGAAGGCAAGTAGCCATGTGGAAGGTTGTATCGTCCAACATGGTACCTATGTTGGGCGATGGGAGTGCCTGAAGCCAGAGGCCCGACTCCCATTCCCCCACAGCCAGCAAACGAGCGCGCTCAGCAGGACTGGTAGTCGAGTTTATGAGGTTATTCCTAACCATCCTGCAAAACGGCTCATCCCACTGTCTCTGAGAAGAAAGGTTAGTGGGTAACTCTGTGTTGGGCACAGTAATTTTCGAAGCACTAATGGCATCGGTCTTACATGGCACATCGGGACCAACCAGTGTGGACTCTAAAATTTTCCTGGTTAGTTCTTCCGTGCTATGGACCGAGGACAGAAATGCTGGTAAACTGACATCGGAAATTTTCATTTAGGTTACAAAGTAACACTTATGAAGGTCATAAATTATGAATAAACCAGAAAGATGATATCAGCTAAATTTTCCTACGGCTAGTTCGCTGACGTGGAGCCTTGAGAAGAACTAGCAAGAAACTCAGGCCACTCTTTTTAATCGCCAGATAGTTACAATCTTTTGTAAAATACAAGTATGATAGCATGCAAGCTGATGCAGTCAAAACACGATACTAACTTTATTGATAAAATAAGGTAATCGAACTTAGTACTGGTCGTGCGAGAAAAAAAGAACTAAAGTATGGTGTTATACATACGAGTATGTACTACTAATTATTATAATATTATTAAAATATATTTAAAAAAAGAAAATAATAATAAAGGAAGCACCTATATAATATAAGTGTTTTCTTTGGTAGGAATACGGGGGATTGGATTGATGTTAATACAATAAACTATGTAGGTATCTATGTATGTGTGTGTTATGAATAATTTTTAAAACACTCGCGAGTGGCAATCCCTCTTAACATTTAAATCTCGCGATTTAGATCTTAACGGACAAAAGTTCGCTCAAACGGTGTTTAAAGTTACTATACAGGGCCACCCTGTATAGCAAAAGTAATGTAATAATCTGAAAATAATATAAAATTGGCGTCAAATATATATATTACATATTTCTATATATACAATATACCTAATATATTTACAATTCTTAAAAAAAGGAAAAGATATATACAATACAATTATATACATAGAAAATACACGAAAAACGGGAGGGACTGCTTAATAGGCGTCATAAAATTCCTCCGCATCGACGTCTGCTGGAAACGTGCCCAGAAGACTGGCAGCATTGCCACGTTGAATGGCAATCCTTATTCTTTGAGCCAAAAATACTTCCTCTACAGCCCTCTGGTCACGTGAAGCCTTGATTAAACGCTTCGACAAATCTTTAAAAAGACCGCGAGCACTTGTACCCCACGGCCCAAGCGTTTCGACTCCAAACGGCTCAAACACATAATCTCCGATGAGATTATTGTATTTGCGCCGCTTGAGAGTCTCCGCGGATGCAGCAGCAGCACCAGCGCAACCTGCTGTACTTGGAAGATGAGATGGCGCAAGGGTGTCGACACATGTTGCGTCCCACACCAAAGGCCTACCCATCTTCCATGGCAGTAAAGACATACCATCAGGTCTCTTACCATCGTTGCGTACCAAACCATTGGGTTCTAGTACAGCTGGAACGCCAGCGGTGACAAGAGCACGTCGGAGTATATCGTTAAGGTTGGCGTGCCGGGATATACGGCCTGCACTCCTGCTGCATGACAGGCCGTGGTGTCCAAGGCTGTCGACGGCTTCACCACAGCAAGTAACACTTATGAAGGTCATAAATTATGAATAATTAGATGTCAGCAAAAGTTTTCCTACGGTTAGTTCGCTGTCGTGGAGCATTGAGAAGAACTAGCCAGAAACTCAGACCACTCCTTTTAATCGCCAGATAATTACAATCTTTTGTAAAATACAAGTACCTATGGTATGGTAGCTGATGCACTCAAAACACGATACTTACTTTATTGATAAAAAAGCTAATCGTACTTAGTTACTGGTATAAATATATATGTTACGGTAAATCTGATTTATTGAAAATTATTAATATTTTTACAAAATTATTAATAATAACCACATGTTTTGGTAAATGTGAATAATCGATCGAAATTTATTACTTTTAGTAGTAATTATTAATAATTCACGACACATATTGGTAAAAGTTAAAAAATAAATACAAACCTAACCTAACCTAGGTTAGTTTAGGTTTTTATTTATTTAACCTTATGTGAGCCGTAGTCAAGTGTAATTATTAATAGTTCACGATACGTATTGGTAAAAGTTATAAAATAAATAAAAACCTAACCTAACCTAGGTTAGGTTAGGTTTTTATTTATTTAACCTAACCTTTTTTTTTTTTTTTTGAAGAGGGGACTAACTCCCCGCGCCTCTCGCACGTCGCACACACCGCCCCGCCCCGCAATCCTTGGCCACTTATTACATTTATCACTACTGGGGTTAAATTATTAATAATAACCGACAAATGTGATTAATTTATCAGTTTAACCTCGACTTTCGGTAAGTATTAATAATAATAGATAATTATTAATAATCTTCAATTATTCACTCTTACCGTAACATATATATAAATATGATATAAATTATAGTTGTAAATTACTTGTAAATAAAAATGTGTGACTGCGAGATATAAAAAGAAATGTATTGTGTTCAGTCTGCTTCAATTTACATCTATGTCTATACTTATATTATAAACGCGAATGTTTCTAAGAATGTACTACTACTGAACGGATCTGGATGAAATTTGGCACTGAGATAGATTATAGTCTGGAATAGCATAGCTGGCTTTTTATCGCCGTGTCCTTTATCGTATTTTATCTTTTATCGTATTAGTGACAGTTATTATTAGAAAACTAAACGTTTTACTACTTAATAAATTTAAAAAAAAAAAACATGGATATGGATGATGCAGAACATATGGATGATGCAGAAATATCTACAGTATCAATTAGTTTAGGCTTCGGTTCTGTTGAACCTCCTTTGCTCCCACCCCTCTCGCTCGAAGAACTTCAACATCAGACCCTGATCTCTTGGTTGAATGACAGTGGTCCTACACTCAAATTCAAAGTTAGCTGGCATACACTCGTCCAATTCAAGTCGGTATTTCTTCAAAATAGTCACTAAACCAGGCAACATTTGCATTTTGGAGAAACGTTTGCCTAGAAAAGAAGAATAAAGGTAGATTAATTATACTAAGAAAAAGTGTCTGCGCGGCGTGTTGTGGGTACACTTCACTTCCCCCACACGGGACAAAAGCTTTGTGTGATCCATAAATGTTTGTTCCGGGTCTGAGTGTAGGCAGATACTTTGTTTCCTTGAATTGTATTTTTGTAAAGTACCCAGTAACACACGGTTTGTTACATAGTACGTTTTCTTAAAAAAAGATGTTGCCATTATGATAATTTGGCAACATTTTACATACATACATTACATATTTTAGTAACTTACTAGCTTTTTTAATTGCATTCATATTTACCTCATTGTTTGATGACGGTACTACGAAAACTATTAAATAACTTACCTATGCAGATCCTGGGACCTTCTCCATACGGCAGGAAAGTGTACTGCTTGATATTATCTTTATTTTCAGACAGAAATCGTTCCGGCTTAAACGCTTCTGGCTCTGGGAAGTAATCAGGGTTGTGATGCATGGCGTAAACAGGTATATGGATACGAACTCCTTTATCTAAACGCAAGCCATCGGGGAGCGTATAGTCATCCATCACTTCACGAGTAAGGTGTCCGAGTACTAGGTACTTACGGAGAGTCTCATATATACAAGCATCAAGGTAAGGCAGCTTATTAATGCATTCGTAGTTTAACTTGTTGCCATGACAATGTAAGTACTCATCTACCTCAGCAGCAGCTTGCTTTTGTACTTCCGGGTTTCTTGCCAACTCGTATAGAGTGAAGCTGAGTGTGGCAGCAGAAGTCTCAAAGCCAGCACCAAAGAAAGTTATGCACTGCGCCAGAAGTACTTCATCATCCAATTTCATATGCACCTTTTCATCAAGTCCAGTCTTCGCATTCGACATACTATCACTTGTAATTATATCCTGGGATTTCAAATTTAAAACCAGATCCACGAAGTCGTTCCGAAAAGACGGCTTGTGATTACGACTCTCAAAAACACCTTTCAGTAACTTTGAGAAAAATGTCACTATTGTGTCAGGAAAGCATTTAAATCCTGAACCGTAAAAGATGGCTGGCCAAATGCCTCTAGAAATAAGTTTGAAACCTCTAGAATTTGAAGCTCTAAAAATTTCCTCACCCATGAACTTGAAAGAATTATTTTCTGGATTAGCCATAGTGTTAGTGTCTATACCAAAAGCGCATGAGCAGACGCAGTCCATAGTGAATCTTGCACTAATATCTTTTGCTTCAATAGCGTTAGATATGCTGGTCTCACGGTTGAGCATATCTTCGAAGACGTGACTGCATCTCTCAATAAGGTAAAACATGTTTCTCATTTTTGCAGAAGAATAGAGTGGACTTAGAGTGTGACGCACAATTTTCCATCTGTCACCGCCAGCGAAGAAGAGACCCTGAGTGATTGGTTCTTTAATATCATACTCCGATACTTCTCTGCCACTGAAGTAGTAAAAGTCCTTTGTGAGAATTATTTTGAGAAGCTCAGGACTCTGCACAACGAGAGCTGGCTCCGTTCCAAAGAATGTTCCAAAGTAAGGCTTGTTGGGGAACTGCTCACACAGCTTTTGCACTAGCTGTCCCGCATACTCTTGTAACATTATATATTTCGCATAGTTTCCAAAAAAGGGTTGCGGTTTGACGTAGGCCACATTTTTCTTCTTCCAATAATCAAACTTAATCGTGCTTAATAAATATACCAAATATATAAATACAGTGAGTAAAGAGAGGATTATTAGAATAACGTCCATAGTGAATTAAGATTTTATGTAAACTAATGTCTCTCGTAGAATATAAGTTTACAATATAATAATATATTATACTACTTAACTACCAATTATCTAAAGACATAATTATATCTATGTGTACCTATTAAAATTATGTACTGGGAGAACGTCGCAATAAGAAAAACATGATAACTAATATCTATAATAGTTTTACTTTGTTACAGATATTGAGAAAATATTCTAGTTTAGTGCTGGTCTCACGGTTGAGCATATCTTCGAAGACGTGACTGCATCTCTCAATAAGGTAAAACATGTTTCTCATTTTTGCAGAAGAATAGAGTGGACTTAGAGTGTGACGCACAATTTTCCATCTGTCACCGCCAGCGAAGAAGAGACCCTGAGTGATTGGTTCTTTAATATCATACTCCGATACTTCTCTGCCACTGAAGTAGTAAAAGTCCTTTGTGAGAATTATTTTGAGAAGCTCAGGACTCTGCACAACGAGAGCTGGCTCCGTTCCAAAGAATGTTCCAAAGTAAGGCTTGTTGGGGAACTGCTCACACAGCTTTTGCACTAGCTGTCCCGCATACTCTTGTAACATTATATATTTCGCATAGTTTCCAAAAAAGGGTTGCGGTTTGACGTAGGCCACATTTTTCTTCTTCCAATAATCAAACTTAATCGTGCTTAATAAATATACCAAATATATAAATACAGTGAGTAAAGAGAGGATTATTAGAATAACGTCCATAGTGAATTAAGATTTTATGTAAACTAATGTCTCTCGTAGAATATAAGTTTACAATATAATAATATATTATACTACTTAACTACCAATTATCTAAAGACATAATTATATCTATGTGTACCTATTAAAATTATGTACTGGGAGAACGTCGCAATAAGAAAAACATGATAACTAATATCTATAATAGTTTTACTTTGTTACAGATATTGAGAAAATATTCTAGTTTATTAATTTTTATTTTTATTTACTTAGCTTTTCGCAAATCTACGAGCTACTTGGGCTAGCTGATCAATATTGGCATGATTTAATTCCAAATATAAATAATATTGTTTGTGCTAAAGAAAGGATTCCTCATTGCCGTACAGTCGGATTCCCACTGTATGCTAATGAGGGATCCTCATTAAGTTTTGAGTAATCATTTCTTTTTGCAGGCATATTGTGATCATATTGCACTTAGTACCTGTAAGTAGTAAGTAGTAAGTATTCTGTGCTTCTAGTAAAACCACAAACAATACTTTTTATATATTGTTTTCTGTTTCCTTTATTAAATTGAATAGGTATCTACTTTGTTTCTTTTTACTTACTTAAGTAAGTTTTATCTCTGGGCTGTTGATTTCGTCTCTATCTGTGACCACTAATTATAAATTTGAAAATATATTTTTCGTGGTATCTTTTCAGGGTTCTACATTTGTCAGCGAATTGACTTTATTATTGGTTTTTATGACGTTTGTAAGTACCTATCATGTAACTTACTTATGATCTTCAAAATCGGCAATTGCCAATTTATTTGAAATAAAATTGTAACGTAAATGAAAAGGTAAAGGTAAGGTAAATCACAGTATTTTTTAAATACATTACAAAAATGATGTATCACAGGGTGTGAGCCAGTGTGAGGTCGATAGGTGCAAGCTTCGTGAAGCCCTGCGCAATCGCAGGTCAAAAGGATGGAAAGGGCCTGGGCTGGACGATTCAGGCAATAAAGTCTGCGGATATTGTGAATAAGTATGGTAATACCGCAATGGATAAACAGTCCATTTAATGACGTTGACGAGTCTGATTTCATATTACAAGAGGAACTGCCCCTCTAGACAAGTGGCATAAGCGATAGTCGAATGAAAAAGTCAAAAAATCAAATGTATGGGATTTCATGTAAGTTTACGACATTATATCGTAGACTTACAATTGTTTTTTTTTTACTTTTCGATCCGACTACCGTTTATGCCACTTGTCTAGAGGGTCTGATCCGCATACGATATCACGAAGAACTTAAGGTACAGTTTATAAACAAGTTCTATACTGTCTTCAAATAGATCCTGTTGCTAATCGTGTCGCAAGAAAGTTTATAATCGCTTCTCCATAATGTTAGGTTTAATAATTAATAATATCGATTAAAGTGTATCGATTATTCAATTAATTTTATATGGCATCACCAAGCGGTGACGGTTAAAAAATGTAAGTGGGGACGATCGGGCGATGGACTCGTTCACTTGGTTTGGAGGAGAGCTACGGGGCGGACGGAGTATATAGTACATAAGCCTTAGTATATGCTCGGGTATATTAAGTATAGATATAGTTATAACCAGCGTTAACTATTGTACAATCGCGTATATTCAATAAATATTATAAGACAGTACCAAGGAGTTTTCTTACATTTCAGAAGTGGTAAGTACATGCTCACTTTACTTAAATATTTTATAAAGATTCAAAGAAAAAAATAAATGTGTAACAGTTCTTTCTTTTTGTGTTAAGTAGTTCGTTAGTAGATATTTTTTTAACCTACCTACATTACGGTAGGTACAGTTTCGTAGATTTAATATCCGACTATACATGTGTAAATGGCGGTATAAAATTTAAATTTTATAACCGTTACGAATTTTCTTTGGTTGTTTTATCCATGTGCAATTATGAATTTGACTATGAATTTGAATTTGAATATGAATTCACCGGAATTGCTACAGTTATTTTATGGTAATCATTTTACCGTATCGGAGGTATTACTACATTATGTTCTATTTTTAAATAAATTTATTAATATTCTAGTAAAGAAGGGTCGCTAGGAATTGCTATAATTATTACATTACAATCATTTGTCAGGTATATATTATGACTATATTGTAACATCGTATAGTTTTAATAAAGGGTGACATGTAGTTCTACTTTGCAAGGTTACGTTTTAAGAATATAATTGTTCTAGTACCATCCATAATACCTAATGCACCGTTCGTCTAGTGCCGTATGTGTGTTCAATGCTAAGTGATTACGCCGCTATTGAAGTATTGCGCGCTTGTCGGGGGTTCGATTCCTATACAGGACAAAACTCGTTTGTGTATTTAATTGTTTCAATGCTGGGTATACTATATACCAGATATTACATTAACAGTTTAACACATTTACATTTTTGATCTCTCGCTTGTCTGTGGGCAAATACATAGTTGTTTTTACTTTCGAGTTTCAGACATGGAAGACGATCATGAGGCACAAAGGCAACGGCGGTGTTTAAGGACGCCGTCACACGGAAGGTCACTGTATCCTGGTGAAACAAATGGACGCAGTCGCAGCCGTAGTCGACGACGCACCGGTGCCAACGCTCATGGTCGTAGCCAGCAGCGCAGTAGGAGCCCACGACGAAGTCGAAGCCCGCAGCGCAGTCGGAGCCCGCAGCAGCATCGAACGAGGCGACGCAGTAGTCCGCGCGCCCGAAGTCATGCAAGCCGGCGAGCTCAACAACTAGAACGAGAACGTGAGGCAGCCCAGCAGCATCTGCGATCCCTAGAGAACGAGATGCGGCAGGAACGGAGCACACGACGCAATGCTACAGCGACACGAGATGAGACAAAGGTTAGAGACCGTAGTCCTACATTTTCCTCAAAAGAAGTCATGAATATAATAAATTCAATAAGGAACCAACCGTTGTCGGCGGGCCCACTGGCTCACTCTAGTAACATTGTTAAAAATCAGAAAAACATTTGCCTCGAAAAACCAACGGGTTGATGTGTGGTTACGTAAAGTGAACGAGTGTGCCACCGTTTATGGTTGGGATGACAAGACAACTATACATTTTTCAATGCAGAAACTACAAGGACTGGCCAAGATCTGGTACGAAAGCCTTGACTCTATATTATTTTCTTGGGTCGAGTGGCAGGAAAAGTTGTCTTACGCTTTTCCATTTGAACAAAATTATGGCCAGTCCTTGGAAGATATGCTCAGACGTAAAAGTAAATATAACGAACCTATCGAAGTCTACTACTACGAGAAGTTGGCTTTACTGAACCAGTGCTATATAGTTGGTAACCGTGCGGTCGACTGTATTATTCATGGTTTGAGTGATATAACTATGAAATCAAGCGCTCTTGCGTTAAGATGCTCACAACCTGATCAATTGTTACAATTCTTGATGAGCTACAAGGAACTGTCTTATCCCTTAGATCGTGACTCGGAAGTGCCACAATCGGGTTAAGGGAAAAATCTAATAATCAGGGTAGTAATATAACGTTGCATTCTGTTTTAACTGTAAGGAGCGTGGTCATATATACCGGAAATGTCCCAAACCGCTAATTCGATGTAGTCGATGTCATAGAGTTGGTCATAAAGTCGACAAATGTCTGACAAAACTAGACGACGACAGTAAGGTAGCAATTACACAAGCATTCTACAGCCGACAAACTTCTCCAGAGGAAAGAAACTTCCACGCCTATGAACTGGAGACGTTGGCTGGCGATGTTCTCTGCAGAAGTTTAGGGTCTATTTGTTGGGTCAAGATTTTAAAATAGTAACTGATTGCAGTGCTTTACGGTCTACATTTACTAAACGCAACCTAATACCGCGAATAGCGCGTTGGTATCTACTAATCCAAGAATTTCAGTGCTCAATAGAATACAGACCTGGGGAGAGAATGGCTCACGTGGATGCTTTGTCACGCAATCCGATCGAAGATTACGGAAACAATTTTGATACAATTGTAGATGTTACTGAACAATACCCAAAGGTTATGGTGATTACTGGTGTCGATTGGCATTACAGTTAGGTGATAGTGAACTAGGTCGCATCAGAGATATTTTAGTTTCAAATTTAGACGTAGAAGGACTTAAGCAAATTAGGGATAATTACATTATAAAGGACAACAAGCTTCATAGGTGCATTGGTGGTGATAAAAGTAACTTACGTTGGGTAGTACCAAAGGGTGCAAGATGGCAATTATGTCGTATGAATCACGACGACATAGGCCATTTTGGTGTGGAAAAGACTCTCGAACGAATAAGAAATGCATACTGGTTTCCTAAAATTTGTAAAAAAATATGTCGAGGCTTCGACATATTTTTTTACAATGAATTGAATTGAATGCGCCTATTCGAAAAAGACTTCATCTAATGAGTCGGTCGAGGTTGCTTTTCACACCGTGCACATTGACCATCTTGGGCCCTTTGTGCGCTCAAAAAGAGGAAATTCGTATATACTAGTATTGGTTGATGCGTTTACCAAATTTGTTTTTATGAGGCCGGTAAGGAACACAAAATCTTTAGTTGCAATAAAAATTTTAGATGACATTTTTAGTACTTTTAGGGTTCCCGATAGGATAATTAGCGATCGTGGCTCATGTTTTACATCCCATGCATTTAGGAGGTTTTGTTTAGATAGAGGGACGAAACATGTGTTGAATGCGGTTGCTAGTCCGCGCTCGAATGGACAAGTAGAGCGATATAACCGCACAATCCTTGCTTCCTTAACCGCTAAAAACGACGAGAAAGGGACGAAAAGGTCGGTAAAATTCAGTGAGGAATTAATAATACAGTGAATAAGACAACGGGTAGAATGGCTGCTGAAATCATGTTTGGTAGTTGTATGATTAGTGAGTCAGATCCGAGATTGAATGTTGTTAGACAAGAAAGGCGAGAAAATGATAACCTAATAACTATATGAGAAGAAGTCAAGCATAAAATAGATGAGGAACAAGAAAAGCAAAAAGAACGATACGCTAAAAACAGACGTCCGGCCCGTGTCTATTCTGAAGGGAAGTTAGTTAAAATTATTAATACTAATTACAAATTTTAAAAACAATGGTAAGAGTAAAAAGCTTATTTCGCAATACACAGGACCATATCGTGTTATAGCTGTACTAGGGAATGATAGATACAGAATTGTAGCAATACCAGGTTTGAGTTGTAGTAGACATAAGCGTAAAACTCCCGTTGCTGCCGACCACATGCAGCCCTGGGTTCATGTGGCCGCCTTAAACTTAAATGACGATGATTCAGAGAATGAAAATCAAGAAATTCATAGTGATTTTCATAGTGATTAGAAATCTAAGAACATATTTTACATTGGGTGCTAATTAAACAGGCTTCTTTTTAGTATCATTATTCGCCCCCAAAAATGTATGTTGCCTTCTAAATTACTAAGTCAGCCACAATTAACGAGCATCAAAATAATACTATCTTAGCCACTAGTTATCTTCTATGTGAACCACTCTAAATACTATTCAGCATAATGATTATTTTTTAGCATCTAAATTTGTAGCATGCATTCTAATAGTAAACTTCTAAAATACTATTAAATGACATCAAAATATATATTTATTTAGCATCTAACTTTTTAACTGAGTACGTTTAAAATGTAACTCATCCCATATAAATCGATAGTCAAAATTTTGCTAAAAATGTCATCAAATAGTCGGTATATTGGCCACTAATATTATCAGAAGCTATTGAGGAGATACAAAATAAAAGACTTTATTTTTGAAAAATCAATTTGTTTATTGAATAACCATCATTTTACTTATAGAAATAATAGAAACATATGAAAAGGGCTAGTATTTAAACGAGCGACTATAAATTCAATTTATGGGTGTCCAAATTACTGAATATGGCGTACAGAAATACTAAGTGAGTGACAAACTAAGGGCAAACACAAATTCAATTTATGGGTGCCAACATTACTGAATATGGCGCACAGAAATACTGTATATGGGGTACAGAAATACTAAGTGAGCTAAAAACTGAGGGCGAACACAATTTATAAAAATTAGCGCTTCGCCGGCCGCTGCCGCGGCACGCTCGCTTCGCTCGCTCGGCTCGCGCGTTGTTAGGGTCACAGTTCTAACCTAACCTAACCTACTTGTCTGATAGCATCTCGTTTCTGGTAGCAAATGCATGAATATATAATAATATTCAAATGCATGACTTTCTAGTCGGTCACTTAGTAATTTAGTCGCCCACCTATTAATTTAGTCGCAGGGCTAGAATTTACAGTATCTTATTTCACGATAAAAGAATATGATGTATTATTTTACATGCTAAGTTATAATAAATGGTGCTTTCTGTAGAAGCTTGAATTATATTTTTTTGAGGACATTGCGTAGAAGCTGTAAAACGTAAAATGGTGACGAGATGTAAAATCCGTGGCCGAGTTAGTAAATTAGGTGGTAATGCATAAATAAGAAGGACAAGTCACAATAATTGATGATCTTTACTTGACGCTTTCTATAGAATATTTAGCGGGCGTTGTAAAAAAGACGAATTAGTTTATTAGAGGCTATGTCATTTTCCCGTTGCTTAGTAATAAAATTAGAAGTTTAATCACGTGTCCAATAAATATTTTTGTGGCTAGACTTATAATTTCCCTTTTACATTTATTTGCAACTAATGATACATTATAACAATATATTACACATAAAGATGAAATTTATTTCCGGCAGTTTAATTTAGTTTTATAAGTGAGCAACCATGTGATTGGTTTGACAGTTTAGCAACCATGTGATTGGCTTATTAGTGCATGTAATTATAATAATAATAATAATAATTTATTTATTTAAAGACAACATGATCCAATAGTGTTAGTGAAGGCTTAGAATAACTATGTTAGTAATATATGTATTTTGCGACAGGTTTTAACAATTTAGTAAGATGGCCGATAAGAGGACAATTCCCGCTATCGGCTACCGTTCTTATGATACTGTTTGGGCTGCCGCGCATTCTGGTGAGCAGAGATGCTGCCTTTTTACGCATTATAGCATCAAAACTGTCGACTTTTGCTACTGCGAACATCTCTGACGCACTGCAATAACGTGGCAGCCCCAACAGTGCCCTAAATGCATTGTTGTATTGAATGCGCAAGGCGCCAATCGAAGCTTTCGTACAGTCGACCCACAAGCTGCTCGTGTAGAAAGAGGTACAGTATGCTTTAAAAAGAGTTATTTTTACTTGATTTGAGCAACGAGCAAACCTGCGTGCCAACATGTTCGCCCTCACCGACAGCGCCCTGCGCTCCCTCTCAACATCCTCATTATCTTTTAAGCTTTCGACAATTAAATGCCCAAGATATTTAAACTTAAATACACGTTTTATGGGTACGCTGTTTAACATGATAGCTGGCACAACACTAGGACATTCCTTGCTTGGCCTAAAGACCATATAGACAGTTTTATTAACATTGTACAACAACCCATGCGAAACAGCATATGACTCACATATAGATAGGAGCTTTCTGAGAGCACCTACGGATGGACCCAGGAGCACCATATCGTCCGCGTAGCTAATATTGTTTACGCAGGTATTACCTATGTGACAACCGACATGTGTGCTGCTGAGCTCCTCAATCAGTGCATTGACGTACAGGTTAAAGAGTTTAGGCGATGTTAATCCACCCTGCCGCACCCCACACTGCAACCTGTACGGCTCAGAAAGTACTCCAGACCATCTAACCTGGTTCGTTTGGTTACTGTACCAATGTTTTAACATACATGTTACCTCTTTCGGCAACCCAGTAGCGTCTAGTTTTTTCCACAGAATGTCATACGCGACCAGGTCAAAGGCTCTCGAGAGATCCAAGAAGCAAGCATAAACAGGAGTACTTCCATTGGTATAGTGCTTGATGGTGTGCTTCAGACACATTATTGCCGTCTCGGTGGATACGCCACGTTTAAAACCATGCTGTGAGTCGTGCGATTTTATGTACTCATCCAAAATTGTGTTGAGGACACCATCAAACACCTTCGCGACTATGGTTGCTAATGAGATAGGCCTATAATTTGACCCGGCTGATATATCGCCTGTCCTATCCTTCAGTATAGGCACGACAATGGTTTTTAATAGCTCTGCTGGCAAATAAGAATGATTCATGCATACACTAAAAAACATAGAAAGGACTCTCGGTAGGTGACCCCCCGCATACTTTAAGTGCTCAAGGCTGAGACCGTCGTGGCCCGGTGATTTACCTCTGGTCATAGATCTCATAGTATTTTTGACCATTCTAGCACTAATAAATGTAACAGACGGTACCTCTACAGTTTCAGCTCCACACCCACTATTCGGTTGCTCTAACGGTGATTGTATAACAAAGCGATTTTTAAACATGTTTGCTATACTCGCCGGGTTACTTATATTATCTACGTTTAATGGAACACCATGACTGCTATTTGTCCTCCTTGTAGACTTCCAAAATAGTGAGAAACTACCTGACGAGTGTTGAGAAGCCAATAAATCCATTTTCACCTGGTCTTGATGATTTTGCAACCATTTCAACCTACCTTTAAAAATCTTTCGTCTCTTTACCATCTCTTCATATATTAACCCATTTATTGGCCTCCCATCACTCTGCCACCTAAGAAATGCAGACCTCGCCTTCTTATGTACTTGAGAAACATGTTTATTCCAACCAGTTATAGTATGTCTAGATGAACTGATCTTGATTTCATAAGTATCTAACGCCGCTTGTGACAATATGGATATAATATTATCATACATTTCATCTATTATACGCCTGTGTGTAAAATCCTTACATGACTTATTACCACATATTTGAAAATCACTAGGAAAATCTACATTCCTCAGGTTTTCATTACATAAATGAGTGTACTTACATATCTGCTCAACAGATCTATTCCCCCATAACACCTTATTTACACTCCTTGTTCTGCTCACAAAAGCTACTTGGTTAACTTTACAAATATTACATTTAATAACGAGTGGAAAATGATCCGACCAAAATACATCGTACATTATACTAGCGCTTACCACAGTTTGCCACGCCGCTTCTGTCACAATGCAATGATCCAACCATCTTCCTGTCCCGTGTACTTCACTCAAAAATGTATAATGTCCCTCTTCTAACAATCTAGTATCAGCACATATCCAGTTTCGATCAACACAAAAATTACAAAGCTCCTTATAGAATAATTGACCTGGGTGAGCATTAAAATCTCCCAATATAAAAACTGATTCAGTCTCTGCTTCTTCAATCATAGCACTCAGGACACCGATACAGTCAGTAAATTCCACCAAATTGTTTATGCAGTCTACCGGCATATACACACTACACACTATAAATGAACGATCGCCTACAATAACTTTTATAGCGCATATTCGCGGGTTATCACTCTTTATTATTGAAACACTATTAAATGCACTTTTCCTCCACAAGAGTGCTACTCCTCCATACGGGCGTCCTGACAACATACCTGCTGTCGTGTCCACAGCTGAGGTCCCTGTACAGCCAAACTCCATGTCAATGGAATCTAAACTTTGAAGATCGTGAGGTAGAAGCCACGTTTCCTGGAGAGCCACGATGTCTGCATATTTACATATATATCGAATCCCCTCGACCGATCTTTTCATTGATTTGCAATTAAAAGAAATAAACGAATTAATTTGGTTGTTGTTATTCATAATTTGATTTTTAAAGGCAATTCTGTACATGATTATACGTCTTTTGTTTTATATAAACAAAGCGCCTGAACGATATTCCTTCCGGCCATAATTTGTCATTAAGAAATACGGCGATTTTATGTTTGCTCACATACATTTTATAGGCGTTGTAAGTTTTTTCTTTTCTCATATTAATTTTTACTAATGTTACGTTTTCTCCTGTTTAATTTAATATATAATTTTGAATATCTTTTTCTTGCACTTCTTTATGCACGTTTGAGATAAAAAGCGGAACTTTTGACTCTGCTGCCTTAAAAATATCGCAAGATTTCATTACTGCTGTCCCACTATTGCCAATAAATTTATTCTTGAATTTTTGTTTTTGTACTAATATCCAATTTTCATCCTTCTTTTCTTTCTCCCAATCAGTATTTTTACTAGATACTAACTCCGCATACGTAAATTGTTTTTTGTTTACATTTGGAGGGATAATAATTTTATCACTTTCATTGTGAAGACAATCAGCTGATTCATTCTGCAACTGCGGGCACTCAGTGAGCGCTCGTTGTGTCTCTTTCGCACCCGGTATCTCGAGCTCTTGCGTTCTCAAAGTCGGCGTGTGCGCCGTCACTGTCTTTATCGGTGTAGTTGATTGAGACAGCGCATCGGCATATTCAATCATGTCGGTATTTCTCTCAACAGCTGAGCGGCACGAAACCGTTGTTAATTCATTCAAATGATGATTTTTGTTGACAGAATTTAATACATTTAAACGATATTTACAACTAATTTCTTCTACTTGTTTTGCAGTGACATAGTTCTCCTTTATTTCTTTAATATCTTCCTTCATTCTTATGAGATCTTTCAACATTGTGGACACATCTAAGTGGTCAAAAGTGATTGGCGGTAACTTACTTAAATCTCTAGCTACGAATATCGGTATTTCCTCCGGGTCAGCGTCCTTGAAAATACATAGGATATCCTCCAGATCCCTCTGCTTTTTGCCCTCACGCTTACGCGCTATTTTTCTTTTCTTCGGTTTCAGTACATCGAAAAGTAACGTCTTTGCCACTTCAATTTCTGCTTCACTATAACTTGTTGCACTGATGAATGATGACACATATGAAACTGGTAAATAATTTACAGAATCAAACTGGTAATTCTTCTTAATTCTTAAATTCTTTATTGTACACAGTAACAAAGAGAACAAATACATATAAATATTTATAACATATACAAAGGCGAGCTTAACTCAAGATTGAGTTTTCTACCAGCAAATGAGTGTGGCAGAGGAGAAAGATACAAATGTAATTGTAAGTATCATGTAAAAATCTCAATAGGTGTATTTAAATAAATAAATATATACAATAATTATAATTATGCCAATTGTACCTAATATTAATGACAGTTATACATAGATACTTCAAAAAGTTTTTATTTTGTTTAGTTGCTCTTTATCTCTTTTATTTACCTTTAACTACTAATTTTGTAAAACGAATCGATTGCCCGAGTGTTAGGTTCTTTTTGACTTGTGTATGAGGGCATACACAAGGTCAGGATGGACGAGTGTTAGGTTTAATAATTAATAATATCGATTATTCAATCAATTTTATATGGCATCACCAAGCGGTGACGGTTAAAAAATGTAAGTGGGGACGATCGGGCGATCGACTCGTTCACTTGGTTTGGAGGAGAGCTACGGGGTGGTCGGAGTATATAGTACATAAGCCTTAGTATATACTCGGGTATATTAAGTATAGATATAGTTATAACCAGCGTTAACTATTGTACAATCGCGTATATTCAATAAATAATAAAAGACACTGTACCAAGGAGTTTTCTTACATTAGTCTTGCACAGTACAGTTGATAGAAGTTTCAGTGTATGTACAAATATTCTAACAAAAATAAACAAGCTGGAATTCTGTAGCAAATCTAATGAGGGTAACTAATAGGTAGTTATGAGGTAATAGCCAAAATAAGATCAAAACAAAAAAAACTGCGTTAATTAGGCATCTGCGTACGAGATATTTATTTTAAATAAATACATAATAAATGGATATTACTAACCAAAGATATTCAAGATAAAACATTACTTATTTGATGCCAATATTGAATAAAAAAACAGATTCATTTATGTCTTACTAAAAATAATTATTTTTTTATATATTGATTTTGTTTAAATTGATCAGTTTGCAAAAAATTTGTAGATGTGCGGGAGGTCTTACCCCTATCCAAAAAACATAAACGGCCTACGAGACAAAAATGATCATTTTTGTTATTTTTTTGGAAAACAAACAAATAAATTTTATTGTACATTTTTATAATAATTTGAATTAAATACCTAACAAAAATAATTGAAATACACGTTAATCACCATAATCACCAGACCATGAGACTATAGATAATTAAATAAATTAGCTAAATATATCTTATTCGCATATAAAATATAATAAAATAAAAAAAATAATCGTAAAATTCTAGTTAACGTAAATTAAATAAGATGGAAACAATGAAAAGTTAAAAATATATAAACAATCCTTATTTATTTTAAAGCTAGAATATAATATATTCTTCTTCTCAACCTGGTGATGTCCACTGTTAAAGCCCAGCATACGGCCCGCCTGATGGTAAAAAGGTACTGTAACCTGCGGCTGCTTGTGGTATCACTCGCATGCTACTGACCTAAAAATAAACACCAGGGTTGTATGATGGAATTTCGCTCTTCTTCTTCTTATCGTTTGGTTAGTGGCCAACCTGGTGACAGAGTTATTTAGATCGCCCATATTTAGGCCTCTGACGCGATCTAAGGACTGTTAACAGTCGGGACTGACTTTTAACGTACTCTCCGAAGCACGGAGACGCTCATCACCCATCTATAGGGTAACCATGCCCTTGGTAGCTTAACCCGCTAATCGTTTACCGAACAGCGAGTGCACCTAGCTATGAGCGCCTCGGCGGAATTTCGCTGGGATAGGAAAACGTTTCTTTTAAAACGCATAATAATAGTCGTCCAGAACGATTTCGGCCACGGCAACCAATCTCAACGAAGACTAGCCAAGTGCAAGGACATATTACGGTGCAATAGTGTGTGCGCAAACGCAGGTGCTCTCACTATTGCTTTACTCTCATAGTTCGATGGGACGGCAATCCGTCACGATCGGAGAGAAATCAGGCACCGGACCAACGGCTTTACGTGCTTTCCGAGGCTTGGAGGGGTCTTGCTGTGTTTTTAGAAAATGGTCACCCATCCACGGAGCGACCGAGGCAAGATTGCTTAACCTTGAAGATGTAAGAGCTCATTTTTAAAACGCATAGGTATGTAAGTAACGAGTTTTTCTTTCTAATTTCTGAATGACCTTTGGATGGATATTGTGTTAGTGAGAGACAGCGGTAGTGGTTGGCGTACTAAATAAATAAGATAAATTGAAACAATTAAATAAATAGATATATGAAAATAAATACATATTTATAAATAAAATATAATAAAATATTTTAAGGATAGATATCTATCTACTTATGATAATAATAATACCAAAGATAAAATAAAATTACAATGATAAGTAGTGTTCTTTTACCATGGCTTTAAAAACAGATATAGTTTGAGCTTGTCTTATTGTCACAGGTAGTGCATTCCATAAACGAACGGCAGTTACAGAAAAGGATTTGTCGAAAAACACTGTGGAATGCGGCGGCATTTTTAGTTCCAGGTTCTCTGATTGACCTTAAAGTTCTATTGTGCGTATCATTAAGGAACTTGAAATGTTCTTTAAGATAGAAGGTTCTGTAGGATTAAATAGTACATTATATAGTAACGAAAGGATATGAGTATTCCGGCGATAACGTATGGGTAACCACTTGAGCTGCGTTCTGAATTGTGAAACATAATCATACTTGCGTAAGCCAAATATGAATCGTATACAAAAGCTTTTGGAGACGCTCAAGTTTATTTTAAGCCCGGTTAAATACTTGTTTATCTTTGTATATTTTTGCATCCTCAAAAGCCTATGTAATAGCTTATTAGCTGCGCCATCTTATTAGCTGCGCTCATGTGTATTTTACACACTATTTTACATTGTCAAAAATTACTGGTTTATGTAGAAATGTTTGGCGATTAACTCAAGATCTGATGAACGTTCTGTTATCCCACCCCTCCCTCTTGGAGAATTTCAATAACAGTCTTTGATCCTTCGGCTGCATCACTAGACTCCTACTGTCAAACGTCAACGTCTCTGGTACACCCTCAGCCAATTCCACTCTGTATTTCTTCAGTATGGTGATTAAACCAGGCATGAGTTGCATTTTGGAGAACCGTTTGCCTGGAAAATAATAAAAACTAGATTGTAAAAAAGTATTTATCTACCGAATTTTGGTGAGAAAGCTAATCAAACATCTACGCGTGAGGTATTGTATTGCATATCTAAGTATGTTTGGACCGAAGCAATAGGCGTACCATGTTTCTACCCTCCTACCTACCACCTACTGTGAGACGGGCGTGATGATATGTATGCATGTGTGTAAGTATGTGCACTAACGCAAGTAGACTCATATTCCTTCACTCTTAGTAATCCAACGGGACAGATCTGGTACTACCGCAGAGACATCAGGCGTAAGATCAACTGCTTTATTGGCTTTAAGAGGTAGGTGTAAACACTGCTTCTTTCCTAACTTAGGGCAACAATTGTGAATTTCCCGACAGAAAATCTAATATCTAATTTTGGGTAAAATCGGGTTCAGCCACGTGAGCAGCAGATAATTATGCTCCTAGCCAATCAATTCGACTATAGCAGCGAGTGACACCAATATACGCAGGATGCACACAAATGTAAAAAAGTTATATAACAATAAGAAGTGGTTTTAACTTTTTAGCCTCGATATTTCGCCTACCAAATTTCACGATGTATGTACGTGCTTATCAACAATACTCGAGTTATTGTACAAACATTTATCATATTATGTCTGTATATACAAACGCTGGATTGTTCCAGTAAACTCGGAGAAGGAACTTCTCTCGCTCGTTTACTAATGTTGGGTATCATAAAGTAGGTAAAGCCGTGATCCTTAAATTGTCTAAATATACATATTATACTTACAGTTTATAGATATATTACACTCAAAAATGGGTCAAATAAGAGTGCTCTTCACACAAAGATTAACTGAATGGGATAGTCGTATATAGTTGTTGATAGACTTAGCAAGTTGAAGTGGCAATGGGCTGGTCACATCTGTAGAAGGACCGACGGCCGATGGAGCAGACGTGTCCTAGAGTGGAGACCGCGACTCGGTAAGCGTAAGGTAGGGCGGCCCCCAGCTAGGTGGACCGACGACCTAAAAAAGGTCGCTGGGACGGACTGGATGCGGAAGGCGGAGGACCGTGTGCTGTGGCGCGTGTTAGGAGAGGCCTATGTCCAGCAGTGGACTGCGATAGGCTGATTGATTGATGATATAGTTGTTTTATTTCAAACTTACCTATACATATCCTCGGACCTTCTCCATATGGCAGAAAAGTGTACTGATTGATGTTATCCTTATTTTCAGGCAAGAATCGTTCAGGCTTATACGCCTCTGGTTCCGCGAAGTAATCTGGATTGTTATGCAAGGTGTACACTGGTATGTGGATACGAACACCCTTATCCAATTTCAAACCATCTGGGAGAGTACAGTCATCCATAACTTCACGTGTAAGGTGTCCAAGCACCGGGTACTTACGCAGGGTCTCGTACACACAAGCGTCAAGGTAAGGCAGCTCGTTAATACATTCGTAGTTCAATTTATTACCATTTCGACGTAAATACTCATCTATTTCTGCTGCAGCTTGCTTCTGAACTTCTGGGTATTTTGCAAGCTCGTATAAGGTAAAGCTTAAAGTAGTAGCAGACGTATCAAAACCAGCTGCAAAGAAAGCAATGCATTGCCCAACTAACACTTCATCATCAAGTTTTAATTGCACAGTGTCATCAATTCCAGTTTTTAAATTCTTCATACTACTACTAGTTAATACATTATTCTCTGTTTTCATAGTCAACAGTAGATCGACAAAGTCATTCCTTGCTGACGGCTTGTGATTTCGACTCTCGAAAACACCCTTTAATAATTTAAAGAAGAACTGATCTATGGTTTCTGGGAACACCTTAAGCCCTAAACCATAAAAGATCGCCGGCCAAACAGCTCTGAATATTAATTTGAAGCCTCTGTAATTTGTAGACCTGAAAATTTCATCAGCCATGAACTTGAAGGGATTGTTATCAGGATCAACCATCGTATTAGATTCTACTCCAAAAGCGCATGAACAGATGCAGTCCATGGTAAACCTTGCACTAATATCTTTTGCTTCAATAACGTTACATTTGCTGATTTCACGAGAAAGCATATCTTCAAAAATATGGCTATATTTCTCTATCAAATGGAACATGTTCTTCATTTTTGCTGACGTGAACAGATGAGTCAAGTTGTGACGTAGGACCCTCCATCTGTCACCACTAGTAAAGAAAAGACTACTGGTGAAGACTTCCTTATAGTCATAGTTCGATACTTCTCTGCCGTTAAAGTAGTAGAAGTCCTTTGTAAAAATTTGTTTGAGGAGTTTAGGACTCTGCACGACGAGGACTGGCTCCGTTCCAAAGAAAGCTCCAAAGTAAGGTTCATTAGAAAACTGTTGACATAGCCTTTGTACAACTTGTCCTGGATATTCTTGTAATAAAATGTATTTCCCATAATTGCCCAATAAAGGCAGCGGCTTTAGATAAGGCACATTTTTCTTCTCCCAATAATCAAACTTTTTCTGAGCTAACAAGTATACTAAATATAGAATTATTGCAAATAATGTGATGATAACTATAAGCACGCTCATTTTTGTTAACGATACCCGAACTACTGAGACGTCGAGACTGAAATTCCGTGGATAAAAAAAATATACCTATTTATAATTCATGGCCTCACAATAATTAAGTACGAGTTACAAAAAACATAACAGCAATATTTATTTAATAAAATTTATCTATGTTTATAACATTAACCTTAGGTAAATAAATGTACCCATATAAATAGGTAAAGTTTGTGAGGTTGTAGGGGTAATCTCTAGAACTACTGAACCGATTTCGAAAATTCTTTTATCAACAGAAAGCCACGTTATTTGTGAGTTTTTACCATTCAAATGTTTATCGCCAAACGAAGTGGGCACGGGTCAAGTCTAAGATATAAATAAAGATTTAAAATAGATTGTGTATTCGAATTTTAAAACTGTACCCTTGGAGCTGTCAAAACCGGTTGACATGATAAATGCACCCGCCCGCTTCCATTTCTACCTCCTCACAGGCGCTTGCAGTACGGTACGGTCTGTACTTTCGTGTCGTCTGCGCTAGTTGAGTATCCATATCAGTCTTTGTTATAAGTACGTTAATTTTGTTAAAGGTTATTTAGGTGAATAAACATCATTATTATTATTATTAAACAAATAAAGCACTTAGGACCGATTGGTGTGTCATGGCTCCTGAATGAAAGCTCGAAAACCCCCAACATCTGGAGGAAAGCTAAAATTATAGCACTGCTAAAACCAGGAAAGCTGCCTGACAACCCAAAAAACTATCGCCCTATTTCACTTTTGCCATACATTCATAATGTTTGAACGGCTTCTACTCAATCGTCTTCTTCCTGTAATTGAGCCTAAACTAATTTCAGAGCAGGCTGGTTTCAGACCGGCAGGGGTATTTCGTAAGAGCAAAACCGAGCCACCGCAAAAACCGAGCAAAATCTGGCTGTCAGATTGAAAAATCGGTATTCCGTTAGAGCCCTTTTTGACGTTTAGTCAATAGATTGCCGTCACCGAACAATCACAACTGTCAGTTTACGATCACAACTGTCAGTTTGCCATCGCTGTTTCTTAGAGAATCAGCCAAACTCACACAGTTTAGAGAGGATGGTTACGAGGCTAGAATAATCACGGGCGTAGTCCTCGTCAACCTGTCAGCAGCATATGACAGGGTCAACACCAAGAGACTACTGGCAAAACTCACAGGCATGGTCGATGACTTAGAATTCGTTCGAATACTGGGTGAGATGCTACGGAATCGACGTTATCAAGTTCTATTAAATTCCGAAAAAAGCAGATGGAGATATCAGAAGAACGGTTTACCCCAGATAAGTGTTTTGGCACCCATCCTTTTCAACATTTACACTAACGATCAACCTAATGCCGAATACTGCAAGAGCTTTTTGTACGCTGATGACCTTGCCCTAGTTACCAGGCAAACAGGCAGTTTCGAGGATGCTGAGAAAAACCTGATGGGAGGTTTGGACGTCCTAGGGAAGTATTATGCGGATAATGCGCTGAAACCGAACCCTTCAAAATCACAGTCTTGTGTTTTTCATATCTGCAACAACTCAGGAGGACGCACCATAAAAATAAGCTGGCAAGGAGTAGCTATTAACTAAATTGTAAGCCGACCTACTTGGGAGTCACTCTTGACAGAGCGCTCACATATAAGAGCTATTGTTTGAAACCAAACAAAAAGTCGGTACCCGCAATGACCTGCTGTGGCGCCTTACGTCAACTACCTGGGGTGCTTCGCCTTAGGTACTACGCACTACTGGCTTAGCACTATGCTTCACTGCAGGCGAATATGCTTGTCAAGTGTGGCACCGTTGAGCCCATGCTAATCAGGTGGACACTGCTCTAAATGAGACGTGCCGAATAATTACAGGCTGTCTCAAGCCTACTATACTCAGCGCATTTTGGAGGTGCTATACCTGCTGTAGGGCACAGCAGGTATAGCACCTCCACAAGTCCGTCGAGCAGTTGCATGTGAGATGGAAAAACATAAAATGGAAACTGACACAAGACATCCACTATTTAGCGCCCAACTACCCACACAGAGTCTAAAGAGCCGGTACAGTTTTTTAAAATCTGCTGAGACTCTATCAGGATGTCCGGTTGAAGCCCGCTGTAGATTATGGCAGAAATCGTTTCCCGCTCCCACTAATTATTATCTATACCCTGCGGCCAGCTGCTCTTTTGAATGCATGAAAATCACTCAACCGACTTCGAACCCAAGTGGGAAGATGCAGATACAATCTGCTTAAGTGGGGCTATACCGCTGTAACAATTACAGAGTGCGAATGCGGTATGGACCCACAAACAACCTCACCACCTCAGGCTCGACTCCCGTCCTGTCTTTTGTGCCCTAATACCTGCACTCTGAGTGATCTCTGCGCAGCAACTGATAACGCCGTAGAGGTGGCAAAATTCTGGGCTTGTGCAATTTACTTACTTATCATACCATCGACACGAAGAAAAAGATTATTATTATTATAATACAAATTATGTAATGGGATATTATCCCATTAAGGTACGCAACGATACTTGACAAGTCTTTATAATATTAATATTAGTCTTTAAATACGATAATTCTTTTATACATATTACTGTAGGTACGTACTTATCTATCCAAATGATTATATCATTGAAATGTTGTTGCTAACTCTACCAGTGTAGCATTTAGTTACGAGTAATAGGGGTTAAAGTATAAAATTGCCGTTTTATTGTAATAGGTACTTCAAATTGGCATAGAACCTTCATGGTTTGAGATTTTTGAGGGAAACTTGTTTCAACTTGGTACCTATAAGGTTCTTCTTTTAAAAACTTGTGTTGCTTTGTTGAATCGATACAGAAATGAAGGAATATTGAATAGAATTGTGACATGTGATGAAAAGTGGATTCTTTACGATAACCGTAAGCGAAAAATGCAATGGCCGATCCCAGGTCAAACGCCGCAACAGTGTCCTAAAGCAAAGCTTACCAATTAAAAGGTAATGTTATGTAACTGTTTGGTGTTCTCAGCATGGTGTTATTCACTATAGCTTTCTCCGATCTGGTCAAGCAATAATGACATATGTCTACTGTGCCGAACTCCGAACAATTATAGCAAAACTAGCAGTGAAACAGCCCCGACTCATGAATCGATCTTCACCATTATTGCTCCATGATAACGCGAGACCTCATACAGCACGAGAAACCGTTTTAACGCTACAGGAACTGCAATTAGAAACCATTCGTCACCCTTCGTATTCGCCAGACCTTGCTCCAACGGACTATAATTTTTTTCGTGATTTGGACAATTTTCGACGTTATAAAAAGTTTTCTTCCCAGGAAGCAGTACCTACAAAATGCTTTTACACAGTTTGTCAAATCTAGATCACTAGAGTTCTATCGCAAAGGCATAAATGACCTTCCTATTAGGTGGCAGCAATGTGTAGATAATAATGGTAATTAGGTATAAATATGTTAAATTTAAAAAAACGAATTTCAATTTTTCTGTAGAAATCGGCAATTTTATACTTTAACCCCTAATATAATGATGTAATGTTGTCAATTATATTTTGACAGCTGTCAACATTTGTTAACATTCAAACTTTGTACGCGTATTTTAAATTACCGCCAAAAGTGATATACCTAGTTACTTCTCTTACTTTCAAAACACAGAAATTAAAAACTACTATCTAATTACATAATAAATACAGAATAATATCTAATCCATTGGATCATGATGTGTTGACATCATGATCCAATAGATTAGATAATATTCTTTTATCAAATTTTATCACATACACAGTGTATGTGTTTACTAGGCTTATAGCTGTAGAAGGTCAGGACCCAGAGTAAGGTTTTTGTATACTACGAAGGAGGCAAACAAGCATACAGAGAACGTGGTAGGGCGACCGCCCTATAGCGCAAGACCCTTTAAGTTTCGTCAAAACCAAGAACAAAAAGTGATCAAGACAAACTAATTTAAGCCTACCAAATTCTATACCTGGCATGATCCCAAATTAGGCCCTTTTTTACTAAGCATACGATATCCTACTAATATTATAAACGCGAAAGTTTGTAAGTATGGATGGATGGATGTTTGTTACTCTTTCACGTAAAAACTACTGAACGGATCTGGATGAAAGTTGGCACAGAGATAGATTATGGTCTGGAATAACTCAGGATTGCGTTGCCCTATTCGTCGTATGGTGGATGTTTACAATAATAATTTTATTGAAATCGATATTTTCGCCTGTATGAAGTGCAAATTTAGATCCGATGTGCTACAGACTTTAAGTAATAAACCCTAGTATAGGTAGGTACCTATTATTTTGAGACTTTTTTTAGTATTGAATCATCGCAAGGCAATATTGTTGAGGATTTCCCTATTTGTAGCATAAGAACCTTACCATTTTTACCAATGTATTATTGATCCCATATCAATATTTTAATTACTAATATTATTTTTAAGTATTTTATTTTTTATACTTTTTGTTTCTCAAATGTCATCTTTAACATCAAATATCACCAAAAGAATATATTATTTAATAGTTACTAGTGGCATGCTTTCATTAATACTTTTTTGTTATTCTGTAAATAATGTGGTTGACTGGTTGTTAATATTATTTAGTTATTGTCACCCAAGAACATATATTATATTGAAGTTGTTGTCCCTAATAAATAAATAAATAACACATAGGCTACTTTTTTACAGCGATAACCGACATCCACGTGGGCGGAGCCGCGGGCAACAGCTAGTCACCTATAATTTTGATTTTGCCTCTAAAGCAATAAACGTATCTTTAATAATTTATTTACATTTCAGTTTAATCAATATTCATTATTATGTCCTTAAGTTCTAACAAATGTTCTCTGCTCCCATCCTTCTCGCATGGACACCTTTAACATCAGGCCAATTTCTCTGGGCTGGATTAAGATCGACCTCGCCTCCAAAGGCACCTCCTCCGGCATACCATCAGCTAATTCCATTCGATACTTCTTCAGGACAGAGACTAGACCCGCCATCATTTGCATTTTGGAGAAGCGTTTTCCTAGAAAATAAAAAATAAAATATTGTAACCGTTGTAACTTTTTTGTTTTGTAGTAATGGAAAAGAAAAGAGGTAATATGCTAGTAAACAAGCCCGATTGGTGAAGGACTTCTTAAGTACAGAAGACCACAGAAAAATGATTACACATAGCGGTGTAGTTGTGTTCCTGTGAGAGCTCTGTTGAGCTCTATTCCATGGAAATTTTGGTTGGGCAATACGCAAATAATTTAATATTTTAATGCCAAATGTATGAACATGATTATTAAATACATTTGCCATTAAAATATTAAATTATAAAAAAATAATTAAGTTTGCGACATTATATCATAACCTTATTTCGATACCTTTTATGCCACTTGTCTAGAGGGGCAGGTATTGTAAGCGTCCATAGGCTACGGTAACTGCTTATTGTCAGGGGAGGTGTATGCTTGTTTGTCACCGAAGCGGTATATATACTGATTTTAAAACCATCCTGGAGCCATACCATGACGTATTTTAATTTTAATTTCGTACAACGACAACCTTAAAGCTAGGTAATAAAGTTGACTTTTAATAATACTAGCATCACATATGTATATGTCATAGGGCTCCTCTTCCCTATCAAAAGTGAGAGAGGGTTTAGACCTTAATTCACACCCTAATTCAAACCTAATGCGGGTCGGCGAATCAGAACTGTCTTCGAAAAAATTCTAAAGTTGATAAGTATTACAAATGAATAAAGAAAATATATCCTCATATACAAGATTTAAAAGATAAACCATATTAACAGCATAGTGTTGGTTTAGCACCTACATAAATAAATAAATCACAGACAAACACAAGTTTTTGTTAGCACTTTTTGTCAAAGCTAAAACCATTAAAATGTCTGATCATGATTTTAAAATTAACCTGCTGTTAAACCTTCGTAAAACTAGTTTGCCAAAACAAGTTTACATGTACCTAGCCATTTGTTTTTTTAGAGTTAGTAAACAAGCATTACTACTGTGATGTGTTAGATATTTTAAATGTATTTATGTGGGTATTTACGTTGATCGTATGTATTTTTAAACAATTTCAGAAAAGAGGAGGTTTTGAATTCGGTTGTATTTTCAGAACCGAATCGGGAAATTATTTTTTTATTCTATAATATACATTGATGCCTCCCTATTAGTCCCAATTTAACAACTGAAGATAGGATCCAAAATAATAAGGTAGGAGGACATATGGAGGAATTTATGCTAATAATTTATTGGCAGTCTGCATAAAATCAAACATTTGCATTGAGAAAGTATCATGATAGAGTAAAATTGATAAAGAAGACCACAGGTGGCCATTAGAACTATTAATAGTTTATTACGTACCTCGATTATACGTAACAAAGCAAATTTAATGTAGGAAATAAAATTAAACTGATTTCAAGATAAAGCCAGATAGGCATCGGAATTCGATAATTATGTATCCCAGCCATGTTTGGGCTTTTATACTAGATGCCTAGACTTACAATATAACTAACGTTTTTAATCCAAAATTACTATATATAGGCAATAATAGTTACTCACCTATACATATTCTAGGACCCTCTCCGTACGGCAGGAAAGTATAAGGTTTGATGTCAGCGCTATTTTCGGCCAGGAATCGTTCAGGATTATATTTTTCTGGCTCCGGGAAGTAATCAGGATTATGATGTAGAGTATACACTGGTATGTGGATACGAACTCCTTTATCTAAATGCACGCCATCAGGGAGGACATAGTCATCCATAACTTCACGGGTAAGGTTACCGAGCACTGGGTATTTACGAAGAGTCTCATATATACAAGCATCAAGGTAAGGAAGCTCAGTAATGCACTCGTATGTTAATTTGTTGTCATGACGACGCAAGTACTCATCCACTTCTTCCGCAGCCCGCTTTTGAACCTCCGGGTTCTTCGCAAACTCGTAGAATGTAAAACTCAATGTAGTAGCAGACGTCTCAAAGCCAGCACCAAAGAACACAATGCATTGTGCCAGAATTTCTTTTTCACCTAGTGTCATATGCACCTTCTCATTAAGACCAGTCTTTAGATTATGTATGCTGTCACTAGTTATTATTTCATTTTGCTTTAAATTCAAAACCATATCAACAAAGTCATTTCTTGAAGTTGGCTTATAATTCCGGCTCTCGATAACACCATTAAGCACTCTCGCGAAAATTTTTTCTATCGTATTTGGGAAGACTTCCATTCCCAAACTGTAGAAGATTTTTGGCCAAATAGATCTGAATATAAATTTGAAGCCTCTGTAGTGTGTGGAACTGAATATTTCTTCAGATATAATATGGAACGGATTGTTCACGGGGTTAACCATTGTATTGGCGTCTACTCCAAAAGCACAAGTAGTGATGCAGTCCATTGTGAACCTAGTACTCATTTGTCTCGCTTCAATGGTTTTAGATATACTGGTGTCACGGTCAAGAGCATCTTCAAACACGTGACTGCATTTTTCAATTAAATAAAACATAGTCTTCATTTTCGCTGAAGTGAAAAGTGGAGACAAATTTTGACGCACAACTTTCCATTTGTCTCCACTGGAGAAAAATAAGTTCTGAGTAACAGTTTCCTTGGTCTCATACTTCGTTACCTCTCTGCCGTGGAAGTAGTAAAAGTCTTTTGTGAAAACTTGTTTGAGGAGTTCAGGACTCTGTACGACGAGGACTGGCTCAGTTCCAAAGAAAGCTCCAAAGTAAGGCTTGTTAGGAAACTGCTGACATAGTTTTTGCACAAGGTGTCCTGGATATTCTTTTAACAGAATGTATCTTCCATAATTGCCTAATAAAGGCAGCGGCTTCAGATATGGCACATTTTTCTTCTCCCAATAGTCAAACTTTTTCTGAGCTAACAAATAAACTAAATACGCAATAACAGCGAGTAGTGTCACGAGTACCAGAAGCGCGCTCATTTTCGTCAACGCTCAGTAGAACATTGAGGGATCCGGACGTCAAATAGTTCTATATATAGCATACGTTACATAGATAATAAAATATATACAATCACTTAAAGGTGAACGATAAGAAGTCTTAAATACAATTATAATATATTATGTAAATGATACTTATTAATTTTTTTTATATCAACTTGTTGTTTATCAAGCACTTAACTCATATGATAGTATCTAAAAGTACTGAAGCCAATGGATGCTTACAATTAGTTACAATACTCAAGGACGTCATCCACGATTTGCTGACGCTAAGACATTGTTTTTTAATTCGCACACTAATTTTGATAGCAAGTAGCAGTCTCATTTCATTTCGATGCAATTCACTTCGATAAAATCTAACCATTCGTTTTTTGCTTTGTGTCTGGGTGTTATCAATTACTAACTTCTGGCCGTAGATTTTCCCGCGTATTTATTCCCACGAGGATAATATTTTTCTGGGATAAAAATGTGGCCCAAGTGCTATTCCAGAATAACAATAATAATATATTAGACTATAAGTGCAGTGAGCAGTTAAAACAAAAATAAATAAATAAATCTATGCGAAATTTCATCCATGGGCACATCATGAGTCCCAATTGAATAAACGTAACAGTTCTACAATTCTGTCACTTTTTGACATATAAGTTGTTTTGTCACGACATATTGTGTGCCGTTTAATAAAAATGTCAATTAAGTTCAAATGCGATAAGTAAATATTGACGAAACTAATTGTTTACTAAATAGATCCCGTTCCGCCCGTTCTGGCGAGCTAAGTAACAGACATACATCCATGCCTTAGCATTTATATTTATAAGAGATATGAATTTAGTATTATATACACATGTAAGAAAGAAAGAAAGAAAATAACATTAATTGACAGTCACATTTTATTGTACATGACATCACTACTTACAACGATTCATTTTTTGTTCTATTTTTTTTTAAAGACTACCCCCGCACTAGAGAACAAGCTCTGTGTCGCGGGGGACTTTACAGACATACAATTAACGGACACAAATTACACCCAGATTCAGAACAACTCTTTGCGGGTCACACAAAGTTTTGTCCTGTGTGTCCTTTTTCCCACAGTTCACCCGGTCGTCCGTTGGGCTATTTGACAGGCCCATTTTGTGAAGTCAGCTTATTCGTAGCATAGTCCATACTAATATCATAAATGCGAAAGTACTTACGTATTGTTTGTTATCTTTTTATTTATTAGATTGGATTAATGCTGTATTGCTTAAAATCTATTCATTCCATCATCCATTATTTCTCGTAAAAAGCTAAGGATAAGAAATGATTATTGTGGGTTATCCCTTAGAGATATACATATCCCATCGCGGACTTTTTTGTAGACCTTTTTAAGGTGTACAATACTGTACTACATTATTTTGATCTATCTCGTAGCGTTTGCATTGTAAGCGCAAAAAAAATGTGTTTATTTACGACAGCATTTTAAAATTATGAGTGTTCATTGGGGAATTACAACCCTTTAAAATTATCAATGTTTCTCTTCTATACTATGCATGTATTATACATTTAAACCTCCCTCTTAAATCACTCTATCTATTAATAAAGACGTGTGGCACCCGGGGACTGCTGCGGTAAAGTTATTTCATATTTTTAAGTATGATTTTTTTTATCGAAACAAATAAAAAAATACTTTACAGAATTATCTAAATCATTTTATTTTATTCTCAATGATTCATAAAAATATATGATAATAAAAATTAATACTTGTAATAATTCCTTCAGACTCCTTATATCTTTTTCACATTAATATTCTCTTAGATCAAAACCTCCATACACAAATTTGACATATTAATTATTATTGGCCGTTTAGAGAATTCGTCATTAAAAAAAGTATCACCGCTGTGCCGGTCGGAGTGGGGGGTTTTAGATTTATTATTTTCGTTACGGAATTTCTGGATTCGGTCTCCACGCCCAAGGCCCGCGATAGAAGCTATGCGATAGCTTAAAAAACCGCATCAAAATCCGTAGTTTTAAAGATCTATACACAGACAGAGAGGGGGAAACGACTTTGTTTTATTTTTATTTAATTATGTAGTGATAGTGATTGTCACGAGTTTTCACACGCACATAAGAATGATAATGATAGAGCTATTACGTTATTGACTTTATTATCAGTAGAAATACGTAGAAAGAGACATACATTTTATGTCTCTTAATAAGTCGAATTATCCTATTAATCCTACTAATATTTTAAAGGCGAAAGTTTGTAAGTATGGATGGATGGATAGATGGATGTATGGATGGATGAAATGGATGTTTGACTGACCTGTTGTCTAGTGGTTAGTGACTCTGACTGCTTCGCCGGAGGTCGTGGGTTCGATTCCCACCCAGGACAAATATTTATGTGATGAGCACGATTGTTTGTTCTGTGTCTGGGTGTAATAATTTATCTATAATATGTTTGTATTTAGAAATATATAAGTATGTTCATCAGTTATCTGGTTACCATAGTACAGGCTCTGCCTAATTTGGGATCAGATAACGATGTGTGAGTTGTCCCGAAAACATTATATTATATTATATATATAATATGTATGTAACTCTTTCGTACGTACTTTACGTAAAAACTACTGAACGGTTCTGGATGAAATTTGGCACAGAGAATGATTATGGTGTGGAATAACACATAGGCTACTTTTTACAGCGATAACTGACATACACGCGGGCGGCGTCGCGAGCAACAGCTAGTCACGATATATCTTAGAATACTAACTTTGATATACCTAGTGATAAATATGCTGATTGTGTATCTGGACTATATCTGGTCAATCTTAGATATAGATCTTCTTTAGCAACACAATATGTATGGTATATTAATGATATTATAAATAAAGATAGGCTACCTTAATACCGAGGAGATAACAAGACAAGCATACGGCCCGCCTGATGGTAAGCAGTTACCGTAGCCTATGGACGATTGCAATACCATAGATGTCACTCACGCGTTGCCGACCCTTTAAAAACCTTATAACTCCTTTTTACCATATTTTGGTGCATTGCTTATACCTAGATTTAAATAGATAGATATTATGGAACGTAATAATACAGAAAGAGATAGTGATAACCTAATGATAAGAAAGAAAGAAAAAAAATGCTCTTACATCAAAACTTAAAATTATTACAATTAAATAAAACATAAAACTAGGAAGCAAATAAGGTCCCTGCTTAAGGCCCCTTTCTCAATAAATGATGAAAAAGAGGTGTAAATGAAACCATTTTTTGGTGCCAAAAGACTGCCAAAGAATACAGTATTAATCTATTGTGTTTCATAATGTGGTTTTGTCATAAATTGTATATTAATTCTAAATAGCCTGTAAAAAAATCATCGAACCAGCACCAAATTTTTGAGATGTAACCACTTTATGACTTCAATTTTTAATAATATGAAAAAAATAATTGAAGAAAACATACACCTATAATTTGGTAATTTATATTTATATTAAGTTTGAATTTTAATTAAGACGTCCATTCAAAGAGTACATCTGTTCGTATCCCTGCGCTCGCCTGGAGAATTAGTGTGGGAGTCGTGGTGAGTCGTGTTTGCTTCGCCCATATGCTCAAGGTCGTTCGCAATATCCCAAGCTCTCTCAGCTCTATTGCTGTGACCTGGAACGAATAAGAAGAAGGTACTTATATATTTTATTGCAAGAAAAATCACTGTTCCCGTGAAAATTTTCAACGCGGGCGAAGCTGCGGGCATAGGCTAGTTTAATATTATAGTCGTAAATTTTTAAGAACAGGTAAAAATAGGCATAATATTTCCAAATGATTTCTATCAACAAATGTTATTATCGTCCTATTGACCTTGTCAAATATATTTATCAATATTTATTATGATAATAGAAGACCGGATTCATTCCAAACTTGAACTTCATCAACCATCATGAATAAGCTTGATGACAACGAGACCTCTCATGTAGGTACTAGGTAGGTATGTGTAGGTACACATGCCAAACAAAATAAACTAAAAAAAAATAAGGCTTTAAAAAAATCTGTAATCTACGTATTAATGTAATAAAGAGAATTGAGAGATCGGATTTTTGAATTTTTGTTTGAAATGCTTAAACTGGAAAACAGTTTTTAAGCAATCATTCAGTAAAAAAATAAAAACAGACGAAACGCTTCGAGAAAATGCGCTTTCGTTGGCGTTTCGTCTTGACTTGGCGGGGGCAATCCGGCCGGCTGATTCTCTAAGAAACAGCGATCCCAAACTGACAGTTGTGATCGCAAACTGACAGTTGTGATTGCTCGGTGACGGCACAATCTATTGACTAAACGTCGAAAAGGCTCTTACGGAATACCGATTTTCAATCTGACAGCCAGATTTTGCTCGGTTTTCGCGATGGCTCGGTTTTTGCTCTTACGGAATACCCCTGCCGGTTGTATTGAACGAGTGACATGGCAAACACCTAATTCATTTTCAAAACATAAAAAATAAGTAAAAGAATTTATCATATTGAGATTCCGTATTGTCACAGTAGAAGTAGTTAAAAAAACTGACGCGTAATTTGAAATAGTATAAAGCACTGCAAGACCTAGGAGGGTGGGGTGGACCTAGATAAAACCGTTTATTTAGAGACTAAATAAATCCACCCGGCTTAATAAAGCCGGGACGGACTGATTGTCATATTTTTAATGATGATCATTATAAAAAAATCTTTGGCACCACGTTTGTATGTCAAAAACAGTTGGAAAAATATGTTGTTTTTACTTTAATTTAAAGACAACTCCCGCACTAGAGAACAAGCTCTGTGTCGCGGGTGACTTTACAAACATACAATTAACAGACACAAATTACACCCAGACTCAGAACAACTCCTTGTGGGCACACAAAGTTTTGTCCTGCGTGGGAATCAAACCCACAACCTCGTGCACAGCAGGCGGCCACTGAACCACGACGGCATTCAGTCAATAAATAATAAATGTCAATAATAATTACTGCCTCGGTGGTCCAGTGGCTGCAGTATGCGCCTGCTGTGTACGAGGTTGTGGGTTTGATGCCCATACAAGACCAAACTTTGTGTGACCCACAAAGAATTGTTCTGAGTCTGGGTGTAATTTGTGTCCGTTTATTGTATGTTTGTAAAGTCCCCCGCGACACAGAGCTTGTTCTCTAGTGCGGGAGTTGTCTTTTTTAATGACATAAAAATAACTTACCTACGTACTTATCCGATGTTTTATACTGAGTAAGATGGCAAACAAGCATACGGCTCGCCTGATTACCGTAGCCTATGAACGCTTGCAATAATAGATAAGTCGCTTGGAACACGCAAGTGATTTTTGTTATTGCAAGTAGGACGCTTGAAGTTAAGCACCAGGGTTTTATGATGGAGTATCTGGAATACCATGATATATTTGGAGTATGATTATATATTTTTGATTTTAATTCATGCATATTATTACAAGAAATTTAGTTTTTTTAAAAATCTTTACCTTATTTTTATCTTCAAATGCACCTAACCTTGTATATCTCTGCATCACCCTTAAAGGTAGACTGGTAGAGAATGGAGTATGATTATATATTTTTGATTTTAATTCATGCATATTATTACTACAAGTAATTTTGTTTTTTTTCTTTACCTAATGGTAGACTGGTAGATAATGCCTCTGGCATTAAGTCCGCATATGTACATTTTTATGAAGGTTTGTTAAAAACGCATCACTAAATGAGCGCTAGAAATCAGGTAGTCACAGACAGGAATGCATCTACCTCAGAGCTGTCAGTTACTTTGGTTTGACTTGTCTAAAGATGCGTATTCTATCAAGTAGAAAAACACGGAGCATACATTTTACGTATCATTATACTTAAATCGTTCATATTTGATAAGATGACATAATCATGACAAGCAGATAATATAAAAGTAAGACGCATTATACCTACTACGGGAAAAACGCCTCTCATGCGTTTTACTTTAGAGACGTGATTGTTCTGAAGCTATTTATTATCGTGCCGTTCTTCCTTAGTAGTCAGTATAATCCTAATAATTGATGGATGTTTGTTATTAAATTTCACCAAAACAGCTGAACAGTTCTGTGGGCAATTTGGCAGAGTGATAGATTATAAATTGAATAGCACATAAACTCGAAAACACTGTTCCCGTGGGATAGTCCATGCGGATAAAAAGCTACGGGCTGAAGGCAGTCTTTTATAGATACTGTTTGGTACATTATTTTTTATAGTTTTTGGGTACTGGGTATGATATCTACTGCTGGCAAGATGAGCGGATGACTTGGTGAAGGTGACTGACAGAGACTGGATACGTAAAGCCCAAGACCGTAATAATCCGGGAGGTAGCGTTGCAAATACATAATGACCTTGAAAATGACAATTCCACCCTCGAACATATAGCTCTAGCGACCCTTCCCTGGTCAGCCAAATTATAAATAACTAGTTGTTGCCCGCGGCTCTAGCCTATGTGTTATTCCACACCATAACCTATCTCTGTGCCAAAATTCATTCAGATCCGTTCAGTAGTTTTTACGTGAAAGAGTAACAAACATCCATCCATTCATCCATCCATCCATACATACATCCATACTTACAAACTTTCACGTTTATAATATTAGTAGGTTTAACGGCACTTTTTAGAGTAATAGATCGAATCGGCGTAAAAATACTACCCATAACGCTACGTCGTAACACTACCTGCCGAATTAAAATGAATGGATAATAGGCCTAAACTCAATGGCTGGTACGATCCCAGGTGCATTATTTCCTTTTGCAATTTATAAGCACAAATCAAAGGACCTACCATCTGCTATTGGCAACGGAATACATCGTTTCTAAAATTTTAAAGATATATCTGATCCGTAAATTCGCAGGGGTATTCCGTAAGAGCAAAAATCGAGCCACCGCAAAAACCGAGCAAAATCTGGCTGTCAGATTAAAAATCGGTATTCCGTAAGAGCAAAAACCGAGCCTTTTTGACGTTTAGTCAATAGATTGTGTAGTTCCCGAGCTATCACAACTGTCATTTTTGCGATCACAACTGTCAGTTTGCCATCGCTGTTTCTTAGAGAATCAGCCGGCCGGATTAGGCCGGCGTGTGTGCAAGCTTTGGCAAGCTATATTATTGATAGAGAAGATCGGATTATAACCCAATTTTTGTGTTTAACTGTGCCGTTGGAGCTGTCAAAATCGTTAGGTTGGGATGATTGAATTAATTCGCCCATTTCCCTTCCTATGGTCGGTACGCTCTGCACTTTCGTGTCGCGCTATATGAGTATCCATATTGCTTTTTATTATAGTATAAATGGAAAATTCTTTTTTTACTAATACTAGTTCATAAGAAAAATTATAACACAATAGGGTACTTTATAAATGAAAATGTATGTAGAAACAAACATAAATATTCTGATTTTAAGACATAAATTGACATTATTATTATATTATGACATTATTAATCTAATTTATATATTGTTACTATTTTGAAATAATGAACTCTAATGACATTTAACTTATAATACTGACATTATTAATTTTAATTGATATAACTCTATTTCATTTTGTGAATATGATCGAGTAATGCATTGTAATAATAGTTATGTATTTTTATATTATTACCTATACCACTATTAAGTATCCTGTGCCTATGCTTAATTGTTGCATGCTGTGTAACGGCCAAATATGTGAAACAATATTTACTATAATCACCTCTGTACTACCATGTTTGATGCAATAAATGATTATGATTATGATTATAAATGCATTTATTTGATTTAATAAATGAAAAATAAAAGTCGATCATTTTTAATCTGTATATCATGTGACTTGAAACACGATGTGATAATCTGATCCAACTGAAATAAAATACATTGAATATTATACAAAGGTGTCTTTCATAGCATGTAGGTAATTGTAGGTTAGATTACCATCAACTTTATTTATTTAAGAAAAAGTAAAGTATGATTAGATAATAAAGTGTTTTACTAACATTCAAGTGATCACATAGATACAATATACCTTTACTTGACAATGATTTAGGATCTCTTTTTGCGAGTTTCAACCAAATTTTCTTCATTACAATATTATCAGCACTTTGACGAACAACTTTACTGGAGTTTTAATGCTAGTACTTGTACAAATTGACACCACACACCAACGATAGCGAGTGTTACTCATTATTTTTACAAAAATCGCGAAATACGAGCAAGTAATACACGTCTCCTTTGTTTTTGTTGTTTATAGATTTTGTTTACTACAATGCTTACGTCAGAACATGGCGGACAGCGTTTTCGCGGGTTTAAAAAAGTTTAAACTTTAATGTAATTTTATGGCAAGAAAGCGTATTTATTTTGCACGAGTAATTTTTTTAGGGGTTTTTATTAGAAAATAAACATTTTAAAGTGCTTTTTCAAACAGAGTAGAATATCCTCAATTATCTAATTGAAAAAAAAGAGAAATAAACAAAAATATCGCGAAAATTTGTAACAACATTTGGTTACAAAATAATACAGATATCATTTATACTTAGGTCTTTTGTACGTTTTTTGAAGTATTCCATATTAGGCACCCGTTTTAATGGCACCTGAGTGAATGGCACCTAAGGTATTCCAGATTGGGCACCTACCGATATTTTTATATCAATATGTTCCACTAATGGCACCTGCGAAAAATATCGGTAGGTGCCCAATGTGGAATACCTTAGGTGCCATTCACTCAGGTGCCATTAAAACGGGTGCCCAATATGGAATACTTCCGTTTTTTCAATAAAATAAGTAAGCATATTTTTATTCCATTTATGGTCCATTTTTGGGTTGGGGGTTGGCTATGACGTAGAAAGCGGTGGTAGGAAAAAATCCTTGAAAATCCGTGCACAAAACCGCACGTGCACGCAAAGTATGTTATTTCTAATATTCACGTGTTTCTTCGTATCATTGTAACATTTTCACGTCATGTGTTTATAGTTAAAGATAGAGTTTGATTTAATAATAGCTCGTCGAAAAACATGTGAATGCAACAAATAGTACAAAATCATCTTTTTTACCGGTTGGCTGGTCAAAAATGTCCGAGTCACTACATATGCTAGTGCTATGTGCAACTCCACCCATTCTGACGTCAAACGCAATCATAGTGTAAGGATTTTTTTTTATTTAGCAGTTACTGCAACTACAGCCTATGAACGCTTGCAATACCAGAGGTATCACTTGCGTGTTGTCGACCCATTTTTTTTACCAGGGTAAGATGGGATCGGAATACGTTTTTATCAAAATGCCTAAATGAGCGCTGGAGACCTGTACACTCAGTAACACAATGATTTGAACTTCCTGCACAAAATTATACAGAGGCGGACTTAATGCCTTAGGCATTTTCTACCAGTCAACCTAGGGTGATGCAGAGATATTAATGGCAGGTGTTAAAATTATTAAAAAACAAAAATAATTTAGTAAGTTACATACATATATGTATATATATATATATATATATATATAATATACTAAAATGATATATAATGTAATATATATATATATATATAAATACATACATAAATACTCCAAGCGAGTAAATGTAATTATTGAGATGGTTCTACCAATGATCCATTTAAAATGAGTCCTCGTACTTTTTATTAAACATCCACCTACTCGTCGCCATTCGGATGTCAAGAGGAAGCGCATTGCAAGCGTCCATAGGTTACGGTAACTGCCAACTTACCAACGGGCAGGCCGTATGCTTGTCTACAAAAAAATTAGGTAGCTAAGCTACTTCTCTTCCAATTTATATGATAAACATGTTTTTTAAAATTGTTAATAAAGATCATTGATAATGGATGATAAACGTCAATATCGCTGTGTTTATCTTAGCACTAATCAGTACCAAAGACTCGTGTAGTTTCAGATACAATGGCCGAGGTCACTGACCGCGGTGGTGTGCACGTACTTAGCAGGGTATCGCACTAGGGGGTGGGTGACCTTGACTGTTGACCCCACCACCACCACTCAGGATCTCTCAATACGTTCTAATGAAAACTTAATAACAATCTTTATTTATTGGAACAGCATTGTTGATATTAAATCCAACTAATATTATAAACGCGAACGTTTGTAAGTATGGATGGATGGATGTTTATTACTCTTTCACGTAAAAACTACTGAACGGATCTGGATGAAATTTAGCACAGCGATAGATTATGGTCTGGAATAACACATAGACTTTTTACAGCGATAACCGACATCCACGCGAGCGGAGCCGCGGGCAACAGCTAGTCAAATATATATGAACGTCTCCGTGCTTCAGAGTACACGTTAAAAGTCGGTCCCGACTGTTAACAGTCGTTAGATCACGACAGAGGCCTAAACATGAGCGATCTAGATAACTCTGTCACCAGGTTGGCCACTAACCAAACGATAAGAAGAAGAATAATAAAGAAAAGATATAATTATTTTGTCTTTTATGCTGTGTGTGGCAAACAAGCAAACAGCCTGCCTGATGGTAAGCAGTTACCTACGGACATTTGCAATACCGGAGGTATCACGTACGTGTTGTCGACCCAAGCATAAACACCAGGGTTTTATAATGGACTATTGGTATACTCCAACATTTTTTAAATCAATTAAGTGACAATGCCTGAACCCTCTCTCTCTCTCTTAATAGAGAAGAGGTGACCCATGCCCAGCTGTGGGACATGTATGGGTTGCTATTATTATTATAATTACCCACTGTTGGGCACGAATCTCCTCTGCTCTATCAAGAGAGAGAGAGGGTCTAGACCTTAATTCACATACGCTGGCCTAATGCGAGTTGGTGAATCTGACATATCATTAGAATTACTTCTAAGACATGTAGGTTTCTTCACGATGTTTTCCTTCACCGTTAGCAGATGGCGAATCATTTGATTAGAACATATAAACTCCACAAAGTGAAATTTACATTGGTACTGCCCGCGATCGAACTCGCACCTCTTGCTTGCAAGTCGGTTACTTTTCCACTCGGCCACCACTGCTTTTATTATTATTATAAGTGTATTATAAGTGTCAAGATATTCCTCAACATCACTGTCTACGTGCTATAAAATCGTGTATCTATAACGCATGTAAGTAATTGAAACGCTATTTACAAAATTTAATAACATAAGTATGCCTTAATACCTTGTTATATATCTTGTTTTGCAAAAATAAACACTAATATAGTCCGTAATTATATGTTATGTCGGTAAATAAAAGGTTTAAAAGTAATTTGCGGTATTAAGAGGGATTGCCACTCGCGAGTGTTATAAAAATTCTTTCATAATACAAACTTACATAGTTTATTACCATCAATCTACTCCCCCGTATTACTATCCCCCACTAAAACTGTGCGAAAGGGCCTATCACAAGCCAGAGCGATATACATATATTTTTTTATTATAAAAGACAACTCCCGCACTAGAAAAGAAGCTCTGTGTCGCGGGGGACTTTACAAACATACAATTAACGAACACAAATTACACCCAGACTCAGAACAACTCTTTGTGGGTCACACAAAGATTTGTCCTGTGTGGGAATCGAAAGCACAACTTCGTGCACAGCAGGCGCATACTGCGGCCACTGGACCACGAAGGCAGTCCAGTTTTCCGTAATTTCCGCAAACAGAATAACTTCATGATTCGTCATAACTTCTATAAAAAAACCATGCGTCATTGTCAAGCTTGTTATCTATATCAGGTTAAAATTTCATTGCTCTAGGCTAAAAATCCAGGAATACATTTGCATGGAAAAATGGGCAGTGGCAATCGCTCTTAATAATACAAATACCTAATACAAAAGACTCTTAACAATGCCATGACAAACGTTTTTTACAAGCTTTTATTTAACTTGCAGTGTATGTCTGTTTGTTTACGTCAAATTTTTCTCGGGTCTTGGTGACGTTGAGTTCGACAGCACTACTTGGATTTTATTGAGTTTTAAAGGTGGAACTCCGGTGGAATGTGTCTTATGGCAACATTTTCCTATCCCAGCGATACCCGCAGGCGTATTCCGTAAGAGCAAAAACCGAGCCACCGCAAAAACCGAGCAAAATCTGGCTGTCAGATTGAAAATCGGTATTCCGTAAGAGCAAAAACCGACCCTTTTGACGATTAGTCAATAGATTGTGCCGTCACCGAGCAATCACAACTGTCAGTTTGCGATCACAACTGTCAGTTTGCGATCACAACTGTCAGTTTGCGATCACAACTGTCAGTTTGCCATCGCTGTTTCTTAGAGAATCAGCCGGCTGATCACAAAACATATATAGTAGGTAGTATAACTTTTTTTGGGTCGGTAATACGCGCTTGGTTTGGTTAAGGTTCGTTGTCTGTTACTTAAGTAACATAAAAAGAATCTTAGCAAGCTCAATATATCTTTTACTTAACTTGGGAATCGAACTCAGGACCTCAGACTAGCGACCGTACGCAATACCACTACGTCATCAAGGCAGACAAAAAACCCCTTTAGAACTAATGATCTATAATATCCTTAATTGTTAATAATCATATACAAGTAGATGAAAACTGCATCATCATACTCTCGTGCATTAAAGAAGCACGTTGTTGAATATACGATACATACACTTTATGTTCATTAGTGAGACTATTCTTTTATACCCAGACACAGAACAAGTACTTAATCGATTTTGTTTTATACTACTTGGGTGGCAAACAAGCATACGGCCCGCCAGGTAACGTATGGATGCCTGCAATAACAGACATATCACTTGCGTGTTGGCGACCCATTCTTTTACACCAGGGATTTAAGATGGAGTATCCCTGGGATAGGATATCGGTTTTTTTCAAAACGCATTCCTAAATGGCAGGAGACTTGTATTGACTGACACATAGGAATACAATTACACCACTGTCTGTAGTTATTTGACTGTGGTCTTCTGTATTTTTTTTTAAGACAACTCCCCCACTATAAAACAAGCTCTGTGTCGCGGGGGATTTTACAAGCATACAATTAACGAACACAAATTACACCCAGACTCAGAACAACTCTTTGTGGGTCACACAAAGTTTTGTCCCTGTGTGGGAATCGAACCCACAACCTCGTGAATTGCAGGCACATACTGTACCCACTGGACCACCAAGGGAGTCAAAGTAACTTTTCTGTTACTGGCACTCTACTACTCTGAATCTATCCTGATATTCTTATTTCTTATTTTATCCACTTTTTATTACGTCGCATATAATTGGAAACCTATTTAAAAAGTCGAGCTCGACAACATTGCTCTTGACTGTTTATATAGTCTAAAAATTTACCATTTCTGGGACTATCCTAAAGGTGCACGAAAACGTGGTCAATCGTAAAAAGTTTTATGTATAAATAGTTCAGTTCCCATACAGTGACCATCCACAAATGTGGCAACCATGTTCGCGTTACTTCTGCTCGTCACCACCATAAGCCTTGTTGTATTAACTATTTACTTCACATCGAAACGAAGGTTTCATTATTGGAAGAAAAGGAACGTGCCTTATCTACCACCAGTGCCTGTTTTAGGCAACTTTTCAGAATATATTTTACTAAGAAAATATGTTGGGCAGCTTACTCAAAAGCTCTGCCAGAAATTTCCAAATGCGCCTTATTTTGGTGCTTTTTATGGCACAGAGCCAACTCTTATCATCCAAGACCCTGATCTCATCAAACTTGTAATGACCAAAGATTTTTACTTCTTTAGTGGGCGTGAAATATCCAAATATACCCACAGAGAACTGCTCACCCAGAACCTCTTTTTTACTTACGGGGATAAATGGAAAATTTTACGACAAAACCTAACTCCATTATTTTCTTCTGCCAAAATGAAGAACATGTTTTATTTAATCGAGAAGTGCTCACACGTTTTTGAAGACTTACTTGATCAAGAAGTTAAGGCAAGTGAGGTAATTGAAGTAAGAGCTCTGATGGCGAGGTTTACCATGGACTGTGTTGGTTCTTGCGCGTTTGGTGTTGATACAAATACGATGGAGAAAATTGAAGGTAACCCATTCAGAGCTATTGGTGATCTTATTTTCGATACGCAAAACTTTAGAGCCTTTAAGAACATCGCTAGAGCAATCTGGCCTGCTATATTCTACGGCTTGAGTTTCCAGGCGTTCCCAAAGGAGTGTGAGACATTTTTCCATCATTTGCTAACTGGTATATTTGAAGGACGACAGTATAAACCATCCACAAGGAATGATTTTGTTGATTTGGTACTGAAGCTGAAAAATAATAAATCAATGTCTGGAGACTCTTTGAATAATATGAAGTCTAGCTCTGATAAAAAGTTGAATTTGGAAATCGATGATGATCTGCTAGTAGCGCAGTGTTTCGTGTTCTTTGCTGCTGGGTATGAGACGTCAGCTACTACGTTGAGTTTTACTATGTATGAGTTGGCAAAGAAACCTGAAGTTCAGGAGAAAGTCTTGGCTGAGGTGGACGCTTACCTGCGTCGTCATGACAACGTGTTAAAATACGAGTGTGTAGCCGAGATGCCGTACCTTGAAGCGTGTATTGATGAAGCTCTACGACTTTATCCAGTCTTAGGGGTATTGACAAGGGAAGTAGTTGAAGACTACACGTTTCCAAGTGGATTAATGCTGGAGAAAGGTCTTCGTGTACATCTTCCAGTGTATCACTTGCATTTCAATCCTGATTACTTCCCAGAACCAGAACAGTATCGCCCAGAGAGGTTCTTCGGTGAAGAGAAACGGAACGTGAAGCCGTATACTTATATGCCCTTTGGTGAAGGTCCTAGGATTTGTATTGGTAAGTTTTATACTCATTGAATTATAACCCTTGAGGTGGAGATGAATTTGCATGACTACTGCCGTGTTTTGAGGTTCTGGATTTCACTTCTAAGTTCAAGAGAGGTAGAACACATAAGCGAGGAAGCCCGACTGGGGAAGGACCTTCACTTTACAAAAGTTGTAGTTCTGTTCCTGTGTGAGTACAGGTCTTCAACGCTCATTTTCTGATGCATTTTTAACGAAACGTGTTCCTAATCCAGATACTTCAAAGTCAAAGTCAAACTCATTTATTCATTTAGATCAAATACATGATACTTATGAACGTCATAAAAACAAATGCCAGCATACTTTTTTTCCTACGGCCAATTCGCTGACTAGGGTTGGACCTCGAGAAGAATTGGCAAGAAACACAAAACCCTACCTCTAATATTACAAGCGTCCATAGGCTACGGTAGCTGCTTACCATCAGGCGGGCCGTATGCTTGTATTACATTAGGCTTTTCTGTCGAGACAGACAAAATAAAAAAAATTACATATAACAAATGAATAAACAGCGACACACCATATATCGATCCGTATCTATTGTCATCACCCCTTTTTAGTAGGAGGGGTAGTTAGAGGTATATCACACCTACGTTTTGAGGGCGGACCAATTGTAAAATACAGGATATATATTTTTTTTTATACTACTTAGGTGGCCAACAAGCATACCGCCCGCCTATGGACGCTTGCATTACCAAAAGTATCACTTGCGTGTTGCCAACCCATTTTTTTACACCAGGGCTTTACGATGAGAGTATAGAATAGGAATATGTTTCTTTCAAAACGCATCCCTAAATAAGCGCTGGAGACCTGTACTCACACACAGGAACACAAATACACCAATGCGTGTAGTTATTTGGCTGTGGTCTTCTGTAAGGTGGTCGTTCCCCAGTCAGGCTTGCTCACTAGTGTGGTGCCCTAAAACTCTATAAAAAATGCGAATGTTTAAATGAATAAATGTTTGATTCTCAACCACACCAACACTACTAAACGGATCTAGATGAAATTAGCCACAGAAAAAGTACTAAATTATTAATATTTTTTTCAGGCATGAGATTCGCGAAAATGCAGATGACAGCTGGATTGATCACGTTACTGAAGAAATATCGACTAGAACTGGCTCAGGGTATGAAGAGTGAGGTGGTGTTAGAACCCAGGGCAATTGTCACACAGCCTGTAGGAGGTATCATGCTCAAGTTCATTCAAAGAGATGGTTGGGAACAACGACTGCTTAAATCCCCGCAAATCTGTTAAGTTGGACCCTAGGAATAGAATAGAATAGAATAAAATATTCTTTATTGTACACCAAATAAAATAACAAAAGACAATAAAAAAGCCTTAAAATAAAAATGATTTACAATAGGCGGTCTTATCGCTAAAAGCGATCTCTTCCAGGATCGTACCATGATGTCATTATAGCGATTTATTTTCGATCCTAATTTAAATTTAGAACAAAAACTTTAAAGCTAGATAATAAAGTTCACATCTAGCTATAATAAAATCGATAATAAATTGCTATAAGGACGCTATGGTACAGCCCCTGGTGTGCTTGGGGGGCCGGCCCAAGATACACCCCTACATCGTACTTGTTCATTATCAAAGAGGACTGCATTTTTAGATAATATTATTGCTATCTCTATCAAGCATGTATTTTTCAACAAATTTCTAATAACAAGACAGCATTACTTAGGCCTAATTAGGTTTTCTTTGCAATTTAGCGCTTATTTACTTACTATTTTACGTGTTGTATTAAATACGTGTTTGATTAAATATATTTCTCTCTTTCTTATTTATTTTATTAGGCTTGGTACACTTAAATTATAATATGTTGTATTCTAGCTTTCGTAGGCTGCATTTCTTACTTTAAATGAGGGATCTCTACGAGAACTAAATAAATATAATATTTATAATATATTTAATATAATAATATTTTCGGGACAACTCACACATCGCTATCTGATCCCAAACTAGGCAGGGCCTGTAATATGGTAACCAGACAACTGATTAACATACTTATATATTTCTAAATACATACATATTATAGATAAATTACACCCAGACCCAGAACAAACATTCATGCTCATCACACAAAGATTTGTCCTGGGTGGGAATCGAACCCACGACCTCCGGCGTAGCAGTCAGAGTCACTAACCACTAGACCAACAGGCCAGTCAAATAATGATGATCCACTAGTTTTACTATACTTACTGTACAGTAAAACAGTCCTCCAGCTTGCTTTTTTATACTACTAGGGTGGCATGGCAAACAAGCATACAGCCCGCCTGATGTTAAGCAGTTACCGTAGCCTATGGACGCTTGCAATACCAGAGGTATCATTTGCGTGTTGCCGACCGACAGACGTTTTACACTTTTAGATGGAGTAACCCTGGGATAGGAATAAGTATCTTTCAAAACCCTTCTCAGACGACCTATTGCAGGGGACACGAGTACGTTTGCGCATTCATCCGCATCACTCGCAAACCCTCTAACCGATTTGGCTCATATTCGAACTGCAAAATTCTTTTTAATTTGCCTACCAAATTTCACGAAACACGTTCCGATCAACGATACTCGAGTTATCGTCGAACAATAATTTGTAGATAGATAGATAGAATATTCTGAACAGTACTAAAACTAAGAATCGACTGCCTCGGTGGTCCAGTGGCCGCAGTATGCGCCTGCTGTGCACGAGGTTGTGGGTTCGATTCCCACACAGACAAAACTTTGTGTGACCCACAAAGAATTGTTCTGAGTCTGGGTGTAATTTGTGTCCGTTAATTGTATGTTTGTAAAGTCCCCCGCGACACAGAGCTTGTTCTCTAGTGCGGGAGTTGTCTTTTAAAAAAAAATTAAACACACAAACAAGTAGGCACAATGGGCGGTCTTATCGCTAAGAGTGATCTCTTCCAGACAACCTTAGGATGGACTTATTGATAGAGATAGATTTATACATACAAATGCCGGATTGATCCAGTGGACTCAGAGGATTTCGCTCACTTCGCTCGCTTGTTGAAATGAGTGACGCAGCTGCGTTATCTGAACCTGAGCCGCCGCCTGTGCGGCTTGAAAGTATCCATTTATACATATACAACGCTTTTTTAACCGACTTCAAAAAGAGGAAGTTATCAATTCGTGTGTATTTTTTTTTTATGTTTGTTACCGCATAACTCCGTCATTTATGGACCGATTTGAAAAATTATTTTTTTGTCTGAGAGGACATACTTCCAGTTTGGTCCCATTATCATCAAAAGAAAGTTCTGATGATGGGATCCATGAGGAATTGAGGCAACTCCTCAAAAGTTATAGGCACACATATAGCAATTTCAATATTTTTAACAACTAATCAATCATTTGCATTTAGAAAGTGTAATTTGGTGAAGTAACTGATGAAGAAGACCACAGATGGCCATCTGAACTTCTCAATAATAAGTATTTTACTGATGGAGATTAGATAAGTTTCGATGATGATGTTGTTGCTAAGCAACTATTAATAAAAAATAATGAGATTAAATATTGCTTTTAATACCTACTTGACCTGTGTTCAGCCCGACGCTCAGTCGATTTTATTCGATTGTAACAAACAAATATTTGAAAATTTTACAACTTGCCGTACTGAAGTCGGTTTTTTTTTGTTAAAATTATTAGTATAGTAAAATACTGAAACACCCCAAAATCTTTTATTAGAAGAGTAAGTAAAAGTAAAAAATAAACTCACTATGTTATAAGTTGAATTCATTGTGTCGTTTTTCTGCATAATTATAGTACAAGTAATAAAAAAAAGCGAAAAGTGCCGCCACAGATTACTAAAGAGTTAGTGCCGCTAAGATCGCATGTACCGGAGTACATACCAATTTATTGTACTGTGAATTTGTAAAATTTAGATGTTTCATTAAAATGTGAATGTCTCACTAAACTTCAATCAGTTTTCATCAGTATATTATTGGGTTTAAAAATGAGTGTGCTCGAATTTATTACTGATTCAGAACAAACTACTTTCGCCTATATATGAATAAAATATTACTTGTCCTGTCAAATTGATTTATCAATGTGGCATAAACGGCAGTCGAATCGAAAAGTCACAAAAGCTACAAACGCCAAATAACTACACACAGCGGTGTAGTTGTGTTCCTGTGTGTGAGTGAGTACAGTTCTCCAGCGCTCATTTAAGGATGCGGTTTGAAAGAAACGTATTCCTATCCCAGGGTTACTTTCATCTTAAAGCCCTGGTGTAAAAAAATGGGTTGGCAACACGCAAGTGATACCTCTGGTATTGCAAGCGTCCATTGCAGGCTAAGGTTACTGCCTAACATCAGGCGGGCCGTATGCTTGTTTGCCACCCAAATAGTATAAAAAAAATAATTTGCCTAGTCTGGAACTATACCCGATGAAAAAAAATAATAGTGTGCCATTAGGCTCGTCCTCTATTACATGACCCCTCACATAGTTGGCGAACCGTAGCTATGACACCACCCCAATGTCTCTCAATTTATGTCTATATTTAGGCGCAGTTCCAACCTTGGGATGCCAGTATTGATTACTCATACTGCAACCAGAGCAGAGAGCATTGAACTCCGTCTGTAACTATTTTTAGCATAAGGGTTGACATTTTAAATGCATCTTATAAATTGACTAAAATATTAATTTGAAAAACATTTCTCTATAAAACCTGACATTTTAAATTATTATATCTGACATACATATACAATATTTCTTATAAGTAGCAAAACTTCATTTTAACTTCTAAAATTTATAATAACTAACTTAAACTATAATTATTCAATTAATTCGACAACAATATCTTTCTAAAAAAAATATTATTCAATTAAATTTAGTAAAATCCGTCACAGTACGTTTTGAAAATCATTTCATTATGAAAGAATAGACGCCATCTTCCTCTCTCCTATTATACCGACTATGCTGTGCCCGACAGGGTCCATGATTGTTACATAATTATAAAGTACCATCTGTTATACATTGTCACAGATAATATAATACTAGTACAGATACCCCATCCCATACAAAGAATTGGTTCCCTGCTAACTCGGGCTAACCGTGCGGCTAATTTTTTACTATTTATACGACACTAGATGTCTATATCCAACAGATTACGTGCATACACATAAAATCAACAGATGGCGACACTTTATAACCGAATTTATTTATGTTAAAGAAATTATATTCTTCCCAAAAAATAGTAGGCATCTACACCGACCATAAAGGCCCGAGACAATAAGCGATACGTAGGTATCGCTTATTGTCTCGGGCTCGGGCCACGTTTACTCGCTCAAGGTCACGCGCTTTACATACGAAATATACACTTATTTTGACTGTTTGCTTCCGTATTTAACTAGCGCTCCGCCCCGGTTTCGCCCCGGGCTAAACAATTTTTTCCCGTATCTTAACAGAAGTTTACGGTATAGTGTTAAGTTTTTTGTTGATGGCTTTAATTACGTATACCTATAAAATAAAATGGTTTTTTTAATTATTCGTGAAACTATAATAAACATTTTTTTTTTGTTTTGTCAGTTCAAATTAACAAATAAGTATATTATACCTACCTAGCATCTATCAATTCAGTACCTACGAGATGAGTCGAATTAGGGTAATAATAATATTTTCTGACAATTCACATTACCATCTGAAACCAGGCTTGGCACAGCACAACAAACAGAGCTCATCACACAAAGATTTGTCCTGAATGGTAATCGAACCCATGACCCCCCAACTTAGTAGTTAAGAGTCACTAGCCACTAGACCAACAGGCCAGTCAGAAGTAAGTATAACATTCTGTGGTATTCGTCCAACAGTCCCATGGTACTGGGTTCGTCAGTTCAAATTAACAAATAAGTATATTATACCTACCTAGCATCTATCAATTCAGTACCTACGAGATGAGTCGAATTAGGGTAATAATAATATTTTCTGAGAATTCACATACCATCTGAAACCAGGCTTGGCACAGCACAACAAACAGAGCTCATCACACAAAGATTTGTCCTGAATGGTAATCGAACCCATGACCCCCCAACTTAGTAGTTAAGAGTCACTAACTACTAACGGCCAGTCAGGAGTAAGTATAACATTCTGTGGTATTCGTCCAACAGTCCCATGGTACTGGGTTCGAATCCCAGATTCATGTCCAATTTTTGAAATTTGTTTTTTGTAGATGGTTTTAATATCAGATAATATTTTGTTAATTATTAGGAAAAATATAATAAAACTGTAATTATTAAGTATCAGTTCGAATTCACAAATAGGTAATTTTCTCACAGTACGATAGTCGAAACCTTAGCACCGTACGGAGGTACCCGTATCCGGCCGAACCGGGTTCGAATCCCAACATCGGATACACTTTTTGTATTTGTTTAGTTTTTAAAATATTGAATCCCAACATAGGATACACTTTTTGTATTTGTTTAGTTTTTAAAATATTTATGATAATAAATCTTAAATTTTTGTTCGTAATTTTGATAACGTAAGACATTTTTAAGGTTTTTTTGTTGAGAGAAAAAATATATATACCAGTATTATTTATTTTTAACCTAACTTTATATATTTTTATACCTAGTATGACCCAACAGTATAATTTTAATTTATAAAAATCTGAAAATGCGTACAGCGCCAGCGCCATTACTCACAAGTCACTCGCAAGTTTCAACTTCTTAGTAGTACAAAATACTGCCGCCAGGACTACGGCGACATTATTGAATTTTGAAAATATATAATTATAATTTTGTTTTATGAGCCCTTTATTTCATTTTCCTATGCTAGTAGGATTTCTTAAAATATGTATGTAAATGTTTCAGGCTATATTTCTTCCAGGTTTGAATTTTACAGAAACGTAAATAACAAATCGATATATGTAACTCCATCTTTTGGTATTTATTCGTACTAATTTTGATTTGTTCCTGATGAGACCCCATGACATTGTGGAAGCAATAAACGTAGACTACGTGGGTGCTTCGGTTCTAACACCCTTGAAGGCTAAGTGGTGAGTGGAGAGCACCCATGACTAAAATAGATCTTAATAAGAATGTTGATTTAATATGTACCTATGTCACGTTTTATTTTAGAATTTTAGTATAAACAGCGGTGTAGTTGTGTTCCTGTGTGTAAGTACAGGTCTCCAGCGCTCATTTAGGGATGCGTTTTGAATGAAACGTTTTCTTATACCAGGAATACGCCATGCTCCAGCTCTGGTGTAAAAAACATAGGCTTGGTATGGCAAACGTCTATATGCTGCGATATGCAACCCAAGTAGTATAGAAAAAGACTAGCAAAGGCCTTGCACTAGTGCAATGTAATTTTTTTTAACTTAATATTGACTATTTTATAGTTTTAAACAAATAATACATGCATTAAACTCAAACTCAAAATTCATTTAGGATACAAAGTAACACTTATGAAGGTCATAAATTATGAATAAGATGATGTCAGCAAAAATGTACTTCACCTTTAACATATGCTAAAATAATTTGAAATAATGTTGAAAAACTGAACCTAAAGTCTAGGGCTTTGCGAGGAATTCACTAAAAGTATATTGTCGTAACGACCAGGTCAACAAGGTCTAGTGGTAAGTGACCCTGACGGCTAAGTCGGAGGTCGTGAGATCGATTCCCACATGGGACAAAACTTTGTGTGATTCATAAATCTTTGTTTCGAGTCTCGGCGCAATTTGAAAGAAGAAAGAAAGAAAGAAATATATTTATTTTGTACTAAAACAAAATTTCAAATCCTACTAAATATCCTTATAAATGTAAAAGTTTGTGAGTTGGATGGATAGATGTTATTTACTCTTTCACGCAATAACTACTGAACGGATCTGAATGAAATTTGGCATACAGATAGAATATTATAACCGACATCCACGCGGGCGGAGCCGTGGGCAACAGCCAGTAACAAATAAAATAGCTTAAAGGTAATTAATATAAGTACTTAACCTAAATGTTTTTGTCTAAATAATTTGGGTTTATGAAGTGTATATTTTGTAAAGTCCCCCGCGACATAGGGCTTGTTTAAGAATAAGAATAACCTAATCTTCTATCGTGTCACGAAAAGTGTTCAATATTCCTTAATTGAGACCCAAGTTTACCAATACACCTCGAGAGGCAAGGCACCGTAAAAGCAAGCAAGATCGATTAGGGAAGGACCTCCACCTTACAGAAGACCACAGCCAAATAACGACACAGTAGTTGTGCTTCTGTGCGTGAGTACAGGTCTCTAGTGCTCTTCCAGGCATACTCCTTTATAAAAAAAATGGGTTCCAAGTGCGCTTCAGGTAGAAGCTTCTATGACAACATCGATTACAATATCTACTCTTAAAATAAGCGAACCGTTTGCTTGTTTGATAACAAAAATAAAATATTTAGTATTTAGAATTCGTTTAGGAAGAAATTGAAAACCTTTTTATTGACATCACAAATTCAATTCGAAATGGTGAATATTGACCAATCATTTATTTAATTATTAAAACTACAATTATACAATTATTATTATTTTTCTAATTTATTATTTTGATGTGTTCTATTCTATATTGACATAATTAAATAATTATTTATTAATAATAGCATTATGGTTCGCAAGAATATAATTAATATTTTTTTTTTATAATTATCCTCCTGTAATTGGATACCTTATTATTATTATTATCTTTTATATCTTATTGAATATGAGTTCATTTAATCAGAAATATACACACTATATATTGTGATAGTTTATATATTGTATAAGCTCTACTTCTGTCCGTGTCTTCACCTCTAAGGTTGCCAATTGAAAACCAGCGTTGGGTATTTATTGCCCAGCTCATGCTGAGATGGCATCCTTTTCGGTAGGTGCTTTCAAAACAGCGTGTCGACCTAAGTGCAAATTTTATGTTTTTTCTTTTTCTCTACTCTCTTCTTGTTTTGTACTTTATATATATATTTTTTCTTTTTGTGATGTTTTTATCGCTGTTGTTGTGGGCCTTAAACCGAATTAAATGTATTTTCTTTCTTTCTTTCTTTCTAGTACTAGTGGCCCGCCCTGACTTCGCCCGGGTTAAACTAATTTCATCTCAATTTTCTTAATTTTTTTACATTAGAACCTTCTCCTGACAAAACGAACATAGCAAAAAAAGAATTAGCGAATCGGTTCAGCTGTTCTCAAGATTTGCGCTTAGCAATATACTCAGCGATTCATTTATATATTATAGATAAAAAACACACATTCCCAGTGCGTGTGGGTTAAGTTTATATAATTATATAGTGTAGCTGTCGTCTTAAATAAAAAAAATATATAAAAAATATCCAATTTCCCTTAACAAACGTTTACTTTGTTTGTATAAAATTCTTGCCATAAGTATATATTACTAGCGGTTGCCCGTGGATCCGCCGGTGTAGAAGGTGTGCCGGTTATCGCAGTAAAAAGTACTATCTGTCCTTCCCCATGATACCATCTATCTCCATGCCAAATTTCATTAAGATCCGTTCAGTCGTGAAAAGGTAATAAACAAACAGAGTTATATTCACATTTATGATACTAGTATGGAAGAGTAACATGTAGTAAAAGCTATAATTTTGATATTACAAACAGATACATAGATAAATAACTCTTTATTGTACATCAAAATAGCAAAATACGTATTGCTTACATTATTTTGCTTAACCCTTAATTTGACAACGGGTTATATATAGGACATCTACATAAAAAAAATCTGGCGTGAAATTGTATGCGTCGATATTCTGGTATTTATCATGAATAGTCTATGTATTACCATGGGGTCTCATCAGGAACAAATCAAAATTAGTACGAATAAATACCAAAAGATGGAGTTACATATATCGATTTGTTATTTACGTTTCTGTAAAATTCAAACCTGGAAGAAATATAGCCTGAAACATTTACATACATATTTTAAGAAATCCTACTAGCATAGGAAAATGAAATAAAGGGCTCATAAAACAAAATTATAATTATATATTTTCAAAATTCAATAATGTCGCCGTAGTCCTGGCGGCAGTATTTTGTACTACTAAGAAGTTGAAACTTGCGAGTGACTTGTGAGTAATGGCGCTGGCGCTGTACGCATTTTCAGATTTTTATAAATTAAAATTATACTGTTGGGTCATACTAGGTATAAAAATATATAAAGTTAGGTTAAAAATAAATAATACTGGTATATATATTTTTTCTCTCAACAAAAAAACCTTAAAAATGTCTTACGTTATCAAAATTACGAACAAAAATTTAAGATTTATTATCATAAATATTTTAAAAACTAAACAAATACAAAAAGTGTATCCTATGTTGGGATTCAATATTTTAAAAACTAAACAAATACAAAAAGTGTATCCGATGTTGGGATTCGAACCCGGTTCGGCCGGATACGGGTACCTCCGTACGGTGCTAAGGTTTCGACTATCGTACTGTGAGAAAATTACCTATTTGTGAATTCGAACTGATACTTAATAATTACAGTTTTATTATATTTTTCCTAATAATTAACAAAATATTATCTGATATTAAAACCATCTACAAAAAACAAATTTCAAAAATTGGACATGAATCTGGGATTCGAACCCAGTACCATGGGACTGTTGGACGAATACCACAGAATGTTATACTTACTCCTGACTGGCCGTTAGTAGTTAGTGACTCTTAACTACTAAGTTGGGGGGTCATGGGTTCGATTACCATTCAGGACAAATCTTTGTGTGATGAGCTCTGTTTGTTGTGCTGTGCCAAGCCTGGTTTCAGATGGTATGTGAATTCTCAGAAAATATTATTATTACCCTAATTCGACTCATCTCGTAGGTACTGAATTGATAGATGCTAGGTAGGTATAATATACTTATTTGTTAATTTGAACTGACGAACCCAGTACCATGGGACTGTTGGACGAATACCACAGAATGTTATACTTACTTCTGACTGGCCTGTTGGTCTAGTGGCTAGTGACTCTTAACTACTAAGTTGGGGGGTCATGGGTTCGATTACCATTCAGGACAAATCTTTGTGTGATGAGCTCTGTTTGTTGTGCTGTGCCAAGCCTGGTTTCAGATGGTAATGTGAATTGTCAGAAAATATTATTATTACCCTAATTCGACTCATCTCGTAGGTACTGAATTGATAGATGCTAGGTAGGTATAATATACTTATTTGTTAATTTGAACTGACAAAACAAAAAAAAAATGTTTATTATAGTTTCACGAATAATTAAAAAAACCATTTTATTTTATAGGTATACGTAATTAAAGCCATCAACAAAAAACTTAACACTATACCGTAAACTTCTGTTAAGATACGGGAAAAAATTGTTTAGCCCGGGGCGAAACCGGGGCGGAGCGCTAGTTAAATACGGAAGCAAACAGTCAAAATAAGTGTATATTTCGTATGTAAAGCGCGTGACCTTGAGCGAGTAAACGTGGCCCGAGCCCGAGACAATAAGCGATACCTACGTATCGCTTATTGTCTCGGGCCTTTATGGTCGGTGTAGATGCCTACTATTTTTTGGGAAGAATATAATTTCTTTAACATAAATAAATTCGGTTATAAAGTGTCGCCAATCGCCATCTGTTGATTTTATGTGTATGCACGTAATCTGTTGGATATAGACATCTAGTGTCGTATAAATAGTAAAAAATTAGCCGCACGGTTAGCCCGAGTTAGCAGGGAACCAATTCTTTGTATGGGATGGGGTATCTGTACTAGTATTATATTATCTGTGGTATTACCTACATTATAATATAAAAAATTGTCAAAGTTGTGATCTCACGCGTCGCCCGTCAGTCGTCGCCACAATGTCGAGGAGGATAACCGTGTTGCGACCGCTCTCAGTAAGTCGTGTTTACTTGTTATTTTTGTTAGAAAACATTATGTAATATTTTTATAATATGTTCTAAAAATCATAGTTATCCATATTCTTACGTTCAAAATGTAATATTATTTACAGTGTTACCAATTTTGCGTTACACTCTATAAAACTTACATGTTCAATATATTACCCATTGCCAATTTGTTATGATATTTTGATGGTCAGTATACTAGACATTGCTCAATAAGCTATAAATAAAATTAAAGCTTACAAGTCCAATATATTACCAATTACCCCAATAAATAAGCAAAATAAGCCCTAATGTAACATGATATTGTGCTGTATAGTGTATTAAACTTTGCTAATTAGAAAAATAATATTTATTTTTTAATTTATTCCTACTTTTTACAGCAATGGCCCTAAGTTCTCTGGTGACGTATTATTTAATTATTTTTTTGTTGCTTAATAAAAATAATTGTTTTCAGGCTTTCAAACAAGCATCCCGTGCTTTTAAAATAATAGATATAATGCCGCCAACCAACGCAGGACCTGATTTGGAAGGAGAATCAAACTCTGATGAAAGACCTGAGAATCGATTATATCGAAGGAGTTACAGTCGTCAGGGAGAGCTAAATATACACCGAATTCATTCAATGGTCAATTAGCTCGCGAATTACAGCAAAAAGGAAGATCTAGGACTGTGTCCTGTAAAACTGACGATAGTATCCGCTATGATGGTGTAGGTCATTTGCCACTGTTTGAAGATACTTACGGCCGTTGCAGACTGTGTATCAAGAATAAAACTTCAAAAAACTAGTTATAAGGTTTCTAAAGGGTCGGCAACGCGCGATTGATATCCCAGTGTGTTGCAGGCGTCCATAAGCTTCGGTATAATAGGCGGGCCGAATGCTTGTTTGCCTCCATGGTAGTATAAGAAAATAGACTGACGTTATTTTTTAAGTTAATATTTTAGTTTTCACATTTTGTAAAAGTTTCTACAAATAAATATGTTTGTTTTATACGGTTTTCATTATTTATTCTATAATACAACATTATTAAATTACATGTATAATACAAATAAAGTAATCTCGTTCCTTTGTGAGAGTCTGGTGTCTGAAGTAGGTAAAACCTGTGTTACAGAACACCAGGCTCCCACCTCTTGGACGAATCATGATGATAATTTTTAATTACTTAAGCAAGTACTTAATTTTAAAATAAATCTGATTAAATATTTTTAGCATTTTGCTATGCAATTAGCTCAAATATACTTAAATATTAAAGCAATGTGGAAAAAGACGAGCCCGGAGCAGGACTCGAATTTGAATTCGAATTCGAATTTTAATTGAATGAAACTAACGTCACTCCAAGACGTAAACAAGCGGTGGACAAATTCGAACTCTGGAGTAGGAGCTCGGATGGCACAGTTGGTAGTGCGCTGGGCCGGAACCCGAGAGGCGCAGGTTCGAGTCCTGCTCCGGGCTCGTCTTTTTCCACATTGCTTTAATATTTAAATCTGATTAAGTAAGTAACAAGTTTGTGTGAGCGAGGGTGCGGGCGTGGGTGCATGCGTGGGTGCATGCGTGCGTGCGTGTGTGTGTGTGTGTGTGTGTGTGTGTGTGTGTGTGTGTGTGTGTGTTTGTATGTGTGTTTGTATGTGCGTGTGTATTTGGATAAGGGACAGACTAAGTGTGCGTGTATAGATTTGAGTATTGACGAAATGTAACCCATTTTGTTAATTTGAAGCATATTATTTTAGTGGAATGAGAAGATTCTCGGTATCAGTATATGACAAGTTTTGCAACCACGGCGTTAATATTAGTTTTAATTTATACTTATTTTTGTTGTAAATACAAAGATGGGAGTTGATTTTATTATATAAATAAGGACCTAAAAAGCAAAAGAATCTATGTGATAGTGTTGTTCTGTATGTTACATCAGTTAGATAGATTTTATGTTTGCGGCGTTTCGTTGCGTTGTTTAAAGGATCGTAATTAGTTAGCGAATGTGATTTAAAAACTATACGAAGAATAAAAAGTTGTCGTACTGTAAGGACATTGAATCTATGATAAAGATCTGCCGTGGGATGCAAGAAAGGAAGAAAAAGTGCAACTTTTATGACTGCTCTTTGAGCACGTTCTAGTTTTATTAGGACGGATTTACAAGCACCACCCCAGGACGTGATGCAGTAGGTTAATATAGATTGGCATAATGCGAGGTAGGTAATTTTGAGAACGTCTTTGTCTGAAACATGTCGTAAATTTTTAAAAATATAAATTAGTTTTCTAGTTCTAGATGTTAATAAATCTACATGAGCATGAAAATTAAGATTTTTATCAATAATGATTCCTAAGTATCTAATTGTGCTAACAGATTCTAGATCATTACAAGCACATTGAGCAGATGGAGTATCAAAAATTCGACAGGAATGAGCCCGGATCGGATTAGGAGCCTCATTGTGCAATTTATTATTTTTGAAGTTAAAAGCCTGTTTGAATATCTTTGGAAAGATTCCTGTTGTAAAAGCCAAATTACAAATGTGTGCCAAAGGTTCAGCCAGAATACTCTTATATCTTTTAATAAAGTTATTTGAAATACCATCTAACCCAACGGCACAGTCATTTTTCAGTTTAGAAATAATTAGTTCGATTTCATCTACATCTGTTGGGGTAAGGACAAAGGACTGCGATTGGTTTAGGGTATGACAGAGTTCCGTAGAGATTGATGAATTAGATCCCTGCAAGTTCTCTGCCAAGGTCTTTCCGACATTTACAAAATACCTATTGACAGAATTGGCTGACTCTAAATGGTTATTGTTTACTATTAAATCAGTTGATGGTGTTTGTGTTTTATTTGTGTAAGTTATATTTTTGATTACCTTTCAAAGTTTTTGGTGTTATGTTTAGCATTGTTGATTTCAGACTTTTCATATTCTCTTTTAGCATTTTTGATTAGTGTATTGCAAAAATTACGATAGCGATTGTAGGTTAGTTTGAAGGTTCCATTTTTTGGGTCTTTTTTTGTCTTCACATACAATTTATCCCTATTTCTTATACATCTTAACATGCCTTTAGTAATCCAGGGTTTAAGAATATGCTGTCGCCTGGGAATTGGTAAAAAATAAGTGCAACTGTCAAGTCTTAAATTGAGGGTAGTATAGAAAAGATTAACAGCCTCGTTGACATCTATCATCGATAATACTGGGTTAAGGTCCAATTTATTAATGAGAGTGTCAAGAGTACCATAATCAACCCTTTTGATTTTCTTGGTGGGTTTTAGCTTATAAGGGAGTATATTTAGGCTAAGAATGATGGTGTTAGTGGTCAGTAATAGTAGTATGTGCAACAAAGCACCTCGCCGGAAATTTTGTCTTAAGAATAGCATGATCAAGACAGGTGTGTGTATGAGTTGGGATACAATGTGCCGGTAACATACCATGGGCTGCCAGTAGGTTTAAATAATTTTCAGCTCTATTATCCCTAGATGTAATCGCAATATCTATGTTTATGTCCCCTGTTATGATTATATTTCTAAATGATGCTAGTTTGATTAGCATGTTATCCATAGATTCAAGGAAACCAGAAGTGTTTTTTTCGCCTGGGCGACGGTATATAGCTAGGATAACAGTGCTACTACTAACTTTCATCATATCATAGTTTGCATCCACAAGTAGAGGTTCAGAAATTATGTAACTGTGTGATGATTTATAGTATACCACAACCCCTTCATTTTGCGTCCTATTATTTACTGTAGATGCATGATGATAGCCATCCAACTCTGGTATACGATCATTTTTGTGTAGCCAACATTCGGTCAATATAAGCAGATCCCAATAGGTATTAGAGCTATGTAACAATGTTTGAAAGTGTGAAATATTACAATGAATACTACGAATATTTTGGACAATCAAATTTAGAGACTTATTGGCTGGAAAAAGCTTGTTGGCACTAATATTTTCTATGTCACAAGTCGTACTATCGGCTAGTGTCATATTGTCGAGATCATAGTTAATGTGAGTATTACTCTGATCGAATGTTAGATAGTAGGTTTTTTAACTTGGCATATGTTATGTATATCAGAACAGTGATGAGTTTAAAATAATATCTTAGGGTTATGTGTAATAAGTTAATTGAGGAATTCTCTAATGAGTGTAATGTTAACATTTTAAATAAATATAATTGTATGGGCACAAATAGCAGGATAATATAGTATAAGGAAATCATAATGTTATGTAAGTGTGTTTTGCGGTGTATGTCGTTTGTAAATATTTTTAAGTGTGTGTATAAAAGTTTATAAGCGAAGTTTGTATGAGAATGGTTAAATAAAATTATATAATAACAAAAAAATAATGAATAACAAAATAAACAATTTTATAAAGTTAACATTTCAAAACATAATTTGGCAAAGTCCAATATATAGGACACCATTGTTTGCACTCACTTTAAGGTATAATGGGTAATGTTCAGTATACTGTACAAGCTTTTCTCCAAAATCTAGATCTTGGGGATTTTTTTTTGTAATTTTCTTAGGTCTCAGCATCCCTAATGGATACAAATATACATTAAAAAGTCTAATTTTTAATCAAATTTTACCTTGCCAAATTAAGGGTTAAATAGTAATGCACAATGGGCGGCCTTATCGCTAAAAGCAATTTCTTACAGGCAACCTTAGGATGGACAGAAATTATAGATAAAGATATTTGTAGAGTGAGCAGTTTGGTGTTGCTAGTAGAGAGAAATATATATTTACATAGGTAACTAATACCTACCTATAATTAATATACTAATACTCATAAGTACTTACATAAATAAATTATATACAACTATATAAATACAGATAATACAATTTTATTTACGTGTATTAATAATAATCTGTTGAGCTTGCTGTTAACATTCACAATAACGTTATATTTGCGAACAAACAAACATTTAATACACAATAAACAAAGCTATTACTCCTAAACCATTACGTCTATGTGTATTCTCTCATATAAACCCATTTTATTTGCTTCAACACCCAAAAAGGCCGGTGACTTTGGTTTAATATATTCAATTTTTCTTCACATAATTGAAGTAGGTAAAGCTGTCTATCTATCTATATGTATGTTTAGCTAGCTAATATATGGCCTCAGACAGACGACGGGACGCGGCTCAGTACGCATGCGCTAAAAGCCTCCCTTCCTTTCTATTCACCCAGGGATACTAGGGTGACAATGATATCGACAATTAAGGGATAATCCTTGTAGCAACAGGTTGAGCGTGTGTCTGTTAATCAGTTGTAATAAAGATAATAGACACGTATTTTTTATGGTGAATAATGTGGTTAGACGTAGTGAGTACCATTTAGTTAATAGCCGAGGAAAGTGCTGGGTGGCGTGCGGGCTATGGCCAGTAGCGGACTGCGATAGGCCGTTGAGAATGATTTCATTATGAAAGGTAAGGCGACTCAACTTTCTTTTTCTTTTTTTTTTAAAGACAACTCCCGCACTAGAGAACAAGCTCTGTGTTGCGGGGGACTTTACAAACATACAATTAACGGACACAAATTACACCCAGACTCAGAACAACTTTTTGCGGGTCACACAACGTTTTGTCCTGTATGAGAATGGAACCCACAACCTCGTGCACAGCAGGCGCATACTGCGGCCACTGGACCACCAAGGCAGTCACAACTGTAACTTTTGTTAAAAAATAGTGTTTTTCTTCATAAATATTAAATTCCTTTTCAGCTCTCTTGATTCATAACCCAAATTATATTACAATCTATTTGTTGTGCTAGGCACGGGTCTCCCGTTACCAGAAGTGGAACATATGGGTTGCTATTATTATTACTGTCATTACTTAACATTTTTCACATATATTACATTTTTAAATATAGCTACATTAAGATAAGTACCTAAATAAAGACAAAAAAGTTTAATAGAGCAAACCAACCGTTATCAGGTACAAGAACTAAGCTACTGACTGTTAGGTCTGCAGACATAAGAACCTCTTTACCTTTTGGAGTACCGGCTTCTGTATCATTATTTCTTTTTACAAATATTGTGTACAATACAGACTTTATAGAATGCAATGTTTAAATGTTCCTGGCATTATAAGGTTCCACAAGCTATTAGTATTGGCACAGATTACTAAATAGTTACTACGTAAGTATTGGCTTCACGACCCAACTGCCAAGATTCCGAGAAGGAATATGTTATATGTATCCTATGGCAGAGTGTGCTAGACAAGTCTCTAACATACGCGAAAAAATGAGAAAATATAAAGAAAAAGGTTCACTCCCGCGATAACTTGCTCCAACGACTCACCACCACCAAATGGGGAGCCTCACCGCGGGTACTGCGGACAGCTGGGCTGGCGCTAGAATTCTCTGCTGATGCAAGATGCGGCACTAAACGAAACGTGCACCGGATCATCACATGTTGTCTTAAACCGACCCCAGTTAGACTGCTGTATCCACTAGCTGGCGTAGCATCTCCAGATGTCCTTAGGGCTGTGGTGAGTTATACAAAAAGAGTCAAAATGAATAACGACGCATGACACTATGAATAGCCATAAAGCAGAACCAGAACATAGGCCAAACAGCCGTAAGAGTTTCGTAAAGTGTTTCGATCCGTTGAACTTGGTGCCAATAAAACAAAGGCAGCCTTTGGAGGGATGGAGTATTATTACCACACCCATTTGTGCCACCTGCTGAAAATCTTCCACCCGGACATACATTGCAAGAAAAACTTGTTGACGTGGGGTTTTGCAGACGATCTGGGCTGTTCATGCGGTGTAACCCAAACAATGTCCCACCTCACAACATGTCCTGCATTTCCTAATACCTGCATGCAAGAGGACTTGATAGCTGTCTCCAACTATTCAGTCAATGTAGCTGAATTTTGGGCCGCAATTATATAAATTTAACGAAAATTGCCATTAAAACGCTAAGAAAAAGACTAGCAAACCGCCCTTGCTTCGTTCATTTTTTTTTAAATTTCTCTATTATAATGTGCATGTATTATACATACATATATACCTTTCCGAAGAAATTCTCTAAATGTTTAAAAAAGCGTATCGAAATCCGTTGCGCGATTTGTAAGATCTAAGCGTACAGACAAACGACTTTGTTTTATACTATGTAAGCATGTTAGATCTGCGAATTTAATTAATACTAAAATAAATAAAACAAGCTCACAATATCATGCATAAAATATAAAATAGTCCTAATACATGTCCCGCAGCATCCTCCATCATTGTCACCCCACCGGGCCCACACCAAGCCAACCCCAGTACTCTGTCGCGTCCGACGAAACTGCACGCGACAACAACACCACAGAACACACAATAAACATATCTTACATATCATTTAAACAAATTAGAAAAGAACAAAAACAGTTAGAACTAAAGAACAAAACAATATTTTGTATAACATTTATGAATGTTGAAGTGCAGTGTTGTATTGTGATTGTGATGTGATACAGTTTTGTGATAGGATTATCACCATATGACGATTTAATAGTAAGTATAACGCTTTACTATTGGTATTCATAAATTCATAGGCAAATTATAGACCTTTTTCATAAGGAATCAAGTTTTGCTGATAAATATTAAAAGAAAAATGTTTATCGCTATAATTTGAATTTCGATTCAAAATTACGGCAAAATATCTCTCTTGATTACATTGATGTAGTAAAGTGTACTTAGTATCTAATAGAATTACCTATTGTTTTCGGAAAATGATAGGTGTATGTAAATGTATGTTTAATATTGATTTTATAGTTAGCAATTTTAATAGTAAAACTATCAGTTCTCTCGAGCTCCTGGGCGTTTACGTATGTGACGTTTTTTCAATGCTGTTAGTGAATGGTAGCTGCGCCTGTCAATCTTGTCTCGGTGGACGTCGCGCTGCGTTTTGCTATGACCTAATTTGTAGGCGCAATTTTGAGAGCGAAATTGGGACGAAAGAATTTATAAATGTGCTGTATTTGAAATGTAATGATATTTTATTTTCGAGGCTATAATATTCGATGTTATTTCTCTTTATTTATATTACAGTATCTTATATAAAATCGTTTGCCCTGGCTATCAACGCACAAACAAAACAACTAAGTATAAGACGCCAAAATTCGGAACTTAGGTTTATTTTATAACGTAAGAAAGAATTTATTAAAAATTCAATATCAGTACAAAATAGTAGTAATAACTGGTGTATCGGGGTGATATATTAGAAACATAAGTAACGAGGTAGTATGATTTTGACGTATAAATAATTGACAATTAATGAAACAAACTGACAATTAATGAATAAATTGTTGACTAGCTGATAGGCTTGCGACAAAACTGCCCTTAATAATGCAAGAGGCAGACAGATAGAGAGAGAGATAGAGAGCAAAGTCGCATGTTCCTTTTTAACCACTTTTTTGGAATACGAACAAAATCAAATGATCATAACATGTCTTCTTATGTTATATCTAGCGGGCCGTCCCGGCTTCGCACGGGCTAAACATATTTTTAGTTTTACGAGGTGGATTAAAATGTTAGGGTTACCACTTTAATATACATGTTACCCTTGTTTCCAACTAAAAAGGGGCAAATGAAATTTAGTACCAACTTCTAACCCTACTAAGTGCACATTTACGTCATTTAAGCAACCTTTGTGCGAAATTTCATGCCCCAGTGGTTTAGGCTCTGCATTGATGAATCAGTCAGTCAGCCAGCCAGTCGGGATAAGCAATTATACGTCTGCCAGACAAGTGGACCTGGCAGACGTCGTCCTGCCTGAAAAAGCTGATATACCGACAGCAGCGCCACCTACCGGGTCCAATTGTGAATCTAAACCATCCGGAGCCCTACCCGAACACACACACAAAATGTCATCAAAATCGGTCCAGCCGTCTAGGAGGAGTTCAGTGACATACACACGCACATAAGAAATATATATATAAAGATGTAACGTTAAAAGACCTACAATTAAAACTTCAGTACTTATAACTAGGATATTTCTATAACACAACAAAATAAAAAAACAATGGCGGTGAGTGGCGACCCCTCTGTTACACTTTCAGTCTTTCGCTCCATAAGCCCCTCAGTTAATCGGCTTCATTTACCCTTCCCGCGTCAACAAACATTGAATATTCTCATGCCAGAGTCCTACTATAAATTATTATTCATCATTTATTCAGTAACAACAATGTCCTCCTAACCATATTGAATTTTGAAATGAAATCTTCTTTAGAAGCGGTTAGCACTTTTTGGGGAAACACAAATCATGGAACTCGCGTCATCGTCATCGATCGGTTTCTATATTCAAAAATAAAAATCTAATGGCTAGACGATACCGATGTGAATTTCACTTTGTAGAATTGATATGTCCTAATCAAGTGATTGACCATCTACTAACGGTAAAGGAAAATCATCGATAGGAAACTCACATGTCTTAGAAGAAATTCTAAGACATGTCTAGTCCACCAGCCCGCATTAGGCCAGCGTGCTAACAGCTCTCTTGATAGAGGAGAGGAGACCCGTGTCCAGCAGTAGAACATAAATGGGTTGCCATTATTATATACTTACTTAGTTAGGATTTTTACTGGGTCAGCAACACCAGTCTTTGTCAGCAAAGTGCAATCATCAGGCAAGCCGTATTCTTGTTTGCCTTCTTAATAATCAGCTGTCAACCTTCTTCCAAATTTATTTTCATACGGTATTGTAACTCCAAACCTCGATAATAAGATCTTATAATACCTATTTGTATTCCAATCCCGGGCCAAGTAAAATTGGATAGGCCCAAGATCCCGATTTATTGTCGTTACCCAATGTTACATTCGAATCGCGTTACGTAGGTACGACTTGAGTGATGTTGTTGACATGATTTGATTCAGCGGATCGTCTCCATTCTTCAATAGAAGAAAGAAGGATTTGTGTCAATTTATTAAGTCTTAGAGGCATAAATAAAAATCGAAATAATGTGCAAACACTCGAAGTATATTTATAAATATTTGTGTAAGAAACGAAAGAAGGTTTCCAGAGCTTATTATTAGGGATGCATTTTTAACGTGACGTTTTCCCATTTCATGAAAATTCCATCATAAAACCCTGTTATAATTTTTACGCCATTTCTGTTTTTCTTAGATCATTGCTAATGTGGTGTTCACAACTCAAGAGTTTGGGTTTTTTGAATAAAACTATAACATGATCAGTAAGCTGCACTGCTCCAACCGTCACTCTTCCCGCCGCCGACATATCTGTCAAAATGCTCCGATCACAGAGTATATTTGTAATCGGTAACTATAGCCAAGGAGTTTATACTGTGAGTAAGTACAAACTCCTTGCTGTTTGCGTGCCACACAGGTAGAGAGAAAAGTGTCACAGTGTTTAGTGCACTACATTTATTGATAACTGGTTAATTAATGCCTTTAGATTGTTTGACTTTCCGACCAATATAGAAATACAAAAAAATCTGTAGACCAAATCTTCTTATGTACTTACCGAGGCACCGGGATGTAAACATCGCCAATTTCCATAATTCGGGCATCGCTTGTAATCTATTATCTACCAGCAGGTTTTTTTTCTGAATTCAATATTAATTGAATTTTATACGAGATAACGTCTGTCGGATTAGCTGGTACCTACATACTTAAGAGAAGAAGAGAGAGAAGAAGGACGGACGGAACGAAGAAGCAGGCAGCCGCTTCAAAAAATAGCTGTTGCCTGCTTCTCCGTCAGCGTGGATGTCTACTATGGCTGTAAAAAGTACCTTATGTCCTTCCCCAGAATACCATATACACGGTAATATTATCTATACAGTATTCCGACTTCATACAGAAGGACGAAGCGCGAGCTATGCTATGCCTACGCGCCTCGATCTCCGCATGCGCTCGGCATGATGACAGTCGCGACTGTGCTGCAGTGACGAACGGACGGTGTGTAGTTTTTTAACAATAACCACGCGATTTTTCACTAAAAATAAGTTCCAGTACATATTTAATATGACGAATAGGATATGTTGTGCTGTTTTTGGTTGCCTTATTTTTAAATTGTTGCTTAATTATTAAATTTTATATTTTAAAATTTAATAATAAAGCATTACCTACGTCTCAGTAGAGGCGCAAATATTTTTGGTCGTAAATTTATGACTGATATGTTATTCAAACATAAACATGTTTTTTAAATTAAATCTACCAATAAAAAAACAACACGCATTTTTATTGAACACTTCCTATTCAATTCATAAAGTATTTTATTTGTTTATATAAAAAAGTAGACTTACAATCACAAAACTAAATGGAAGCACAAAGTAGGCAAATGTAATTAAAATGCTGGAGGCGGGCAGCCCTATCGCATGTTTACGTACCGCGCGGCTGTAGGCATTTATTTCAAAGATACGGCCGAGTTACAATACTGCATAGATAATATTACCGTGCCATATATCTCCTAACCAAATTTCAAGATCCGTTCACCCGTTTAGTCGTAAAAAGTAACAATCAAACAAACATAACACAGACAGACAAACAGTTACTTTTGTATCTTTACTACCTAATATTATAAATGTGAACGTTTGTAAGAATGGATGGATGGATGTTTGTTACTCTTTCACGTAAAAACTGCTGAACGGATCTGGATGAAATTTGGCACAGAGGTAGATTATGGCCTGGAATAACACATACTTTTTACAGCGATAACCGACATCCACGCGGGCGGAGCCGCGGGCAACAACTAGTTTATAATATAAGTATATAGTTATACACGATAGTTTAAAACTAACTGTAAAATTAAACAATAAAGATTTGTAATGTGTTTTGAATGTATCGATGTAGTGTTCCAACAATTTGGCGGGTAAAGCCGTCCTAAGTGATAAAGTGATCCGTTATCGGCGGAGTGTTCAACGTCCCAAACGTAATCGGTTTGTAAACGTTTATTTGGGCCTGAAATCAAATAACACGTACCTACTACCTACATAGATACAGCATCTATTACAATATGAAGATACTAGATATATAATGTTGTTGGCGCCGCAGCATTATGCTGAGATGTCACATCTGCGGGAATTTGGACTCTCCAAATTCCCGCAGATGTGACATACAGTGGGTACAATATATATATATATATATATATTTTATATTTTTTTTTTTGTGTAAAAAAAATATATGTATTTTATATTATTTATATAATATGTTTTTTTTTGTACCCACTGTATGTCACATCTGCGGGAATTAGGAGAGTCCTCTAAAATGTTTATATGTACTATATACTTTTATAATGTTTATACATATAAACATTTTAGATTTTTTTTTATTTTTTTTCTTTGTTTAGTTTTAAGTAGGTACCTACATAGTTTGTATTAAAATTCAATTATTTTTTTCGTATTCACCAGTGTACGTCTTTTGCTGGAATTAAATGCATTTTCTTTCTTCTTTCTATTCTTAATATAGTGAAATACCGAATCACCCTAAATTTGTTTTTTTAGAAGAGTAAGAATATAAAAAATATGAATACTCACGATGTTATAAACTGATTTAATTGTTATAGTATTTTCCCACACGGCTATCGAAAAGTGCTGCTAGCGCCGCGCGTAATAAAGTACAAACCATTTTAATGTATTGTGCATTTGTAAAATTAAAATATGGCCTACTAACTGTTGCCCGCGGCTCCGCCCGCGTGGATGTCGGTTATCGCTGTAAAAAGTAGCCTATGTGTTATTCCAGATTATAATCTATCTATGTGCCAAATTTCATTCAGATCCGTTCTGTAGTTTTTACGACAAACAAAAATGTGGGACAACAAAAAAAACGGTTTATTTTTGTTGTTCCACATTATTCAGATTGGTTACACCCCGTTGTATAGACGGTCGTCAGGATACGTACCCACAAGCAAAATAACATTGTAATAGTGGACAACTTGTTGACAACTATCAACTTGACAAGTTTATCGCGACTGCTGACAGACTTTGAGTTGGGTGAAACCTTTCTTGCTACGTTTCTATGGCATTATATCCTTTCGTTGTTGCCCAGATGCTATCTACTGAGGTTTTTTGGAGCCGCAAACACATTAAACGTGGTCAGAGTCAAATTATAGACAAAAACTAAGTAAAATATTGCTTTCTTTTTAAAAATGACATAAATTTAGACATTTTATGACCTACCTTACAATCAAGCAGGCCGACTGAGGAAGGACCTTCACCTTACAAAAGACCACAGCCAAATAAAACACACAGCGGTGTAGTTGTGTGCCTGTGTGTGAGTACAGGTCTTTACCGCTTAAACAGGGAAGCGTTTTGTAAGCTATGTTTCCCTATCCGATGCATACTTCATCTTAAAGCCCTTGTGTAAAAAATGTGTCGGCAACACGCAAGTGATAGGAGCCTTTGGAATTATTTGTATTGCAAGCGTCCATTGGCTACGGTTACTGCTTAACAACAAGCGAGCCGTATGATTGTTTGCCACCTAAGTAGCATAATCCGAGTTTAAGTTTACTTTGTATCTGTTAATTACATGTTTGTAATGTGGCAAAAGGCCTGCTCCATAATCCCGGAACTGTCTTAAAACAAAAAAAAAAAGAAATAGGCGGGCCGTATGATTGTTTGCCACCTAAGTAGCATAATCCGAGTTTAAGTTTACTTTGTATCCGTTAATTACATGTTCGTAATGTCTTCACGACAAAGGGTCTGCTCCCTAGTCCCGGAAGTGTCTTAAAACAAAAAAAAAAGAAATAGGCGGGCCGTATGATTGTTGCCACCTAAGTAGCATAATCCGAGTCTGAGTATACTTTGTTTCCGTTAATTACATGTTTGTAATGTCCTCGCCACAAAGGGTCTGCTCCCTAGTCCCGGAACTGTCTTAAAACAAAAAAGAAAGAAAGAGGCGGGCCGTATGATTGTTTGCCACCTAAGTAGCATAATCCGTGTCTGAGTGTACTTCGTATCCGTTAATTACAAGTTTGCAATGTCCCCGCGACAAAGAGCCTGTTCCCCAGTGCTGGAGCTGTCTTAAAACAAAAAAGAAAGAAAAAGAAGTTGTGTGTAAGGTCTCCGATGGTTTGTTTGGTAGATATGAGAGCGGTGCGCGTGTCCGCCGGTGTGTGACCGGCGAGTGCGTATGGGCAGCCTACCGGACCTGACGGAGCGCTCGCGTCCGGCGCCCGTCCGCGCCGCCGTCCGGACCGTGTCCGACCCGCACCGGCACCGCGCTATCATCACACAGGTAACGTTTACTGTTCTACATTGTATATCAATGAGTATAGATTTCATACTAGAAATTCAAACTACCTATCAAATGAGTTGCTGAAATTGCGTCAAATTTTTAAGTCTGACATTAAAAAGAGTAGCCTGAATTTCTTGCCAGTTTATTTCATGGCTATACTGCATTATAGCAAACTGGCCGTATAAGGCAAACTGGCTGATATTGATGTTTACATACATATCATCACGCTCGTCTCCTGTCTCCCAGTGGGGTAGGCAGAGACTATGGTATGCCAATTGCTTCGATCCAAACATACTTCCTTCGCCTCCTCTACATTCATCAACCTCTTCATGCATGAACGTCGATTCCGGGTACTTTTTATTTGGCCCTTTTTTAGCAAATCTCCTACTTGGTCGCTGTATGTCCTCCGAGGGCGGCCCCTACCGACATCTTCATTCATTCATGCACGATATACCTCTTTTGTTATTCTTCTTTAATCCATCCTTTCTAAATGTCCAAACCATCTTTTAACATCCCCTTTTCAACTTTTGTCACTACATCTTCTTTCAATTCACATCGTTCTCTAATAGCACAGTTTTTTACTCTGTCTAGCATTCTGACTCCACACAGTATATTCCTCAACTGTTTATTTTTTGCTTTATTTATGGGTTTTTGCAGATTCCAGTGAGCACCATATACAAGAAAGAATGGCCTTGGAAGAAACAGAAAACTCCAACCCGGACAGCTGCAGCTATAATCGTGCCCCGCCGCCGCGACTCAGCCGCTTCTTCTGTAGGAGCGGCGTCAGTTCGAAGACTCCTTGCTCGTCAACCTCCAAAACTACCCAAAGCACTAGTCAAACGATTCACTCTACTATGTCTTTCAAGCGGCCTTTGTGCTACAGCACTGCTACCTTTCACGGCCTTTGCTGGCGCAGAGGCTGGAGCCATGCCTCTTGCAATAATGCACACGGCTGCAGCAATCGTTGCTCCGTTCTCTCCTCTCATTCTACAGAAGACTGGAGCAAGGCTTGTAATAGCTATCGCACATACATTAGTTTGTATACTGCTAACAGCTCATACGGTAGCAACTCCTCTGTCAGTTCTGCTTCCCCTGTACGGTATTTGTGGAGTGACATTGTCCCCAATGTCCTTGGCGCTGTCAGCATCGGCAACGTCGTTAGCTCAAGCAGCAGGCGATGAGGCTAGGAGAAAAGTCGCTTTAAGAAGATCACTGAGAGCTTTGAGAGCTGCACAGGACCTTGGTTTAGTAGTTGGATCTTTGTTACTCGGTGGTGCGTTGATTATTTGGCCGGAAGAGATCGCTCGACCCTCGACTCCTGCACCAACGAACATCTCCATACCGAAGTGGCCACCACCCGAAGAGTACTTTTTGGATGATGACTATGAGGTGAATGATTACTGAATTAATATGTTTTACACTTTTGTTGAGAAAAATGTTTTCTCAGAGTTTTAATATAATAATAATAATATTTTGGGACAACTCACACACCACCACCTGAACCCAAACTAGGCAGAGCCTGTACTATGGCAACCAGACAACTGATAAACGTAATTATATATTTCTAAATACATATGTACATAATAGTATTATAGATAAATAACCCAAACATTTATGCTCATTACACAAAGATTTGTCCTGGGTCGGACCGAACTGGACGAACCCACAACCTTCGGCTATGTATATACAATAGCTCTCTTTCTTTATCTTTCTTCCTGCTCATGTAATCAAATGTGCCAAAAGCCACAAAACACAGAACTTCTTTCATATGTTCTGTGGCCGAAACGAATTTAACTCAAACCAGCACCTAAGAAGTTTCACAAGAGCGTTTAAAAAAAGTGCTAAAACACTTTTTAAATTTTCAGGAACGTATATGTGGAGCTGCCGGCTGTCCAGACACACAGACGTTATCTGGGACAGTCTTAAACGCTGATGGACGAAGGATCCTAGTAGCTGTGTGGGCAATGCTCGCAATCTTAGCAGTAGGACTGGGCGTGTATGGAGCGACCTCGGCGCCAGCACCTCCACCCGATGCTCGTTCCATTCTCAGAGACCCGAGGGCTCTGTTAGGTGCACCAATGGGGCTGTTTATAGGACTACAACAGGGATTTATTTATACATCTTATATTAAGGTGCGATTTTGATATTTCTTAGCTTAAGTCTTCAAGTATAGCTACACTTATGTAAAGCTTAACGTATGGCGTTGTGGATATCTTATCACTAACAAAGGTTGACTACACACTACTTAAGGTTCCTTGGCTAGATTCTCACATGGAAAAAATAATTGTTTGACCGAGGGATATTTGTTCAATCTGTCCCCTAAATATAATCTTGTTAGTTCATATCATTGCGCCTTTTTCCTGAAGGAATAGGCAGGAGTATATCACAGCCAAGTTTCACTATATTTGTTAGATGTGTTGTTATGTAAGTGGGCTTATTGACGAATATCTAGTACAATTTTATTTCAACATCGCCACTACCGTCGTAACCTCCACCACAGCATCACAGAGATGGGCTAGATTATTCATTGCTGGTAATTTACTTTACAGTGGTATGGAGTATGTGTGGATGGGTGGTGGTGTGCATGGCGGTCTCTCTGTGGAGCAGGTGCTCTCCAAGCGCTTGCAGCAGGAACCCTCAGCATGGCAGCGGCAAGAGGACGACGCGGCGCCCTCGCTGCTGGAGGCGGTGCAGCACATGCATCGCTCATACTGGCGTTATTGCGCTGGAGAGCTGCTAGAACAGACCTTGCACTGCCAGCGCTTGCAGCCGCTGCATGGGGAGCGTGTGCAGCTCTTTGGGATGTTCTACAGGTACTATGTTATATTGTGATCATAATCGCTTCATCACTGAAAAAAAAAGTGTAAAATAAATGTCAGCAACGCGCAAGTACCCATGGTTATATAGACTGCTTAACTCAAACTCAAAGTAATTACCATTTAGATTAGATGCATGATACTTATAAACGTCAAATGTCCTTGTCTTAGAGTACAAGAACAATGAGTGCTCAACGACTGGTGTTCATTCCTTGAAATCTTACGTTTTCCAGGCTGGTATTTGCATCGGTGGCCCTGGGTGGCGGGGCCCATGGTCGGTGACTCTAGCCGCTCGTCACTTAGGGCTCGCACTGGCGTGCGTTGCGCGACAAATGTTGTGTGTGCGCGCACAGCTGGCCGGGCTAGCCGCTGCCCTAGCCGCTGCGCTTGCGTCACACACCGCGCTAGAACTGAAGTTGCGTAGAGGTAATTTTATCACATCATTTCTCATTGACACTTCTTTTTTTGCTATGAACGTACTCCTTTAGACAAATTTTCATTTGTTATTTCAGTTAATCAGTCTTTCAAATTTTATAAACTAATCTACCTAATCAATATTTTATAAACTTGTTTACTACTGAACACAAGCCTCTTCTGAGTGGAAGGGGATAAGGTTATTCACTTTGGTTTAGTGTACGTTGGCTGTTCCAGTCTTCTTTTGTGCCTATAACTAACTTAGTAAGTAAGCAACACTCATGGACATTGGCAGACCGTGTTGATGAAGGACATACCGCGCCAGGCATCAGGCAATCGCTCTATTAAATCAATGACAATGATGAAATATTTTAAAAATATTTGACTGAAATATGACTCATTTTATTGTAGGTGACGCAAATCGCCAAAGGTCCTAGCGAAGACCAACAGCGACGCAACTGGTGGCTCTGGCACCGACCATGGACGAGGTCGTGGAGCCGAACGTCGAGAGTCACGTGGTCAGTTAACGTCGCTCCTTAATGACCTTCGAATCGAACTTTGACAACAGACCTGTGCACGGACAAACAGTTAAACAGTGTTAAATGTTCTTTAATGAGTGAGACATACGTATTTAGAACTATTTCATGTGTTCATGACGCAGATATAATTTGAATTCATATCAGCATAATTGTTAAGGTTTTTCTACGTCTTTTTCTATAATAAAAAAATGTATTCCTTAAAAAAGTAACATTTCAATTAATGTATCTCTCAGCAGTCTCTATTCAAAAATGCAAATCTGCGGCATGAACACACTACGACCGTGGCCACATTTGAGAGAGGAGACAGAATTTGCCCATCGAATAATTACTTCAGCACCTCATAACGTCAAAAAGACTGTAGCTTTACAAACAATATTGCTGCCACTTCTAGATTGGACCACCTAGGAAAGTTTGACTCGGTAAAAAATAAGCAGCACAGATTCTTGCCCATCCTAAACTAAGAACAGAATAGATGTATAAAGAAAGACTTCAGATACGTTCTTGCCTGCCTGTACTACAACGGGATATATTCAGAAGCCCTTGGTGGTCCAGTGGCCGCAGTATGCGTCTGTTGTGCACGAGGTTGTGGTTTCGATTCCCACAAGATATATATTTTGACAAATGCAGCAGTTTTTCACTATATAGAAAGAAATTCTTCTCATAATAATGTCTTCCAAACCGAATTTCGGTCACAGCGGCTAATCTCAACGGAGACTAGCCATCTGCGCGGGAGATATTATAGTGCGCAAGTGTGTGCGCAAACACAAGTGCACTCTTTAATCCCTCACTCTCATAATCCAATGGGACGGCAATCTGACACGACCGGAGAGAAATCAGGCGTAGGACCACTTTTGCTTTACGTGCTTTCCGAGGCATGGGAGTGCAGACATCGCCAAATTTCCAAACTATAGTCATTTATTATGAATTTTATGACAGAAAAACCCAATATCAATTTTGGGCTTGACCCGGGAATCGAACCCGGGACCTCGTGATCAGCAGTCACACACATCGACGACTGAGCCACCGAGGCACTTGTTCTTCTCATACCTACTATTGTATTGACCGCAGCGTTTTTTTACAAAATCAGCCATGGACCTTACCATATTTTAATTAGAAGAAATCAAAGTACCTACAATTCTGTCTCGTTCTCTCAAAGCCACGACTTCAAAATACTATAACTTTCAACTACCTAATATAAGTACTAACCTATTATGTTTTAAGTATATAAAAAAATATTAAATTTTATTTTAATACCTACCTATTAAATCCTCGACTGACTGTTTACTACACTAAAGTCAATGTTTTATAAGTGTTTAGAATGAATCTAAGATTACACGTTGATATATATGTTAGGTTAAGTGGTTGGAAATTGTATAGTAGGTTGGTAAAAGGTTCGATTACATCCAGAAATACCTATATGATCCGTAGGAAGGAATTTTAACAGATTTAAATAAGCCCAAACGATTTCTAAGATTTCTTCTGATATAGGAATTTATTTACCTGGCTCGTGGTTGCGTCTGCCAATGTACTTTAATTATAAAAAAAGGTGGCAACCCTAGTTGCGTCTCATTCTACATTTACCAAGTCACATTCGTACTATAGAGTACTTAGGATCGGCCATGTTAGCCCTCGACTACTCTAAACATTTTAATCTGCTGATTTCAACCTTAATGGACAATTCCCTGTATCTAGTGTAAAGCCTAGTTGAGGCGAAATGATCTTAACTCAGCTATGCAGCTGCTACGCCGTAAGACCTAGCAGCGCAGCCCCTCTAGACAAATGGAATAAATGGAAGTCGAATCGAATATAGGTATTTGCTTTCTATTCCATTCGATTCGACTACCGTTTGTAACACTTGTCTAGAGGGGCAGAATACCAGCCGTATTCTGCTAGAGCCAAAGAGACGCGCACGGGTAGAAAACTGACAACTTACAATTATTACAGTACCTACTTATAAATAATAATTCACTCCACAACCCAAAAACATTATATCGAAGTTGTACAAAAGTGTATAGAAGTTGGAAAATATTTCTGATAAAGGCGTTGAATGCACTTAGACTGATCGGTATTGTTTTGTGTAAGAATTTACGACAAATTATGAATATGTTGATTTTTTACAATAGGTCATGTATTTATAAATAAAATTGTTTATACTTTGTAAATAACGGCCTTGTGTGTTTAGGATTTTATTTGATTCTGATTAAATTGAATCAAATTAAAATTTTATATACCTATTTATGTATTTATTCTTTTCTACCTTGGTTTATACTTTTACGTAATAGATATAGTGTGTACCTACATGTTTCCTAAATATAAGTCACAAGAAAACACAAAATCATAACAATTTAGAGCCAAGTCAATGATTTTTTTATCTTAAAAAACTTTAATATTGACATTTAGGTTTTTGTATTAAATTACGTGGTAACCCAACTGTTAAATAACTTTTTGGTGATGTGGCTGGTGTGGTGGTGATGATGGGCTACGTTCAAATGTCTTTCGATAATGAGTACGAATCCCGCAGGGGTATTCCGTAAGAGCGAAAACCGAGCGACCGCGAAAACGGAGCAAAATCTGGCTGTCAGATTGAAAATTGGCATTCCGTAAGTGCCAAAATCCTTTTTGACGTTTAGCAATCGTGTGTGCCGTCACCGAGCAATCACAACTGTCAGTTTGCGATCGCTGTTTCTTAGAGAATCAGCCGGCCGGTATTGCCATCGTTCATAGGCTGCGATCCTGCTTAACATCAGGCGAGTTGTATGCCTGTTTGTCACCATTGTGGTATAATAATAGGGGAAAAGTCGGTATTATCTTGATAAAGTTTCATTGACTTGGCTATTAAACTCTCAAATTGTTCCAAATAACATTGTACATTTATTTTGTCAAGTAATTTATGATTGTCAATTTGTCAAATACAAATGTCAAGTGTAGACCTAAGTAAATGTAAAGTTTGACATTTTGGCTATTAAATAATGTACATAAATGTCATAAACTGACAATATTACTTGGATATGCACTAAGGATAATAATGTTGGATCTGAATGTTAGAATATACTTGTATTGGCAAAATACGAGAATAAAATAAATAATTGTTGACTGAATTTGTATTTTTCATTTCAATACCTAATTCATTAAAACAAAATCTAGTTTAGTCACTGATTTTTTAATAAGGTAAAGGCACCTTATTCCGCGGTTTTTTTACCGAAACACGAAAGAGCATTTAAGCTGCTCATAGAACTTTATTCCGACCTACTTACTATTCCTATACGTATTGAAAAACCACATGCCCTGTTTTTCATATGTTACATTGTAATATCTTCCTAAATATGTATTATACTTGCTTAAAATGGCAATAAATTGTTTATGAACTTAGATTTTTTGGAAAATTACTGATTGAGATGAGAGATGTGATTTAACAAAATACCTCAATAGACATGTTGCCCGTTTAAACTTACTTAGTTTGGTAGATAAATATATCTGAGGAATATAGCATTTAAAGATAATGTAATTTAATGACTTAGGGCCGTACCATGACGTTCATAAGTATAGCGGTTTATCCTCAGTCTTCATTTTACTTTCGTGCAATAACAACTAAACCAAACTTAAATCCCACCCAATGGGTACTTCTGAATGGCAAGCGACATCGGGGTAGACCCAAACGATGGGATGAGTTGGGATAATTTATCGAAGACTGGTCCTTAGCGACTCTAAACAGAGAGAAATGGAAAAAAGTAGAGAGGCCTTTGCCCTGCAGTAGGACAACATGGGCTTATAATAAAAACACAACCTTAAAGCTGGATAGTAAAGTCTTCGAATAACAAAATAAAATGGAGAATACTTCGATATTAGGATAGAACAATTGACATCGCCGACGCAACAGCAGAACTTAAAAGTGTTTCATGATGCGTCGTCAGAAAGCAACAATGCAACGGCACGCAATAATGAACAATTTATACAAAGAGGGAACCCATCATCCCGAATGTTGTTACGCGATAAGTATGTATGTACATAATTATAATTAGTACCTACACTTAATAAGGGAGGAGATGTTGTGTATGTATGTGTGCGTGGCTGCGTCCACGCTATAAGCATTTACATTACGTCGAATAAATCAGTGTGTTTACTGCCAGCAGTCGTTTCACTTGTCTCTGTCATTCTTATACACAACAATGGTACAGTCCATGTGTTTGCTAAACTATAATAGGGTTGATAACTACAAATAAAACAAAAACAATCAACATTAACACTTTATTCATAAATTTCCTATACTATCTAATCCTAAACCACATAGTATTCAGAAGAATACTATGCGGTTTAGGTCCCATTTGACATACAGATAATCGATATTCGAATATCTAAAACGACCTAAGTGCAAAAAAGCACAAAAGCGGATAAAATAAATAAGTGTAGTTACTGTACAACTAATAATATACTATGTTTACTTAAAAATAACAATTACAGTTTGACTATAAGGAAATAAGATGAAGCATGGACAATCATCTATTCATCAATTTACACCGCCGCGGAATGAAATGGAAGCGACTTTTTGCAACGAAATTGTTCATAGAATAATGAACTTTATGTCAATTGTATAACATGCAAATCCTTGCACATTCTCGACCTTAGCTACTGTTGGCGCCGTCTGTGGAATCCGTGGGAAATGGCGTGAACGGGAAGTCGGTTGGGTCGGTCACAGCAGTGCGGTGAAGATCTAGACTGAAGCTGAACGCCCTCAAGGCGCAGTCGCGCGAATTCGCTGTAATGCGCGAGAATACTCGAACATTCCAGCGAATTCGTGCGCCTTCTCGCGACATGAGGCGAAATTGAGGCTTCCATTCCGCGGCGGCCTAAATTGAGCCTTAAAGGTGCACCCAACGGACAAGGTGAGCTTAACACCGAATGCTGAGGAAGGCCTATGTCCAGCAGTGGACATCTATTGGCAAGATAATGACAGTAAAACACTTAATACATATAACTATATTATACTGTTACACAGATATAATTACATTAAGTACACTAAACACAAAAATTATTCCCACACGATAACAGCAAAATATAATAAAAAATGGTTGCGTTTCTATTTTCGGTACATAGAATAACGACTTATGTGAATTGTGACTGCTCAGCCATTATAGTACTTATGGATACTTTTTCGCGAGAATTAGGAGTATTTTTCTCGATGATGTGAAGCGTAGGTAGTTAACATACTATTATTACAGTTTTGCAATAATAAAATTAAAGAATTACCTTTGTCTTTTATTAATAAGTTACATTAATACGGTCCTATGCTAACGACACATATACCTAATATTATTGTCTGCATACATTTAGTTAAAGTACCTATTATATTTCTAGTTGACAACCATGCTGCCATTGTGTCAATATTCCCCATGACCACGTCAGAAACAATCTGACAATGTATTTGTAGTTTTTAGTGTTTTACCCTTTAGATAAAGTATTGTATTTATAGCTGACAATCATGCTGCCACTGAGACAATGTTTCCTATGACCACGTCAGAAATGTTATGACAACGTATTAATAGATGTTAGTGTTTTGCCCGTTTCTGCACTGCAGAACAAAGCTCATTATTCTGGACTGTTGAAGGCGTTGTTTAACAGTTTAGATTGTTTACATCATGTATAGAACCTTATATAATAATATCTTACGACAAATTTCAGCTTAAAGCCTAAGGCCTTGTTCATAGGTGTTTGACCTTGGCATAGGGATAATGAACCTGTGACATAGGTAATTAAGTTATGGATCCTTACATAAAGTGAACCCGACATTTTAGGGTTCACTTACTATTTTTGTTCGTGCCTTGAAAAGCACGCGGCTGTCAGTCAGGTGAAGTTACGATTAAGTATTGTTATTAAATACACCTTTTACCGTGTGGTGTGTTGCCGAGATGGGTTTTGGTTAGTAGTTAGTATACCCTTGTGCGACCCAATGCCTAACATATTTTGCGACTCAGTTGGGATCAGATCTAGGTCTACATGCCCGATAATTTTAAGTTATGAATAATTTATCCATAACCAGGTATATTCTTTACAATATTTTAGTTTGTTACTTTCTTCACCTTTAATCTAGTCCAATAAATTTATATTAAAAGCACAGAAAATAATACCAAAATCTGTCTAAAAATGACCTACATCTACACATAAAGGTGTGTCCAAATATAGATCGGAAACTGCCCGCGGAATACCGCGCTGTGATTAGACGTCCGCTCGCGACCGCCTCTGTATTCAAATTAGAATACTTTATTATGATGCTCTCTTGCCACTCAATATTTGGATACACCTTTACTGTAATAAACACCGAATTACTTATTTGATACATAATTGACATCTAAATAAGTAATATTGATACTAAGTCTTTATTATGAGAACTAGTAGGATATATAATTCATTCGTAGACATTTAAATATTAGATAGGTAGATACGGTACAGTTATTAAACAGTAGCATTTTAACACATTGATTCTTATTTCAATTTATTTACTTATAATAGCTTACCTTATTAAACTAAAAAACTATAAAATTAAATGACATCGTAGCTTAATCGTCAAAGTATTCCTCAACAAATCTGTCATAACATTTTAATAGATCAGGTGCATATCGTCGTGGTACTTGTCTTTATGATGTTGATGATGATGAATGATGTATTTATGGTGGTGTCGGCCTCCCAGTAGGCTCATAGCTGATCTATCTTCGTTACAAAACAAGCCCTGGATCACAGGAGTTTTTTTTCAATCTTGCTTTATCGCGGGGGACTTCACAAGCATATTATAATTCACGGACACAAAGTACACAGGTTTTTCGGCTATAGGGTCGTTTGATTGTTACACAATTATTGGTATATTCGTTCAAATATTTGCAAGATTAATTTTAAATATCAAAAAGACGGTTACAAGCCCACCATGCTATTTAGTTTGTATTTATTTTCTTCATAGTCAGGTCATAGTGGTGCAGAGCCTAAGCGTCTCGCGTCGTGCTAACTACAACACGTGGCGACGCGCTGACGCGACACTGCGCGCGAGTAACGCACGAAGACGCGCGGCGTCGCGCGATACCGCTCGACTTTAACCAAGAATCGACGCGCGATTCCATATTTGCATAACACAAATTTGTACCTAAAAAATAAAGGGAAAATAAAGCTGAATATGCTATAGGTGAAATATTATGCGTCGCTTCGACTCTGCGTCTGTGTGAATTGAGCCTTAAAGGCAGTTGCCACAATTGCCAGCGCTTGTATGTGAGCTGTAAGTAAAAAACTCTCAAGTCATGACTTCATCCACTTACATGTATTTTTTAGATAGTAACATGTAAAGAACCAGCTTGACAAAAAACTGGGGCAAATTTTCAGATAATTTTAGGTTATCTAAAAATGTTCATCAAACTATAACTATATACCTATAAAACAACTATAAATAAGGTAACAGGCGAAATAAAAATAAAAGAAGCATTAAAACAAATGTTGTCTTTAATAAATGTCTAAGTGTAAAATAATCTAAAAATAGCATCACAATATTTAGCGCAAGAAAAACAATAAATTAAAATAGTAAATAAATTGAATCGTGGACAAATTATTAACAAAATCTTAAAACAAAATAATAATGCCGGCATTCAAATAGGCTTCCATTTTTAAAATGAATGCGATTGATTGCCACGACATTAAACACGTAGTATATTTCTTACATATTACTCTGTTAACTGAAGGAACTCCCTATGACTGTCAATTATACCGTCACTATACTTTTGTCATTCGCTTTAAAGCTGATTTATAAATCTAATAATCGTTTGTGTTTTTTTAATATTTTTTTTCAAAGATAGCGTAACACTTATTTGAAAGAAATATCCTCTTATAACAAGCATTTTTATACATTTAAATCAATATCAATTTACGCCTTATGTAGTAGCTCATTTATTGATTTTGAATTATAACAGATAATTAAATTACACTAATTCAAAATATAAAATTAAATAAATGTAAAATAATACACTACATAGACAGTAACATTGACATTGTCGTAGGAAATTATCCCTGATTTTTATACTTATTATTTCCAGTGACAACGGCTAATAGGCACGCGTACTGAAAACTAAACAAAAAATGAAAACTAACCTTTTGACTGATGGCTTATATAAAATAATTTTGGTAAGATAGCTTTTCTCTACTCTGTTGACAATTTCTGTGAGCAGTTGAATAAAGCTCATTATTCTAACGACGCAATAACCTTTTAGTTAACATCACATAATGTAACTTATATCATATACAAAAGCCACCAGGTTATTATATAACAGCTTAGCTTCCATTACAAAAAATATAATTATGTAGTAATACTTATTTTTTTTCACAATAAATAACAAAAATAACATAACATTATAAGCCTAGTAGCAAAACTAATGTTGATAAAAAAATCTTAAATTCATCTTGGGGACACTTATCCCTAAGGACCCTACCTTTTCAAGAGTAATATTTTGTTCATAAAACGCCGAATAATTTATTATACAACGTCAATATTTGTGGAACTTAACATACACGGTAATGATATTTTCAAATTAACTGTTCCCCATTGGCCATTTACACTGAATATTTATTTATTTACAATGATCAAAATTGAATAGACAAACAAATACATCTGTACTTTTGGCAGAACCAAATTTATCAAAATAAATAATTACACATGACACAAAATTTAATAAATACTATTGATAATTACACTTATTTTTTTATAAATATATGGCCCCCAGTTGCACCAAAATATTTCAACCCACAGACAAGTCAAAATCAACTTTATGACCAAATAAATAATTATTGTAATAATTTAAAATTGTAGTTTTATAAAAAGTACCAAAATTATATGACAGGTTGACGTGACAAGAGAGTTCAACTGAGGCGTGACAAAGCCGCTGTGACTACATGTAACAAGTGCACACAAGAGGACTAAGTACGACTGACGTAACAGACTACGACGAGTACAACTGACTAAATATGACAAGTACAATTACATGAAGTACGCCTGACGCGATTCAATATGACAAGTACAAATTACACGAAGTATGACTGATCTGAATAAATACGACAAGTACAAAGGAACGAATTACGACTTACGTTATTAGGTACGACAGGATTTTAATACGATAAAAAATAAGTTTTGTTTATGTTGTGTCAATAGACCAGATCTCTCAGTCAGATGGACATTACATCTATGTTCATGGACTATTAAACAAGACGCCGCATTACCAGTGCCGTCTCCTAAATTAAATTATGTATAACTTATAGTATAAAAACGAATTATTATAATCTAGTCCCGTTGTGTAATAAATTCAGTTTCAGTTAAATCATTTTGGCATAACTGGGACTAAAATGAGACTATTTATTATACACAAATCGTGTGTACATATTAAGATGTTTTCGCACTTTTAACAATGACAACTACACTGTCCATATAATAGTAAGTACATAGGCTGAAACTTTAGTCTTATCTTGACGCACTCATTCACTTTCAACACATTCTGCTTATAGTTTTCTGATTTCAAGGTTCTATATCTTTGAAAAAAAAAAAGAAAAAAAAAGAATGAATGACATTCATTCTTTTTTTTTGGACTGAGAACGTTAAAAATCTTTTTTATAGAGTGGCTAAAAAAGTATTGTAGTTTCATCGTAATTTATCACATTTCTTATATAAGAAACATCAACAATTACGATAGTAGGTACTTTTATTTTTTTAGCCAAGCTATGTAAGTGAAGTTAAAATCATATTGGCAACCTTACGAGTGTTATTATATATATATATATATATATGTATATATACATTTATATAATTGCTTGTCCGACTGAGAGGCTGACTGACTGTTTCATGAACTCTGAACTTAAACCGCTGGGGCTACAAACTTGAAATTTGGTACAAAGGTTTGATAAAAGATGTAAATGAGCACCAATTAGGGATTTTTTGGAAAAAAAACACCTCGAAGGGGTTAAAATAAGGGATAAGTGGTTGCATAAAAGTCCGTCATTTATAAAGTAAAACCCGAAATGTCATATACCAGTGGTTAGAAACAAAGGTAAATGTATATCGGGGTTTTAAAAAAACATTAAACCTAAGAGGGTGAAAAAAATGTAAAAAAAAATCAACCCCAAACTAAAAGTGTTTAACAAATATAAACTCACGTCGAAAATTGCGCCTTCTCTATACAAATTAAGTCAGCTTATCAGCACAAAATATTTTTTCAGAGTTGATAATTCATAAGTAATTTCACCCTGTATAAGTTTGTCAATGATTTCAACTTCACCCTGTGTAAAAAGGGTGATCGTGAATTCGATGCCAAAATTACTTTGATGACTATATGATTCTGGCCGGAGAGCTACTGGTTCATTTGACTATCCCGTTTCCCACAAAGCTAGATTTTGTTTGAATAATATTTTAATGTCAGACGATCATAAAAATACGTTCTGGCAGGGATCTCGCGGTGGCATCATCATCCCTTATACGTTTGAAAATGTATTTTTTTTTTCAAAACCCTCTCCTACAAGGCTGCAATTTTAATATGTCTTTATTTACATATTAAAAGCGTAAAAAAAATTGCCAGCCCATTTCGATGGTTGCAAGTATGTGCCAGAACAGAGTAACAGAGAGTAGTTATAGAGTAGTTCTATATAAGTTATATGTGGTTAATTTTACTATCCTGTTCCCCACAAAGCTAGATCATGTTTGAATAATATTTTGTCAGGTGATTATTAAAATACCGTTCTGGCAGGGATCTCGTGGTTGCATCATCCTTCCTTAAACTTTTCATGATCGCCTGACAATAAAATATTATTCAAACAAGGTCTAGCTTGGTGGGAAACGGGATAGTCAAATTAACCACATATAACTTATATAGAACTACTCTATAACTACTCTTCTGGCAGACACTTGCAACTGCCAGAACGGGCTGGCTGTTTAGATATGCTTTTAAAACCATTAAAAGAATATTCACTTAAAATTTCAGCCTTGTGGGAAGAAGGATTAAAAGTACCATTCCCACGACAACTTTACTCCGTTCTGGCACATACTTGCAACCGTCGAAATGGGCTGCCATTTTTTTTTACGCTTAAACATAATATGTAAATAAAGACATATTAAAATTGCAGCCTTGTAGGAGAGGGTTTTGAAAAAAAAATACATTTTCAAACGTATAAGGAATGATGACGCAACCGCGAGTATCCTGCCAAAACGGTATTTTCATGATCGTCTGACATTAAAATATTATTCAAACAAAATCTAGCATTGTGGGAAACGGGATAGTCAAATGAACGAGTATCTCTGAGGCCATTCCTTTTTTTCAGTATAATTTTCTTGCTTGCGCATAAAACCTTTTTCGTTTTTTTATTATCATTTTTTATATCCTAAGGCCTCGTTCAGACGGAAAAGCGTTGAATTGAAACAATGAGTGTCTTAGTATCGTATTTATTTATTTATATGTGGAGATAGGCAAATACAAGCCGACATCATACAATCGTGCTATGCTGTATGCCGCGAAAGGGATGGGGGGTGTTATTTATACTATTTAAAAAAATCAAAATCCAAGGCCTGATAGGGTAATTAACTTGACACTCTGATAACATTACACGACAAAACACCAAGTGAGCGGGCGGTGAACTAAACACTCGTCTTAACAATACTTCCATATTATTTTACATTACATTTAACGCCTACCTGCCCAGAGCTTAAAATTCAACATATCTCAATAAAAATCGTTCCTCATTTTAAAAAAGCGCTGACGTGCTAATAAATACAATATATAAAAATAATGATTTGTTCCAATTCAACAAAGAAAAACGCTCGTCCGAACGAGGCCTAAAACAATATATGAACCATACAAAATATAACATTTAATAACCGTTTCTAAAAAGATTTCTCGGTTATAATATACCTACTAAAATCTTAAAAAGTGTACAAGGATAAAAATAAATAATAAAAATCACTATATCGTATTGCCAATCAAAAAAATCTTGATACTAACATAATAATTATAAAATATGTTCAATGTATAGGTATACTTACATATTTGAAAAAGGTTTTATGTTTAACACATCGATACATCGATATAAATGATACTTATCGAATATCAGAAACATCCCTTGTACAAAGAACGCAACAAACGATTGCGACTAGAAGTTGTCGATATGCACAGCAGGCTTTTGACATGATTGGCAGCTCTATAACATCCTGCAAACTAAATTACATCGTAACATATTGATTTAAGATTCATATTTACACGGGCTTGTAATTGCCTTTTGGTTTGTAGAACATGTTACCAGTACAGATTCGACGGAATATTTCTTTGAGGAGTAGTCTCTTTTCTTTTTTTATTTTCAGCAGGATGCCTCTGTTCTCTGTGCATCGCCTCGAGAGGTATGGCAGTACTTCTAGTACGGGGCCGTATGGTACGTACTTGTAGGCCGAGTAGCCAGCCTGACCTGCACAAACAAACGACAATTTATTATTATTATTATTTATACTACCAAGGAGGCCCGAGCATACGGCCGCCTGATGGTAAGCAGTTACCGTAGCATATGGGCGCTTGGAACACGAGGGTATTACTCGCGCGTTGCCGACCCTTTAGAAACCTTACAAATCCTTTCTTGACTTATGTCATTTCATCATTATCATAATAGGCCTATCGTAATCCACGGCTGGACATAGCACTTTCTAGTGTACGATCCACGGTGGCACGATTCTCGATTTCTCGCATTCAGCTTCTCCCAGCCGATCATCATTCCACCTAATCCTAGGAATATATTATAATGTGGAAATAGAAGTATCTGCCTACACATTCTGTATACTGCACGTATACAAAGTTATTCTTAAAATCAAATAAAAGTAAAATTCCAAAACACTCCTAATAATATTTTTAGTAAGAATAAAAAAATAAAAATTCACGATCTTATGAGTTTTTTTTAGACAACTCCCGCATTCAGACTTAGAACAACTCTTTGTAGGTCACACAAAGTTTTGTCCTGTGTGGGAATCGAACCCACATTATTGGGATAAAATATACTCATAATACTCATAATAATACTCATAATACTTTTTATTTATAAGGGGCACTTACACGTCATTCTTAGGTAGGCATAAATGTACATCATAAATTTAAAATAACACATTATTTTTTTTAAGAAAGAAATAACTAATACAGTGGTTCAGCAGTAGAAGACAGTAGCTACAAACTTAAGTAATATTTAAAAATAAAATACATTTAAAATATTGTGTGTATACTGTAATTCAAATGTCATTGTTAATATACTTTAAAATTGAAAATAAATTAAAATAATAATAATAAATCAATGTCATGTCAATAAAATTAGTCAAATGTAGGTAATGTCAGTATATAATGTAATTCAATGTCATTTAAATTTCAGAGTAATTAATGTCAGAATTATGGTTTCATAGTTATTAATTCATTAATTGAATAAAACGTTTGCTCGAGAAGCCAGCGCTTGAGGCGAGTTTTAAAGCTGCCTAGGCTAGAGGCATCAGTGATTGATGCCGGTAGTTTATTATATATTGTCGGGCCCATAACATGAGTTGTCTTAGACGAGCGTGTTAGTGTTCTCGACACACTTACAAGGTTCTCCCGGTTCCTCGTACAGTACGAGTGTAGGCTACTGTGCCGAGAGTACAGGCTAAGATTCATTCTTACGTACACTGAAACTTGATATATTACTATCGAAGGTAACGTGAGTATTCCTAATTCTCTAAAGTATGGCTTAGCGGAGATGTCTTGCGGTACTCGCACAATGGCTCGAATGGCTCTTTTTTGCATCCGAAATGCTCGCTCCCAGTCAGCAGCACGTCCCCACAGCTCTGCGCCGTACTGGAGCACTGAGTGGACTGTTGCGAAGTAACACGCTCGTACTTCAGTCACGGACACCACTCGTGCTAAGCGACTAAGAGCAAAACATGCACTACCTAACTTTTTACAAATTTTGTTTATGTGCTTTTCCCACTTTAGGCATGTGTCGATTTCGAAACCGAGAAATGTTGTCGACTCAACCTGGGCAACACTCACTCCATTTGCACACACTAACAGTGCTCTTGTTGCCCGACCTGACAGGTTGAAATGAGTAAAGTGAGTCTTTCCCAGATTAAGTACGAGCCCATTTACTCGGAACCAGTGAGATAGTTGATCAGCAACGCTATTCAGTTTCTGCTCTAACTGGTCTACTGATGTTGCTGTGACTACCGCTGCCACATCATCAGCGTACATAAGTACCTCGGCATCGGCCACAGCGCCTGGTAAATCATTGAGGAGTAGTGTAAACAGTATGTTTGACACCGATGATCCCTGCGCCACTCCCATTTCAGACTTCAGGGGGTCCGATTTCACTGTGCCCCCGCATCCTACAACTATTTGACACCTTTCTCTCATTAGGTCTTTCAGTAGGTCATATGCTGAGCCAGCTACACCGTAATGCTGTAATTTTACCGCTAATACGGTACGGTCGGCCACATCAAATGCCTTTGAGAGGTCGCAGCATAATAACGCCACCTGCTGTTTCTCTTCACGAGCCAACATACATACTACTCTAGTACTCGAATCTATTACTGATTCTAAACTGTAATGTGGTCCTTCCCTATTCGGGTATAGCTGCCATATGACTGGCCTGTTGGTATAGTGGTTAGTGACTCTGACTGCTACGCCGGAGGTCGTGGGTTCGATTCCCACCCAGGAAAAATCTTTGTGTGATGAGCACGAATGTTTGTTCTGTTTCTAGGTGTAATTTATCTATAATATGTATGTATTTACAAATATATAAGTATGTTTATCAGTTGTCTGGTTACCATAGTACAGGCTCTGCCTAGTTTGGGATCAGATAGCGTTGTGTGAGTTGTCCCTAAAATATTATTATTATTATATAGGTGTCTCATTTAAAATATCTTACTTATAACTAATACGTACCTAGAGGGAAGGTAATATGGTCACACATGCCCAACAGTTGTCCGAAGCAGACCACTTTGTCATCAGTTTTGATGTTGAGCTCCTTCATCGACTGGATAGCATATCTGACGGTGTCCTCGTTATGTGACGCGCACATCACGTTCAACTTCCACTTGTTTGGTTCAGCGACCTTGGAAAGTACCTGTCTCAGACACTTGTGGTATGACGCCGTGGTGGCTTCCACGTCCACACAAGTTGGGTCTTCATAGCCCATCGCAGAAGCTCTGGCGCGCTCCTATAACAAACAGATTGAAATTGCATACAGAGTTACCTGGGGCCGTACATAGGTGAGTCATTCGAGCTATACAAGCCAAATGATGGATACCATTAAAAACTTTTTATAATTTCTTGAAGAACCCTATGCTATAGTATCTTAGGCAAAGTTCTGCAGGAGCCAACAACCTTATCGTACTTTGGTTCCATCAAACTCAACTTTCAAACCTTTGGTGTTCTTACTCGTTCTTGTTGACTCATTGTTTGTCCAACCTACAAACGCTCAGAAAGTAATGTTAGAAACATGCCATCAACACCGGACAATATTTCTGTCACAAAATTCGTTATACATATATGTTATGTTAACTTGGACATGTTTACAGCTTGCCCCATCAGCACTGGGTCCCAATTCTGCTAATTTACTGATGGCTCAATTGAATCGGAATTAATTCTCAATTGAATCTCAGTAGCATTTTTAGTATTCTGCTAATAAATTTAAGACCAATAGTTGATAAACCAATGGTCTTAAATTAATAACATTTTTGGTATTACATTATTGGTATTCTGCTAAATAACTTAAGAGCAATGGTTTTCCAGCCTTAAATTTATTAGCAGAATACCAAAAATGCTACTTAGATTCAATTGAGAATCAATTCAAATTCAATTGAGCCATACGTCAATTAGCAGAATTGGGGCCTAGTACCCTTGTCAAGTTACCTGTTCAAGGTAAGCCCCGCGCACGAGCTTGGCTCCCCAGCGGAAGTCCTGTCGCTGCGCCTGTTCCAAGTCTGCCACAACTTCATCGTACGTGCTCTTCATGTACGTCTGGTACGTGTTGAACACTAGGTGCTTCTCCTAGATAACAAAATAAATAAGCAATATTAGTACCTGACGTGTGCTAAATCTGTTCTTTATCTGTGTGGTAACGGATTAAAAATACAAATGTCACCATTCCGTTCCATCCCGAGGGTGACGTAAGAGTCTACTAAGGGTATTACTCAGGCAGGATATTGTACACTGCAAGAGAGCTAAACTCGAAACAAAACCCTATACCAACCCGTCTGGCCAGCGTGGTTATAGTAGGCTAATATCCCTGCAAGTGTATGGAGGAGACCCATGCCCAGCAGTGGAACGTTTACGGGTTGAGATGAATGTGCTAAATGGCTTGTAATCTAAACTAAATTGTGCTAATATTATAAAGAAAAAAAAAATTTTTGTAATGAATAAACTCAAAAATTACTAGACCATATTTTTAAATTCTTTCATCTATATAAAATTACATTAGCAGCGGAATACATATTGCATCCTTAATAGAAAACTTGCGTAACTTCAGAAATATCATTGGGTAATTTTGAACCTTAGCAATTAAGAATAAGATGTAAATTGCAAAACAAACACGCTTTAACCACCGTTATTAAGTATTCTGTGCCACCGTGTCTTTTCCACCGTGGGTGCGATATATATTTCTTCTTCGGTATTTTGATTATCTCAGAATGATTTTCCTTCAACTTAAGCAAATAGGCGCTTGATAAGTACATTGTTATAACGTCGCCTACCATTGTTTTATAGATTTTGTTTTATCTGATTATTATTTTCGCACATGAAACTTACTTTGTTATATCTCCTCATCATCTCCATACAGATCCTGGATATGGCCGGTTGGAAGTACGACTGCTCAGCATCAATCATGATCCTGACGTCGAGACATTTCGACGTTTGAATTATATTGGTCAATCTTCTCAACATGTTCCGGAACATCTCCTCTTCTTTAGGGGAGATTTGTGAGATGAGACGACGCATTTGGCCAGTCTTGGGATCAGGAACTCTGAAGGTATCTGAGAGACCCATGTCTTCATCTAAAATGTCTGACCATGGGAACAGGTGAACGACACTGGTAAAGAAAAGAATTAGTAAGTAATAGAGTAAAGGTGGTCCCTCACTTCGCACTCAATTGAGCATTCGAGAGAGAACAAAAAATATTTTTTTTCGTTAAGGTACAATAGATACTCACAATATGTACAACTTTAGAGTATACAAAAAAAATGTCCTCCCATTCAGCTATTTGATACCACATTGCATTAAGCATTGTAGAAGCGCTAGTTTTCAATGGGTGGTCTACATACTAAAAATACAAGTCGAGTACTTCAAAAATAAACAAAACTATATTATTGATATTTCCATATTTCCCATGTTGTGATACGTATTGTGTGATTGAAGATGACAATGTGTACAATGTGTACTTTCACTGGTAATTACGAGGAGGAGAACCGAGCATTACAGTGCGCAACCTATCATGTAATGCTCAAAAATCGAACCTGACATGTTACATTACACGCAAATGCTCCAGGTGAGGGCGCACCTTTAGAGCAATTTCGGATAAAGGCATAAATTCTGTCCGGCAAAATTAAATATTACATTACCTCGTAGATTTAGGGATTAGGTACCTACATATTTTAACGACAACTGTTTGATACTAGCGGCCCGCCTCGACTTTGCCCGGGTTAAAATATTTTATGCACGATTTTCTTTTTTTTTCCGTAAGGATTTTCTTAACTATGAATCGGTAAAGTCGTTCTCAAGATATGGCTTTACCAAGAGAAATTTTCATTTTTACTTGGATATTTATTAATCAGACAAAAAAAATATAATACACCAATAAATGGTAACATCTGTCGATGTATACATTTTTTTTTTTTTTTTTATTATACATTTAATGGGAATCTCACTTACTGACATGTAGATGAATGAAATTGTATTGTGAATGAAAATAATCCTCAAGGCATTACAAAACATCTATACGCCACATAATAGTAAATTCTTCTACAGTCTGCCATATAAATGCTTATTATTAATTTAATACAGTTTAACTACGTGGCGTTATCTCGGAGGTTTTCGAAAATTCACTTTTAAGGGGATAAAATAAAGGATGAACGATTGTATAGAAATCCGTCATTTTTAAAATAAGAAGCACAAAATCTCTTATAGCTGGTTAAAAACAAAGTACATGTGTATCGAGGTTTTTAAATATGTTACCCATATTAGGGATACGTTTTTAAGAAAATTATCTCAAATATACTCCATCATATCTGAGTTCATATGTCCAGCAGTGGACTGCGATAGGCTGATTGATTGATTGATTGATTGATACTCCATCAAAAACCTTGGAATATAACGTTTGGGGACGGCAACACGCAAGTGATAAGTACCCCTGGTATTAAAAGCGTCCATAGGCTAAAGTAACTGCTTACCATTAGGCGGATCGAATGCTTATTTGCCAGTATAAAAAAAAGCTGTACATCAAATTTTTCTTACCCCTGCTTGTCAGAGGTGAGTTTGTTCATGAATTTTTGCACTTCGGGCTTGTTGCTGTGGTCTCCGAGGTAGCGGTTGAAGTCTTCTATGGTTTTGTGGTGTGTCATCACGTTGCCAGTGCCACCAGCAATCTCTGCCATGTAATTTCTGGCACGCATGATCACTTCCGATAGTTGCAGCTGTAAATATTGAAAGGAATTTTATGAATACTAAGAATAATGCACACAATCTATAAGTATATATCTTGTTCTTCTGTATCAACGTATCTATCTGGGTATAAGTTTCCTGTTTCGGCCCTGTGTCAAGCTCATCCACCGCTTTCCCACCGTCCTCATTACGTAGTCCGACGACCGGGCCAACGGTCTTCCCGGAAACCTTCTTTCGTTTCACGGCCACCATTCTGTGACTGCTCTGGGCCACACACCTGGCTACTTAGCAAGGCCGGGATATACGGAAGTACGAATTAAAGTTGACTAGCCTTAAATGGAGATGCTCAATTTAATACTGGTAACATTTAACCCTCATCTTCGACCTACGTCGAATTTCTATGTTGGGTATGGTTCCATAGCTTGTGCGTACCATACAAGAGGATATGCAAGACACCTTGGTCTTCAGACATTGCGGCATTTCGGACTTCATTAAATCTTCTAACTTTCCTAAAGCCATCCCATTTAAATACTAGCAGCCCATCTGGACTTAACAGGTGTTAAACATTTTTTTTAATTTTACATGTTGATTTTAAAAAAACGATATACCTTTGTTTCTATTTGGGTATATGAAATTTCATGTTTCTTACTTTTAAAATGATGGATTTCTATACAACCGTTCGTCCCTTACAATATTTGTGGTAACAAAAAGGGACGGAAACCAATATACCTTACAAAAGTATTTAATTTAATAAGGAAAAAAATAATGCATAAAAAAAAAATGACTTTAGCTTCCCACTGCATGGTAATCAAGGATCGTTCGTTTTTGTAAGTATAACATGTCGTGATCATATTGCACTCTTAGTAAAAATGTACAAACTATATCTTTATTATTTAAAAAAAATACATTCTAAGATTAACCAGCTGTTTCACGTCTGCATAATGGAATTGCCGAAATGGCAGGCTTCAATATTTTTATATTATTTATTTTTTGCGGTATAAGAAACATAAAAGAATTCTTAGATATATTGTTTAAGTTTGATTTTCTATCCGCTCTATGTATATAAGTGTGATGTAGCAAGGTCATGCTTTGTCATTCTCTTTTGAATGTCAAATTACTCTGATGACAGAATAAGAGATAACTTAATAATTTTATTAATAAGGCCGTTTATGTTACCTCAATGACGGTAATCTTCTAATATATAAAATTCTCGTGTCGCGGTGTACGTTATTGAACTCCTCTGAAATGGCTCGACCGATTTTCGTGAAATGTTGTGTGCATATTGGGTAGGTCTGAGAATCGGACAACATCTATTTTTCATCTCCCTAAATGTGGGTGGTCCTACCCGTAATTTTTTTATTAATTTTTTAGACAACATTTTTTGTGAGTCAGCATTAAAAAAATACATACAACCCTTAATTTTCACCCCTCTACGATCAACCCCTATTTTTAATAGCGATTTTACTATTTTAGTAGCAAAACAACGTTTGCTGGGTCAGCTAGTCTTAATATATAAAACAAAGTCATGTTTGTTCAAACACTTCGGCTGGACCGATTTTCATGGTTTTTATCCACGCGGGCGGAGCCACGGGTAACAGCTAGTTGTTTAATATAAGACGGCCCGTATGCCTACAAGCCTCTAACGCTTTTTAACATTGCTAAGAATTGATAGAAAAACTTACAAGTAATTGCGGCCTGCCGAGTGCGGTGAGCTTGACTGCCATGAAACCTGTGCTCTTTGTGATACCTGAAAAAAAAACAGGAAATTATTATTAACTAATCCAAGTAATATTATAAATATGAAAGTTTGGATTGATGGATATGGATGGATGTTTATAACTTAATCACGCCAAAACGACTGGACAAATTTGGCACAAAGATAGCTAATCGTCTGGAATAGCATATAAGCTACTTTTTACCCCTGAAAAAACACTGTCCCTGTAGGATTGTACGCGCGGGCATTGCCGCGGGAAGTAGCTAGTTATTGTATAAAAATGAAAAAAAAAATGTTTTGATAAAGAGTCATGAGTATTGTCATTAGTGTGTTTGTATTTGTCGATTTTTAACCCGACCCTGAAATCGAACCCGGTACCTCAAAATCAGCAATCAAACTCAACTACCACTAAACCAACGTCGCTGTTGCAATAAAATTAATAATAAAATTAAAGATACTTACTGGCTACTGCATCAATGCTCTTAAGGAATGCCTCCATATTCTTCTCACACGACGCTTCATTGAGGTAGAAATAGGTTCTTGCACTGGTCACCTTGTACCGTCTGTCTGCAAACTTTTGATCGACGTGGTACTGCTTCAGCTGACCATCCTCTTTGCTGTCACCGGATTCTGATATGGAAGCACTGGCCAAAAATAAAATTGTTGAATTAGAAAACTGCGTTGACAGCGAAAAAAAACAGTATATAAGAAGCTACCATGGTTTTCATTAAAGAAACAAGTTAAGAATTGGCTTATCAAATAATAATTTGTATATTAATCTAATGGCAAATAGAAGGACCACATCAAACCAGAACATCATGTTAGCTATACTATGTGAAAATAAATTAAATTTCATTTGACAAAGGCTATTATTTATTTTATTATATTATACAACATTTCTTTCGTTTGAAAAACTATTGACTATCACTGTGACAGCTCGTAAGATTAGGCGGGAAAAATATTCTTTTATCGGGACAAGTGACCTAACATTTACAGGATAAAATTTTAGGTAGGTATTACTAGTCATTTGTATATTATAATTTCGCAAAGAAATACAAAAAAGGTGGATTTAAAAAATACGATGTTTTTAACACGCACTGGCCATATACCTATTATCATCGTCTATTAAATGAAATAAATTAAAAATTAAAAAAAAACTTTTTAGAATAATTTCATTTGTTTTTTTTTTCAAATAAGTTAATTTATAACATGCATTTAAAAAAAGTTAACAGATCTTATCATTAATTTAGATTTATATTTTATTTTATCATCAAATAGGTACCTATCGTTGTTGTATCTATTATTTGATCACTATTTGATAAATGGACGAAGAAGACGAGGTCGGTAGATACAATTCGACAGTAACATAAGGTATGAAAATCTTAAAAATATTACACGATTTAGACCCTTTGTCTATTTTAATAATTAAGTTATATTTTATATAATAATATTATATATACACCCTAAAATTACATCACGTTTGAATAGTTATAGTCAATAGTAATCCACAAGTCCACATTTTGTTTTCTCCTTATCTTTACAAATTTTACTAATCATACATATTAGCTTCAAAAGACAAGAACATAATCATGCCGTGCATCGAACAACCAACCAGACATTTCTTTTGTTTACATAGAATAAAATAAATAACAATCGACGTTTTTTTTCTAATTGAAACGGGATCAACATTGAAGTATAACCTATTAAAAAAAAAGAATTATCAAAATCAGACTACTTTGTAAAAAGTTATGTGTGTCGTACGGCTGCCGCCTACTCACGTCCGATAGTATAATTAGTCACCGTTTTTTTTTTGTAGGAGAAAGAAAGTCTGTCAGAAATAACCAAATTACCTATGTGTCGAATCGGCCCGACTATCGGTCCTAAAATCGGTCCCGATTATCGGTCGATTATCCCGATTAGCCTAAAAAAGCAAATATAATATATGTACGGCTTGACGTGAGAACCTCTTCATTTTTCATCGGCTAAAAAGTATTACTAGCTATAATCTGGGGAATAAAGTTGACATGGTTTTTTTTCTGGCTGTGTAACCTAGCGACTTGACTCACATGACTCACACAATCAGAATCTGTCCGCTATTGCCCACGTCCACGTTAGGGTTAACGCACTATTGATTTATATATTATTAATACAATTACGTATCTATTTATAAATAAATAGCTTCAGTTAAATATAGCATCCAGAAATTCCACTTTCACTATTATTTGGCACAGTCATCACACATTCATATAACACAATAGCAACCTAATTCTTAAAGAAATAGAGTGCAATTTAGTAGTAAATTATTATTTCAATCTGGATCATTATCTAGGTCAGTGGTACGCAAACACCCGTGGCACACAGGTGTACCGTGGTCATCAGTTGATGTGCCTCAGAAAAACAAAATTATATCATAAAGTTAGACAGACGGAAGAAAAATATACAAGTGCAGTATAAAGAGAGGTATGGCACCATAATACACTGACGGACTCATAAACTGCATCAAAGTAATAGACGACTTTGAAATAAATATTTTAACCAAGTAGTCAAACTTTCTATACAGATTTAAATTGAAACCTCTAGATTGGTTCGTGAACTTTAAAACAGTGTAAGGTCATATCCTTAAGTTTAAGTTTGTGTACTGGAAAGGACCTTAAGACTTTTTTTGAAGAAAAACAGAAATTTAAGGAAAATTGGTTTAATTAAAAAATTGGTTTTAACAATAGACACAAACTTTATGCAAGGGTTTATTTATGTTTTAATAAGGTGTATTACCTCCACGTGCCCTTATTACGGATTCTAATCTGTTCCGCATAGATTTTATTAGGGTTATTAAAAGATCTTGCGGAATATTGTCCCATTCTTCTGAAAGTGCTGTTCTTAGTGCTGCCACTGTCGTGGGCAAAGGGTTTCTCGCATATACAGCTCTTTTTAAATTGTTCCAAACATGCTCAATGGGATTAAGATCCGGGCTGCGTGCTGGCCAATTCATTGTACGTATCCCAACCTCTTCGCAATATTGTCGAACTTGTGCAGCAGCGTGCGGCCGGGCATTATCCTGCATTAAAGTAAAATTTTCGCCTATGAATCCCATGTAAGGCACCACGTGATCTTCTAAGATCTCTGTTATGTAGCGATGTGCAGTCAAACCCCCTCTATTACCGTTTTGACGGACCATGTCTATGAACACAAGTTCTGTTCGCCCGTTCATCGATATGCCACCCCAGACCATACACGAACCGCCTCCAAAAGGAACACGCTCCTCAATGCAACTTTGAGCATATCGCTCCCCACGTCGACGATAGACTCTTCTGCGACCATCTGCACCATATAAACATGTCCTACACTCGTCCGTGAACAATACGGAGGTCCATTGCTCTTCTGTCCAATTCAGGTGATCACGCGCAAATCTTAAGCGAGCTTGTCTGTGAGCTACAGACAACTTTGGACCATTTGCTGGTCTAAAAGGGGTGATATCCGCTTCCTTTAACCTTCTTCTTATTGTTCGTGCACTCACGTTTACTCCACGCACTTCATTAAGCTCTGTTTTGATGTTAACAGACGTGAGGAAACGATTTCGCAGGGAAGTTGTAACAATAAATCGGTCATCACGACCGGTGGTTGCTCGAGTCCTGCCTGTACCACGTCTCCTTCTGTAAGAATCTGTCTCCACAAACCTTCTGTATATTCTAGAAACCGTAGACTGGTTTAAATTTAAATTTCTACCAATCGTTCGTTGATCCAAGCCCTCCCGCACCAATGCTACAATTTGAGCCGCTTGTTCGGACGAAGTATCCATATTATGGTTCAAAAACTCTCGATGAGTTAAAAAACTAACCCAACAATTCTGCTGGTAACAATAATTCAATTGACAAAAGAATAAAAAATCAATGATAATCAATTTAAAACTTTGCTATAAATAACACGCAAATCTGATACTACGAGTAAATTTTCTTTTCCCGGCTATATTCATTTGTTTTACTTCAGTTCTATTTTTAAATTTTCCTTTTTTTTGAGATTAAGAGCCAGTCTTTCCATATTTATATAATTTAATCTAAAAAGTTATCATACTTATTAAAAAATCATTTTAAAAATAATCCTGAACTTTGATGCAGTTTATGAGTCCGTCAGTGTATTAAGCAAGTCCGATTGGGGAATGACCACAGCCAAATAACTACACACAGCGGTGTAGTTTTGTTCTTTTACAGATCTCCAGAGCTCATTTAGGGATGCGTTTTGAAAGAAACGTTTTTCTATCACAAGGATCTTAAAATGGATCGGCAACACGCAAGTAATACGTCTGGTATTGCAAGCGTCCATAGACTACGGTAATTACATAACATCAGGCGGGCCGTAGGCTTGTTTGCCACCCAAGTAGCATAAAAAAAACCTCCACCTAACCAAAGACCACAGCTATCACTACACTGCGGCCGGAATCTCATATGATATTTTACGTTTTTATTTGGACTACGATATTAAAATACTTAAGTTTCTTTAGTATATAATTGAAAAGGTCTTTTATTGTTACTTGTTCAAAACTTCCACCAGCAAATATCAGCACGAATGACGTCCATCAGTCCCATTTGCTGATGCGAATTGAATGAAGCCCTATTGCATAAGTTGCTGAGTGATTACATGACGTAATGCTATTAGAATATTGTCATTGAACTCCACTACTTACACAGCGCAACCCTTCGTGGAAAAGGCAAGTTTATCGTTATAAGCAAAAGGTAAGTTTTAGTAAATCGAATACCTAGTTATGTAGTCAACTTGGTGACAGATTTGTTAAGTTCCTTTCACGATAAAACGGCTTAACGGATCGTCATGAAATTGGGCAAGGAGATAGATTACATTCTGGGGTAGGACAGAGTACTTTTTATCGTGATAATCGACATCCACGCAGGCGGAGCCGCGGACAATAGGTAACCCTATATATGACATTACCGACTTTTAAATATGATTTTTTAATCGCTGGCCGTGTTCACAAAATATTTCAAAAGATATATGAAGTGGTTCATTATTTATCATCATTGGTTACCTCGCCATTTACCACTGTGCGGCGTGTTATGGGTTCGGTGCCCACACGGAACAAAAAAATTGTATGATCTATAAAGATTTGTCCCGAATCTGGATGTACTTTGTGCCCGTTAATTGTGTTTGTAAAGTCCCCCGCGACACAGACCTTGTTCCCTAGTGCGGGAGTTGTCTTTATAAAAAAAAACTAAGCAAATTCTCTTTACAAACTATATAACCTACTAAATAAATTACCTTTGGACAGATAGTCACGAACAAACTACAAGTAAATACCTAAATACTAATGATGTATTTACTAATAATTAATGGAACAACTCGGACCAGCGAGAGATGAAACTTGATAATTAAGTTCAAAATAATCATGTATGGAGATAACTTAACTATAATACAATGTTTTAAAGAGATACGGCACCATACTCATGAGCAAGCCCGGCTGGGGAAGAACCTCCACCTTACAGAAGACCACAGCCAGAAGACCACAGCCAAATGACTACATACAGCAGTATAGTTGTGTTCCTGTGTATGAGTACAGGTTTCCAGCGCACATTTAGGAAAGCGTTTAAAAGAAACGTGTTCCTATCCCAGGGACATTACGTCTTAAAGACTGATGTAAAAAAATGGGTCGGAAACACGCAAGTGATACTTCTGGTATTTTAAGCATAGATAGGCTACGGTAACTGCTTAACATCAGGCAGGTCGAATGCTTGTTAGCCGCCTAAGTAGTATTACATATTATTATATTTCCCAGGAAATGTTATTGTGATATTTCAGTTCATTTCAACATTGCTAAGTAGCAGTTTCCACTGTTAAACCCTTGACGATTTTTGTGGTATTCTTTATTAGAAAATAATATGTGTAACAACTTGCTTTTCCTTAAAAAAAATTCAAAATCATTTTTTTTTATACTACATACTTGGGTGGCAAACAAGCATACGGCCCGCCTATTGTTAAGCAGTTAACGTAGCCTATGGACGCTTGCAATACCAAAGATATCACTTGCGTTTTGCCAACTCATTTTTTACACCAGGGCTTTAAGATGGAGTGTCTCTGGGATAGGAATACGTTTCTTTCAAAACGCATCCCTAAATGAGCGCTGGCGACCTTTACTCACACACAGCACAACTACAACGCTGTGTGTAGTTATTTGGCTGTGGTCTTCTGTAAGGTAGAGGTCCTTCCCCAATAGGGCTTGCTCGCTAGTATGGTGGCACTACCTCTCTTCGATCTTATCGATTAATCTTATTCCCTTTGGCCACTGAGGCTACCAATAGAACACAATATGCTATGCATCGTACATACATATTTTATTTCCTATTACCCACATTTTCTATTAATCATTCTTTTAAATCAATAGGTACCTACTTATTGTCGTTTAAAGAACAGGTTCATGTTTTACTGGTCACAGATACATAATTTCCTTACAATTACCCGCCAAGAGTAATAAATTTTAATGGAGACAACATTGAAACAAAAAACGAAGGCTTAATATTATACTTTGTACGTAAATGAGGTAGACTAATTCAAGAGAGATACGACACCATACTAGCGAGCAACCCCGATTGGGGAAGGATCTCCACCTTACAGATGATCACAGCCTAATAACTAACAACAGGTGATGTGTTTCTGTGTGTGAATACAGGCCTACCGCGCTTATTTAAGGATGCATTTTGAAAGAAACGTTTTTCTTTCCCAGGGATAATCTTAAATAAAGCCCAAGTGTAAAATAATGGATTTGAATATGGACACGCAAACCATAACACATAACCTCTGGTATTGCATGCGTCCATAAGCTACGGTAACTGCTTAACATCAGGCGGACCGTATGCTTGTTTGCCACTTAAGTAGTATAAAAACAAAAAATGAGGGAAAAGAGACGTGTTGCCGGGATGATGGGAGTAACCCTGGGATAGGAATACGTTTCTTTCAAAACTCATCCTTAAATGAGCGCTAAAAACCTGTACTCACACACAGGAACACAACTACATCACTGTCTGTAGTTATTTGGCTGTGGTCTTCTGTAAGGTGGAGGTCCTTCCCCAGTCGGGCTTGCTCACTAGTATGGTGTCCTACCTCTCTTAAACCCTACCGCTCTTGCAGTGAATATTGTCGGCCTGACTTACTCCCTTACAATGGATGGATTTTTTTGTATAAAAACTGTCCGTGTGGTGATGGATTAAGAATACAAATGTCACCACCCCGTTCCATCCTGAGGATGTAAGAGCCGACTCTTATACCCTCAGGATGGATCGGGGCGAAAATAAAATTAAAAAGATTCATTCCTAATTACCATTGTTCATAACTACCCGGGTTGGAAATAACTACTAATAAGAAAAAAATAAGACCCGGCAATGGCAACTCCTTTTCTTGGCCCTTGTTTTTTATCTGGCTCCAGATTTTCACACGATATACTGGCACTGAAAAAGGGAATAATATAATGGATTGACTTTAATCGACTCGAAATATCCTTACTAATATTATAAATGTGAAAGTTTGTAAGAATGGATGGATGGATGTTTGTTACTCTTTCACGTAAAAACTACTGAACGGATCTGGATAAAATTTGGCACACAGATAGACTATGGTCTGGAATAACACATAGGTTACTTTTAGCAGCGATAACCAACATCCACGCGGGCGGAGCCGCGGGCAACAGCTAGTATACATATAATGCATTGAGAGATAAAAAGCCTATCCTCTAATAATTATATACAGGAGTAGTAAATTAGGACAAATCTTAACGTCCGTACGTAGGACGGCCGCGCATAGAGTAAGTTAAGGGAGTGACAAACACAGATTTATTAATTATTTCAAACGATTCAAGAAGTAGTGGAGTGAATGCCTTTGATCAAAGTGTAACACCTCTCCAGTATTTATTTAGGGATGCGTTTTTAAATAAACGTTTTCTTATCCCAGAGATCTACATATACCTAGGCTATGATAACTGCTTACCATCAGGCATTACCTGCTTAAATGCGTCCACATGTAACAAATAATGTGAAACATGTGACAACATTACTTTATAACAATGTCACCGAAGGCTAAACGATATTACCATAACAAAGAGTAGTATTTTACATTTTTCTTAGCACGATACTATACTGCAAGGTAAATGGAGACATCTCTCGCTTGGTTCCGAAAAGCTCTTAATTTCGTTACTATCTTTAAACCCATATATGTCCCACTGCTGGGCACGGGTCTTATCTTTTCTATCATAAGAGAGAGAGGGTTTAGGTGTTAATTCACACACGCTGGCCTAATGCGGGTTGGTGAATCAGACATGTCTTTAGAATTACTTCTACTTAAGATATGTAGGTTTCCTCACGATGTTTTCCTTCACCGTTTGCAGATAGCGAATCATTTGATTAGTACATATAAACACCACAAAGTGAAATTCACACTCGCAACTCTTGGGTGCAAGTCGGTTATTTTCCCACTCGGCCACCACCGCTTTTTTTCATTACTAAATAACTATCTATATCCTACCTGCCTTATCACTTTTACATCTTATTTTATTGAGTAATTAGTGGATAATCGAGTGACGTAGTTGTTCAGATCACCCATATTGGCATCTGCAACGACATCGTGCTCGACTTTTAAAGTGCCTTGCAAAGTATGTCTACTTGAAATCCCCCTTGGTGCTTTATGTTATAGGTAACCCTAGGATAGGACAACGGATATTCAAAAAAATCGTTCCTAAATAAGTGATACCCCTGGTGTAGCTGTTACCGTAGCCTATAGTGCAAGCGTCCATAGGCTACGGTAACTGTATAACATCACCACCGTATGCTTGTTTGCTTCCTCATGCACAGACAACTACATCACTGTGCGTAGTTATTTGGCTTGTATAAGGCAGAGGTCCTTACCTAGTTAGGCTTGCCTGTTTGAATGGTGTCTTGATTCTATCGACTTCCCTATCTTTCTCATTCATAACATTCACATTTTCATTTAAATAAAAATAGCCCCACATTCTCTATCATACGTCATATGACACGGCCTCGCACATCACCGTTCAGCTTCCAACCATTGCCTTGAAATCAGTTACTAAGCCGAGTCGCGCACGCGTCATGCAAAGTAAAAGGCCGTAACTGACAACGATGAAATCGCAATGATGTCTCACACAATTACTAGAGTAGTTTACGTGCACAGTTTGTTTGTAAAAAGACATTTTAAACTATCGATCATATTCAGTGCTAGCCGATATTTGAAAAAATCGAAAACAGACCAAATTTTTACAGTGTTCGGATATTTCCTTTTACTTGTGCTATAAGGTATAGCTTCTTGCCAAATTTCATGATTCAGGTCAACGCGAAGTACTTACCCTGTTGGTTTTTGTAAAAAATACTTCAATAAGTACTTTGGTTCTTTTGTTTGTAATGTAAAACAATGAGAGAGAGAGAGATAAGGGGCAGTGTGGAGTATTTTTCACTCCCTACACAGGGTACGAACAACGCGTATTAAAATTTTCATGTGTTTGTGCGTGTAGGTACATGGCAAAAATAACATTTGTACCTACAAATATAACAATGTATGTAGTAGTAGTAACTAGAAACAAAATGTCACAAATAGACACTCAATCATCTCTGAATCGCTTTCAAGAAATACAAGTATTCTTTGTTCGTATCCATATCTATATAATACGCGTATGTTATACATTTTATAGTGTCCATCTAGTTGATAAATTATTGTATTATACGTAAGTATACATATATACTTTATTTTATGTTGTGACGTTGAGTGGGCTAAGAGGTAGGTTTCCAACCACGTGGGCAAGAGTAACCTGCGTGGCCGGTACGGAAACACTTTATTAAGACTGATACAAGTAAACGAATTTGTGTATATACATAGGTTCTTTGTTTACGAGAGATGAGGAGATATTGAAAGAAGATTGACGGCGGAAAATCAAGTCAATGGTGCTCTGAACTCAATCCTAGTAGCAAGCAGTAACATGTCAAGCAAAGCTCACCTTGCCATCATTCAAGGAGTATTCACGCCTTCATAGACATATGTAGTTAATCATGGGTATGACAGAAGAAGCATGCAAGACAGAGTGAAAAACTGCGACTTAACAGAACGATGTGGATTGAAAGAAGATGTAGAAAGTTGAAAAGGGAATGTTAAGATGGCTTAGACATTTGGAAAGGATGGATGAAAGAAGAATAACAAAAGAAGTATATCGTGCAAGAATTAATGGATATATCGGTAGGTGCCGCCCTAGGTGAACATACATCGACCAAGTTGGTGATGTGCTAAAAAGGGCCAAATTAAAAGTACATTAAACCAAGTATAAGCAAGTATAGTGTATGATCATCATGATATTTTGAATGATCAAGAGCCTAGAGTATTCAATCGATAGGTTATAATTTATTCGTCTTTCATTTTGATTGATATTATCTTCAAATGTCAAATATCACAGTACCCATGCTATGTGAAATAGACTATAGTTTTATATGCCCGGTGTCTCAAAAGTATGTAGTCTGGCTAACTCAATAGTAAAATATTAAACTTTATAAAACGGCCGGCTGATTCTCTAAGAAACAGCGATGGCAAACTGACAGTTGTGATTGCTCGGTGACGGCACAATCTATTGACTAAACGTGAAAAAGGCTCGGTTTTTGCTCTTACGTAATACCGATTTTCAATCTAACAGCCAGATTTTGATCGTTTTTCGCGGTGGCTCGGTTTTTGCTCTTACGGAATACCCCTGCGGATCTATATAAGGTTAGGTGTTCGATGGACTAGCATATATTTTAAGAGGCACTCTGTGGATTGATGAGGTTAAATATTAGTAACGTGTTTTGTTCGGTCTATCATGCTTTTTTTTAATCCGACATGGCCTGTCCTTAAATATAGTTCTAAAGCCATAAGTAAAATCTAAGTGTTAGTAAGTAGTTACCTGACTTCGCGTTTTTCAGCTTCCTCCTGTGACAAATCTTCCTCGACGGAGTAATCAAGGATTGATTTAACACCGAAGGAACGCAACCTGGAATAATACAATTGTTCAATAAGTAAAAATATTACTAATATTATAAATGCAGAAATTTGGTTGGATGTTTGCTACGCTCACGCCAGAACGGCTGAACGGATCTGGATGAAATTTGGCTCAGGAATAGATTATAGCAGTTTACCGCAAAGTGGTGTACCGTGGTCATTATTTGATGTATCTTGGAAAAATAAGATTATCTCATAAACACGGAAGAAAAATATAAAAGTGCAGTACCTAAGTAACTATGAAGTTTAGGTTTGTTGATTTATAAATAAATTGAAGATTATAATAAACATTTATGGTGTTCCGTCAAAATTTCCTGATTTTGTAGATTAAAAACCTTAAAAATTAAAAGTTTGCAATACACTGGATTCTAATTCCTACCTATCTATATATTATAAACAGGCAAAGTTTGTGAGGTTGTAGGGGGTAATCTCTGGTACTACTGAACCGATTTAGACATTTTTTGAGTGTAATAGGCTATGTATTAACCCGAAAAATTTAAAATATAACCTTCCTTTTTGCAGTCAAGAAATAAATCATAGTACCTACTCAGTACTAACTGAACCAATTTCAGTATAATTCAGTAAAAATGTTTACCGCCCAACGAAGTGTGAATGTGAATTATAAAGCTGAAGAGTTTGCTTGTTTGTTTGTTTGGTTGAACGCGCTAATCTCAGAAAGTACTGGTTCGATAAGAATTTTTTTTTGTTGAATAGTGTATTTATCCAGAAAGTCACGCTATGATCAATATAGCGGAGCAGTAGTGAGATATGTTGCAAAATCGGGGAATATTTTCCAAATTACTACGCGGACGAAGTCGCGGTAGTTATTTATAAACCGATACATGCATGGCGTAGTTTGGGCCCTGCTGACTTTGGGCTCTGTTAGTTACTTACGATCGATGGCCTCTCTCATTGTTACAATAAATCATCAGCTTTTGTTTATTCGAGTACGAGTGAACGCGCCTTATCTATCCACAACAAAATATAGGAGCCCATCATCGAGTGTCCCCCTATTTTGATCTAATTATGATTAAGGAAGGATCTTATTGGAGGCCAGCGCATGGTTGTAGGTACTTAAAATGGGACATCGAATACGAAAAGTAATGCATGGGAATGTATGACTAATATTTAAGTAATAGTATTAAATAATTTTATAGAAAGTGTCCCTTTGTAAAATAATGTGCTTATGTACTTAATAAATACTTTTTTCTAGAGATCAAGAACGGGTAAGTCTGAATTTCCAGGTAATATTAATTTAGCTATAACATGTTGAATTTTTAGCTCATCCTGTGAGAAAAGTGGGACTACGCGAGCAAAAAAAATGCGTTTTGCACACGCAATATTGGACGCTCAGTTTTTGACAGTAAGCATGGACCATAAACTGTCACCATAGTTAATTTTTGATAGCACTAGGGATGGGGATTAGTCAGCCTTTTCTTCTTTTCGATGTTAAGGTATTCCCGTAATCTATACAAATCTTTCGAGTCTATAGAAACAGTTTTTTACTACATAGCTATTATAACCTTCGAAGCTAACTCTGGATCCATGACGAGGCCTAGGTTACATGTAATTTTCACTCTCCCTATGTTGTTCTCAGCTATATTGATTAACTATGAGGTTTTCGTAAGGATTTAGGACCAATCCGATTCGATTCTGACCAATCCGCTACCCTCTGAAGATCTGCATTGATCATTTATGCAGCTAATGATGTTTGAGGAAAAAGAAATAGTTGGTGTCATGAGCTACATGTAATAATACATGCAATTTTGAAAACGAGCTTCGGGACTAGTAAAGATACATTATTTGACCTCCCCTCTATCTTGGGCTTAAATAATATTGCCAACTACATCTGCTAGCGCTATCGATGTCCCCCGTCTCTTCCTAAAGCTCGATTGGAGATCCGATAATAATTTATTCACTTTAATTCTTCAATTCTTCAACACTTTCAAAATCTAGGGTGGTATACTGATGGGCCGAAGGCCATTGTAGGTTTGTAGGTTATTGTTTTTCGGCAGGAGTTTGACAATAGCTATCCGCCACGAGTCGAGAAATGTGATTTAATGAGGACTTGTTTACAAGTGCCGTAATGGCTGGTAGGTACTAATACAGTCTCACCATGTCCTGAGCATTTGTTGTGATCTGTTGAATAATTTTAGCTACTGTTTCCTGATTCGTTGGCTTAAGCAAAAATTGAGCTGCACTATAGGTACCTATTAAATTCATAAAAGGTAAGCCTGAAGATGCTCACATTAGGGTTGCCTGGGACGTCGAGAAATGTCGAGTTGATCGCATCTAGATCGTCGAATTGGCCCGGTAGCTTATCATCTTTTTGAGCTGGAATTACATGTCGCTTTAAATTATTCCATAAAAGTTGTTTAAATTATTGTTCATACACATATTTATTTATTGCCTCCATTAAGTGGCAATGGGCCGGACACATAGCTCGCAGAACTGATGGCCGTTGGGGCAGAAAGGTTCTAGAGTGGCGACCACGAACTGGAAGACGAAGCGTAGACAGGTTCCTAACAAGGTGGCGACCTGGTAAAGGTTGCGGGCAACCGATGGACAAGGTCGGCTCAGGATCGAGAGTTGCGGAAATCCTTGGCCTATGTCCAGCAGCGGACATCTTTTGGCTGAGATGATAATGATGACAAATTTATTGAAGAAGGCAGTTTTTTAATTGAAAAGACAGGTTATTGCTTGCTTTTTAAATCAAGGTATTTTTTCTTATGATTTCAGTTTAGTGTTGGAATAACGATGTCGTGCTTCGTAGCGCAGCAGCTTAAAAATAGTAATCGTATCTGTTATCAACGGTGTGGTTTTGACTTTAAATACTTTACATTTAATAAGAGCGTGGATGTCAAAAAGAAATTGATTGAAAAGAAGAGAAATTGGTTAAGAAGATAAACTATTTCATTTACGTTTGCGATTCACAGAATTGAACCCCACGGTATCGCGTTTAAATCTTTTTCGAATTGTCACTCAAAATATAATTAAGAGGACGGTACATAAAGCCACACCGCGTCGCGTCTCGCGGATTGACGTCACTCGGCCGCGGATTAACGTGAGATATGACTCAGCTTGTAACCGGGGAACACAGGTGAGTGAGCATCCTTCCCCCTAGCGCAACCATGTTTCATTTATGGCTACTGTATCAGCTGATCACGTTAAGTCATTTTACAGGTATGTCTGTATATTGGTGTCTGCCTGTTTTCTCGTAGCTTGCATACAAATAGACCGCTTTCGATGCTGTATATCTTTTATTAAAGTATAGTTTCTTTGTGAGGTTTTAGATAAACTTTCCGAAAGTAAAAATAGAAAGTAGCGGATTATTACAATTTTAGAATCTTGACGTATTTCAAATAAAAACTTTAATTCCCAGATTTCAATCCCAATTAGGAAATCAAAGAATAGACACAGATAAAAGAACTAAGCGAAGGTAATACTATAAAAAAACACGACTTACAACTGTTAAAAGAGTAACACATCCGTTGCTGAACTTATGCCTTCGAATATATATTTCTTTTTATTCAAGACTCCTTTCATCCCAAACTTTTAGTGTATTGATATACTAGACGCACGTCCCGGCTATGCACAGATGGTCATTTATTTAGATTTCGTAGGGACTCCGTATTTTTTTTTACGTAATATGTAGCTTTCCATAGGTGATAGAATTTTTAAAATCGATCCCAGTAGATGGGTGACCATTCTAACAATACAGTAAGACCCTTTCGTGCCTCGGAAAGCACATAAAGCCGTTAGTCCTGCGCCTGATCTCTCTCCGGTCGTGTTGGATTTTCGTCCAAACTGTCTAAGAGACTAAAGGAATAGTGAGTGCATCTGTTTCGCGCACACACTTGTGCACTATAATATTATTATGTTGCAAGTTGGCTAATCTGCATTTAGCTAGGACGCATAGTATAGATATCGTATATAAAGCATAGATTTAGTTTTTTTTGAGGCGCCAGGGGCACTCGCTGTTAAGCTACCCAAGGCGCGGTAACCCTATCGATAGGTGACCGCATAGTGGTATATCATCTGAGCGTCTCCGTGCTTCGGAGGGCACGTTAAGTCGGTCCCGACTGGTAACAGTCGTTAGATCAAGACGGAGGCCTAAATATGGGCGATCTAAATAACTCTGACACCAGGTTGGATATGTAATAGCAACCCATCTTTGTCCCACTGCTGAGCACGAGTCTCTTCTCCTCTGTCAAGAGAGAGGGAGAGGGTTGAGGCCTTAATGCACACATGCTGGCCTAATGCAGGTTGGTGAATCAGACATGTCTTTAGAATTTATTCTAAGACATGTGGGTTTCCTCACGATGTTTTCCTTCACCGTTAGCAGATGGCGAATCATTTGATTAGTACATAATAATCATTGGTACTGCCACCCGGGATCGAACTCGCTTGCAAGTCGGTTACTTTTCCACTCGGCCACCAACGCTTTTAATATTAATCCACTTGGTTGGATAAGAAGAAGTATTTATTACCTGTCTACGGTTGGTTTGATACGGACCGTATCCTCCCCGGCGACGAACTGACTGTAGAATGTTACTTTCATGAGCTTCTCGAATAATCTTTTGCCCATTACTTGTTGCATCCTCTTCATAATCTGAAATAATTAAAATAACGTTAATTAGTAAATTTAATATTACTGCCAAATAAAAAAGGCGTTTTTTTGGTCTAGATGCCATTTGAAGTTCAAGTCACACACCTACAGTGTATTAATAATAGTTTAATTCTAAAAAAAACTTGTGTGTGTGTGCGTGTGATGGCCGATGTCTTTCATCATCATCATCATCATCATCAGCCTATCGCAGTCCACTGCTGGACATAGGCCTCTCCAATGTCTTTATCGTATACCTATATCTATGTCGGTATACATATAAGTGTGTATATCTGAATATTTCCAGGTTTTCAGAGGTAATTTAGGGATGCGTTTTTGAAAAAAAACGCTTTCCTATCCCAGGGATACTTTTATCTTAAAGCCATGTTGTTAAATAAAATGGGTCTGCAAAACGCCAAGTAATCCCTCTGGTGTTGCAAGCGTCCATAGGCTAAGATAAATGCTTAACATCAGGCTGGCCGTATGCTTGTTTGTCACCCAAGTTGTATAAAAAATAATCTGTAGATAGGTAACTTCTTATATTATAAATGCGAAAGTGAGTTTGTTTGTTACGCTTTTACAACTAAACGGCTAAACGGATCCTAATGATTTTTTTCTAGGAGTAACATGGTATCCTGGGAAAGAACATACGAGTAGAATACTTTTTATCGCAATAACCAACATTCACGCGGGCGGAGTCGCGGGCAACCGCTAGTAAGAAAAATCTCAGTCGACTACAAACGTAACACGTGTATGAGTCATTTTACACAAAAACAGTCGACTTGTCACTAAAGCCAGTTTTTGAACAACCTTGACAATCAATGTGTTTATTATGAGTTTACTTGTAGCTCCAATATTGTTGCCAGGTCACCTAAGTACTGCGTGGGAACTAAACAATTTCACAAATCTATGGACACGTCCCAAACAATCCATAAACACCTCGCCAAAATTCCTGATTTACTCACACATGTTTTAATGCTTAATAAATCTCTCACCTAAACCATATATACATATATAGTGAGGACATTGCCGCAATCTATCACAATAAATACCTACTACTTAGGACCGATTTATTCGGCAAATTACCTACAGGCTGACAACGAACCGCTTGTTCGAAGTTCGAAAAACGACGGTGCGCCCAGGTCATGAGAGGTAGGTATTTATTTTGACATTAATGCATCAGTATCCTCATTAGAGAGAGATTCTTCGTTACAATAGTATTGGGAAGAATAAAGTAGTAATCTGTAGTTTAGGCATAGGTCTAAACTAATATTATAAAGAGAAAAGATTTGATTTTTATAATTTTATTGTAAGTAATGGATAGACTCAATAAATAATTACTGCTATATAAGCAGTGGTAGCCGAGTGGGAAAGTAACCGACCTGTACGCATGAGGCGTGAGTTTGATCCCGCAGGGGTATTCCGTAAGAGCAAAAACCGAGTCACCGCAAAAACCGAGCAAAATCTGGCTGTCAGATTGAAAATCGGTATTCCGTAAGAACAAAAACCGAGACGTTTAGTCAATAGATTGTGCCGTCACCAAGCAATCACAACTGTCAGTTTGCGATCACAACTGTCAGTTTGCGATCACAACTGTCAGATTGCCATCGCTGTTTCTTAGAGAATCAGCCGGCCGGTCACCTACTAATGTAAATTTTACTTTGTGAAATTTATGAGTACTTATCAAATGATTTACCATCTACTAAATGCAAAGGAAAATATGAGAAAACCCACGCCTTAGAAGAAATTTAAAGCCATCTCTGATCCACGAACTCGCATTAGGCCATCGTGTGTGGATTAAGAACGGCCTAAACCCTCACTCTCGCTTGATAGAGGAGAGGAAACCCGTGCCCAGTAGTGGGACATGTATGGGTTGCTTCTATAATTATTATAATCACTACGTAATATAGGCTAATATAAGTTTATTAAATGAATTATCACGCCATAACCTGAGAACAACTTTACCGATTTTATTCGTGTTTTTTTTTCATTTTTGTATACCGTAGGAAAAAAAATAGAAAATTTCGCAGAAAAAAGTTTAACCTGATTAAAGTCGGGGCGGTTCTCTAGTTTACATTTACAAACGACACTATCTCCCGAAAGACCGATGGCGCTGGAACAAACGAGTCATCAAATGGAAACCATTTCTTGAACGTAGGATGGTAAGGCCCTTGCTAAGTGGACCGAGCGACGACCTCAAGAAGATATAGGTACATAAAAGACTGGTTGCAGAAGCCATAAAGAGATACCTATACCTATGCAATAAATAGCCTGATACAGGCCGACTGCACCGAAAAAAGGTAAACTAAAAAAAGTACCGATAATATTTTGTCCGAAATGTATCATTCTAGACATGGCAACTCTACTCATGCTTAATAGGAAACAATACTTGTTAGTTACTACCGTTTTATGAGCAACAATAATAGGCCAAACTACCAAAATAACGACGTATATTAGAAATGGCAAACGTAGCCAAAACGTGACAGGTATTTACGTGCGTCACACTTTACTTGACACATTTTCATGTATATTATACACAGATTACATAATATTTCTAAGTAAGTAGACTTGAAACATTTAATTATTTAACAAAGACAAATGAATGGTCTAGTTATTTAGGTAATATAGGTAATATTACCTAAATAACTAGGAGCAATCAGTTGTCTTTGTTAAATAATTAAATGTTTCAAGTTTTGCAAGCCAATATTCTAACATAAATTTGAACAAAAAACTTGTGCGATCTATAAATGGTTGTCCTGAGTCTGAGTGTACGTTAAGTGAATGTTTGTACAGTTTCATCGTAGGGCGGAAATTGTCTTTTAAAAAATAAAATATAGGTATATGTAAGATACTGCTATGGCAGTGTGATATTTGGCCTAAATTAAGAACATTCGTCAGCTCTAGAAATATCTCTAGAGGTTTTACAAGCATTAAAAAGACACACATAAAAGACACCCCAAACTGTAATCAACTTTAACTAGTGCAGGGGTCGGCGACCTACGGCTCTTTCGATGTAAAGTTACGGCTCTTCAGTTCCTTACACTCATATATAGTGGGTCACTAGGATACTATAATAAAGAGACGAAGTGGCTCTTTAAAGACTTGTAAATTTTATAAATTGTACTGAACTTGCGTTATTTAAGGTTGCCGACATCTGAACTAGTGGATCGCAATTGCACTGATATTTGTCCCACGTCGATCGAACCCACAAAATAAAACGCGGTGTTACATAAGGAAGTAAGTAAGGTTAGTGGAAGAGCAGTACAGTACCGTCACCCTAGCAAAGGCAGAGCTATTCAGGCAGCAGGGCGGAAGAACAGACTGACAAGAAATTTGCAATAGATGCCCGAAGTTTGGAAATTGGCAGTGTTTACACTTCCGTGCCTCGGAAAGCACGTAAAGCCAGTTGGTCCTACGCCTGATCTCCCTCCGGTCATGTCAGATTGCCGTCCTATCGGACTATGAGAGTAAGGCAATAAAGCTTGAACTTGTATTTACGCACCACACACTTGTGCATTATAATATCTCCCTCGCTGATGGCTTAGTGTCCGTTGAGATTAGCCATCGTGACCGAATTTCTGGTAGGAGGACATAATGCTATTTAAGCTTATTTACCATCAGAGATACCGTATGTTTATTTACCAAATCAGAAATAGAACAAAACTCGTATTTGATAATCTATAATCCTACTAATATTATAAACGCGAAAGTCTGTAAGTATGGATGGATGTATGGATGGATCGATGTTTGTTACTCTTTCACGTAAAAACTACTGAACGGATCTGGATGAAATTTGGCACAATATAATAGATTATGGTCTGGTATAACACATAACTTTTTATAGCGATAACCGACGTCCACGCGGGCGGAGCCGCGGGCAACAGCTAGTATAAAAATAAATCGCTGAATGTGTTGCTAAGCGCATATCTAGAGAATAGCTGAGCCGATTACGGTAATTCTTTTTTCAGAATATTCCTTGAAGTACGAGGATAGTTTCTTACGCAGAGAAAAAAACCTTTAAGGGGCAAAAAATACCCCGGGTGAATCTGGGGCGGGCCGCTAGTAATTAATAATATTAAGTACATAAACCATCCTTACTAATATTATAAATGTGAAAGTTTGTGAATGGATGGATGTTTGTTACTCTTTCACGTAAAAACTACTGAACGGATTTGGATGAAATTTGGCACAGAGATAGATTATGGTCTGGAATAACACATAGGCTTTTGCAGCGAAAACTGACATCACGCGGGCGGAGCCGCGGGCAACAGCTAGTATTTATATATATCTTTTGGCTGAGATGATGATGATGATGAAACCATATTTAGTAAAATGCATTTAATATATTTTTTTTTTTTTTTTTATACTACCAAGGTGACAAACAAGCATACGGCCCGCCTGATGGTAAGCAGTTACCAATTCCGGTAAACAGGCGACAAGCCTACTTTTAATAGCACTTACGTAATGTCTACACTATATAAGTATAATATACCTGTAAAATGAGCGATTAGGTCAAATGCCTGACGACACGTGACCTTCACGAGGCAGGAAAAGTCACATTGAACAATGATACTTACCTACACAAAATTCAATATGCAGACACACAAAACCTACATCTGTGTAATTATACTTAAAATAAATAACATAATTGTGATATTAAACTTCAGAAGAAAAGAAGATAGGTTACCAGTACCCTGAACCGACAAGCATGCTTGAAGAATGAATAATGGATGAAGTGAAGGAAGTGTGTCAAGATTGTAAGTGGAAATCAGTCTCTGCCAAACCCTCTGGGATACGGGCTCGAGTCTACGTAATAGTGAAAAGATTACGAATTCATTATTAAAATTTATTTTAGACAATGTCGCACTATATCGAAGTATTCAAATAGTCGACAACCCTATGCGTTACGAGAGGGATAGCGGTGTAAGATGCGCTCTAGGTATTTATTTTTCGGATGTTGACCAAATATAAAAGAGTGACGCTACTATTATAGCCTGTCCTATACCCAGAAGTAGACGTAGACTCCAAGAGGCTAAATGATTGTGTTTTTCTTCGCATATTATAATTCAATTGATTATTATTATAAAGACAAAAGCTCGCTTTTGTATAGGTTCTAAATACCCGCACATCGTAACACGCATATAAAATGCTTTTAATTTTAAGCTAGAATATGTGCGAGCCGCACACAACGCCTTACCATATTGTTTTTGGAACTAGTGTTCGTGGAAACAAGCTGGTTAAGACGCGTAAGTACAAGCGCTGTAGTTTTATTGAAACGCGAAACGTAGCGCACTTACAAACTGCACGTAAAAAAACTGAAACCGACTTCAAAAACCTGAAAATAACTGAATACAGATTGAAGTTGATGCTAGGTTCATCCTGTCACCTAATACTAAGCTTGGCACCGACTTCAATCTGTATTCAGTTATTTTTAGGTTTTTGAAGTCGGTTTCACTTTTTTTATAAATTAAAATAAAAGTAAAAAATATACGAAAAACAATTGTTAATAATACCTACAACATTTGAGGGTTGCCCTCGATTTCTCTGGGATTCCATCATCAGATGACTTGGTGCCAATGGGACCACCTCTAGAGAATTTTGAGGATCGGTTAATAAACAACGAAGTTATCCGCGAACATACATAAAAAAGCATATATACGGTCGAATTGAGAAACCTACTCCTTCTTTAAAGTCGGGTAAAAAGATCACAAAACTCGTAGACTGAAACTGCTTTGATGTAAAAGTGGTGAGCTAATTACATTTCTTAGCAGACTTGTCGACATCTACTTACGTCTCATACACAATTAAAATAAACTAGACATACGTTCGAAAGTTCCACTATTGCCAAATTTTAATACCGGCTGAACAACGCTTATGTAATAAAAATATTGCACCCGTTACTACTATTTACCTATGTTAAGAATGTACTAAAAATAAAGCTAAGGAAGTACATCAGGTCGATAACTTTCTATACTACGACGAAAATTGTTTTTTTTTTTGAAAAGCTTAAGTTATCTCTGTCAAAGTATAATTTAATAGAGTGAAGGTTTTTACATTCTCGCGGCAACAAAGGGTACGATCTGGGGAAGAGTAAACAAACTAAGTAGGTATTTCCTTCGCAAAGCAGGGTGATCTTCTGGTGTATCTCACGCACCGCTGGGTTCTAGCCATCGAGAGTCAAGGTGAGGCGTTGGCGGTTAGCCTAGATATAGCTAAGGCGTTCGATCGGGTCTGGCACCGGAGTCTTCTGTCGAAGCTGCCATCATACGGACTCCCCGAGGGATTATGCGAATGGATTGCCAGCTTTTTGTCCAGCAGAAGCATACAAACTGTCGTTGACGGTTGTTGCTCGGATCGCCTGGACATCAATGCTGGCGTACCGCAAGGCTCTGTGCTGTCTCCGACGTTGTTTCTTCTGCATATAAATGATATGTTGTCTACCGACAACATTCATTGTTATGCGGATGACAGCACCGGGGACACTTTTTACACAGGCCGCGCAAATATCCCTCGTTCCATTGTTGATGAAAGTCGCGAAAAACTTGTGTCTGAAATCAGTAGCACTCTTTCCAGAGTCTCTGATTGGGGACGACTAAATTTAGTCCAATTTAACCCCAGTAAGACACAAGTTTGCGCGTTCACCGCTAAGAAAGCCCCATTTGCTATGGCTCCACAATTCCAAGACACAGCCCTTACAATATCCAAGAGCATTGGTATCCTCGGCGTCGACATCTCCAGTGACGTCCAGTTCCGACATCACTTGGAAGACAAGGCTAAGCTGGCATCTAGAAAGCTAGGTGTGCTCAACAGGGCAAAGTGGTACTTCACCGCGGGCCAAAGACTGCTGCTCTACAAAGCGCAAGTCCGGCCCCACATGGAGTACTGCTGCCACCTTTGGGCGGGAGCACCTGGATAACAGCTTGGACCCTTTGATTCTATCCAAAGACGCGCTGTGAGGATTGTTGACGATCCCAAGCTCACAGGCGGTATTGATCCACTAAGTCTAAGGAGAGACTTCGCCTCCTTGTGTGTGTTCTACCGCCTGTACAATGGGCTGTGTTCTGAGGAATTGTTCGAGATGATGCCCACGGCCACATTTTATCAACGCACCTCTCGCCACCGACAGGGAGTTCATCCTCACATCCTTGCACCTCAAACTTGCCGTACCGTAAGATTCCAGAGGAATTTCTTACCACGTACGATTAGGCTGTGGAATGAGCTCCCTGCCGAGGTTTTCCCAAAAGACTATAGCATGGGGTTCTTCAAGAAAGGAGTTATAAGGTTTTTAAAGGGTCGGCGACGCGTGAGTGACACCCCTGGTGTTGCAAACGTCCATAGGCTACGGTAACTGCTTACCATCAGGCGGGCCGTATGCTTGTTTGTCACCTTGGTAGTATTAAAAAAAAAAAAAAAAAAAAAAAAAGCACTTAAGTCAAAGTCAAACTCATGAGTTATGAATATCTGTACTTTTTTTTCTACGACGAAGTCGCTGACTAGGGTAGGGCCTCAATAAGAATTGAAGAAACGCCTACACTTCTTAAAAGCTGCTACAAAACTAAGTCAGATCAGCGCAGCTGCAACTTCTATATGGGTTCTTCGGTGACGGGGACGGCATTCGAAGATGTCTCAAATATTATAAGCTCCTGAAGCGCCCCAAGTTTAGGCATGCATACAAAGTACTATCGACTCCAATACTCGTAGTAGGTATCCAGTGCCAGCTTTAGGGAGCGGGGCGTGGTAGTGCGCCGGCCCTAGGGCGCAAGGCATAAAGGGGCGCCCTTTGAGTTAGGTCAAGACCAAGAACAAAAAACTATCAAGTCAAAGTAAATCATTTCAGGGAGGGATGTAGTAGTGCTAAATCCGCCACTGTAGGTATCATAGTTATCACCTAGTTACCCTAGTTACAAAAACTATATTTGTTGAAACCCAGCCTTACTTTATTTAAATCGTTTTCAGATCGTATTGAACAACAGCCAACACCTACACTACATACATACTTTTTTTATGGCAATTCTCGCATTAGGTAATTAATTGCTGTATAGTGAACTTTGTTGGCATTGAGACATTCCAGATGATGAGATCGAGGACATAAAGACACACAGACTACACCAAATCTCGGTAAAATGTTGTAAAACACTGGATTGATTTGTTTGATTGGATTAGACCGTTAGTAAAGGGAAGGGGCAGTCGCCCCGGGCGGCAAAGACTGGGCAGTCACTAGTGATGTACGTCTGGGAATATTGCCACTCCCGGAAACTTTCCACTCCCAATATGCCCGGAAAACTTCCGGGCACATTGGGAATATTGCCCAAAATTCCCAGCCAACTGTATGTTATTATTTAATCTAAAATTTGATTATATACACTATTCTCCACGCTTATGCTCGCTGCCTCGCCCCTTACGCGCAGTACCCGCCGCTCGCCGCGTTTCACGCGCGCTCCCCGCGTACTGCTGCCACTCACGCGCCGCGATTTGCGCAGTAGCTTCGTGTTTGTTGCAGAGAATACGTGTCTTGTTGGTGCGTGGGCCCAACGCACCGTAATATTTTGTTACAATACGTGAGAAATCAAAAGTAAACGAATATTTCAAAGGCGACAAGGATAATACGGGACGTAAAAATTATAAATGTACGTTCTGTGGTCACAGTTTTACTTTTAAAAACGGTACAAAATTTGCTCGGCATCTTGTTAATGCAAGCAAACACTGTCATTGAACAGCAACGCAACAACGCAGACGATATAATATAGTCACAACATTTACCACTACTACGAGCCAAGCAAGTTTCTTGAAAGAAAACTTACATATTCACTTCACAGCAGTGATATTAAGTCCCAAAAATCATGGTTCTAGTCTTCGTGCAGAAGACCATTAAGAAGGATGTAATGCTATTTTGAGCCTAGTCAGCACTCAGCAATGATGCTGCTGCTGCCAATGTAATAAAAGAACTCTCTGACTTTAAATACCGAAATGGACGTTATGTAAAAAATATAATTTGGCAGGCTGCTAATTCTATCGACCCAAAAGAATGGTGGACCACCTTTTTCTCAAATACACCTTCAGGTCCTGTTACAATAAAAAAATTAACAGTACCATCTACTTCAGCATTGGTATTAAGATTTTTCATTTTCTATATTATCTCATATACACACTCGAAAAAGAAACAAATTTACAACAGAAAGAGAAGGAAAAAATATAGCTATATAGCTCACAAATTAAAGGTTATGAACGAAATTGTTTCGATATATCGCTCCAGTGACATGAAATCTGACGTGAGTTTAACAGATATCAACAACGAAGAAATTAATTCAATAAATGATTCAGATGAAGACTTTGATATGGATTCAATAAGTGATTCAGATAAAGATTTTGATATGGAACCATTGGACTTTAGGTCAGTCACAGAAATATTCGAAGAGGATGTCTATTCTTTTATATTTACAATCAATGATGAAGATGATAATTAATTTACAGTAGATATTAAAGAATAAAAGAAAAAAATACAAAAGGAAAAGTGGGATTTGAGTTTGTATGAAAGTTCATCTTGTTTAAATACTTTAGACTTGGGATTTTAGGGTTTTCGAAAGATCTACTTCAAACTTGCCGTATTGAACTCTGTTTTTTTTGTTAAAATTGTATTCAAGTTACGAACGTAGTTAAATTAAAAGATTATTGTTTTATATAGTATTTTTTTACAATTCGCGTTTTTGTTTATAACATAGTTTGTGATCATAAAAGTTAATTTGTTGCATACCGGGGTATAAATACATTTTACATAATACATTATTTAAAATTATGGTTGCGTTATAATACAATTGAAACATTTTTTTGTTGAATAAGAAAAATGAAGCTATCTAGTAGAAACGGTTTTTTAATTCCTTACTTTCCTAAAATTTATATAGGATATTACGACAATTAATAAAGACAGCCAAAAAATTCAAAAATCTTATTTAAAATAGTAATCATTGGCTCTTTATACTTATCCAAAATTCGTTGCCGGCAATATTCCCAAGCAAACTTGGGAATATTGCCAGCAACGAACTGGAAACATTGCTGGGAATATTGAAATGAATTGGGAATTTTCGTTAATATGATATTTTATTGCCTGCTTTTATTATAAGTATATAAGCTATAATAAACTAAAGTAAATGCAATATATCTTTCGTAAAAAAAAACAAAAATTAACCAAAATTCCCAGAATATTTCCAGTTTGGGAACATTGCCGGCAGCGCTGCCGGCAATATTTCCAGTCCTTGGCAGTGTTCCCGGGCATGGTACATCACTAGCAGTCACTAAACCCAGCCAGTCTAGCTGTTTTTTTTTATTGCCAAATAATGTCAACAATGTACTTAAATATTATTTGTTAGGTAATTTTGCCTACGGGGCGGCAAACTCGCAGTATGGCCCTCTTTTTGCAATCCTAGATCCGGCACTGGCCACACTTATCTTGCTCTTCACCAATCCCTTATGGAGTGTATTGTGGCCTGGAGCTGGAACGGAGCAAATAAAACTCGTTTTCTTGAATTAACGAACGAGCCCAGAGAGCTCTCCTAAAGGTTAGGTGGAAGCTGCCATACTTTTTCACTATTACTGCACTATACAAAACAAGTAATGTCCTCTCTGTCCGTAAACTTTTTGTCATAAACCTTATCCAATATAGCCTATGTAGCCACTGGTAATGACTAATGTGCCTAGTTAAAGGTTAAAGAATTTTTAATATCGGTCGAATAGTTTTTGAGTTAAATCGTAACAAACAAACAAACTAAAAAAAAACAAATGTCACCTTATAATATTAGTTTAGATATATAAATGTTTATTTGAATCACAGATTAAACTTCGTATCAATGATAAATGACCACATGATCACGTCACGCAATAACAAAACGTAGCAACTGACAGTTGTGACGTCACACGTCGCGTTCTCACGGTGTTTTTATACGTCATTTGACACCTATATTAATGATAGACGTAGTACACGTTTCATATCTATAAACATTAAAGACACCCCGAACTTCAATCGGCTGATATTCGCTCAGTAATAAGATCGCGGTAATGATGAACGTTAAAATAAATGCGACCTTAAATCTTTATAATTTCTATAAAATAATATTAATAACACAAAGTCAAACCCACGACCTACGGCCTAACAGTAAGGCTCACTAGCTAACCACTAGACCAACTGGCCAGTCGATACCGATATCGATTATAGTTAATCATAAAAAGGGAATAGATATAACTAAATGCAAAGTGCATTTAGTACAAATGCACAAACCCAAAGCAATACTGGACATCAGCCTAATGTCTGAAATCGTGCCCGGCATTCCCAATTAAATGGCACTTAAAGCAGCTAGCAATACGCAGCTGTCTTACTCCTCTACCTATTCCTTTGCAAAAATATATTTTTTTATACATATATGACAAATGCGAAAGTTTGGAAACCAACATTGCTGAACGGATCTGGATAAAATTTGGCACAGAGATAATAATCTGGAATAGAACATAGCGCAAATATTTTACACTGTTCCCGTGGGATTGGACGCGCGAGCCAAGCTGCGGGTAAATCCACGGGCGTAAACTAGTGTCATGTATATTATAGAAAGTTACATAACCCAGTACCTATTAAGAGCAACTTGTAAAAACGGCACGCGTTGCCAAGAAGCAAAAACATAATGTTAAAAAATACGAAAACATTTAAAAGATTTAGTAAATTCTATAATGAGTTAATGACGCAAGTTCTGCCTGACCTATCACCTAGGTCGAAAAACTTGCACGTGCACGTAATTAAGTGCATAATACATATTTTAGAGGTGATTTAAAACGTATCTAGTCAAAGTTTATCCGACAAAAATTCAAAGTTACCGACATAGCTCGCAGGTTTCCTCTCAAGGAGCCAACGAGTCCTGAAAACGTAACAAGGCCATGACTGGATATGGAAGGAGGATCAAGTATTATACCGAAAAATAGTTTAGGTACAAGATTTTTCTAGGCAGTGTTTGTTACTCTTTCACGCAAAAACTACTGAATGGTCTGAAATAACACATAGGCTCTCTTTTTATCCTAGAAAGTGTTGTAGCTTACATAAATAGGACATCATAGGCTCTATTTTAGCCGACAGCAAAAGCTAGTTTCGTCTATATAATGCAGACAGTGTGACAGCCTGTTTTGATGGATCTTCATAGTGTAGGTAGGTATATAGGTGTGGGAAACAGATTTGTGGACAATGTTACATCGTGATTGTTGTCAACTCGACGCGGTATTGTTTACTTTGCTTTCTTAAGCGCCATTGTGATGAACTTCAGTGTGAACCTTCCAGCGTCAGAATGTAATCTTTACTGTAACGAATCGTTTAATCACTTGTTGGATCGTGTTTTATGTTGCCTTGGTAGCTCCGTAGTTGTGTGTACGTAAACATAATTGTCATACTAATATTATAAACTAGCTGTTGCCCGCGGCTCCGCCCGCGTGGATGTCGATTATCGCTGTAAAAAGTAGCCTATGTGTTATTCCAGACCGTGTAGTATGTAGTAGTTTTTACGTGAAAGAGTAACAAACATCCATCCATCCATTCTTACAAACTTTCACATTTATAATATTAGTAAGGATGCGAAAATAATTCAGTTCGTTTGTATGTTTGTTTCAATCAATCAGTCTATCGCAGTCCACTGCTGGACATAGGCCTCTCCCAACACGCGCCACAGCAGACGGTCCTCCGTCTTCCGCATCTAGTGCAATGTTTGTTTAATACCTTTTAACGACTAAATGACTGGATCCTAATGAAATTTGCCAAGGAAATAGATTTTTTTAGGGTACATTTTACCGTGATTAATGACATCTACGCGGGCGTGGCTGCAGGCAACAGCTAGTTTTTTTTTATATTACTAAGGATGCAAATGAGCGTACCTCGTCTGATGATAAGTAGTTACCGTAGCTTTTGGTCGCTTGCAATACCTTGAACACAACGCGCATGTTGCCGTGCCGACCTATCCATTACTACTACCCATTTCATAATGAAGTATCCTTGGTATAAGAAAAAGTTTCTTTATAAACGCATCCCTAAATGAGCACTCAAGCACAGGATCACAACTGCACTCACTCTTTACTTATTTGGTAGTTAATTTCTGTTAGTTTTTTTTTGAGTTGCTAGGCTCTATTCGTTTTGTAATACCTACTGATGATTCTGCCAACGTCAAGATGGAGAGAGGAAGCTAATAAAAATTGGTTGGTCAGTGTGTGTAGCAACGGTCTCTTTTGTAGGATGTAAAAGGGACAACTCAAGTGTTAGTAAAAAGTATTTTTTTATACTGCCAAAGAGGCAAGCAAGCATACCTACCTACTACCTAATAGGAAGCATTTTTTTTTCTTTTTATACTACCAAGGTGACAAACAAGCATACGGCCCGCCTGATGGTAAGCAGTTACCGTGGCTTATGGACGCTTACAGCACCATGGTCATTTCAGCACCGTGGACATTTCAGCACCATGTTCATTTCAGTACTATGGATATTTAATCACCATGGTCATTTCAGCACCATTGACATTTTAGCATCATGGACATTTTAGCATCATGGACATTTTAGCACTATGGACATTTAAGCACCTTGGTCATTACTCCCCGAAAGTAATTTGTGTTAGGCATTAATAGACATAAATTTATTAACATTACGTTATGGAGGGAGAGCCAGTGACCTTTTTACTTTAGTCATTTTATAAGTCATGAAATTAGCTCACTAACTCTTCTTAACCTGTAGAATAATGAACTGCTGTTCTGGCAACCCTCCGCGGCCGGAGTGTTTAACCCTAACATGACAAAGATGGTAAGAAATAAAGTTCAATTTAGTTATAGTATCAGTCCTAAAAATTTTAGTATATGATATTGGCACTATTCTCTATATAGAAAAATGATTGCCAGAACATTTCTGACCCTCCTACTGGCCGCCAGAACGCTGTAAATATGTATAAAAATAAAGTATAATTTTGTCATTTCATCAGTGTTGATTTTTTTACAGAATTATTGGAAATATATGTAGGATATATGATTTCAAACGCCAGAACAAAATTCCATCACCAACTATTTGCCAGAACTAAAAATGATTCCACACGGAATCATTTTTCGTACATGTCTCAGGACAGTTTTAAAGGAATATCAAGCAATTCTTTAAAAAAAAAAGACAACTCCCGCACTAGGGAATAAGCCCTGTGTCACGGGGGACTAAGTATACAAACATACAATTCACTGACACAAACTACACCCAGACTAATGTCCAGAGAAGACAACCATTTATGGACCACACAAAGTTCTGTCCCGTGTCGGGATACAATACACGACCTCTAGCTTAGCAGTCAGGGTCACTAATCACGAGACTTAGGTTGTGAAGTAGAAGTGTGAGACGTAGGTAGAGAATTAGGTATAAAACTTAATAAACGTAGGCCTACCCATCTTCCATGGCGGTAAAGTCATAGATCCATTTGAAACAAATTTCACTCAAAAATCTCAAACCATGAAGGTTCTAGGTCAATTACCTATACAATAAAACAGCACGTTTCTACTTTAGACCCTATTATTTATATCAACCCACAGCCTAAACGGCTGGTCCATGAGGCATAACATTTGGAGGATCATTATAAAGAGTACTCTTTATAAAGCGTAAGTATCCCCTAAGAAAGGGTTTACTAGTCAAAATTACACTTGTATTACAGTTTTCCTAAAATTATTTCTACTGGCCTGTTGGTCTAGTGTTTAGTGACACTGACTGCTACGCCAGAGGTCGTGGGTTCGATTCCCATCCAGGACAAATCTTTGTGGGATGAGCACAAATGTCTGTTCTGTGTCTGGATGATAAGATAAGATATTTATTCGCTCAGAACATGGTACAAAAGATGACAGAATACAGAAGTGGCCCGACATATTCACCTTTGGAAGGCATGTGATTTTTTTAAACTACACAAAGCAATACATAATAATAGTTTATACACAATTCGTGTCTTACACTTAAAAAACTCATCTAATGTGTAAAAGCACTTTTCAAGTAGTCAATACTTAAGTTTAGTCTTAAAATGTGTTAATGGTAGCTCTTTTATTATTTGACGTATTTTAGATGTTATTTATCTATAATATGTAGATATGTTTTTAGAAATATATGTATAAGCATGTTTATCAGTTGCCTGGTTGCCTTAGTGCAACTCTGCCTAGTTTAGGATCAGTTGGCAGTGTGTGAGTTGTCCCAAAAATATTATTATTATTCCCCTAACAGAGTGAAATAAGGCTTTAAAAATCGCATGGAGAGCAGTTCTGGTTAGTAAGTAGGTAAGATTTTTTAATACAACTCCTGCTGGGGATCAAGCCATGTGTCGGGGGGGATTTTACAACCATACAATTAACGGACACAACGTACACCCAGACTCGGTACAATCATTACACACACACACACACATCTCAACCCATAAACGTCCCACTGCTGGGCACGGGTCTCACGGGAAGGATATTAGCCTACTATACCAAGCTGGCCAGACGGGTTGGTAAAGGGTTTTGTTTCGAGTTTTCCCTCTCTTGCAGTGGATATTGTCTGCTTCCCTTAGTCGACTCTTACGACACCCACGGGATGGAATGGGGTGGTGACATTTGTATTCTTAATCCGTCACCACACGGAAAATCATTAAGGATCACACAATTATTGGGGATTGAACCCACAACACCCCACCCAAGTAGTATAAAAAAATAAAGAAATGCATTCTATAAAATTAACAAAGACTCATTTCATTCTACTTAATTGTTATCTACATTCATTAAGTTGATACCTAATTGAATTTAATGACTCGTCTGTTGGTTTCGTGATTAGTGACCCTGACTGCTAAGCTAGAGGTCGTGTATTGTATCCCGACACGGGACAGAACTTTGTGTGGTCCATAAATGGTTGTCTTCTCTGGACATTAGTCTGGGTGTAGTTTGTGTCCGTGAATTGTATGTTTGTATAGTCCCCCGTGACACAGGGCTTATTCCTTAGTGCGGGAGTTGTCTTTTTTTAAAAAAAGAATAGCTTGATATTCCTTTAAAACTGTCTTGAGAAATGTACGAAAAACGTTTCCTTAGGGAAACATTTTTTGTTCTGGCAAATAGTTGGTGATGGAATTTTGTTCTGGCGTTTGAAATTATATATCCTACATATATTTCCAATAATTCTGTAAAAAATTCAACACTGATAAAATGACTAAATTGTACTTTATTTTTATACATATTTACAGCGTTCTGGCGGCCAGTAGGAGGGTCAGAAATGTTCTGGCAATCATTTTTCTATATAGAGAATAGTGCCAATATCATATACTAAAATTTTTAGGACTGATACTATAACTAAATTGAACTTTATTTCTTACCATCTTTGTCATGTTAGGGTTAAACACTCCGGCCGCGGAGGGTTGCCAGAACAGCAGTTCATTATTCTACAGGTTAAGAAGAGTTAGTGAGCTAATTTTCATGACTTATAAAATGACTAAAGTAAAAAGGTCACTGGCTCTTGGGCCATTAGTTAAGTCGTTCTTAAAACTTTTGACAAGACTGTTTGTTTGTTTAGTGGTTAGTGACCCCGTTTAAATCGGTCACCTCCGCCTACAGACCGGCAAGCAAAGTTTATCCTCATAGATCTAATGATTTGCAGACTAAGCTACGAGCCTTTCAATCTTATGGCGTAATTACACTTGGTCGTTAGCTCGTTTTCAATTGCCAACGGAATTCGAACGAAAGACTTAGTGAAAATGAACGGAGCAAAGTACCTTCTTCGAACTGTCTAGTCCAGCTTACGTTTTGGTCATCTTAATCAGCCGCTCTAGATAATCGGGACAATGCCACCCACATGCCCACCGCTGTGACTCCTGTGAGCCAGGATTAATAGCGGAGTAACCGCTCTAGATAAGTGGCATAAAAGGTAATCGAATCGAAAAGTCAAAAAAGCAAATCTATGGGATTTGAAGGTTTACGATAATATAATGTCGTAGACTTAAGTCAAGACTTAAGGGCAGTTGTCGAATCGAAAAGAATAGAAAGAAAATGTATGGGATTTGTCATAAGTAAGTAAGACATTATATCGTAAATTAATGTCAAATCCCTTTTTTTATACAACTTAGGTCGCAAACAAGCAGTAAGCCTGATAGTAAGCAGTTACCGTAGCCTATGGACGCTTACAAAAAGGTATTAGTAGCATGTTGCCTACCCAAAAATAAACACCAGGGTTTTATGATAGAATTTCCCTGGGACAGGATTTTTTTTTATTAATACGCATCCCTACCCTATGAGCTCTGGAAACCTGTAATACAACTACACCACTGTGTATAGTCATTTAGCTATGGTCTTCTGTAAGGTGGAAGTCCTTCCCCAGTCGGGATTGCTTACTAGCTGCTTGCGCCCTACCTCTCTTTCTATCCATACAATCGCTTTCTATTAACTATATTCGATTCAGCTACCGTTTATGCCACTTGTCTAGATGGGCTGGATACCCTACGCCATTTTTCTTTCACTTGTTACTCCTGTTGTTTGCTACTCCCTAAACGTGAACGCCAGTGTCGTTTGCTCGTATTCCAGTGACCGAATTTGAGTAAAACAACGTAATTAAAGCATCGAGTGCCCAAATTCGAGTAACGCCTTTCGTGCGATCCGAATACGGGCTAGCAACCAAGTGTAATTGAGCCTTTAATAACAGTGTATCTGTCAATGAACTTCGCGGTTCAACAATAAAAAAACCCTGTAACTGGTTGCACGAACACCCAAGGAATGTACCTTGCAAACCTCACGTCAATCAATTTTAGCATTTAATTGTACACGCATAAAGTATATAACGGCCCGAAGTTGTACTTTCAAAAAATCAACAGTTACAAGACAACAGATACCTACAAGGTCAAATAAATCTTAACTGTATAAATATAAAGTTGAATTTGCGATGTGTGAATATTAAGGTTAGCTATTAGGCATATTTATTTTATAACACTTAGGTGGCAAACAAGCAGATGCTATGAACGCTTGCAATACCTGAGGCAGCACTTGCATGTTGCCGGCCCATTAAATTATTTTACACTAGGGTTTAAGATTTTTTTTTTTTTTTTTTATACTACTTGGATGGCAAACAAGCATACGGCCCACCTGATGTTAAGCAGTATCCGTAGCCTATAGACGCTTGCATTACCAGAGGTATCACTTGCGTGTTGCCAACCCATTTTTTTACACCAGGGCTTTAAGATGGAAGTAACCCTGGGATAGGAATACGTATCTTTCAAAACGCATTTCTAAATGAGCGCTGGAGACCTGTGCTGTGTGTAGTCATTTGGCTGTGGTCTTCTGTAAGGTGGAGGTCCTTCCCCAGTCCCGACTGGGTAGGAGAGGTAGGGCACCATACTAGCGAGCAAGCGGGCTTGCTCGCTAGTATGGTGCCCTACCTCTCTTAAAAGATGGACTATCCCTGGGGCTTATTATACTTATCCGTGTGGTGACGGATTAAGAATACAAAATGTCACCACCCCGTCCATCCTGAGGGTGTCGTAAGAGTCGACTAAGGGAGTAAGTCAGGTAGACAATATTCACTGCTAGAGAAGGAAAACTCGAAACAAAACCATATACCAATTCGTCTGGCCAGCGTGGTATAGTAGGCTAATATCCCTTCAAGTGTATGGAGGAGACCCGTGCTCAGCAGTGGGACGTTTATGGGTTGAGATGATGATGATGATGATGATGATCCCTGGGACATGAAAACATCTTTACAACACGCATCCCTTAGTGACCGCTGTAGACCTGTACTCACACACAGGAACATAACTACACCGCTGTGTGTAGTTATATGGCTGTGGTCTTCTGTAAGACGAAGGTCCCAGTTGGACTTGCTCGCTAGTATGGTGCCCTACCTACGTAAATTGACTTGAATGTCGAAACATGCGTTTAGGTACCTACATAAAGCCACAATATAATTAATTATTCTGTGAGTGAGGAAGGTTATAGCTTGTTGAGAAAGGTTATAGACTTACAATTATTTCACGCTACGTCCTAAATGGAGCATGGTAGAAACAACTGCTGATATATAATAAAACTAGCTATTACCCGCGGCTCCACCCGCGTAGTTGTTGGCAATCACGATACAAAGTGCCCAATGTCGTCCTCCACGATACGATGTATCATTTTGCCAAAATTACACTAAAGTTTATTCAGCATTTTAGTCGTGAAATAGTAACAAACAAACAAAGAGCTACTTTCACATTTATAATATTACTAGCTGTTGCCTGCGGCTCCGTCCGCGTGGATGTCGGTTATCGCTGTAAAAAGTATCTTATATGCTATTCCAGACTATAATCTATCTCTATGCCAAATTTCATCCAGTTCCGTTCAGTAGTTTTTGCGTGAAAGAGTAACAAACATCCATACTCACAAACTTTCACATTTATAATATTAGTAAGGATTATGGATTAAGTTGCATTCGCATATCATCACAAATCGTATAAAGTATAGTGACCGGTTTTATGTATCTACTTTTTGCCGACACTTAAGAGGTAAAACTTTTTCTTTGTGACTAGAACCTGTTTGTTCACCACGTGAGTAGAATGACGCGCGATTTTGTTGTTAAGGGTCACGGTAAATACGTCTAGACATCTTAAATGAAGATATAAAGTATATAAATATGTAATTTATTCATACATAACTTGTTTATTAACGGTCTTAATGACAAAAACAGAAAAAACGTCACATTAATGGCTGAAATTCTAAATTTAGAGTTGTTGGAAAGCTATGTTATATTCTCCTTGGCTCCTCTCGTATATTCCTCGGATATTGCAAGCGTCTACAGGCTACGGTAGCTGCTTAGCATCAGGCGGGCCGTATGCTTGTTTGACACCCAAGTAATATAAAAATAAACTATGTAAACGAATAAGGAAAGGTTATATTGTTTCAAGACATGAAATGTAGGTATTAAAGGTTCTCCTCGCCGTTTCTGTGATAAGTTATCCTACGAAACCTGCTTCAAGGTCAAAAACGTGTGAGTCATGCGTTTATCATACCGCTAAGGTGACAAAACTTGAACTTGAAATTCATTTAGGTCATGTATGAAGGTCAAGCTATAAATGCAACGATAGAAGTATTCCATATTGGGCACCCGTTTTAATGGCACCTGAGTGAATGGCACCTAAAGTATTCCACATTGGGCACCTACCGATATTTTTCGCAGGTGCCATTAGTGGAACAACACCTGCGAAAAATATCGGTATATGGCTATAATATGGCTATAGTTTGCTGACGAAAGTAGAGCCAGGAAAAATAGCAACAAAATCCAGCTCATCTATACTTACTAAATACTAATATTATAAAGCTGAAGAGTTTGGTTATGCGCTAATCTCAGAAAGCAGTACTTTCTGAGATTAGCGTTCGATTAGAAAAAAATATTTTTTTGTCGAATAGTGCATTTTTCCAGGAAGGCTATATAACATCACGCTATGATCAATAGGAGCGGAGCAGAAGTGTTATATGTTGCAAAAGCGGGGAAAATATTCCAAATTACCACGCGGACGAAGTCGCGGGCGACCCCTTGTATATATATGAGATACTTTTGTACCATAGTATTTTATTATTTCAAGCATATTAGGCATATGCCCCAGATATGAAGTTTATAGGTATATGTCACGGGACTTTTGGGGCATCCCCCTCCCAGTAGTACCAACTCCAACACAAGCAAAGTTATACCACCGTACAATCGAGGCCAGTGACGTAATAATGGGGTGGCATTACCTAAGGAGATCCTCCTTTGCTCACGGCTCTTTCGATGGCCTCTGCTAACACTTTTATTACCTACAACATTTAGTCAAATAAATTTGTTTTATCCTAATAATGTGCATTCACAATTTTATCTCATCAGAAGGTTACCAATTGAAAATTAGCGCTGAGACATTATCGTCTAGCTAGCTGTAATGGTGACCTTTTCCAACATATGTACTTCTCAACCCATAAACGTCCCACTGCTGGGCACGGGTCTCCTCCATAAATTTGGAGGGATAATTTAAAATATCTTTACAGAACCAATATATAAATATAGCCCGACCTGTGAATTGAACTCGAGACCTAGTCAGCACACTTAACGATCACTAGACTAACAAGGCAGTTTAGTTCGTTATAACGAACTCAATGTACTACGTTTTTATTTGACATCCATTAAAACTGATGTAGAACCAGATAAGGTATAGCCCGAGTGCAATCAGGACATAAATACTATATTAGCCTACTTATACCACGCTGGCCAGACGGGTTGGTATAGGGTTTTATTTAGTTTTGCTTCTCTTGCAGTGGATATTGTCTGCCGGACTTACTCCCTTAGTCGACTCTTACGACACCCACGGGATGGAATGGGGTGGTGACATTTGTATTCTTAATCCGTCACCACATGGAACAAACAATCCAACATGGATGGATGCAAACAAACAAAGGATCATAAAATATTTTAAAAGGAAAGAATATTAAGAGGCGCTGGCGCAAGTTTACAAGACGGAGGTGCAGTCTACCTATCATTTTCCTCAAGAAAGCGCTACTTTCGATGATGATATAATATAATACATATTTTTCTTAAATTTTACACGGGTATTTTTGCTGTAGCCAATCCTCGCCATATGTTGCAATGCTGCTTTCATTTTTATAATAAAATTATATCAGAAACCTTCACGCAACTGCCTATAACGACAGCTGTGTAAAGTTACAACTCAATTGTTATAACGATGCGCGTACGCATATAAGACGAACAGACAAATAATATATACAATTTATAAGATTTTATAATAAGAATATTTAATGGATAAATACATTTTTTAATAGCTTTTTTCAAGCAGCATAATTATTTATTTATTTTAGTTAAATTTCTATATAATTAATATTACTAACTAAAGTACCTACAGTGGAGTTAATTAATATAAAAGGATGCTTAACTAAAATACAAAATAAAGAATAAGAAAAAACTTTTAAAATATTTACAATTAAACGATTGTAGAGTATTTTTTTTATACTTCTTAGGTGGCAAACAAGTATACGGCCCGCCTGATGTTAAGCAGTTACCGTAGCCTATGGACGCTTGCAATACCAGAGGTATCACTTGCGTGTTGCCAACCGCTTTTTTACCAGGGCTTTAAGATGGGAGTATCCCAGGCATTGGAATATTTTTCTTTCAAAACGCATCCCTAAATGAGCGCTGGAAACCTGTTAGTACTGTTCAATTCCACAATTAAACAATATTGTTTCATAGTGGATTTGATTACCACACGAGAGAAAAAATCATGAGATCAACAAAAGATTGTTTCCACTCCTTCGAGATGTGTAAGTCACTTTCCTTGGTAGTCACTTTGTAGGTAGGTACTAATAATACTAAGGAAATACCTATTTGCCAGGTGAGATCCAGGTTTAACACATGACATAGGTTTTTCGGTGTTAAATATAATCACATTCCGCGGTTTACCTCAATGTTTCATCAATAGGGAAATGTATAAGTGATGATGATTCAATAGGACTCGGAGTCGATATCATTGTTAACAAATAATTAATTATAGAAATAATTTCAGTACTTAGTTACCTTATTATGTGCCATTAAATTCACCTACGTGATGTGGCTCACGCTCTACAAAATAATGAGTCTCTCACATTATTGATTAACAGGATACTCGTTTTTAATACTAGCCGTTGCCAGCGTGGATGTCAATTATCGTGATAAAAAGTATTATACGTCCTTCCCAAAGAAACCGTCTATCTCCTTGCCAAATTTCATTAGGATCCGTTCTGCCGTTTAGTCGTGAAAGCGTAACAGATAAACTCACTTTCAATACTAGCGAACCGCCCTCGCTTCGCTTCGGTATTTTTTGTATTTTCCTATTATAATATCCATGTATATATTTGAACCTGAGAGGCAGAGGTTCGAATTCTACTACGAGCTAGAAGAATATTTTATATATTTATATAGCTATTGCATAACTAAAATGCTAATAATAAATACTAAAAATATCATCAGCCAATCGACAGACATATTTTTATCCTGGAATTCTTCATTTTATATTAATCTTCATTATGAATAAAATGAGTTTTCATTACATCATTTGTGGTGCAAATTACGTGAAATTGATATAAACTATTCAATTTGATATAATTTGCACCACAGATCTGCGCAAGAACACTAAACTTCGTCAGCAAATGTCATTCAATGCGTGACTGTTCGATATACAATAATAATTACCATGAATTTACGAACGTCGCGAAGGTTGTAAAGAGTTTGATTATGTTGTACGATAGCATCCACGGCATCATTTGTTGTATTGCAATATAAATGATAAATGAAACCCTCCAAATGTACCCGTATGTACGCGCATAACTTCCGATCGACTGCACCAAATTAGATAATTCTTTTTTTGTGTTCGTTATTGTCAGGGCAAGGTTTGTAGAGAAAAAAATTGAAAGAAAAAAATATCTTTTTAATATGGCGGTGGTACATTATATCTGAGAGGTTATGTTGCTCTTTTCAGTCAATACCTACATGAAAAAGATATAATCATTCTAATAACAATAATAAAGTTTATAGCATTCAATGTTTAATAAACGATCAGTGTGTTAAGCAACCAAGGGCGTGGTAACCCTTTAGATGGGAGCCGCATAGTGGTATTTCATCTGAGCGTCTCCGTGCTTTGAAGGGCACACTAAAAGTCCGTCCCGATTGTTAACAGGCGTTAAATCACGACAGAGGTCTAAATACCGGGTTGGCCACTAAACAAACTATAAGAAGAAATACAATATCCAAATTTTGAAGTATTGAAACACAAAGAGCTCTAATATTTATGACCGAGATCCTGTCCCGTCTTATAGATACTGGGTCGCCAGCCCTATTCTAATGAAACTCAAAATGCTAAAACCCAAGTCATGACACCTTTTTCCCAGAAAGTATAGGCAGGCAGCAGGCAGTGTAACATCCATGCTTTGCAAGCTAAGTTAGGTGTAATATAAGGAGAATTGATATTGCCATATTTGACTGCAGTTTGGTAAGATATCCCCGGGACGAAGGACTTGTATCCTAGAGCAGAAGATTAAAAAAAAATGATTCCTCGATAACTCAAAGCTATAGAATTAATGATCACTAGCTGTTGCCCGCGGCTCCGCCCGCGTGGGTGTCGGTTATCGCTGTTCAAAGTAGCCTATATATTATTCCGGACCATAATTTATCTCTGTGCTAAATTTCATTCAGATCCGTTCAATAGTTTTTACGTGAAAGAGTAACAAACATCCATCCATCCACCCATCCATCCATCCATCCATACTTACAAACTTTCAAGTTTATAATATTAGAAGGATAGTAAGACTAGGTCAGCCAGCTATTCTAGACAAGTGGCATAAACGGTAGTCGAATCAAATAGAATAGAAAGCAACTGTATAGGATTTGACGTGAGTTTACGACATTATATCGAAAACTAGTTCTATTCTATTTTTTTTTTATACTATCAAGGAGGCAAACAAGCATACGGCCCGCCTGATGGTAAGCAGTTACCGTAGCCTATGGACGCTTGCAACACCGGGGGTCTCATTCACGACAGATATTTGATTCGACTATCGTTAATGCAACTTGTCTAGAGAGACTGATGTGTTTTAAATTGTCCAACAAGATGGACCTGGTTAAAATTGCGGGCAACCGATGGACAAAGTCAGCTCGGGATCGAGTTTTGTGGATATCTTTGAGGAAATCGCGCTTAGCGATAAGGCCGCACATTGTAGGTACTTGTTCATTTTCTTTATTAGATACATAAAGAAAATGAACAAGTACCTACAATGTACATAAGTACATTGTAGGTACTTGTTCAACGTAAGTTTTGTTATCTTAAGTAAGTAAGTGTTGTTAACATAAGTTTTGTTATCTTATGGTGTACAATAAAGAATTATCTATCTATCTATGTCCAGGAATGGATGTCTTTTGACTGAGTTTGAAGGTCCACCAGAAAACGATTCATAGGTACTAACAAATATTTAGCATTAGTATATTTTTTCACTAATTTACTCTGATTAGGTGAATAAACTCGTGCTCTAGCCGGCACTAAGTATTTCGTCACGCACCATATGGGTTGCTAACTACAATACATCGGTCATAGATCGGTCAAATTAAATTCCAATTAGAATACATACTTGCTGAACCTTTGAAAACGAGATATCGACTAAAACATTAGAAGCAAGTCGTTTGCATTTTTACTTTTTATACTTAACGGTGGCAAACAAGCATACGGTCCGTCCATAGCCTTGGACGCTTGCAATACCAGAGGTATCACTAGCGTGTTGCCAACCCTTATTTTAAACCCTGGGATAGCAATACGTTTCTTTCGAAACGCATCCCTAAATGAGCGTTGGAGACCTGTACCCACATACAGGAACACAACTACACCTCTGTGTGTAGTTATTTGGCTGTGGGTCTTCTGTAAGGTGGAGGTCTTTTCACAGTCGGGCTTGCTTGCTAGTATACTATTAAGTATTCTGTGGTATGGTGCCCTACCTCTCTTCAAAATAATGAATTATTTGAAGTTAATTATTTATTTATTCCCGGATTTTGTTTAAATTATATTTCTTATTCCGACCCCGAGTCAGGTCTTCGTACCCAGGACTTCAGCACATACCTAACTATGATATGCATCTTATTGCATTTATAAAGTAGTATTAGCCCGGTCAAGTAAGCCCAAAAATAGAGGTAAGGTTAAAATTAGAGGTTAAAATTTGTACGAATATTTGGCATACCATTATAAATGGAATTTGAAAATTCCCCATCGATCCGAAACGAACGAAAAAAACTTGCATGTTTGTAAATAAAAAGTAAGAAAAGTGGTAGGTAACAGTAGCTCATTGACTTAAGCAATCCTTACTAATATAATAAATGTGAAAGTTTCTGAGTATGGATGGATGTTTGTTACTCTTTCACGTAAAAACTACTAAACGAACCAGAATGAAATTTGGCACAGAGATAGATTATGGTCTGGAATAACACATAGGCTTTTTACAGCGATAACCGACATCCACGCGGGCGGAGCCGCGGGTAACAGCTAGTGCCAAGATAATTGTGTCATATAAAATAAATGATTATGATTCAATGGCAGGTGGATGTACAGCATCATCCTGATAAAGATCTAAATTGACTTGGCATACTACTATTATAATTATGTAATAGGTACCACAGATTATTATATTATAACTGGCAGACAAGAAAGTGGCGATTTTAACCCTGCATATTGTAACTCAAAGAGTTTGTGTCTTTACGAGACTAGGACACTATATTAGTAAGCATAAGAAAAAGTCGAAAAACGCATAAACTATGTGTACATCAACAATAAAATTACCTTATTTTCTAATAATGTGTATTACCCGATGTTTTTAAAAAACTCAACTTTGTAACATTTAAGAACAAATTATTTAACTTTTTGCAACAATTTTTTTATTATTCCACTAATGAATTTTTAAATGATAAACTTGACAAATAAATGTATTATTAATAAGCCCGGAAGAGTAGGAGGTCAAGTAAAGGTCCTTACCTTTACCTTACAGAAGACCACAGCCAAATAACTAAACACAGTGGTGTACTTGTGTTCCTGTGTGTGAGTACAGGTCTCCAGCGCTCATTTAGGGATGCGTTTTCAAAAGAAACGTATTCCTATCCCAGGGATACTCCCATCATAAAGCCCTGGTTTCAAAAATGGGTTGGCAACATGCAAGTGATGCCTCTGGTATTGCAAGCGTCCATAGGCTACGGTATCTGCTTAACTTAGGTAGGCCGTATGCTTGTTTGCCACCATAGTAGTATAAAAAAATAAAAAATCTATGAAATGCAGTATGTGAACACACTTATTAGAATTAAAGTCTGGATTAAAATAAGGGATGAACAGTTTAATGGAAGTAGGTACGTCAGCATGAAATATACTATAGGTACCTGCTACTGGTAAAATACAAATGTATACTATGTATTGCGGCTTCTTGAAATATCACCCCTAAGGGGTAAAATAAATCAATTCAAATGAAAAGGTTTTGAACGAAAAAGCCGCATATAAATTAACCCAACCAGGATGCCATCGGCAGAAACACAGTTGCTTCAAAATAACAATTAACTCTCAAACTTAAAAAAAAACTTATCAACTTTATCTTTGAAGGATAATAAAATTCTTGCCTGTTAAATATATTTCGTTAAACCTACCAATAGATGGCGTTATAGTATCGTAATAAACGTGAACGTTCTGGCTCTAGTGAAACGTCATGGTAGAAACAATTATGTAGGTATAAAACAATAAAGAAAATCAATTAGTTAAGCCCAAACAATAAACTACACTGCATCAAATAAACATTCATTGTTAAGTAGATATTCGTCATAATATAATCTCTAGAAATAAATAAAAACTTATTATATTCACATCAGAAAACTAATATAAAACAAACTTATAATGAGGAAAATGTTCACAATTCACAAATTTTGCTAATGACTTAGGGCTTTAAACGTGTAGGTATTGGTAGGTATATAAGTAGGTATAGTAACGTTTTCATTATCAAGGAAACCGTGTGGTTACCGGCAAACACCGTTAACTCATTGATCTTGACTTTGCATACATGCTCTTACAAATACCGCAAGTTACAAACGCTTATGCAATAGAAATAACACTCAATTGCTTTCATAAAAATTGATTTCGATTTTTTCTTTGTAATGGTTGGTAGGAATGTTTTATCATTTGTCCCTGCCTTCTAGCCTATATTGATACCGGGTACCGGCTCGCATGCGCAATAACTGTCGATCAAAAATATATTCATTCTTCCCACTGTTAGGTAATAACCATTAGAATCAACTCGTGAAAGACACTTCAAATCATTTAATATAAGATTCTTCTTTCACAGAATCACATTTGCATTAATGACTAATGGATAATAACTATCTTGAAAAAGTCTTAGAAAAACACGCCACGTGAATAAACATCAATCAGTTGCAAGGACGCAAAGCAGAGTTAAAATAGTGGTGTTCTGTATCGAATAAACATTACTATACCGATCTTACGTAATTCACAGCTGATAAATCAAACATCTACTCACCATAGCATTGTTATCGACCAGCCAGTTAATTGAGAACAACTGGTACATCAGGAAGGCCCGTACCAGCTCGCTGGTATGCTTACTTTTGAAGGCATCTTTCGGGCTGCTGAAAGAAAGGTCTAGTTCGTCGCGCACTGGGGGAGGACCAAGTGACATAACTCGCACATGGCTAGGTGTATTCCGCGCTAGATGTCGAAGCAGAGCCATAATAGATATATTGCGAATTACAGCACTTTTGGAAACCGTACGCGTCCGTCGTCCGTACCAAAAAGAGGACAATTGACAACTGACACTACACTGGCGTTCGCTCGATACCGAGACGTCTGCGCGCGCAGCCGTTCCAATTTTAAATCCGGCGAAGCGTCGCGGGGGTGTGTCTTGTATGGGCGCTGCTATTGGATGTTCGTACAAGTCAGCCAGCACGCGAAACTGTTGTGACGTATGTAATTATAAACAGCATTGTGCGGTAACCTCAAGGACCGGAACGCAAGGGCAGACCCGTCAAACAACACCTGGAAAACGTTTAAAAACTTGTTTTATCTATGCACATTCTTTATTGTATCCTTCTTTGTATCTCAATCACGGGCAAAATGTTCAGCTAAGCTATAAAAATGAAAATGATGAGGTTATATAACTGGTCTGGGCGGGGAAGTTACGTAAAGCGGTAGACTCGAGTTCAAGAACCTGGGGCGACCTACGGGCAACTTCTACTGTTCGTATTTAGGTTATTGCGACTTTTTGATCGTGTATTGTGTTATTTTACGGACATGCAATGCTTATGCCAGTTCTGATGCAGTTACAACTACCGCAACTTCTGTTTGTATTTACTTTAGTGATGTATTTGACAAAAATCCGCACAGGTATTAAAAACCAAAAATGACAATAATTTAAAACCTATTTTGCTAACGTTAGTTACTTTACTAAACATCAAAGAGCACAGGCTTCAGTGCTTAAGCCACGGCCATTTAAAGAAAATCATCTGCGTCAGAGCAAGGTCTTGTTTTTACACACAAGAAAAAACCTAATCGTTATAGTTCTGTTAAACAGTATTATTGAAGCCTGAACAATAGAGAAATCGTATGAATGGGGGACATAATACATTCCATACAATAAACTGACGTAGTACACATCTTTACAAATGTCTGTCTCTCATCTCTCTCTGTTCCTCGGGCTTATACTGTCTGATGAAGTACGTCATGAGCGACGGACAAAAGTTACGGAACAATCGTATTACAGATAAGGTCAAATCAAATCAAATCAAATCAAATCAAATCAATCATTTATTTGCGAATATGGGTACAGTGAATGATGTTACAAATATTGAATGTGCCTCCATACTCCACTTGTAGGCATGCAAATGTTTCACAATTTCACAATAATTAAATAATAACAAATTAATAGGTCACTAGCCATGTCTATACCAAAGCTTACGTCATGTAGTTATGTCGTTCTTGCAGACTAGAATATATTATTGTATCACTCGCACGTTGGAAGAAGGGAATAAATTCGGAGCTCAATCTTTCAGTTGTTCTATCCAATGGTAAAATTCAAAAGGAAACAGAACTCGTTTGACATGTTTTTTTTTAATTCATTTTTACTTGTTTGTAATAAAGTAACGGGGGGCTATCCGCGTCCGCGTAATAGAATCTGGGTTAAAATTATAAACAGGTCGAATGCAAAATGTATGTTTTTATCGCTGTTGTTGTGGGCCTTAAACCGAAATAAATGTATTTTCTTTCTTTCTTTCTTTCTTTCAAAACATGGATATAAATCTACTTTTTAATAAGCAAGTTAAGCACCCCTTTGAACTTCTTTCCATGAAAACATGTTGCTTGCACGCAACAAGAGAGGTAGGGCACCATACTAGCGAGCAACCCCGACTGGGGAAGGAACTCCACCTTACAGAAGACTACAGCCAAATAACTACACAAAGCGGTGTAGTTGTGTTTCTGTGTGTGAGTACAGGTCTCCAGCGCTCATTTAGGGACGAGTTTTGAAAGAAACGTACCTATACTCCTATCCCAGGGATACTCTAATCTTAAAGCCCTGGTGTAAAACAATGGGTTGGCAACACGCAAGTGATACCTTTGGTATTGCAAGCGTCCATAGGCTACGGTAACTGCTTAGTAGGCCGTATGCTTGTTTGCCACTCAAGTAGTATAAAAAAAACTATTTTCGTTTTTTCTTAGTTGCGGGATCTAAGACGGAAGGTAATTTGGCTGTGATCTTCTGTAAGGTGAAGGTCCTTCCCCAGTCGGGCTTGCTCTCTTGTATGGTGCCTTGCCTCTCTTACTCACTTACCATGAAGCTAACCTTATGCTTGTTTGCCACCTAGATACTAAACAGTATAAAAAGTCAATAAACCTAGATTTGACTTGGCATGATGCCGTGGGCCTGCATGAATGACATATGCATCATTCTCTGAAACATTTTATCTCAATGAACTTTGCCGTAGCACGATTGGCAGGCATATTGATGACTAAAAGGAACTCGAAGCTTCGAACTAATTGGCTTTCGATGTCGGTAGATATCATTGAATTAAATCGGACCATGTGTCACCACCCCATTCCATCCCGTGGGTGTCGTATGAGTCGCTAAGGGAGTAAGTCAGGCAGACAAAAACTCGAAACAAAACCCTATACCAACCCGTCTGGCCAGCGTGGTATAGTAGGCTAATATCCCTCCAAATTTATGGAGGAGACCCGTGCCCAGCAGTGGGACGTTTATGGGTTGAGATGAAAAAAATATGTAAATACAACGAAATAAGAAAAAAAAACAACGGGTTTCACTCCAGGAGTGCCGGCAGAACTGAAACCTTGAACATTAACGTTGTGCATTTTTGAATATTTTGGAATGGTTAGGAAAAAATTTCGCACGAATTGCTTTATTTATCAGTGTAAAAGTACTATCATTTATGATATAGACTGTAGAAGATATTTACATGAATAGTTACTAAAATTAAAGTTATAAATAAAATATTTGATTGAGGTCGCAGTGCTGAGGAAAGGTGCCCAAAAGACATTTCCACGCTGGATTGCAAGGCTAATACGTTGACCCAAGTAAAGGCCAGCGTTAGGATTTATGTGGTAAAATACAATATTCATTTATTGCGCTATCGTACACAAACATGACAATTTGTATTATTTTTTACCCATACAAAATATAAAAATTCAGGTCTGAAATCATGTTAATTTATAAGCTAGACATCGAACAGGAGACGTGACCAACGACACCTATAATAAATAATTAGTTTTCGCTTACTCATAGATAATGTTAGTAAGTAGTTTAATTAAATTAATTACTTAGTTACCTACATACTTGTAAATTAATTTAATAACTCATACATTGGTGTCTAATTTGTATTTTCCCAACAAAACCTAATTATGTGAATGACGTGAGGTTAGATAGACATTTTGTTCATGAGTTTTCCTTGTAGGCCCATTTATTGTATCTATCTTCTTTGGTTTTGCCCGACTGTAACAAAAGTGGGATATTTTCTGTGTATCCTATGCAATACATATTCAGAATATTGCGGAAAAAGCCCATTTGCCTCTCTCTTCTTACCTTAATTCAGTTATCGTAAATAATAATAGCTGGGCACGAATTTACTCTCCTCTATCAAGAGCAAAACGAAAAATATAAAAAAGTTACATACCTAAATCCACATCTCAATACCTCCATATTCTTTCTAGATAATTTACAGAGATATAGGGCGCCATACAAGCGAGTAAACCCGACGACTGGAGAAAGACCTCCACCTTACAGAAAACCTTAGCCAAATAACTACACACAGCGTTGTAGTTGTGTTCCTTTCCGTCTCTAGCGCTCATTTAGAAATGAGTTTTTAATGAAACGTTGTCCTATCCCAGGGATACGGATACGGCACAGCAACACGCAAAGTGATACCACTGACCCTCTAGACAAATGGCATAAATAGTAGTCGAATCGAAAAGTCAAAAAAGCAAATGTATGGGATTTGACGTAAGTTTAAGCCATTAAATCGTAGACTGGAGTCGAATTCCATACATTTTATTTTTTGACTTTTCGATTCGACTATCGCTTATGCCACTTGTCTAGAGGCTCTGGTATTTCAAGCGTTTGTAGACTATGGTAACTGCTTACCTGATGTTTTTTTTTTGTCAACTAATTTTAATAAAGAAGTTCCGTGGCACGGAGACTTACAAATATACAATTCCGACAGGCCTGTTGGTCTAGTGGTTAGTGACCCTAACTGCTACGCCGGAGATCTTGGGTTTGATTCCCGCGTGAGACAAAACTTTGTGATCAAAAACTGCCTGCATAGCTCAAGACGAGACAGCTCTGTTTGTACCTGTGTATCTGTGATATTGTATCGGCTAAACGGATGGTCCGATTTTGACGTGCTTTTTTATTCAAATAAGCGTTGAAATCCAGAAAAATGGGTTTCGACATTTCGAGACCCTGAACTAAAGACTAGATTTTTTTTCGTAAAATACTCTAATCGCCTTTCTACTCCGTATCGGTAATGCATAAGACATTACAAGAAATTCTCAAATAAAGTTATGAGTCAGCTTCTCGTATTTAGAAATATATAAGTATGTTTATCAGTTGTATGCTTGCCATAGCACAGGCTCTGCCTAGTTTGGGATCAAATAGCGGTGTGTGAGTTGTCACAAAATAAAAATATTATTATATATTTTTGCTTTATAATAATCTAATGTATGTAAGTACCTAACAACAGGAAAGGTTTGACAAAATTGTCAGCGACTAAGCATTCGACAGGTGCATGATATTTATTATATGAGGAGGAAAATTATATTTTGTACATTAAATTTATTTTATCATTTATATATTAAATGATGTGAGCGCGAAGTCACTGACCGCAATGGCGCGTAGGTATTTAGTATAGGTTAGTGCGCCGCACTAGCGTAGCTGTTGCGCGGTAATGACCTTTGACCCCGTCATAATGATTTTGTAATAGCTTTTTTTTAAAGACAACACCCGCACTAGAGAACAAGCTCTGTGTTGCGGGGGACTTTACAAACATACAATTAACGGTCACAAATTACACCCAGACTCAGAACAACTCTTTGTGGGTCACACAAGGTTTTGTCCCTGTATGGGAATCGAACCCACAACCTCGTGCACAGCAGCGCATACTACACCCATTGGATCACAAGACCAAGTTGATGGTGAAGATTATATAGGCAGTGGAACCGATTTGTAACACGTCAGTATGACCCCAACTGGCCATACATACGAGGGAGAAGTGTAAAAATACAACAACAAATAATGTATACATAGATATTTTTATTTGAAAAATATTTCGTGTAGCTAATAAACTAATCACAATATGGCATTCTACATCCGAAATAATATTATACAAAAATTTATTTACTGCAAATAAATTATGAGCAGCTTATTCACCGACAAGACTCCATATTCGCACTTACTTCTCTAAATCTAGGCGAATATGTACATCGATTTAGAATTTCAATACATCACCAATTGTATTTGTAATCCAAATACATTTGCATATTTACAAAATACACTGCTCTTGAATAGGGACACAGATTTTTCGTTTTATCCCGGTACAATAAAGGATAACTCGTTTTAAAGTTGTCTAACCAGACGTTATTCGTAAACTAACCGGTTAGATTCGGAAGACAAGTCGTGTGAGCGAATTTCACATCGAACGATGCACATTGTGACGTTTATAATTTTATTCAATATTTAGATCATGGATATAATTTTGTCAATCGTTGCAGTGAGTAAAATTGCTCAATACAACGATTGTCAACATATATTGATATTGTAATCGATCATTTAAGTGGCATGAACTACCAACATCATCATCATCTTAGCCAAAGCCCACGTCAGGACTTCCAGAGTACTCGACATAAAATCTTACTTTTTTATCTCGAGAACACAATAAAGTCAGTTACTCAAAGTCATTGAGTTACTTTAAACACTTTTATTACGTAATCTGGTCGCAATAAGACACCACTAAAATTCAAAGGCAACAATTATTGATATGGAATATCATTGCAATCGCATACGTAACAAAATAGTGTACAAAATAATGCTTACTTGGTGTCATGTTTATATTGATTCACAATTCGCTTACACAATCATATTATAATTATTATTATTTGCAGCTCGTTTGTATAATTGGTATATAACTAGTTTAGACATCAACGTTTGGCACTTATATGACAAAAAGACAAACAAAAAATTAAATCTTTACAATACCTTGTAAAATTTATTGTCAATTGAATTCAAATATCATTATCAGTCAAATAAAAGCGTAGGCCATAAGTAACTTTCATCAAAATACTTATTAAAAATATTTTTTGGCCTACAATGCTACATTCATAACCCAGAGCAATGTTCAGATTCGTTCATTTCGAAAACGATATACATCGTCTTAGTCTAGCATTATCTGCGACTTTATGCACCGATTCGTATGTCTCGTTCCAACGAAACACGGAGATACGAATCGTTGCTTTGAGTAAGGCCCAGGGTTGTGTAATAAAATTCGCCACACATTATGTACAATCACAAGTTCTCCAATTTCTAGTTATTTACCAATTATGGACAAAATACTCATGTTACAATATATTCTTTCTACACTCACACCTATATAAACTGAGTCAATAAAAAAATAAAATCTATATGCCTCATTAATTGGCAAGGATAATTTAAAAAAAAATGTTTGCCGGCGATAAGCATAACGACTTATACTAAGTATTATATATTTTTATTATTATATAGAGTTGACTAACATAACACGACCGCGTTAAATAGGCAGAACACAGTATTATCGCGCATCAGTCCTTAGCTCTTACAAATAAAAAAAAAAAAAAATTAAAATTGTTCTAAAAAAAATAGAAAATAAAAAAGAGGATTAGGTTCTCTTTGAAAATATAATCAACGATTCTACTTCGATGGCAGATTTTATTATTTTTAATTTTTTTAAGATAAATAGCTGTTTTGTAAGGGATAGCACGTCATTAAAGCCTAATTAACGTGGCCATTGATAATATAATTATGGTAAAAGAAACACATCTAAATATATCTTACAAATACAAATATCTATTACATCTTAAAATAATAATAAAACTTAAAACTATAGCTACACCTAATATGTACAACTCATATATTTTAATGATATTGTGATACTTTCCCTTCATTTATTAAGTCCTTTCTATATAAACAGTATATAGTTTATATACTATTCAATCTTGAACGCCAGCGTCATAATTAGTACATAACACTTTCATCTGAACACATATGTCGTATGTGTAAATTACAGCAAAAAACCGCTAAAATTGTAACAAAATATTGTGATGAAACAATTACAATTGGACATTTCATTCATTAAAACATAAAAGTAAGGTTGGACAGCTTGGAGTTTATCGTTAAAACTCATTCTTATAACGCGCAACTAATAAAGTATACTTATCTCTTTCTAGCAATAAGTACGTCCGCGCGTTATGTATGTTTTCTTTCCCTTTCTTATGTGTATAGTGAATATCTATACAGATGAGGAGTCATCTTACCTGTTACAGACATATATGCTAAACTAGGGGTCGCCCGCGACTTCGTCTGCGTGGTAATTTGGAATATTTTCCCAGATTTTGCAACATATCTCACTACTGCTCCGGTCCTATTGATCATAGCGTGATGTTATATAGCCTATAGCCTTCCTGGATAAATGCAATATTCAACAATTAAGATTTTTTCCTAATCGAACCAGTACTTTCTGAGATAAGCGCGTTCAACCAAACAAACAAACTCTTCAGCTTTATAATATTAGTATAGATTTAAATAAGCAATATTTTCACTGTTTTAAAAGTTTAACAACGCTTATTATTGTTATAAAATAAGTACAGGGTTGTGTTAAGGGTAAGTAAGGCACGCTGAGCACTATGTGAGGTGGGCAACCATTTCAGTTACACTACATTTTAAATAAAGTCTTATTTTTACTCAAGCTACGTAATGAAATAAATTTACCCGCACGTAAATACACATAGTTAAGAAATGACAAGCATGCAATTCCGCTGCTGGGTATGTAAATATTATGCAAAGTCAGAAGCCGTTCAACTGACGATACAGCTACAATATCTCCAAAACTACTTTTAAAATAATGATATAAAATCTTTTTTAAATATTTAAAATTGTGTTAGACAAACATTACTCAATTTGCTTGTTCCGTCAAATTATTAAACGCGTTCATATTTGCGAAGTCTTACTAACCATGCGGGTGCCAGCAAATACCTAGATCCCGTGGGATTCAGAATGTCTAGTATCACAAAAAATAGTACTAAAAGTTACGTGAACGCCTTCTGTAAAAATCAAATAATGTAGTACCGTAAGTAAAGAGAGCACGTACATAAATACGTACAAACCTACGTACGTCAATGTAAAAACATGGTGGCAAGAGTATACATACTTCTTTCGCTTCCTCTATATTCATTACCCACTTCATGCATGAACGTCGATTTTGGGTACATTTAATTTTGCGCTTTTTTAGTATCTATTAAAATATTACATTATATAATTGTAATCGCTTCATCACTTTTAGACATACGACAATTATTTACCAATGGCGTTCAAATATACTATAATGTTTTGTTATCTCCTATATAAATTAAGTATTGTAATATTGCTAGTATTGAATCAATAAGGCAATGTGTCCGCGACACCGTTGACACTTTGATATCTAAATGACAAATTACTTCACGATATAAATATAATGATTTAATTTAAAACATAATATTGATTGAACAATAAAATATTAAATAAAATTTTGCAACTGGCAATGTTTAGGCATAGGCGGCGAGATGGTAGTCGGAGCCTTTCTGTTGGGTAAAAACGCTTTTCGTTCTGCATTATTTTGTCCTCTCGGTCATTGATATTAGAGGTTAAAGTAGTACGTATAACAATACTTTTTTTATAACGCCAAAATCAGAAACCGCAGTCATAATGACCTATAAAAGATGTACAGGACTTAAAGCTCTAATTCTAATGGCAAATTTGGAGAGCTACACAAGTTCATTTTGTAGCTTTAGCATTTAGAATACAAATCAGCACCGGCTACCGTCTTCCACTTACTAACCTGCACATGCCATTATTGAGATTCTTAAATCCAAAAGGATAAAATCAAATCGAGCGCTACGCAAATTATACGACATTGTATAACACCTATTTTTTATAATAGCTATAGTTTTAAATCTCGCTCTATCATTGTTTCTGTCTAATTCAGCGAGAACGACAGAGATGGCATTAGACTGTCATCGTATAAATAGCCTTTAGTGAGTCTTCTTTTCTGCAAAACGCTCGATATGATCTAACCCAAAGCAATAAATAAAATATAAATTCGTTTTTCGGCTAAGTAATAGCTTCTAGCTGTCAACAAATATAACTAACTAATTCGCTACAAACTTCTCCCAACAGTATTTATTATATCGCACTGTTCTATTATTCTAGAAAATTCTTACAAATGATAAATGTACTTAAACTTTCGTCAGTTCAAAGACTGATCTACTTAAAAATAAAAGAGTAGACAAGTTTTAATATTAATAGATAGAATAACACAACCGGAGCCATCCTTGGCTCGGTATACAAGTGCATTCATCCTTACAACCATTGGATAGTCACTTTCGCATAATTATATATACAATAAGCCGATGCGATACAAACATTACCAAAACTGTACAAAAATAACGCAGGACACACAATATTTATTTTTTTCCTTTTAATATATACAACATTCTAAATTTAATTAACGTCTTGGTGTTACCAATTTATTGATATTATTATTACTATTTATTATAAACTAGAGTATAAAATTTGACTTCAATCAAAATACAACGCATTCTATTGAAATGTAAATTAAAAAAGTTATAGACACACACGTAGAATTTTATATATACATAATATAGTATTTTTTAATAGTATTATAGGCACAAATGAACAAAGTTGAGTGCCTTAAGCTTTACTACCACTACTTAAGAGTAGGCGAGGGGTTTTAGTCCTACAGTTTTATATTTATATTTTCACTAACGGAGTGTCGCGAGCATTTGTTTTCACTACTACCTAGATTGTTTCGCACATGCCTCGGTCTTTTTAAGAGCGATTTCAGTGTCATGCGTATAAGATGCGCATACGCATTTAATTTCATGCTAGAGATTGCACGGTGGTCGAAATTCGACCATAATGGCCTTCTACAGAACTTCTTCGTATTTACTTGTTACATTAGGGTTTTTCTTCACGTATTATTTATTTTAATATATTATTATTTATAGATCAATAACAAATGTATATTTTTGTTGCTTTTTTAGAGACAACTTCCGCATTTTAAAACCAGTCCTGCGTTGTGGGACTTTATAAGCGTATAATTCACAATCACTAAATACACCTAGACTAAACCATTTTTTTTTTAATCGTGCAAAAAAACGGATCCGCTCATTTGTTTGAGAATTAACGAACAGAGGCATACTAATCTATCAAAAGACGTCCACTGCTCGGGGACTTCCACATCATTCGGTCTTAAGCTGACCTTATAATGCCCAACCTTTACTAGGATCGGTCCACCTTATTGCAAGTCTACTAACGCTGCATCTTCCAGTTCGTAGTCGCTAATTTGTACGAATTATTTACACATGATACTGAAAGATCTCTAAATTGTGGCGTTCAGCAAACGAATGCTCGCGTTCGGTACGCTCCTTAAGAGACAATAGCCCCGTCAAAATACACACACAATATAGCCAAGACCCATCCCGTCAAACCTCGTTTTCATTGTTATTATAAAGCTGCCAAATTTTCAAATAAAAATTACTGACAGACATATTTGTCTTTTGTTTAAATTTCGATACCTTTATGACTAGTGATTCCAATCGCAGCTTTTAATTTAAACCATATTAAATATAGAGATCGATTATTTTTGTGAAATTGCGCAATTGATTTTTAAATTATTTCAATTGTAAATACAAAACGAGAATGCACACAATCATACTATAATAATAATAGCAACCCAATGTCCCACTGCTGGGTACGCGTCTCCTCCCCTCTATCAAGAGAGATGATGTGGGCCTTAATTCACACACGTTGGCCACATGCGGGTTGGTGAATCAGACGTGTCTTGAGAATTTCTTCTAAGACATGTGGGTTTCCTCAAGACATAATAATATGTTCTGACCTCTGACATTCTAATGTCGTTCTCGTATCGGTCTGTTCGACCACCAAAAGCTGTTTTACAGACCTTGTACTGTAAATCGTTTGCAGGCCATGATAATAATAATTTTTTGTCACATGGTGCTGTCATAGAAACCATAGGAGGTTCGTTCTACGCCGCGTCAAGGTAGTAATCATCCTGTAGTAGATGCCAAGATACATTTTTATTCGGTAAACCGACGAAGAAGTAAATAAGGACAAAAAAATCTATTATATGATTAAAATATATGTTTATTTTTCTTTTAACTCAATAATGCTATCGTTTATTACAAATGCGCTGTGTACCTATAGCACCATTATATTTTAGCTAAGTCAATGCAACTTGACTAAATCAAATATTCTCTCAGCGAGTATTTCTTATGTATATTATATCTATATAAACGCATTACGATTTTTTCCACGGAAGTGTGTATAAGAAGGGATGTAAGGATTGCTACGTATGGCAAGTCTACTTACCAACGATTAAAATCACGGGCCACGATATTCGTTCACGCTAATCTCCGAAAGCACTTAACTGACTTCAATTAAATTTTGTCAATAGGTCTTGCTTAAGAGACATGGTAGTTTTCATCTCGAGAAGTAAGGCTAATTAAAAGAATTGAGAACGTATAGGACACAAACAAAGAGTTGTGTCATCAACGACATGCACACAGGCAAAGCCACAGATAAAAGTTATCATTTTATATATTTTCTATGGAAGACTCAATGTGTAAAAATATTACAATAATAAGAATCATATATATAAAAATATTAAACAAAGGTAAATAAATAGTTTTTATCGCATGAATTCTCGTGTTATACTTACATGTTGCGCAAGAGTTTTTATAGTAAATACAATCTTATAAAAGAAATAAGAAACATAATATGTTCAGGCAAATTGTCCATTGTTAAGGCGGTACTTCACATTGCGTAATTATCCAAATATTCTTGTTTTACACCGTAACAAAGTTATATCTCCTTTATTATGTCAAACAATGGAAAACAATGCAGATCACAGTATATTGCACTCTAGGTATTAAAAGGCCCGAATCGAAAGGCGTCGAATCGCACCCGCAATTAAAAATAAGATAAGGTAAGATAGATTCAAAATTGCCAAATGGCATTTCTCAACTTATGCCTTTCTTCAACTGAGGGTGCGAAACTTTATAGTTTTTTTTTGTTTCGGTGGAATTTATCGAATATTTATATACATCGTCATTGCAAAATTAAAATCTACCAAAAATATTTTTTCAACAAAAACTAAATTCTTTCTTTTACTGCAAACAAATGTCCAAGAAAATTTGTTACTATATGATTGTTGGTTTGACTGTCTAAGGAAATTAACGACATAGAAAAAGTCTTCGCATCCAGTAGCATTAGAAAGAACACAAATAAAAATATGAAAACATCATTTTAACCAATACTGTTACATAATTCAATAATAGCAACCCATATGTCCACAGCTGGGCACGGGTTTCCTCTCTATCAAGAGAGCTGACAGAGTTTAGGCTTTCCACACACCTTAGTCTAAGGCCACATAGAAGATTTAAAATTTGCAACAACGAAATATTAATATAGATATTTTTGATTAAACAAATGTAGTAACACCTTTAAATGTTCTAGATTCCTTTATGTAAAATAATAAATCTATGTGTTCCTCTCGTAGGAATCTTATAAAACTTGTGCCTTATTCTGATATACCATCACATTGCAACTTCTACGTATACTATGTGCCATTTGGCTTGTCCAATAGCGATATTTCACCCCTACCAATCTCTGCTCCAAATATGTATACCAATTTAGGGTATCTTACCAAAAAAAGAGAGCACCTCTTTCGCTAAAAAACTGAGTTAGGAGTTTGATAAATAAGTACTGGTGTTATAAGGTAACTTAGATAGGTTTTGCTGCGTAAAAAATGATTACGTCACTCGAATCTCAGTATGGTCAGCAAAAATAGATAAACTTTTTTGTTTTTTTTAACATTATTTGAAAACTAATTGATATTCTCTTTAATAATACTTTACAGATTTTTTTATTGTTTTAAAGCTTTTATATTGCCTCAATTACTTTGCTAAATGATTTTTATTTTAAATATAATTTGTTGCTGACTGTACAGCAACAGAAACCCAAGAACAAACTTTTCTTTCCACCGCTACGATGGTATTTTTTTTTGTGAACATCTTTCATTGATACCTAGGCACGTAGTGACTGACAGTATAGGCAATAGAATCTGACATTATATAACACAAAAACAGTTAAGATTAGAATGAAAGTATCCGCTATCACCACGACAAAAGGCACATAGTACACCAAACATTCGACTGTCATACTTATAGATGTAAATCACACTATAAAATTATTATTATTCAGGACTTTTTAGGCTCTAAACCGCAACAACCGCTACGAATTTCGACTCAAACACTAACAATAGTAGGAAATAATCACGTTTACCGACCACTACCGGTACTAATTATAGTCTCAACCTCCGTCGAAGCACTTTCTAGAGGCCACAGTGTCACTTGTTTACTGTCCGGAACTGTTTATCGAATGAAATATCCATTGCGTTACTCTTACCAGACAGGAAAGTGATGTATTACCTGAAAATAAAAGTAATAAGTTTTAAACAAGTCAAAATAAAAGTATAACTTTCGAAATCTAGAACAATGGGAACCAATACAAAACTTTGTGGCACTCTACCGGTATTTTCATCCATAAAATGCATTTAAATATGCCCAAAACATAGTCTTTGACTATTATGTTGCGCATATAGCCCTATTATTAAGCTATTTGTTAAACCCTTGTATTTGTATCAATGGTCTTTGTTGTAATTATTGTAAATCAGTTAAATGAGACATTATGAAGTAGTTTAGTTTAGTCAATTAGTTGAAGTTGAGTTTGAGTTTGAAAAAAGTATAGCATAGGACTCTGATTTCTACTATATCATCCTTCCATTTATAAGGTAAGACGTCTTGAACTGACGTCAGCCGCTCAGTAGATATAATCCTAATTTTGGAGTGAAAATGTGTGATGTGGATCAGGTTTTGCAATAAGCTACCTGCCGAGATTTTCCCGCGGGGCTAACTATAGTATCGGATACTTAAAGAAACCAGTTAAAAGGTTTTACAGGTTCTCTTGGTTAGGTAACTTCTATAAGCTACGGTAACCGCTTACCATAATCCGGGCCAATGGTTGTGTGCCTCTTTATTAGTACAAAAACATACTCGAAACTTGACCATATATGCATGGTGGCCCCCGCCAAGACAGCAGAGGTGTAGCGGTAGCTGTAGCTTACCTAGTCGGAGTCCGTGTCATCATTGACGGAAGAGCGTAGCTTGGATAGTGTACGTCGTGCGGCGGGCGTGTCATCCTCCTCGTCCGAAGAGATCACGATACGTTGTCGCGGCTTGACGCCCGTCGCGCCGCGGGTCATGCGCCGCGATACTGAGCCTTCGGTACCTGAACATTGAACGTGTTTTATTTGTAATTCAGTAATTAAATATAATTAAATTTAGAAGATGAAGTAAGGCCAGTGCCTTACTTCATCTTCTGAGATGCAAGTTCCCAATTAGCACTTTGCGGTTTACACTAGAATCATCACGAAATAAAATGTTTACTTATATTGACTGCTTTAGTGGTGAGACTATAAACAATTTATTTCCAATTTTATCTGACACTTTAACCACAATGGCTACTTTAGGAGCAAGATGTTACATTATTATGTTAGGGTTGGCGATTTAGGATTTCAGAATCAACTCACCTTCCACCTCCGGCGTCGCTTTGTGCTTAACTTTCGCTTCCTTCTTCGCCTGTTTTTCTTGTTCTTTCTTGTCTTGTTTTGCTCTCTTCAACGCTTGACACTTCTCGGTGGTTGGCTTGCCCTCTAAACCTGCCGCTATAAGCAGGTCTAGCATTTTCTGTACACGTTCCTTGTTTTTCGTACAACCTAAAAAAATATTCTAGATAATGCTGTTTTCTTGAGTGTAAAATCAGATCTTCAGATCCTAAATACGAACAAATACTTTACAGAAGATCAGACCCAACTTGTGTACTAGTGTTTTTATGTGTGAGATCTCTAATGCTTTATGGGAAATGTTTTTCTAATTACTAGATACTAATTTACTAGATACCTACTATGAACTTAAATTATGACATGTGTAGTAAATTAAAAGAATTAGTGTCGCAGATGAGGACATAAATGTTCTAAAAAGCGCGCTACTCTGCGTAAATGCGGGTATGTCACATATGACATCGTTTATTTTCTCTTAGGTAATTCATCGACATTCACGTTCACGCGTTGTAAAAAAAATTTATTAGGTTACCTAGTCTATTTAGTGCTATTTTAACACAATAAAATGATTTTGATTCATATATTGATATTAATCTCTTGTGTAAAAGCTGACATGTCAGACGTGACTGAGTAATGAATATTAAATTTCAGCGTACAAACGGTCATCTCTGAATTTTAAATAAAAAGATATCATTTTTGCAATGAGATCTTACTATATTATATCACTAGGGGTCGCCCGCGACTTCGTCCGCGTGGTAATTTGGAATATTTTCCCCGATTTTGCAACATATCTCACAACTGCTCCGCTCCTATTGATCACAGCGTGATGTTATATGGCCTAAATAGCCTGCCTGCACTATTCAACAAAACTATTTTTTCTAATCGAACCAGTACTTTCTGAGATTAGCGCGTTCAACCAAACAAACAAACTCTTCAGCTTTATAATATTAGTATAGATTACAGAGGGTATCATCCAAGCATCATATTAAAATGAAAATGATATTACAAAATAACTCATGTTTTTTTCTGCAATTATATAAATCATTATTTTAATCTCGTACGTAGAGACCGACGATATTTAAAAAAAAAATACAAGCTTTAATAGTGTATTTATTTAATTTATGAGTGTAAATGTATTACATATCGTCGCGTGTTTGAGATCTTTTTAAGAATAAAAAGATCTCAAACACGCGACGCAGCTGTCTTGTTTCGTTGAAAAGTTCCTATGACTATCTTTGAACATCATCATCACACGCTAAACACCTCCTGGAATTATATTAGCCGTCTAGATAAATCAACAAATCGTAAAACAACGCGGCTATCTTGTTACGTTGAAGAGTTACCATGGCCACCTTCCGATTTTATGGTCACGTCCTAAATACCCACCTACGAATATAGTACTCTTCAAATTCTAAATCCAAAATACTCAAACACGACACGGCTATCTTATTTATAGAAAAGTTGCCATGGCCATCTTTTAACTTTATCATCAATCCTGAACACCCATGTAGGTATATGGTACTCGTCAAGATAAATCCAAATCATCCAAACACGACATGACTATCTTGTTTCGTTGAAGAGTTGCCATGGCCACCTTCCGACTTCATCATCATATCCTGAACCTAGGAATATAGTACTCGTCAAGATTAATCCAAAACACCCAAACAGGACACGGGTATCTTGTTTCGTGAAAGAGTTGCTATGGCTACCTTCCGACTTCATTATCAATCCTGAACGCCCATCTAGGAATATAGTACTCGTCAAGATAAATCCAAAACACCCAAACACGACACGGGTATCTTGTTTCGTGGAAGAGTTGCGATGGCTACCTTGCGATTTCTTCATCAATCCCGAACGCCCATCTAGGAATATAGTACTCGTCAAGATAAATCCAAAACACCGAAACACGACACGGGTGTCTTGTTTCGTTGAAGAGTTGCCATGGGCACTTTCCGACTTCATCATCACGTCATGAACACCCATCTAGGAATATAGTACTCGTCAAGATAAATCCAAAACACCGAAACACGACACGGGTGTCTTGTTTCGTTGAAGAGTTGCCATGGCCACTTTCCGAGTGGCCATGACAACTCTACTTTTGCCATGGCCACTTTCCGACATTATCATCAATCCTGAACAGGAACATAGTACTCGTCAAGATAAATCCAAAATACCCAAACACGACACGGCTATCTTGTTTCGTTGAAGAGTTGCCATGGCCACTTTCCGACATTATCATCAATCCTGAATAGGAACATAGTAATCGTCCAGATAAATCCAAAAATACCCAAACACGACACGGCTATCTTGTTTCGTTGAAGAGTTGCCATGGCCACTTTCCGACATTATCATCAATCCTGAACAGGAATATAGTACTCGTCAAAAAAAATCCAAAACTCTAAAATACGATATGACTATCTTGTTTCGTTGAAGAGTTGCCATGGCCACCTTCATCATCAATCCTGAGCTGATTCAAAATACGACATATTCATAATTCCTAGGAATTCCTAGGAATTATGAATATGTCGTATTTTGAATTTATTTTGACGAGTACTATAAAGTACTAGTCAAAATAAATCCAAAACACGTCATATCTATCTTGTTTCGTTGAAGAGTTGCCATGGCCACCTTCCAACTTCATCATCACGTCCTAAACACCCATCTCGGAATATAGTACTCGTCAAGATAAATACAAAAGGAATTTTACAGTCTTTTTAATATGAAAATTAACCAAATTACATACTGAATTAATTTATACCCGGTATTTTTAATACATACCGGGTAAAAATGGGTAAAAATCAATTTTTACCCATTTTTACCTTTCCTTCCCATTTTTACCCACCCGCCCATCTCTACTTCTGCCACTTGTCTAGAGGGGCTGGTTATTAACAGATCATGATCATAAGCAGTCGAAGGCAAGACAAAGCTGATCTAAATACTCGTATTCACGTCTGGTGAGAAAAGTCCCTATTGCAGGAAGGTTTATAACCAAGATTGCAGCCCTCTTGACCGAAGACTACTGTGAGTAGTCGGCATGATTACCCAGCCTTTTTCTTAAAGATATGTGATAGCCTCTCAATCGTTGGGACCCTTGAAACTCTAGCATAGGCTTCTTCAAGATAACCCTGGCGCTGCGAGTATCCATTTGCTCCAGACACATTAGACGGGCCGTATGATTTTTTCCCTCCTGATTAGTAAGTAAATAAGTAATATATACCTAAATAACGAGTAATACTGACCTTCGACAAGCTTCTTATAATCGAACCGGATCCCAGCAGCCTTGCAGAACTTCTTCATGTCAGTAATGCCGGGCTGCCTCATCTCGGGCGGCACGGGCGGGCGGCCGCGCCGGCCCGGCGTGCTGGCGGGGCCCGCGCCCCCCGCCCCGCCCCCCGCCGCCCCGCCCGTGCCCGGCGTGCCCGGGGCCCCCGCCGCCTTCGGACTGTTCTTTGAACCCTTCGGCCGGCCCGGACCGCGCTTTAGGGGTACGTCCTAATTAATAATATTGATGTAATCAAACAACGTTTGAAGTTTTAATGCAGTTCTTGGGAACACAAGAAAAGAATGGTACGGCACGAAACTAGTATTAAATATCTCGAACTTATTAGAAATTTAGCAAAGTTAAATCAGCAGCATAATCCAATGTAGACCACAGTAAAAACGAGTTTTTTTTTTTATTATGCTTGTGTTATATTACTTTGGCCAATACTGGCACATATTGGGCCAACATATTAAATATACAAAATCTATTTAAAAATTAATTAAAATGCAGTAAAATACTTTAAATTAATAATTAAACTCATGCAATGATTGAATCTTCAATAAATCGTGCATTATAGCAATCAGAAAATAAAACAAGAAGCGCAAATCAAAATGTATAATTAGTATCATAAAACGGTATCACCACGGTTCCAGTGCGCTGCAAGAATTGCACAAATACTATTTAATACACTATTACATGGAAATCGTGATCGACATTCAAGGGGGGTACCCATACAAGAGAACAAGCCCAACTGGAAGTGAACCTTACAGAAAACCACAGCCAAATAACTACGCACAAAAATTAAGTGTCCCAATGCTTATTTATTAAAACGTTTTTTTATGAATCCCAGGAATACTTTATTATAAGTTTAATATTTATTGTTTTTTCTTAATAACAGCTATTCGTTTTAAGTTTTTTTTTTTCAAAGGTCAAAAAGTAGAAATCTGAAAAAGTGCACAATGCAGTATTATGGTTTGACAACGAAGGTATAAAAAAATCCAATTTTTTTTGGTCATGCCATAATTTGAGAACGACTTTAATTATTTTTATTCACCATTTTTTAAACGTTCCTAATACTGTGTAGAAAGTTTTTATAGAAAAAGGATTGAAAAAATTGCGTAGAAAATGTTCAACCTGGGCGAAGTTGGGGACTAAAAAATGAAGATATCTAAGAGGAATATGTACTTACGTCGTCACTCTCTTCCGAGTCACTGCCGGACTCTCCTGATGAGTCGTCTGATGATGAAGAGTCCACCGTCGTTACCTGCAATAAGACAACAAGAATTATTTATTAAGCATCCTTATCCCTCAAACAGTCACGAGAGTTAGCATTATGTATACAATTACGTACTGTTATGTACGGATGATGGACTGGATTTAGAATAAAATCCTAGCATGATTTTTCGTAATTTGATCCCAAATTGCAATCATCAAAGATATTAAATTAGATATAATCTAAATGTGGTTAGTATTTATAACAAATTGTGCGGTCCAATCTATAAATGGATTATAGTGCAACAAACTGAGTGATCAAATTTAAACATAGATTATACTAAAACAAAGTGTGGGATTAAATTCAAACATGAGTTGTAGTGAAACAAAATGTGGGACCAAATCTCAACAGGGATTATAGTAAAACAAAATGTGGGATCAAATCTCAACAAACTACTAATATTATAAACGCGAAAATTTGTAAGTATGGATGGATGTTTGTTACTCTTTCGCGTAAAAACTACTGAACGGATCTGGATGAAATTTGGCACAGAGATAGATTATGGTCTGGAATAACACATAGGCTACTTTTTACAGCAATAATCAACATCCACGCGGGCAGAGCCGCGGGCAGCAGCTAGTGGATTATAGTAAAACAAAATGTGGGACCAAATCTCAACATGGATTATAGTGAAACAAAATGTGGGACTAAATCTCAACATGGATTATAGTAAAACCAAATGTGGGACCAAATCTCAACATGGGTTATAGTGAAACAAAATGTAGGATCTTTAAACATGGATTATAGTAAAATAAAATGTAGAATATAACTTGTCGATAAATTGGTTCCAATGTTCGAGAGAATCGATACGAGAAACCTTAGCTACTACTCATTTTCAGTTAAACAAGTATCGTCATAGTAAGGTTATCTAGCATTTTTATTGAGTACAAATATATAGAAGAGAGGGGGGTAGTACCTCGTGCGAGACCACCCCGCGCGCCTGCAGCTTGGCGGCGGCCAGCTTGGCGGCGGCCGCCTTCTGCGCCGCGATGTGCGCGGCCTGGCTGGCGAGCCGCTCGCGCTCGGCGTTCGCGTCGTAGTAGTTGTGCAGCACCTCCAGCGACACGGGCACGTCGCCGAAGTACACCTCGTTGGGGATGTGCGACGAGTCCAGGCACTCGTCGCTCCACCGCCTGCGGATACACACCGGTGTACTCACAGGTTGCCAGCGCTCGTTTAGGAATGACCATTTAACGAATCGTTCTTCTATCGCAAGGCTCACAAAACCCTGGTATTAATGTTTTAGGTCAGCAATACGCAAGTGATATATTGCAAGGTTTCGTAAGATACAGAAACTGCTTTTTTTATACTACCAAGGAGGCAAACAAGCATAAGGCCCGCCTGATGGTAAGCAATTACCGTAGCCTATGGACGCTTGCAACACCAGGAGTATCACTCGCGCGTTGCCGACCTTTGAGAAACCTAACTCCTTTCTTGAAGAACCCCATGCTATAGTCTCTCGGGAAAACCTCGGCAGGAAGTTCATTCCACAACCTGATCGGACGTGGGAGAAAATGAAACAGTACAGTGCGGCACGATAGAGGTTCTAAAATGTGAGGATGAACTCACTCTGTCGGTAGCGGGATTTACCAACATCACATTTTATTGTGCTTACCATCGGTCAGGCCGTATACTTGATTGCCATATAAGTAGTATAAAAAACACGTACGTACGACGTCATTCACCCAGGCTTTGTAAAACACTGAGCGATTTTCTTGAGACAGTTGAGAAATAAAATGTAAGTGACCCGCACTCTGCGCGTCTACGTACACGTCTGCGCACGAGCGAGGCTCTTTTCTGTTTTGATAGTCATTCTGTCGCGGAAGACGATCGCTCGTGAACTTTCGCACTTACAAATTGAAATGTAATCGATAGAAGCGGTACACACTAACCTCCTAAACTGTATCCCTGAGAAGTCCTTCCTGAAGGGTCTGATGGCGTACTGGTAGCCCGTGGCGCGGGGCCGGGCGGGCGGCGGCAGCGGGCCGGGCCGCGGCGGGGCGGGCCGGGCCGCGCCGGCCGGGGCCGCAGCGCTCGCCTTGTGCGGGGAGGCGCCCGCCGGCTTGGGCTTGTTGGTCGAACCTTTAGGTCGCCCTCGCTTCTTGGGCTGACGCAATGTAGTCAATCACAAATGCATGATAGCGCGATGATATAGTTACAAGCGGTTATAACTACATTTTATGTGCTCGTTGCAAAATAAAGATGGGATGAAAATAGAGTTGTTATAACCGTAACAATGAAATGAAATAATATTTAGAAATATATACAAGATTATAATAGTACTTAAATGGATCATTTTGAAAATCGCTACTAAAGAGTTGTACATATAATGCTTTCAATCGTCAATGAACATGTTAAATAATAAAGGACCGAGATGGGATCCTTGCCGAACTCCAGAGTTAGGTGTAACAGTACGAAAAGAGTATTATGTGTATCAGTACTGGCTTTACAGTGATGAAATATGACATGATACAACCCCAAGGAGATCCGTGAACGATATAAAAATTGTTCGGTTTTTGCAGTTAGATATTATGATTGACTCTATCAAACCCTTTGTTGAAATCGCTGTGCATAGAGTTAACATAATTACCATTACTAAGTTTAGTAAGGGTTCTTTCAACGAAATTCACCAGATTAGTAATCAATGATAGTGGATTTGCCTTTAACGTTATTGTCCTGTATTTTTTTTTAATATGCGAACTAATGAAGGGGTACAAACCAAGTAAAGAACCTAAATATCTTAGCCAGAATTGTAACTTTACTAATAGCTCTTTATCTACCAGTGTCAGTTTGACACCATCATTTACGATTTGTTATGACGTTTACTTTTAAGGTGAGACCGGAATAATTTAATTTGTACTTAAAAGTGTCTTAACAATATAATTCTAATATAGTTGCCTAATGATTCTATTTCTTTTTTTAATCTTGCCAGACGGTCATTTTTATAGTCAATATAAAAAAATGAAACTCACCTCACTGCCGGGTGTAGGTATTTTTCCAGGCATGGAGCCGGATTTTGGAAGCTCAGGACTGCTAAATGGTTTTCGGTCTTCCTCACTGAAATAAATACAAAAGATAGATAAAAGATGATCAGAAGTACCCTGGTTCGATACTCAAGTCAAGTCAAAATAGTAATCAAAAAATTCACAATGGGTGCCTGAAGTTTGGAAATTGGTGGTGTTGGTCTTACGTCTGATCCGGTCGTGCAGTATTGCCGGTGCCCATGCATTTGGCTAGTATCTTTCGAAATTAGCCGCTGTGACCCAAGTCGAATAGGAGAATTATTATCATAACAACATAGAACAGGATGCCGGTTTCTCTTCAACAAATTATCACCCCAAACGAAACTTTCAAAGAAATATAAATACCTCTTGTCACTGACGGTAGCGTTAGGTTCCACGACGCGATGTACGTCACCCACAACGCCTTCACTTGCACCCTCCGGTTTAGAAGCTTCTGAACAAAACAAACACTTATAGAACGCTTATTGGTTAGCCTGTGGGTCTATTGGTGGTAGTATCCGACTTTTCGACAGGCTTCAGCTTTGGCCAAAGCTTCAGTCAAAATGGGGGGTGGCTATATACCCGAAGCTTATAGCAAAAACGCGGCCTAAATGAGCACTGGGCATATCTCCAGTGCTTATTTAAGATGCGTTTTTGTTTGAGTTACTTTACGTTACTTTGCAAAGAAATTATTGTTTATGGAATAAATAAACGGTTAACGTGGACTAACCTGTGGGTTTGTCTATCATCTTTTCAACACCAATAATTGAATGACTGTGGTCTGTAATAAGAAACAGGGACAGTATTAATTTAAATTAAGCAATTTTGCTTAATATTCTTTTTTGTAACTTAGCTACTTAATAGGGATGTTAGCACGGCTTGTTAAACGGTGTACGTCTATATAACAATGAACGCCATCAAATAACAAAAACCGAATTGAACGCGGGTGAAACCAAGGGGAACTACAGCATTGGAGACAGGATAGAGCCTTGTGGTACGCCAACATTGATGTTCCAGTTATCCGATGTGAGATTCCATCAACGACCGTAGGTACTAATACATCTGCTGCAAAAAAAGCTGGCGAGGAGCTCGTATAATGGTTTCTTTGATAGAAGATTGGTGCCAGTATGTTAATTTTAATAGTTAGGTTACTGACAAATTTATCATTCAAGCTAGTGTAATTACACTGAGGAACACTTTGTATTTCTGTTCATTAGTATATCAGTAAGGTTTTTATTGAGGAAAGCTTCCTACCAATAAATGATCAGTAAATTACGAGGTAGGGGGTCTTTTATATTTCAGGCTCCAAGTACACTTTCTTCTTTCGAGTTTGCAAGTGATGCTTTTACATCCATAAGCTATGCTAGCTGATTACCATCAGAGGGGTCAAAACCTTACTGACTTCATAAGATCAAACAAGGACTACTGATATGAATGTTTGTTCTGTGTCTGGGTGTAATTTATCTATAATATAGAAATATATAAGTATGTTTATCAGTTGTCTGGTTACCATAGTACAGGCTCTGCCTAGTTTGGGTCAGATAGCAATGTGTGAGTTGTCCCGAAAATATTATTATTATTATTAATTTTAATTACCTTTACTTTGAAGATCAGTAGGTTTTTGTGACACATCCAGAGATTTTTGTGAGAGATCTGGAAAACAAGGAAAATTAATTTAAATAACATTATTGTATAAAGGCTTGTCCCTCCTTCTCACAGGTCATTTATTTAGTGTACGTAGGGGACCAAAAATTTTTTTGAATAAAATATGGCATATTATTATGTTACTCACTGATAACATAGTTTAGTTTTTAAATTTATTCATTACAAATAGACAAAAAAAATCGTTTTGCTTTATAATATTAGCATAGATCACAACATTTTTTTCCAAAAGATCAGACAAAGGTGTATGTCATCAACATTGCAATCCTATTTCCTCTATATTAAACCTCTTTCAATTAACTTTAAGGTCGCATAAAAGTGCTCATTAGTTAATTGTGTACATTTATCCATTGGTCATGTTTTTTTTAATATTACTTGGGTAGCCAATTATGTTCCGTCTGATGTTAAGCAGTTACCGCAGCCTATGGACACTTGTTATACCAGAGGTATGTGCAGTATTGCATTGTTACACCATATTGTGTTTATTAGGTATTAATTCTAAAGTAGTTAAGCATCAAATTTGTTTACAAAATATTTTTTATACCCATTGGGTCTACTTACCACCAGTCTTATCCAGTCTATGAGCAATTTCGTCAGGCTTGAATATATCTGTTTTTATCTTTATTTTTGGTTGGTCTAAGTCACCACCCTAAAAACAAAGAAATGTATGATGCCAGCAATCCAAAACAATGGCAACCCCTTCATTGTGAGACAGTCTCCTTCCTAATATTCCTTGATCTTGATCAATCTTGATCTTGATATTATTTTTAAATAAGAATAAAATATTATTATTTAAAACAAAATTAAAGACCTTTGTGTAAACTATAAAGGTTTATTTCAACACTTTCTGATATTATTAACTTATTACATCTTTTCTTAAGTAGAGAAAAGATGTAACTAGTGACCATCGTCTGACATTAAATTATAATACATAGATAGATCAATATATCAATAAAAAACTCTTTTTTGTACACCAATTTCATTTTAAAAATTATTTATACTCAGGTATATGTATAAAATAAATGTATGCTTTATCGCTATTTTTATATATTGACATGAAAGTAAAGATGAACTTAAAACTAACAGCTTCAGCATCAATTAATCAGCCTATAGCAGTCCACACTACTGGAAGTGATTGCATATTGAATAATTATTTTTTATTCAAAAGTAATTCTGTATTTTGATGCAGTTTGTGTACATTTTTATTTTAGGGCAATTGTTATGACTGACCCTGCATATGCAAAGACTTCAAACTAATAATAAATTAGACTATGGTTGAAATAAAATATGTATTTTTTTTACCATCATTTCATTTTCTGGATGTGGTCTTTTGTGTGCATCTGTGGGTTCCAGTTTAATTTCAGCCTTTAGCTTATTTATGTCCAAGGGTTTTTGTGTATCAAGTGGTGGCAGTAAGTGAGGTTGGGGTGGCCATGCCGGCTTGTGGACCACATCTCCATATCCTTGAACTGAAAACATCAAGGCTGTATGTATTTATGGGCTATATATAAATTATGGTTAAAAGAAGATAGATTCATTGAAATATGTATACTAAGAACCATATTGAGAAAGATGTTTTTAAATATGAAATTAGACAAATTTAGATTTATTTTAGTTTGATTATTCTCTGCAAAAAATAAGTAATGCTTGATTACAGTATATAATACCTACTACCTACTCCTTAGGGAACAGCAAGCTTGATATTGTCTTATTATATAATTTATTACATTTTATTGAAACTATACATACAAAGAAGTTTGTAAAAAATACATGCAAGCTATTATAACCTCTATTACCTACACAACAAAATCTATTATGGTTCCTTATATTTACAATGTTTTGATAATAAAAATTTAATAGAAAAATTGTTTATTTTTACATTTAAAATTACCCATATGGGACTGTGGCATATGTAATTGTGCCTGCGGCGGCTGTTGTGGCGGGAAACTCTGGTGATGCGGGTAATTTTGGTGCGCGGGCGGCACGTACGACAAGTTCTGAGGGGCATAGCCTCCAGGGGGCGGAGGCCCATATGCCGCAAAAGCATCAGGAGGCGGATAATGAGTGTTATACGCGCCCGCATACGGCTGATATGGTATTTGGTGACCATTATCTATAACAATAAAAACAAACGTCACAACATACCTTTTTTTGTCGTTTTCACATAACTAACAAGCACAAAACCCACGTACCTATATAATTTAGTGGCAAACCATTCCCCTGCACAACACCGTGGCCCGGTTCGCCCTCCATTCGCAATCGCTTCTGATTCATGGCTCTTTCGGCTTCATAATTCATCTTGGTAACTAAAAACAAATACCACTTACAATAGCACAATTCACTTTACCAATAAAACACATTTCTACATCGATATCACGACTATACAACGCATATTAAACGTTCTCGCGTTAATTGTGACGGACGCCAACCGGACGCCAGCACAAAACACAGGTTATATGCTCAGCAAAAGCAAACACAAGCGTACCTTTGTTGGTCAATGATTGTTATTGATTTTAGTTAATAGACGCACTTAGAGCATTCCCCGCGATGATTTGGTACATAATAGGGCACTGTAACAAGTCAAAATAACTGTTGCATACAAAATATGCATTAAATTATCGGCCTAATGACAGTAAAATTAGAAAAAAAACACAAGTGAAGCGGAGTTCGTGTATTTTTTTTCTCATTCTTTCGCATATTTTCTTAGTGGCAACTCTACGACAAAAGCATTTTATTTCACAAATTTCAATCATCGCATTTTTAAATGGGGTGAGAATGCGGTTTGAATTATTTCCTAGTAATGACTAATTTATTATAATTACAGTAACCACAAATGCAATTTTTTATCATTTTATTAAAATAAAAGTTTGAACAACGGACGCTATAGAATCCCAACCAAATAAAATCCTTGAAACGGAACATACCTGCTTTGTTATTACAACTCTCAAAAACTATTTACTATAATTTATTTTATGTAGAAACACTTAATGATTATTTATAAAAAATTGCCATTATTTATGTTTTTCTCTTAAATTAGTAGTATATACACGGTTTTAGTATTAATAAACGCAGGCACGCACATTTTGGTATAGATACGAAACTAAAAGATTATGAAGAAAGTAAAAAAAAATATATAAAGCGACTTTGCCCACCTTAAAATGCAAAATTAAAATTATATTTAATTGACTATCCACCTATATATACACATATACATCTAAACTTACTGAATGTAAAATTACATGCAATTTATTGGTAAACGCATCTTTGGCTAGACCAGCCCGTTTTCGCTAATCTTCAAGTAATTAGAATACATTTTAGGGTATCGAATCTGGAAATCAGAAAAAATGCAACTAACTAAACTGAATTGGTATATCTTTTGGCAAATTTTAGAATCAAAACAGTAAATGTCTGCCTGTCTACCGGGTCCGCAGGGATATATTTAGGATTTACTTTTTTATGGGTTCAATTTAATATAATGTAATCATAATTAAATTGTTTTAAAATTTCGAAGATTAAGTTATTTAACAGTTAGCACTATTTAAAAAAAAACATATAGTAATAATTAACAATTCTAATAATACTATTCTGCTAAAAGTTTATTTGCGTCAGCGTTGGTCGTTCGTGCGGTTGGGTTGTGTTTTTCGAAAAAGTTTTTGTTCATGTGTTTGGCACCAGTACTTGTACTTTTGAATGTACTGAAACATTTTAGTTTCGGATTAATTTATACCTGTTATTATTTTGAGTGAATTTTATTACAAAGGTAAGTCAAAACTTAAGTTTTCAAAACATATTTTTTGTATGAGCTCGACACTCGGCTCGGCAGTTTATTTTGCTACGAGTCTACGAGAGCGCCTTACGAAAGATTTAAAATGTTGACTAACTAATATTTATCTAAAATTATACTCTGTGAATATGAGATATGTAGCTAATGCCGAAAAAGAATAAAAAATACAGATAAAAATTCGTTTGGACATTCATGTTTTCGACAAAGTTTTATTATGTCAAAAAATTACTTTACAAAGTTTGTTAAAAAAATGTTCCATGACTGATGGGTAGTATGCTAAATTTACTTCAGAGCTTTTATCTATTAAATAAAAAATCAATAATAAAAAAAGGAAAATTAACGTTTATGCCAATTTGCCGAAAGTTTGTCCAGGTCCAAAATCGGTAAATAAGTTTTTGGTTTGGATTGGTGTTGTTTGTATCCTATGGTCTAAGTCTAATATTCTGAAGAGAAAATAAATCTGTGAGGGAGTTATGAAAAGAACCACTGAATGGTTTTAAAACTGCAAACAATCCACTGCTTTAAGCTTTTCTTTTAGCTTACTAAATAAAAGAGCTCATTGTAGATGGAGTTAGTGTTTATTTTTGTCATTGGTGGTAAATTGCTTTAGTAATTTATTGAGACTTTGTACAACTTATAATAAAATTATTTGTCTCCTTGGAACCAACTTTTATACAAAAAAGAAAAAATAATATTTACAAATACCTACAGCTTAAAGATTACCTTCCAACCAGGCTGGGGAATAGTTATTTGGGTTGTAGCATGTAAGGTGGTCCATCACAAGTTGTTTTATTATGTGATTCCCCTCTCTTTCTCTATCTGATAATGGTCTAACATCATTCAGACAATGATGTTTCCATCCACCGCTCCTACATAATAGCAGCAAAAGTAAAACTATTTTGAACTGGATTGGATTATGCTTGTGACTGTGCTAGCATAATTTGACTGCCTCGGTGGTCCAGTGGCCGCAGTATGCGCCTGCTGTGCACGAGGTTGTGGGTTCGATTCCCACACAGGACAAAATTTTGTGTGACCCACAAAGAATTGTTCTGAGTTTGGGTGTAATTTGTGTCCGTTAATTGTATGTTTGTAAAGTCCCCTGCGACACAGAGCTTGTTCTCTAGTGCGGGAGTTGTCTTTTTTAAAAGAAAAAAAAAGAAGAAAAAATTTATCTAATAGATATATTTGAAAAAACAAAATTATAGTCCATGTGCTATTGCTAAAGAAATGCAAGTTTCATCAAATTTTGACCAGTAGTTTTTGAATAAAGGAGGATCCATCTATCCAAATTTTTGTGTTTATAATATTAGTATGATAAGCACATTTTTCTTGTACATATTACATATAGATTATTTTTTAGGAATCAAGATGGAACAATATCAATTGGACCCACCATTTGATGCTGTGCACTTTGACGAGTTGTAAGTATTGTTTAAAAATTCAAATTTTAACTAGAAATATTCTGGAGTTTCAACTATAAACTGTAAGATGTAGGCTGAGCAGGGCTTTAACCTAGTGGATCCACAACCAGAAAGGTTACATTACCAGCTAAGCCAAGACGGGTTACTAGTTTAAAAAACCATAGAACAGGCTCTGCCTTGTTTTGAGTAAGATGGCATTGTGTGAATAGTCCCAACATATTATTATATTATAGTTATATTATAGTACTAGCTGACCCAGCAAACATTGTTTTGCCATATAAAGTAAAAATTGAAATATCGCTATTAAAAACTAGTGGTTGATCGTATGGGGCTGAAAATTTAGGGTTGTATGTCTTTTTTAATGCTGTATCAGAAAAAATATCTAAAAATAAAAATTTAGGGATGGACTACCCTAAACATTTAGGGAGATGAAAAATAGATGTTGGCCGATTCTCAGACCTACCCAATGTGCACACAAAATTTTATGAGAATTGGTCGAAAAGAATTTAAATAATATATCTAGGGGTGGACCACCCTTAACATTTAGGGGGATGAAAAATAGATGTTGTCCAATTCTCAGACCTACCCAATATGCACACAAAATTTCACGATAATCGGTCGAGCCGTTTCAGAGGAGTTTAATAATGTACACCGTGACATGAGAATTTTATATATTAGATATGATTTATATTCAGTGTATATTTCAGGAATGATATTACTTTTGTTGATGGATTTAACCTCATTACTGCTAATGTGCCTGACCTCTCAGATGATACACTTGATGTGGGCCTGAAATACCCTGAAAATGAATTTAAACCGGTAAGTTTTTTTTTTTTTTTTTTATATATTTAGGTAAATATACAATTGCATAACCAAGCTTAAAACTAATTTTTTTTTTTTTTTTTTTTCCCTTCTTATTGCAATCTGTCTTGGAGACTTTAAGCAATATTTTCGTAATGAAAAAGTGTTATGTAAGGTACATTATCCAAAGATATGTCCTCATAAATAATATTTTAGAGTAAGTCCTGGGGTACTCTTTTCTTTAGTCTCCTCGCACTTGGAAATATTTCATCCATAAGGTGATGAGCCAGTGTATTGGGATGTAGCTGTAATCTGTTTTTATATGTTGTGATTTTCTCTTTTATTTCTTCCTTTACCGTTTTGATACCAAGCTCCCGGTGAAGTCTTTCATTAGTGACGTACCATGGTGCATCTACTATCATCCTTAATAACTTAGATTGAAATCTCTGTAGGATTTCTATGTTTGAGTTGGCTGCCGTTCCCCACAGTTGCATACCATATGTCCATATTGGTTTTATTATACACTTATATAACAAAAGTTTATTTTCGGTTGAGAGTTGACTGTTCCTATTAATTAACCAATACGTCTTGCGTACTAATTGTCCCATTGCTAGGCGTTTGGTGAAAATATGCTTTCGCCATGTCAGACGTCGGTCTAAGTACATTCCAAGATATTTTGCTTCGTCAGATTGTGGAAGCTGAACGGAGTTAAGTGTGACCGGAGGACAATTCTGTCGCCTGGTAGTGAATGTGACCTGTATCGACTTAGTTTCATTGGCCTTGATGCGCCAATCTTTCAACCATGTTGTGATTTTGTCTAGGCTCTTCTGAAGTTTGTGGGAGGCTTTAGTTGGCGAATCATCAGATGCCATAATAGCTGTGTCATCAGCAAATGTTCCCATGACAACGTCGTCAGATATCGGTAGATCGGCGGTATAAAGAAGATACAGTGTAGGCCCCATTACACTTCCCTGCGGTACCCCAGCTTTAATTTCCTTAAGCTCTGTTTGTGCTTCTCCTTGACTGACAAAAAAGTGTCTACCTAGTAGGTATGATCTTATTAGGTTGTAATAATTGCTGGGCAGTGTCTTTTTTATTTTGTATAGGAGTCCATTATGCCAGACTCTGTCAAATGCCTGTGATATGTCTAGAAAGGAAGCTGTACAGTATCCTTTCTGTTCAAAAGTTTTGGAAATACTTTCAACGAGTCTATGAACTTGTTCAATTGTACTGTGCTTCTGTCTGAATCCAAATTGATGGTCGGGTATTAGTTTGGACTCCTTGATAATTGGATTCAACCTTCCCAGTAGCAATATCTCTATTACTTTGGAGGGAATTGGAAGTAAGCTAATTGGCCGATATGATTTAGCATCGTCAAGACCTTTGCCTGGTTTGGGAATCATTATAATTTTGGCCACTTTCCATTGCGGAGGTATGAATTCTCTTCGTAAAATGGCATTGTTTAGTTGGGTCAAGAATGTTATGCCTTCTTCTGGTAGTTCTCTTAGGATCGTTGCTGTAATTAGTTCGTAGCCTGGTGCCTTCCCAATATTAAGTTTTTTTATTGGAGATTTAACTTCTGCTTTACTAAATTTCTGGATTGGCAATTCTAGTTGGCCAGTTTGATTTAGCAATTCAGCAACTGTTTCAGTCTTCGTAGAGCCATTGTCGCGATTTGGTTTAAAGACTTCTTGTAGATGTTCCATGAACACGTAGGCTTTATCAACATCATTGCTTGCCCAAGAATTGTCTGCTTTAAGTAAAGGTGGTTGGTGACTTATTGGGCGCTTGAGGCCCTTTGTCACTTTCCATAAGGAATAGTCTGTCAACGGTTTAGCGTCCAGGTGTTGTAAATATGATGTAATATTTTGGTTTCTATCGTCCGTCAATGATTTTTTAAGTTGTGCAGCCAGTTTATTATAAATTGTTTTGTCTCCAGGATATCTTGTGGTCTGCCATCTTTTCCTAGCTTTACGCTTTTCAGCTACTAGTTTTCTGATAGATAGTGGGCATTGAGGTCTATCACGATTTGTAGGAAATTGCGGAGGTGTAGCTTCCCATGCAGCCTGTTGGACAATGTCGTTAAAATGTTCTACTGCTTCTGTTATATCCTCATCTGTTTGTAAGGGTATTTTAATATCTATAGATTGAGTTATAAGTTTTCGAAAGAGTGTCCAATTAGTTCTACGGGTATGAAGTTGGCATGGCTTTTCCTTTTGTAGGATCCTTCGGCATAGAAGTATTTCAACAGGGGAGTGATCCGAGGATAAGTCAGTAGTAGATTTGCAGCTGAAGTAGGTACTGCTAATACCTTTAATCACGCAAAAGTCAATGAGGTCCGGCTTCTTGTTACGGTCCGTCGGCCAATAAGTTGGTTCACCCGTAGAAACGACGTCAAGCTGGAGTTTCTCTATCGTTGATAATAATTGTCGACCCTTTGCTGTTATTAATCGAGAGCCCCAAAATGTGTGTTTGGCATTGAAGTCACCACCCGACACAAACCTTTGACCAAGTGACTTAAAGTAGTCATTGTAGACCTCTTCCTTTATAATGTGTTTTGGTGGGCTGTATACAGCTGATATTGTGATAGGCCCGGACCAGTCCTCTATTACAATATTTGTGGCCTGTATTTTTTCGGTACAATAGCTACTAACTAGATGGTGTCGAATGTTATTCTTAATTAGTACTGCACTTCCTCCGTGACCTTTACCGTCAGGGTGCATGGTGTTATAAAATTTATGTCCTGGAATATTAAAATAATTCTTACTTGTAAAGTGCGTTTCAGAGATTAACATGATATCAATGTTATTTGATTGCATATATGTTTTAACCTCGAGGGTATGTTTTGACAGCCCATTGGCGTTCCAGAGAACCATTTTTATGGAGTCCAGTTTGCAGTTAATTTGGTCGTTAGATTTAAGATTAGATTTGTCATTGCTGTTAACTGCTCCATCATTTGTTTCATTGTTTTCATCAATTCTCTTATGTCACAATTTTGGCTGTTACTTGTTTTATCGTCTGATTTATCAGCAGCTTGTGGTGATGTTTTGTTTTGCAATATTTCAGCATATGTTGGTCCTGTTGTTGTTGAGTTGTATATTTGTTTTGTCTTATTATGGAAGCGTTTGTATGACTTTTCCTTTAAGGGAGCTGGTGGAAATTTAATTTTTTGTAGTTCCCTGTACACTTTGCAGCCTTTGTAGTTTGCTGGATGATTTCCATCGCACAACACGCACTTAACGCAGTCGGATCTTGTTTTTCGTTGGCAATCAACTGTCAAATGGTCACCGGCGCATTTTATGCATTTTGGATTTCTCTTACAATAGGTTTTTGTATGGCCATATTGAAGACAATTTCCACATTGAGGAATTTCCCGCTTAGGTCTTGGCGGTTCAAATACTACCTTACAGTGTAGAAGATATTTCACTTCATATATTGTTTTGTTATTTTCTTTTTGTTTTAGTTCCACTATGAACATTGGTAGTGGTTTTTTAGTGGCACGTTGTTTGGTATTCCAGATGTTAGTACATTCATGATCGAGCTTATCTAGAGCATCTTTTACATCATCTGTGTTGGTAGAGTGATGTATGTTTTTTAGGACTACTTTAAAACTCCTGTCTTGTTTTGGTTTGTATGTGTAAAATTCAGTTTTCTTTTTCTCTAATTCTTTGACGACTGTAGTGTATGTTTCAGAAGATTTTGTTTGAATTTTCACCTGATCATTTTGGAGAACTTTTAGGTCATAATTGTTGCATGCGTACATTTCCAATAGTTCTATAAGTGGCTGGATGTTACTTACTCTATCAACAAAAATTGGAGGTGGCTTGTTTACTTTATGCTTTGGCATCGGATTAGAGTTGTTAGATTCCTGCAACTGTTCTTTTTCCAACGCAGCAAAACTGTTAGACGTTGGTGTTGGTGTGGGTTGGGATAGCCAGTATGTATCTAGTTTACTTTGCTTTTGTGACTTGAGTGATTCTGGGCTAGATCGCTGCCGTTTTTTATTCGTAATTTGTATCCAATCCTCTATGTCTATTGTACGCTCGGTTGTAATTTGTTCGTTATTCGTGTTCCGTTTATTGCCCATGGTTGTTGGTTCTACCGGGGATTTCTCTATAATTTGTGTCTCAGTATTTGCACTGGTGCTTGGTTGGGTATCATAGTTCGATTTTGACTGTTGTGGGTCTTGTAGTTCCTTGTTGGTAATGTGTGCGCTTCCAACTGAGGCACTTCTTGGTCTTTGAAGGAGACTTGGGTGAAAGGCTTGTTGCACATATCTCTTAGTTTGGCCAGAAGCATTTACTGTCACGTGGGCCTGGGTACCCACCCACGTGGAGTCTTCGGTAGCCAATTTCACACCTTCCAGCCCGGATACTGGAAGGCGCCGGGGGTTAGCCGGATCGCATGACATATCACATTCTCTATTATTCGACATTTTCATTTAAAAGGAGTTGGGAAGAGTACGAATAGTGTTTTCCCAGGACACTACTGCCACGATTTTTAGGGGGTATTTAAGTCCTCATGGCCTGTGGATGCCAGTGTCAGGTTATTCGACCGCCGCCTGTTGCTCGGCGTTGTTGCTCATTTAGCACCACCCGGGGGGAACGTGTAGGGTGGGCCTAGGATAGGTGGTAATTCCTACGGACGCGAGCAACTCTCCCCCCAAAACTAAAATCCAGTCAATATGTTAGGTAGTTACACAACCAGCACCATTTTTTAACATGGCACATGTTGATCTGGACTAATCTGAAAGCGATATCGCAGTGCAGTGTTTTTACCATCTGGATCATTATTGCTAAGCAATATTATGATATTGCTTAGCAATAATCTTACACTGTGATATGGCACAGTATTGTGAACAAAACTTTATTTCTCCGATCTGGTTGTTAATTGTGTTGCGATATTGCAGCACAGTGTTGTGAACAAACTTTTATTTTTACCATCTGGAAGATTATTGCTTAAGAATATCCCAGCATTAGATTATTCCTTTTATAAACAAAACAGCAGGTGCGCAATTTAGCTACATACATGACATTTGCCATTTTGTATGGCACAAGATTCCAATATAATACGGAATCAGAATTTAATACATGGGTTTTTGATGCATGTGAGGTCCCTGTAAACCCGAATCCCTGGGTGGTTGAACTGCTTGCCATCTCCTAGCTACTGAAATTTGCCGTTACTGTCATGGTGTTAAAATGCAGCAAACACTTGTTCTTACTTTTTACAGGTTTCTCCACGAGGTCCACCTGTGAGGAATGATAAGCCTGGTGACTTTAATTTTAAAGTTGAAGTTACAAGTACTGATGCCCACAAGAAAAAGTTTTTGGTAAGTTAGGCTAGAAATGCTATCGATTGAAAAAATTATAAAAGCATATTTTTATTGGTTACAAAGTTACTGTACTGAAGTACTGTAGTACTGTCCTGATCTAACAACTGTTAACAGTTGAGGCACTGACCACAGCCATTAGTGGCTAGGTGGTCGCCACTAGTGTTCGGTGGCTGCTACAATTTGTTTCACTTTTCTGCTGAAGTAGCAGGTGGTCGCTATCTCCGCTGGTGTCGCGGCCATTAAGTTACGACTGGCCACCACTCGCTACGCGTGTGCGGCGAGTACATAAAATTGTATGAAAAGTCATGTAAACTATTTGTTGCCAGCCAGCCACTGACGAAGCTTATATAAAATACCAAACATATCACCCTATATAGGGTCCTATAAACTCTTTCTATCCCTTTAAATTGACTTAAGCTTTATCCATATTTTGTACTACAATGCGTGATTAAAGAAACTGCTGCGTGCACTGATGACAAAACTTTCTGTCATTCATAAATGTTTGTTCCTAGGGAGTAAATTGTTCGTTAATTGTATTATAAAGTCCACTGCGACAAAATGACAATTATAGAGAAAACGGGCCATAGGTACTGGTATGTCAGGCTGGTTTCCGCAACTCCGCGTCTGGATTGCGTATTTGGATTTGCGTCCGGGTGGCTGGCAGAGATTCATTCCATCCGCCCCAGCTCGTCGAGGAAGGCTAGCAGACTCTTAATTCCGCCAACTGCCTCCCGTCAGGCCTCCGTCACTCCATGTACTTGCGCGCTATAATTACCTACGGCTCGTCGTACCCCCGACGGACCAAATTCAATGCGGTTTTCGCAAGCGAAGCGCACGCACGTTGTTCAATTTTAATCGTTCTATTATTTTTTTCTACACTAAAAATTAATAACCGAGAATTTAGAAAAGGTAAGAAATTTATATAAAAATAAAACTCGTAACTTTTAAAGATTTTTTTATTTTACCTACATACTGACTTTTATAATTATGTTTTAGATGTATTGCACAGTCAACAATTTTAAACTACCACCAGAACATATTCACAGTTCTCAATAAAATAGGCACAAATAGTTATTTATGTTAATTTAATTTTATCAAAGAGGCAGCCCCGCGATTGCTGTAAGATCGCGCAGTGCGAAGCAATCACAACTGTACGCTTGAGTATTTAGGCACATTTTAGCATGCAGCGGTTGCTGACGCGACAGAGTAGGCTATTATAGCAGTAGGTATTGGTAATTTTCTTCTGAGTGAAGTATCTGTTACGTAGTAACTATTTAGTAATCTGTGCTCCCGTAGGGTGCCTTGTAGGTACTTCTCCTTGTAAGTGGCGACTTCTGGGTAGTGCAGCCATAGCTAACAAACTTAATGTTTGCAGTACTCGCACAAGCTGAGCCGTATTTACGTGGACATGAACTGCAACTTCAGCGTGCTGTTCAACTGGGACTCGACGTCGCTGACAGACGTGTACGTGCGCGCCACCGTCGTCTTCGCTGAGGTGGAACAGTCCGAGAAGCGTGTCGAACGTTGCGTACAACATTTCCATGAGAGCTCAGGTCTGTGCAGTGTTTAAATTAAGTTAACAGTACAATCTTGACTGGCCTGTTAGTCTAATGGTTAGTGAACCTGACTGCTAAGCCGGAGGTTGTGGGTTCTATTCCCACACAGAACAAAAACTTTGTGTTATTTATAAACATGTTCCGAATCTAGGTGTAATTTTTATCCATGCCTCTTGCTTTCTCTCTCCACCAACTTTAAATAGCATTAAAAGTTTTTGCTATTTCGATGATGGTGTGTAATTTATGTCATGTTGTATTAATCTGGTTGTTTGGAATGTCAATAAATGTACTTTCTTCTTGAAGTTAAAAATACACTTTACCTTGCAGGATTACCCAAAGAAATTGCAAAGAATGTACTTCACTCAGCTCGGGACATGGGCACTCAAGGAGTATACTACTGTGGTGATGTAGACGTGTTGGACTCTTGGTATTCTGTCCTGGTGCACTTCCATAAGACCAGTATGGAGCCCTGCAGTCACGCGTACAAGTTCACCTGCAAGAGTTCCTGCGCCTCCGGGATCAACCGACGAGCTATTGCCATTATTTTTACACTTGAGAATCAAATGTGAGTTGGTCCTTATGTTTTTAATTCTTCAGATTCTCCAGAACTCCTCGGCAAATTTTGTGAATGTCTGTCTCTGAATGGTTTAGATTTTACAGCGATAACCGACATCCACGCGGGCGGAGCCGCGGGCAACAGCTAGTTATTATATATGTTAGACTATAAGGTATTTATCTATGGGTTAAGTGAAAAATTCCTAAAATAAATGATTTATTATTATTGTAATGCGTTCAATAAATATAAAAATGTTCATTAATTCTGCCACCACAGCTACTTACACCATAATTTTACAGTGGTCAGGTATTCGGCCGTCAGAAAGTCGGTGTGAAGGTATGCTCCTGTCTTCGGCGAGACATGCTCAAAGACGAGGAGGCAGAGGGAGTTTACAAGAATGGGAAGAAGCGCATCCCATCCAACCAGATCCCTCAGACTAAAACCAAGAAGATTAAGTTGGAGACCCGAGACACTGTTCCTAAAATGGTCATGTTGCCAGAGGTATGGTTTTTTTTGCTTATAATATTAGTTGGCAAACAAGCATTTGACTGCCTTGGTGGTCTACTGGTCTAGTGGCCGCAGTATGCGCATGCTGTGCACGAGGTTGTGGGTTCGATTCCCACACAGGGACAAAACTTTGTGTGACCCACAAAAGGTTGTTCTGAGTCTGGGTGTAATTTGTGTCCGTTAATTGTATGTTTGTAAAGTCCCCCGCGACACAGAGCTTGTTCTCTAGTGCAGGAGAAAAAAAAAAACATACGTACTGCCAAATTCTAAGCAGTTACCGTAGCCTATGGACGCTTGCAATATCAGAGGTATCACACGCATGTTGCAAGTATCCTTAGAATAGGAAAACGTTTAGTTAAAAACGGATTCCCAAATGAGTCCTGAAAACCTGTACTCACACAAAGGAACACAACTACATTGGTCTGCCCCGGTAATTTTTTTCATGTTAGGTCTTACATGGCATAGCATATTTTTATCGAATAATTATGATTTTAGCCTGTATGTTTTTAAACAGATCCCAGTAGAAGTGAACGCAATGATGTTAGGCATCAAAACAATGATTGCCATGATGACCAACGCTGGGCTTCACAATCCAGATGTAGTGGAACAGTACGCGCCAAGTATTGCCGAGCTGACGAAAGTTCTACATAACTGGGAAACTAAAACTCAGCAACAATAAGTTAAGAAGGCTATTTGTTTTATATTTTTGTTTCTTGTTTGTTGGGTGTGAAGGGAATGGTTCATGGATGTGTATAAAAAGCACACATGTGTGCACATTTTGCATTTTCTGTGCAATTGGCTTGTCTCGACTGACAGCCGCTAGAAGAAAACTTAAAACTTTTCTACTAAAAGAAACTACACAGACTAATATAACATAGTGCCACTGCCATTATCTAACGACTGTGAACAGTCGGGACTAACTTTTAACGTGCTTTCCGCAGCAAGGAGACGCTGCATGAAACACCACTACGTGGTGACCCATCCATAGAGTTAACGCGCCCTTGGTAGCTTCGCCCGCTGAGCTCAAACTTAACGAGTACTTAAATTATTAAGTAATTATCTTAGTATAGGTCGCCTGGTGGGCGAAATTCGACCATAATTGCTTTCTGCAAATCTCACACTCCTTACACGATGTGCTTGAAATGGGTACAATTTCTTCTTAACGTATATTATTATATAGCTGTTGCCCGCGGCTCCGCCCGCGTGGATGTCGGTTATGGCTGTAAAAAGTAACCTATGAGTTATTCCAGACCATAATCTATCTCTGTGCCAAATTTCATCCAGATCCGTTCAGTAGTTTTTACGTGAAAGAGTAACATACATCCATCCATACTTACAAACTTTCGCATTTATAATATTAGTAAGGATTAGGCAGTTAACTGTCCCACTGCAGGGCTTACACCTCCCTTTCAATATTCCATGATAGCCTATATTTTGCCAAATTAAGACAATCCCTTCTAGGCATCAGGCTCTATAGAATGGCTTGTCTATAGCTTAATTAGTACTTACAAAACATTAATGAATCATTCTCTTAAAAAATTCAGCACCCCTACTTAATAATTAGTTAATTGTTAAGTATAATAGCATTGATATACAAAAAAACTCAAGATACGCAATCAGCGTCTCAAAAACCGTCGGCATAAAATGCGCGCATTGTTGCGTATATTTCAAATAGTATCTCTGTCGAGTCAGTACACAATACACTACAAATTGAACTTTATATCATGCGCGTAAGGTTGAATTTGAAAAAGCAATGTTTTTATCATTAGTATAAATACTTAGTACCTGGATGACCGAGCTTTGCTCGGTATTTTTTTTTTTGGAAATTAACGTTTTCTAAAAATGAAACCTAGCTAGATCGATTAATCGCCCCCGAAACCCCTTGCATACTAAATTTCATGAAAATCGTTAGAGCCGTTTCCGAGATTCAGGTTAAATATATACACAAGAATTGCTCGTTTAAAGGTATTGGCGAGAGTTTTGAGTGTTTCTTTTATACAAGGATGTGTATCTAAGGTTTTTTGTATATCAATGTATATTAGTGAAGACTTGGTAAATATTGTTGTTTACAGTTATTCAGTATTCAACGTTGATTTATTTACAGTACAACTGCTCACTTGTTGTTACCTTTATATACAAAATTTACTTGCGTCTCGAATCAACCCCAATATGTCGAAAACTAAGCTCCAAGTATACTAAGTGGTCAGTACACTGTTATTTTTTACTCAAAAAATGATTATTTCGATTATACCTTTAAATAATCGGACTTATCATTGTTATCAGGTGTTGTGACGCAAATTAGAAGAGACCTATAGCCTAGGACTGAAAACAGGCTAATTGATTGACGTTTTTTTGTTAAGTTCTTAATTTGAAATAGTATAATAATAATAATTTCTTTTCTCTACACAATTATTACAAACAATTGCCATGACTACATATTGTGAGAGAGTGGTGCCTGATGTACATAGGTGTAAAAAAGACATGGATTTTGACGTATATTTACGACATTATATCGTAAACTTACGTCAAATCCCATACATTTGCTTTTTTGACTTTTCGTTTTGACTACCGTTTATGCCACTTGTCTAGAGGGACAGAGCCCTTACATTAAGTGTAAAAATATTTCCAATTAAGCATTCAAGAAAGTAAAAAAAATAGAAAAGAAAACCTAAGAATAAATAAAATATATATATACATGTAGTAGTATGGTGGAATAGTCGGTATCACCAGTGTCATATCTTTAATACTAACCACATGTAGGCAGGCATACACTAAAGTTCTATCTACACCACCCTCATATGCGAGAAGCTTAATACACACACGATTCAGTTTTGCCAAGTGCATGTTATTGTCTTCCATTTTAAAGAAAAGTTTTTACAATTTCCACAAGTAATATATTGGGGTTGATTTGTGCGGACTTATTTGTGAATTAAATAGTGTAAACTTAACTAATGTAAAGGGTCATTTGATATTTGAAGAGATAAATATTCAAAGTACATGTGAATGAAACGAAATAGGTTACTTGCATTTAGGTGTAACACATGACGAAAAAAAAAACATATGTCTATTAGACAATGTCTATGTTAGACATTGTGACAATAATAATGAGTATGACATGAAAAATAGCACAGTTGACCTTGAATTAATATTCAAGGTCACCATTAATGAGTTGACCTTGAATATTGTACTTCAAAGTCAACAACCAATATTGACCCTTTTTGATAGTTAAGTATCATCGCTACACGCAAGCTACTTGGTAGTACATTTTGTAGTCCCACCTTTTAGATTATATATGAATAAATAGTGCTCTGGTCATTCACCAAATGAGCACACATATACATTTTATATACAAGCAATTATAGCTCTTATTACCAGTGGATCTTTGAACAGTGATGTAAATTTTGCTTGCCTATAAAATGTCTTAGTGTGTGCAAATGATTTTACTTTTGTCAATGAATACCTAAATTGTATCATACTTTGCACTGCCAAGTTAGGTAGCATAGATTTAGGAACATATACGTATTTCAGCATTACATTATGACCAGGCTTCTTACAATAAGCATTTATTTGTAAGCGCCACACCTTCATTGGAAAAAAGACAAATGTTTGGAAAATCTCCTCTATGTCAACAATCATTGATTTCTTGTCTTTTTTCTTCTAAGGTAGTGAAATGCTATAGGAACTTAGCACCAGTAGAAATTCCAAAGTACACTTTCTTAATATTAAAATAGTGCCTTTGACAAAGACTGAAAATAATTATAATTCTTCTATAATTTCAATGGTGGCCATGTATTACAAAATTGATACATAAAACTACAAAAATAATGTTTTTTTATACTCTGTGCCTTTACATACTATATAGCGTCTATAAAGATAGAATTATGGTATTGTTAATTTTTTAATTGTGATTGTCAAATTAATGCTTATTGTTGTCGTAGATATAAAATGTACAACTATTTTTTGTTTCGTATTTTATTTGCTAGTTTATTACATGTGGCAACACCCGCATATGAAGCTTACGAACTTGTGTTTTTATAGTTTTAACTCTTTCATTAATGGCCTCTACTGTGTCCGAGAGATTTTTCGATTTTATATTAATCTTGTTTCTTAAAAAAATTTAAATCATGTCTCATTTTTGTGCCATTTGATAGAATTTTATTTTCTGAAGATGTTCTTAATTTAAGAGGGGCCGATTTTTATACTGCAATATTATTTGTTGAATTGTGTTAAACTTAGAAGTTTAAATAATTAGCTCTAAATTACAAAAAAATGGTTTATTTGTTACCTGAAAACGGTACATTGCAATTCTGTATGTTAGTAGGATTGTATTATTTGTAAGATTTGTTTTTTTTTAAAAATTTTACTGGGTACTCAGTTTGAGCCGCTATTTATGAAAGAATATAGGTAAATTCATTGTGTGCAATGAATTTTGGTGCTTTAAATAATATTACTAGTAGATAAAACACTTAAGTTTGTAAGTTTTGTATGTGGTTATAAACTAAATTCTCAAATATTTTTGCAGATTTATGTTTTAATTACTTTTGATTTTAGATTATTATTTTAATTAATCTTTATGATTGTCTATTTTGATACTTATTTTTGATGTAATTTCTAACATACTGAACATGATTATTTTTAAATGTTTGTTATGTTTTAAATTATCCGCCTAGTTATAATTATTATGATAAGTACAATATTATGAGAAAAATAAAGTTATAAAAATATGTTCTTGTTTTTATTTATAAACAATAGTGGCAGTATTCTTGAAGCAAAATCTAACCGAAATAATAAATTTGCATGGGTTTGAACCAACATCAGATTATTTCTCTTTTCAAAAGCACTGAAGGACTTAATCCTTGTATATTCAGAAAATTGTTGGTGCTGCGGTACTAGGTGATGATGTGCCAAGATAAACGTTTATTTTGGCACAACCATCAATAGCCTATTCAAAACATTGTAACAAGTTTTGCAGGGTTCGAACCTGCGCCGCTCGAGTTCTGGCCCAGAGTTCGAATTTGTGCACCGCTTTTTTACGACTAAGTGATCAGTGACGTAGCCCATTGTCCCTCTTGAGGTCAGCGCAGACAAAGAGGAATAATCCCCGCGCGGTCTCGGCAGATTCAAGCATTTATGCACTTTATTGTAATAATTTTAAGTTTATTCTCAAGTGCCTTAATAAAATCCTCTCCGCTGCGCTCCCTTCTGTCTGCGCTGAACCTTAGGTAAGTTTGGCTGCCAAGATGTTTTCCCCTGAATTTGGCAACCGGAAACCTCAGGGCAATGTTGCAGCTGCCATGCAAGGGCAATAGAATGCATTCAGACAAATGCACAACGGTCAATAAGCTGGATGCGTATTATGAAAATTTGGTAGGTGAATCTCCACTAAAAAATATCTAAGATACTACTAAAAAAGTAAAAGAATAAATTCAAAATATGTACTTATTATATTCCTTATAAGTGAGTTTGTAAACAATAACATTATCTTATAACAATTTCAAATGTCCAGTCACTTTGTCAATCACATCTTTAGGAGCGGGTCCAATACCAAGCACAGTAATAGAATTAGCAGCAATCTGTGTTCTACCTGCATCTCGTATTAAAGATGTAATGATGCCCATTTTCTTTGCATTCTTGGTAATCTGTTCAATTTCTTCTAAAGAGTCTGTTTTAAGGGCAACTTTTGCTTGTCCACTATACTGCCACTTCCTTAGACCTTCAGGGTCTTTTTTCTGAGCTTTCTCAAAGACACCAACGGCTGCATGACTGCATTGAGCTGCAATCTTTCCTTTACCCATGTTAAGGTCTGTTCTTACTACTAAAACTACTTTAGGTTCTTGATTCGAGGCAAACTGTGAAAGAAATTTATATATTTTAGAAATGTTGAAATAATAATCGGCAACAAGCAAGTGATACCTCTGGTAATGCAAACATCTTTAGACTACGGTAACTGCTTAACATTAGGCGGGCCGTATACTTGTATGCCATCTACATAATAATGTAAATGTAATATATATCAAAATCAAGTATAAATAATAGGTCACACAGTGACATTAATGCTGTGTGTAAAAGAAGGCTAAATGGGATGTCAGCTAATTTTCGTACTGCCCAAATTGTTAAATTAACAGTAAGGAAGATCTTAAGATACCAACAGGTAAAAAACTCTGGCTACATTAAGTATTTTTTTGAACAGAATGTAAACGGTACACACAGCAGATATATATATGTATAAACATTGCTAAACTCGTACAGCTGAGTAGCACGTACACAACAGTCAATACTAATTTATATACGTACTATAGTAGTAAAGAAGAGTATGTAACCAGTCTCTTCGCTGGCTCCCTGTGTATATACGTACACTACACGTCACTACCGCATCTGATGCAATAATGTTGTAATGTGATTACAATACCAATGTTATCTATGTACATTACGTAAACTTCATTTATTGCGCAATATAAGCTCAAAGTTAATACCTACTGAATAACTTAAAAACAAAAGTACTTTTTTACATCTAGAATAATACATTTTTTGTGCTGCTGGTGATATTTATAAACTAGCCTTAATATGTTCACAGTGTGTGTTCAGGCAATGGAGATGGCTTCTACAGAGCCGTTTTATGAAGTTTAGTTTTTTCATAAAACCATTGTAATGTTTTTTATCAAAATGTGATTGGTGTTCAATAAAGAGTTCTATTCTATTGCACAAATTTCTGTGGAATGTGGTAACAGTACACAATAAGACTAAACCTACAGATAAAAATAGATTTCACACAAATTCATACATTGGTTTCCCTAAAAAAACTAATCTTTATATAGCGGCCCTGTATACATATCTCTGTTGCCCACCGTACCACATGTGGGGCACTTGGAAAACATCATCATGCGTGCGCCACAAATGGGCCGCGAATCGTACAAATTGAATCCTTTTTAAGTTTGCATGTGTCAACTTACATAGTAAACTTTTACTTGAACAAGCAATTAGAATTTGTATAAGGTGAAAAAGTCTCTTACTGATTATGAAAACAAAGAGGCAACTAACTAACAGGTAAACTTGCTTAGTACGAGGTAACATAATAAGGGAGTTACTTTTTAATTTATCGTGGTAAGTAAAGACTGATAGGTTATAAACCAATTTGAACATCAAATGATGATAAGACAATGTTATTTAATACTCTTTTACCCTTTTCACTGCATTTCCAGCTTCAGCTGCTGATGCGAAGTATCTCTTAATGGCTAATATTGAAATTCCAATGCAGATACCACAACCAAGCCCGGTAAAGAAAGAAAAATTGAAATCCATTTTCTGTTTTGAGGAAATGATTATTGCTTAGTTTCCACCGTGCGTCGATAAATCTCTCGGGCTTTCAAGTCTGCAAATTACTGTAATGAGTACTTTAAACTTGTATTTAGAAACAGTCTGCAGTAAATTCAAGTGAATATGAGTGCAAGCATGTCAAATTGAAATTGCCGACCAAGTCGACGAATAGCCGCGGAATTTTTAATCTAATGTCACTTGTCAGTGTCAAATATCAATACTGTCAATTTGTGAAGATTGCCAGAGTTGAATTGTAGGAACAATGTTGAATTTGCATTATAAAGAGATCATTAGTTATTTTTTACAGAGAGAGAATGAGGATCTGATAAATTTTATAAGTCGAACTAAAAGTACACCTTAGTAGTACCCAGTAGTACCTTTAAACAATATCTGATTGTTTGTAAGTAGGTTAGGTTATATTTACTATAATTTTAATAACTATTAATGTAAATATCTTATGAAATAAATATTCACCTATTAATTATGATTAAAAGTGATAAGTATTAGTAAAAGCTAAAATATTTTTTCTGAAATGTGAATTGCCTAGGGTTGTCATATAAAATACATAAAAACAGAAGCAGAACTTAAAATAATCGGTCCATCATCATCATCATCATCTCAACCCACAAACGTCCTTGGTACGGGTCTTCTTTACCATACACTTGACGCCAAGGTCTTTTTTTTCCATACGCTGGCCATAAATAATCGGATGAAATATAATAGATATTACTGATTGCTAAGCAACGATATATTAATTATTGACGTGATTATACTTATTGACGTGGTTATTGTTAAATTCAGTTCGTACTGACTTTATTTTTGTTGGATTTTTTTAGGATATTTGAGAATTAAGTTGTATAAAAAGTATTAAACATGGGGAAAACGAAAGACCTGGCACCAATCGCGATTCCACATGGACCACCTGTGGAAACAACCGCGGAGTACTTCAAATCCAAGATGGAAAGCCGAAGCATGGTGAAGTGAGTAATCGCGTACACATTTGTGCCACCTGCTGAGAATCTCCCACCTGGACATAAATTGCCATGGCCAGTCTAGAACTCTTAACTTTGGGCTCAGGTCGGCTAGAGCAAGGAGATTCACAGATGGTACGGATCTGGGCTATTTAAGTTAGGACAGGTGTTATTATTTACATCTGTCCTGCACAGATGGTAGGGCATACAGAGCTGGATGCCCTAACATCTGCACGCCGGGGACTTGATGGCTGCCTCCGACAATGCAGTCAGTGTAGCTGTATTTTGGGCCTAACAATATTAATTCCAACGATGTTTGCCATCGAATCGCTAAAAAGAATAATTGGTAAAGGTTTTTATTTTAGCCACCGCTAAAATGTTGCAATTTTGCCTTGTGTAAGTATACTTGCTATTTTGTTTTTTTGATAATAGGTAGGTACCTTTTAAATATAATAACTAGCTCCTCCTACAAACTTAAACGTTGGACTTGGATTAAAATTGATGTAGAAGAAAAAATGCTTTAAAAGAAGTAGTGTACCTACCATTTAAATTGGAAAATGCTTCTTTCATAGGCATAGGCAAAGTTGTGGCATATTATAGTATGTTACATTCTTTTTGGGAACATTAGGTACGTAATCAACCTACCCCCTACTGCTTGCTTCAAAAGTACTAAGCATACTTATTTAAACTTCTGTAATTATTCATGCTTATATAATGGTCTCCAGAAAATATCCAGTATGGGATGTTGCGCGACCAACGCCGCAGGTGCTGATGGAGCAATCCCGTCGCGACCTTTTGGAGGCAGATGAAGAACTGGCAGAGAAGAGGGTACAGGAGAAGAAGAATAGAGCTATCATGGATGAAAAGTGGGCAGAACTAAGAAAAAAAGAGACACTGCTCAAGGAATCTTTTATAAGCTTCAATAAGGTGGGTTTATAATAATGGTCCTTCCAGCTACACGACAGTTACCTACCTAATTAAAGCAATGTAGTTACCAATTACTTTTCTTATACACACTGTGCTGTCAGTTTTGAACGAAGTATGTACCTACCTAAATATATTTTAATTTGTCACATTTGTTGGTCTAATTCTTGTACCTACCTACTCCAAGATTTGCACGATTCCCACTATTAACAATGAGTCTTGGTTTCGGCATCTTTTCCTATGTCGCTGTTTAGAAAACTAGCAATTTTGTGTGTTTGCCCATTACAACCTCATCTATTTAATCTCATTTCGTACTTCCTAAAACTGAAAATAGGTACTACTTAGGTAAACGAAATTTGATATTCAAAGGCTCTTATTCTAAAAACTTCCCAACTCCAAACAGTTTATCCGCGAGAACCAAGAGAAGCGTGACAGAGCTGAACGCAAAATGGTGGCAGATAACGAAGTATTGGAACGTAAAACTAAAGAAACTGAAGCTATGCGTGATAGAGTTACTGAGATGGAAGAAGTAAAACAACTAATGGAAAGACAAGTCAAAGATTATACTATATACGAAGTAAGTTGTAGAACGATTGCTAGGTCCATAGCTATTGAGCTCATGATTTCAATGAAAGGTACTAAGGTAACTAAAAGGTCATTTAACCAAAGTGAACTTTATCTAGGATTACCTGATGTCCATCGTACAGAACTACCCTGAGTTCAAACAACCGTTAGATGTTCTCAACCGATACGAAGCTCTGGGTAAGTCACGGGAACTTTGCCATACCTGATCACTTAGCATCTAGAATCGCTAGAAAATAATGCCTGTATTGCACAGAGATTTACAAATTTAGAAAATACTGACATAAAGTAGGTATCTCCATCCATCTCTGCCATGAGACGTCCACTGCTGGACATAGGCCTCCCCCAAAATTTTCCACTTCATTCAGTCCTGATTTGACCTTGTCCATCGTAGGTTAGTAGGTATCTACCAGTATGTACCTAAACTATGAACAAACGTGTATGTCACACAAATTTTTGTTTTATTCATTAATGGATGGATGCAGGCGCGGTCCGAAAGAGGGGGGAAATTACAGAGGACATGACCTGGATGATATGGTTTGCAGGTGATGTAATGTTAGAACAACATTTAAAAAGTTCTTCAAATGAATTTACTCGACATATTGAATTATTATTATTAGTGACCCCCTGCAAAACTTCAGGATGCAACCGCGCCTGGATAGATGGATTATTTGCATTATAGCACAAAAAATATCCGATGATGGATAATGTTAATTCTAACACTAACTTGTTTTGCATCTGCGTTTTATTAGCTGCTGCTAAGAACACGCTAGCGGACCGTCAGGAACACGACTTGGAAATGTTGGAGAACGCTCGCCAGGAGATCGCTGCCCTTACTGAGGAGAAGAAACTCTTCATCATGGGGTTGAACAATACGTTAGCTGATTTGAGGGTAATGTTATGTCCCGTTTTCGGTTACGGCCCTTTTCAGTAGTTTGCAGGCCGGAATGTAAATTCTCTATCATTGGCTGCTTACCACCAGTATGCTTGTTTGCCACCTTGGTAGTATAAAAAAAATAAGACGCGTTTGTATCGTGTTAGCAGTGCGACCATATCGCGTTTATTTACATTAATGCAATCTGCTCAAAATCGCAAGTGAAGTGTAGTTGTCCAGAATAAAAAAAGAAAAATATTGAATACTTAAGATGTTTTAAGGTGATTTTATTGTTGGAATAGTTATATATATATCAATATAATACTGTATAATACTGATTCTAAGGCGTTGTATAGTCATTGGTACAGGCAATCTGAAAGTAGTTTTTTCAGGTTTTGCCTGTACTATGAATAGTGTTGTAAAGAAGGATGTTCCATTGAAACAATTTATTCTTAATATTCAATTCAACAGTGGCGGTATGACAAGATACGCAATCGCGTCATCAAATGGGAGCTGGCCCTGAACCGCTTGAAGGAGACAGCGGCCCAGCGTTACGTGGAGCTGTGCCACGTACGGTCAGCTATCTGGAGCCTGTACGTCAAGATCTGCAAGCACAAGGGCCTGGCCATAGACGTCGCTGATCATGACTTCGAGCAACAGCTCGTAGTGATTATGAGAGCGCTACTTGAACTGAAGAGGATTTATAGAATAGCTCAGCGAAGGTCTAAAGAGAAGTAAGTATCATCATCCCAGCTCATAAACGTCCCTCTGCTGGACATGGGTCTCCTTCATACATTTGGTAGGATATAAGCGTACTACGAGTATACCACGCTGACCAGACGTGTTGGTATAGGGTTTTGTTTCGAGATTTCCCGCTCTTACACAGAGGATATTATCGCCCTGATTTACTCTCTTAGTACCTAAGTATGGTACCACGAAAAGTACCTATAAGTAAAGTCCTTTGACTATGTTATACTTGTTGGTATAAGTAGGGACTTATACCAACAAGTATAACATAGTCCAAAGACGCTGTGTGGCCTATTCCTCCCTCCCTTTTATATACCCATGCTCCTCCTCCAGACGTTGTGACTATTATACAATAATATTTTCCAGGGACGCTGAGTCAATGGGTACGAATTGACAACATAACGATGTTGCAGTGGTGTTAGCTGCTATTATTATTATTTCTGATTTGCCAAATATTTGTTATAATTTCATTATTAATCGTATCTTGTTGTATTTAATGTTTTTAAATCATTACTTTGTCTATGATTCGATAATAAAGATTGTTGATTAATAAATGAATTGTCTTTGAAATACTGCTGTAGGTAAGTAGGTATCCTTAAGTCCTACCTACAGAATACAGAAATGTAAATAAAATACAAGACTATATTTACACAAATTTAAAGAAATGGAGCTCTACAACTACACAAATAAGACTGGTTCAATAGGAGTCATAAAATTTATCCTAATCCTGTTTACTTACCTACTGGAAACGTGAAGACTGGCAGTCAATACTGCCAATCTTCACGTTCCACTGTCTGACGCAATCGTCAGTCAGTGCACTTAGTGCTGTGACGCGCGTGAAGCGATAGCCTTTATACGAAATGAGCAACGGCATTGATGCCGTGTATTTTACGTGCGGGCGGGTGTCAGACCTTGCTTGGGCTGCCCAGGTACTCCTTCCTGTATGTGGCTCGTCCTTCCTCATGCAAGCTTGCAGAGAGAGCAATGACTTTACGGCAACTGCTGCTTTGTAAATCGTAAAACCTGTTTATAATAGTAAAACGGTGATCCATTGGTGGAAGAGCTTCTTCAGTCTTACTTCTACTTTATGTTCGAGTCCTTGGTATACGAAAGTATACCGAAAGGCAGGGCCATTATGGGCTCCGCGGACCTACCTCTACCATAGGTAGATACCTACTAGGAAATAAAATCTAAGCACAAAAAGTCACTATTGCACAATAATAATACAAAATAACGACTCTTGAAATTGTAGGTATACATGAAATTGACCTCTATAATTACCATTATAAAGTTTAATCGACGATAATTACAAACTACTTACTAACTTACCTCTTTAGTTGCGAATATATCCAAACTACAGTGAATAATTGTCTCTTTCTCTACCTATAACTACTTGAAGGATATTAATTAGCAAAGTTTTAAACGGCGCTTATTAATCTTTATGAATAAGTAATGTATCTATTCAATTCTTTCGAAATTAGGTATTTACCTGTAAGGAGGATTTATGTCAATTTGAATGTACTTCTCCTTTATTAAACACATCAATATAGTTTAAAGGAACACTAGTTAATATTGGTTGAACGTTTTTTTCAATGAGTCTTTTGTTGTTTTGACTCTTAACATAAAAAAATGACGACTAAAGATTCCAAAACAACTCTGAATACAGAAAGACAGGCTCCCTATATCGACTTCATCGAAACTCCCTTAAAAATTGCAGGATGTTGGGACCTATTCCCAAAAACAAGTAATAGAAGAAGATATATGATTAACCACTTTTATTTGGGCCTTGTTCTATTTGTACTGACTTATATACTAACTAATTTGGCAGCGTATTTGTACATGGGATGGAAAGGGATCATGTCAAGCTTGGACAATATCGCAGATTCATTACCGCCTTTTGCTTCTTTAATGATCGTCGCCTATTACGCGATATATCGTAATGAGTTGTATGAATTAGTCGAGTATATGGAGAATAATTTTAAGTACCATTCAGCACGAGGACTGACAAATATGACGATGTTTGAGAGCTGCAAGACGTCGAGGAGATTTGGCTGGATTTATACAGCGTGTTGCATGTTTAGCGTGACTATGTATACTTTTGTGCCTGTTGTTGTACACTGTAAGTTTATTTAAATACTAGCTAAACCCGACCAGGCGCGGATCCTTGCGGGTAATGGGTGCAATTGCCCCTCCGTGGCTTGCATTCTATACACCTTTTCTCAAAGATTAATTTAGTGAAATGAGCTTAAATTGCCTGGACCCGCGCCTGAACCCGACCTTTCTTGTGGTTCAATCTGATATATTATGTACTACTTGGAGTAACCCGTTCCCGAATTTCAGAAATTCTTTGTTATTGTATTGTTTTTTTTTGCGCGGAACCCAAATTGTTTTCCTAAAATAAATGTTGCCTAAGTTACGCCCATATAATAAGCTATCTGATAGTGAAAGTTCTGTTACAATAAGTCCAGCCGTTGCAAAGATTCATCATCGTCATCATCTCAGCCAAAAAACGTTCACTGCTGGACATAGGCCTCACCCAAGGATTTCCACAACTCTCGATCCTGAGCAGACCTTGTCCATCGGTTGCCCGCAACCTTTACCAGGTCGTCGGTCCACCTTGTTGGAGGCAAAGATTACTCGAAACAAACAGAAGGACAGACAGGCAAAAAATTAAAAATATATATTTTGGATATCAATTCCGTTTATAAGTATTTTTATAGATTTCAGGAATGTTAATGTTTGGTCTGAAATAAATGATTATATTATTATTATTTACAATACATTGTTGACAGTGTGGACGAAACAGCCGCTGAATATTTGGATTCTAGACGACATAACTCGGTCGCCGTGCATCGAGATCATGTTTGCGGTGTCTTGTCTAGCACAGATATATATTGGGCTTGCATTAGGACAATTTGGTAAGATTACATTTTGAAGCAACTAGTTATATAGCTTCTGCCAGAGCAAGCCCGACTGGGGAAGTACCTCCACCTATCAGAAGACCACAGCCAAATAACTACACACAGCGGTATAGTTGTGTTCCTGTGTGTGAGTACAGGTCTCCAGCTCATTTAGGGATGCATTTTGAAAGAAGGTAGATTCTGTTGCTGAATGGAGGACGTGGTGTGCTGCCGCTGACGTGTGGCATTACGTGCTGATGAGTGTCGATCTGGTAACATAACTAAAAAAAAACGCCCTGATACATGCACCTTTGAGGAGCTTAAGGACGCTACTGAAAATGCAAAACTCGTAGCTAGGTTCTGGGCCGCGACACGCTAAGAAGAAGAAGAAGAACATAACTAAGATATTATGAGGAGGCGTTAGGTACTGGATCATGACCTCCTATGAGCTTTGGCGACCTACGCATGGAAGGAAAGAAAGAAAAAATATTTATTTTGTCTTTACATCTTACTACAGTAAAATAAAAAATATACATAATGGTTCCAAGACAAAACAGGACCTAGCTCAGAGATTAATTGCAACATCGCAGACGCTGCAGCGCTGATATTCTGATAGGACCCCTTAGGGAAGGTATTCGACACCTAGAGGAGCAGTTAAATTTAAAATGTAAATTATTAAATTAGAAAATGAATATTATATAATAACAATTTTGAAGTTGATACATATAAAAATAATAGATACTTACTAGAAACGAAACGTGGCACATGGCAAGGAACACAATGAGATGTAAGCTTGGCTGCGGTTTTTATCAGAGCAACTTTGTTCATGTTTTCCTTATTTTGTTTATTTCGCTATTTTAAAATAAAATTAAAGCAGTTATTAAGATTGCACAATATAATACATTCTAAGTTAATGTTTGATATGCAAACTACATTGCACAATAATTTAATATTAGTATTGCACAATTTATATACCTAATAAATAAATGACGCAATAATATTGATAGTTAGTGACCCTCTACAAACGTGTTAATCCTTTAAAAAACGTATTGGCGTTGATAGACTTAATGTCCTCTTAACCGAATTTCGGTTACAGGGGTAATATCAACTAGCCATCTTCGTGGGAGATATTATAGTCATCACAACTCATAAAAGTCCCACTGCTGGGCACGGGTCTCCTCCATACTGCCTTGGTGGTCCAGTGGCCGCAGTATGCGCCTGCTGTGCACGAGGTTGTGGGTTCGATTCCCACACAGGACAAAACTTGTGTGTGACCCACAAAGAGTTGTTCTGAGTCTGGGTGTAATTTGTGTCCGTTGCTTGTATGTTTGTAAAGTCCCCCGCGACAAAGAGCTTGTTCTCTAGTGCGGGAGTTGTCTTTAAAAAAAACATTTGGAGGGATACTGGCCTACTGTATCACGCTGGCCAGGCAGGTTGGTAAAGGGTTTTGTTTCGAGTTTTCCCTTTGTTGCAGTAAATATTGTCTGCCTGACTTAATCCCTTAGTCGACTTTTATGACACCCTCTGAATGGAACGGGGTGGTGATATTTGTATTCTTTATTCTTGACTTGAGCACTATACCTAATGTGTGGTGACCACACTTTAGGTATAGTGCTCAAGTATAACTCTAATTTACAGACACTCTTCGAATGATTGATTATATTTCAGTTTTTATTCGATTTACTGACTGAAGATATTCTGTGCAAGACATAGTCCTCATTTTCACCAAACTCTGTCACACTTAGTCACCATTCAATGTCGTACATTCCTCCACTATTTATTCCTTTACCTCACCAGTTGAAATTTTTCCTGTTCTCAGGAGTATTTTTCGCGTCGAACTCGATCCTGATCTGTGGGCAGCTTGACCTGATATGTTGTAGTCTAAGAAATGCAAGGTACACAGCAATGCTACAAAATGGCGTGAAACATTCCGCGCTAGTTGCTTCGTACGCTGGTATCCGAGATGATGAGAAACACAACTACATATATAATGAAGCCGAGATGAAGGATTCGAACTATCATTACGATAAGGCGGTACGAGAGGTTATTGTAAAAATATAAATAAGTGTCAATATTCAAGCTGCTTTAAATTTTATTTTTCTGATACAGGCCCGACATAGCACGCATGTGAAGACTCAATTTGGTATGTATGTCTTTAACAATTCTTTACCAATACTCTTGAGGAAAAAAGTACAAAAAAGTGTCGTATTAGCTTACCTTGTGTTTTGTCTCTATCATCTTATATTAGTCAGATGTTTTCTTGACTCGTAACTTTCTGACGGTGGTACTGCAGGATGATTCCGCTGTGGTTTAGAATACACACGTATCTCCGGCATCCTCTTACACAAAGAAATGCTAATGCAAGAACGCTTCATTGCATCGTTACCACACACAGCAAGTGTATTTTGCGTGCTCGGTAACTCCATCATCACCATCTTCTAAAGGCGGCATCATAGTCATGTGCTATATTTGTCAGTGATACCAACCTTCTTGTATTTTCCAAATTCACCAGACATCTACAGCTCGGAATACGACAATGCTACGATGAATGCTCTCCGTGAGTGCGCTTCACTATGTCAAGTGGTCACCAAGTACAAGGAGATGTTTGAGAGATTCGTATCTCCGCTGCTGGTGCTACGTGTGGTGCAAGTCACTATATACTTATGCACTCTGCTGTATGCTGCTACCTTGGTAAGGATTATTAAAAACGGCGAGAGTATGGTCTAACTGATTTCTTCTAATGTAGGTACTATGAGTTTCACCATTTAATAACCACTTAGGTACGGTCGGCAACGGAGTTAGCTGTTCAGGGCCGCTATATAAAGATTAGTTTTTTGGCAAAATCAATGTATGAATTTGTGTGAAATATATTGTTATCTGTAGGTTTAGTCTAATTGTACACTGTTACCAAATTCCACAGAAATATATATAATGGTTTTCTTAAAAAACGAATCTTCATATAGGGGCCCTGTGCAGCTAACTTCGTTGCTGTGTTTACCTATTCCATGAAGATGAAAAATAACGTACGATTGCAGATATGATTTATAAGGATAATCACACTAGATGACTCCACCGAATAACCATTGTTGATTTTTTTTCTTTATATTATTTTTTGTGAAGTGAGGGTAGTTCTTATTATAATTCGATTATTTAAATTAATTGCAGAAATTCGAAATGGTTACAATGGAATATTTAGCAGCAGTTGCTTTGGACATATTTGTGTATTGTTATTATGGAAACCAGATTATATTACAGGTGAGGGTACTTAAGTCGGACTTTGGCGATTGGCGATACGATATATGCTTGGGTAGCCTCAAGTGTCCTTAGATAAAAGATAAATACTCTAGCGGTGGCTGGACTAGGAAGCCAAGATACATTTGGACTACTGCATGAGTGCCATGCCTGACTTTTTCTGGCATTTGGTATCAGAAGTTCGCATTCGGCAATGGAGTGTTGGATTGACGAATAGCCGTATCTCCAAAGTCATAGGCTATTCGTCAATCTATCACTGGATCTCTGAAAGGATCTCAGTGGACCATCTAAACCATTTACTCATCATCTCAGCCTATTGACATCTATTGTTAAACGTAGGCCACTCCCATTTCCGCAACCGCCGACCTTGAGCTACTTACATCCTGTGCTTCCCTGCAGCTCTTATAAGGTGATCTGTCCACCTAGTGGGAGATCGTCCCACGATGCGTTTTATTTAGATACAAATCACGATTATTATTTAAAAATTGGCCCTACCTCTACCATAGATACCTACTAGGAAATAAAATCTAGGCACAAAAAGTCACAATTGCACATTTTTATACCAATAAAAATAATAATACAAAATAACGACTCTTGAAATTGTAGGTATACATGAAATTGACCTCTATAATTACCATTATAAAGTTTAATCGACGACAATTACAAACTACTTACTAACTTACCTCTTTAGTTGCGAATATATCCAAACTACAGTGAATAATTGGCTCTTTCTCTACCTATAATTACTTGAAGGATATTAATTAGCAAAGTTTTAAACGGGGCTTATTAATCTTTATGAATAAGTAATGTAGGTATTCAACTCTTTCGAATTTAGGTATTTACCTGTAAGGAGGATTTAATGTCAATTTGAATGTACTTCTCCTATAATAAACACGCCAAAAAAGTTTAAAGGAACACTTAACGCTGCTAATATTATTTTAACTTCTTTTTTGTGAGTCTCTTGTTTTAAGAACTCTTAACATAAAAAAATGACGACTAAAGATTCCAAAACAACTCTGAATACAGAAAGACAGTCTCCCTATATCGACTTCATCGAAACTCCCTTAAAAATTGCAGGATGTTGGGACTTATTCCCAAAAACAAGTAATAGAAGAAGATATATGATTAACCACTTTTATTTGGGCCTTGTTCTATTTGTACTGACTTATATACTAACTAATTTGGCAGCGTATTTGTACATGGGATGGAAAGGGATCATGTCAAGCTTGGACAATATCGCGGATTCATTACCGCCTTTTGCTTCTTTAATGATCGTCGCCTATTACGCGATATATCGTAATGAGTTGTATGAATTAGTCGAGTTTATGGAGAATAATTTTAAATACCATTCGGCGCGAGGACTGACGAATATGACGATGTTTGAGAGCTGCAAGACGTCGAGGAGATTTGGCTGGATTTATACAGCGTGTTGCATGTTTAGTGTGACGATGTATACTTTTGTGCCTGTTGTTGTACACTGTAAGTTTATTTAAATATAGCTAAACCCGACCAGGCGCGGATCCTTGGGGGTAATGGGTGCAATTGCCCCTCCGTGGCTAGCATTCTATACACCTTTTCTCAAAGATTAATTTAGTGAAATGAGCTTAAATTGCCTGGACCCGCGCCTGAACCCAACCTTTCTTTTGGTTCAATCTGATATATTATGTACTTGGAATAACCTGTTCCCGAATTTCTGAAATTCTTTGTTATTGGGTTGGTGTTTTTGCGCGGAACCCTTATTGTTTTACTAAACTAAATGTAGCCTAAGTTACGCCCCATAATTTAAGCTATCTGATAGTGAAAGTTCTGTTACAATAAGTTCAGCCGTTGCAAAGATTCATCATCATCTCAGCCAAAAGACGTCCACTGCTGGACATAGGCCTCACCCAAGGATTTCCACAACTGTCGATCCTGAGCAGACCTTGTCCATCGGTTGCCCGAACCTTTACCAGGTCGTCGGTCCACCTTGTTGGAAGCAAAGATGACTCGAAACTAACACAAGGACAGACAGGCAAAATTTAAAAAATATATATTTTTGATATAAATCCCGTATTGTATAAGTATTTGTATAGATTTCAGGAATGTTAATGTTTGGTCTAAAATAAATGATTATTATTATTTACAATACATTGTTGACAGTGTGGACGAAACAACCGCTGAATATTTGGATTCTAGACGACATAACTCGGTCGCCGTGCATTGAGATCATGTTTGCGGTGTCTTGTCTAGCACAGATATACATTGGGCTTGCGTTAGGACAATTTGGTAAGATTATATTTTGAAGAAGTTTTGGTATAGACACCAGTTTCAATAAAACTTAGGACATTATCCAGAGGCGGATTAAATGTCCTCGGATACTACTCAATAATAGCGAGCAAGCCCGACTGAGGAAGGACCGCCCCTCCACCTTACAGAAGACCACAGCCAAATAACTACACACAGCGGTATAGTTGTGTTCCTGTGTGTGAGTACAGGTCTCCAGCTCATTTAGGGATGCATTTTGAAAGAAGGTAGATTCTGTTGCTGAATGGAGGACGTGGTGTGCTGCCGCTGACGTGTGGCATTACGTGCTGATGAGTGTCGATCTGGTAACATAACTAAAAAAAAACGCCCTGATACATGCACCTTTGAGGAGCTTAAGGACGCTACTGAAAATGCAAAACTCGTAGCTAGGTTCTGGGCCGCGACACGCTAAGAAGAAGAAGAAGAACATAACTAAGATATTATGAGGAGGCGTTAGGTACTGGATCATGACCTCCTATGAGCTTTGGCGACCTACACATGGAAGGAAAGAAAGAAAAAATATTTATTTTGTCTTTACATCTTACTACAGTAAAATAAAAAATATACATAATGGTTCCAAGACAAAACAGGACCTAGCTCAGAGATTAATTGCAACATCGCAGACGCTGCAGCGCTGATATTCTGATAGGACCCCTTAGGGAAGGTATTCGACACCTAGAGGAGCAGTTAAATTTAAAATGTAAATTATTAAATTAGAAAATGAATATTATATAATAACAATTTTGAAGTTGATACATATAAAAATAATAGATACTTACTAGAAACGAAACGTGGCACATGGCAAGGAACACAATGAGATGTAAGCTTGGCTGCGGTTTTTATCAGAGCAACTTTGTTCATGTTTTCCTTATTTTGTTTATTTCGCTATTTTAAAATAAAATTAAAGCAGTTATTAAGATTGCACAATATAATACATTCTAAGTTAATGTTTGATATGCAAACTACATTGCACAATAATTTAATATTAGTATTGCACAATTTATATACCTAATAAATAAATGACGCAATAATATTGATAGTTAGTGACCCTCTACAAACGTGTTAATCCTTTAAAAAACGTATTGGCGTTGATAGACTTAATGTCCTCTTAACCGAATTTCGGTTACAGGGGTAATATCAACTAGCCATCTTCGTGGGAGATATTATAGTCATCACAACTCATAAAAGTCCCACTGCTGGGCACGGGTCTCCTCCATACTGCCTTGGTGGTCCAGTGGCCGCAGTATGCGCCTGCTGTGCACGAGGTTGTGGGTTCGATTCCCACACAGGACAAAACTTGTGTGTGACCCACAAAGAGTTGTTCTGAGTCTGGGTGTAATTTGTGTCCGTTAATTGTATGTTTGTAAAGTCCCCCGCGACAAAGAGCTTGTTCTCTAGTGCGGGAGTTGTCTTTAAAAAAAACATTTGGAGGGATACTGGCCTACTGTATCACGCTGGCCAGGCAGGTTGGTAAAGGGTTTTGTTTCGAGTTTTCCCTTTGTTGCAGTAAATATTGTCTGCCTGACTTAATCCCTTAGTCGACTTTTATGACACCCTCTGAATGGAACGGGGTGGTGATATTTGTATTCTTTATTCTTGACTTGAGCACTATACCTAATGTGTGGTGACCACACTTTAGGTATAGTGCTCAAGTATAACTCTAATTTACAGACACTCTTCGAATGATTGATTATATTTCAGTTTTTATTCGATTTACTGACTGAAGATATTCTGTGCAAGACATAGTCCTCATTTTCACCAAACTCTGTCACACTTAGTCACCATTCAATGTCGTACATTCCTCCACTATTTATTCCTTTACCTCACCAGTTGAAATTTTTCCTGTTCTCAGGAGTATTTTTCGCGTCGAACTCGATCCTGATCTGTGGGCAGCTTGACCTGATATGTTGTAGTCTAAGAAATGCAAGGTACACAGCAATGCTACAAAATGGCGTGAAACATTCCGCGCTAGTTGCTTCGTACGCTGGTATCCGAGATGATGAGAAACACAACTACATATATAATGAAGCCGAGATGAAGGATTCGAACTATCATTACGATAAGGCGGTACGAGAGGTTATTGTAAAAATATAAATAAGTGTCAATATTCAAGCTGCTTTAAATTTTATTTTTCTGATACAGGCCCGACATAGCACGCATGTGAAGACTCAATTTGGTATGTATGTCTTTAACAATTCTTTACCAATACTCTTGAGGAAAAAAGTACAAAAAAGTGTCGTATTAGCTTACCTTGTGTTTTGTCTCTATCATCTTATATTAGTCAGATGTTTTCTTGACTCGTAACTTTCTGACGGTGGTACTGCAGGATGATTCCGCTGTGGTTTAGAATACACACGTATCTCCGGCATCCTCTTACACAAAGAAATGCTAATGCAAGAACGCTTCATTGCATCGTTACCACACACAGCAAGTGTATTTTGCGTGCTCGGTAACTCCATCATCACCATCTTCTAAAGGCGGCATCATAGTCATGTGCTATATTTGTCAGTGATACCAACCTTCTTGTATTTTCCAAATTCACCAGACATCTACAGCTCGGAATACGACAATGCTACGATGAATGCTCTCCGTGAGTGCGCTTCACTATGTCAAGTGGTCACCAAGTACAAGGAGATGTTTGAGAGATTCGTATCTCCGCTGCTGGTGCTACGTGTGGTGCAAGTCACTATATACTTATGCACTCTGCTGTATGCTGCTACCTTGGTAAGGATTATTAAAAACGGCGAGAGTATGGTCTAACTGATTTCTTCTAATGTAGGTACTATGAGTTTCACCATTTAATAACCACTTAGGTACGGTCGGCAACGGAGTTAGCTGTTCAGGGCCGCTATATAAAGATTAGTTTTTTGGCAAAATCAATGTATGAATTTGTGTGAAATATATTGTTATCTGTAGGTTTAGTCTAATTGTACACTGTTACCAAATTCCACAGAAATATATATAATGGTTTTCTTAAAAAACGAATCTTCATATAGGGGCCCGGACCCTCTAGACAAGTGGCATAAACGGTAGTCGAATCGAAAAGTCAAAAAAAAAAAAAAATTATGGGATTTGACGTAAGTCTACGATATAATGTCGTAAACTTACGTCAAATCCCATACATTTGCTTTTTTGACTTTTCGATTCGACTATCGCATGCCACTTGTCTAGAGGCTGTGTACAGCTAACTTCGTTGCTGTGTGTACCTATACCATGAAGATGAAAAATAACTTGCAGATATGATTTATAAGGATAATCACACTAGATGACTCCACCGAATAACCATTGTTGATTTTTTTTCTTTATATTATTTTTTGTGAAGTGAGGGTAGTTCTTATTATAATTCGATTATTTAAATTAATTGCAGAAATTCGAAATGGTTACAATGGAATATTTAGCAGCAGTCGCTTTGGACATATTTGTGTATTGTTATTATGGAAACCAGATTATATTACAGGTGAGGGTACTTAAGTCGGACTTTGGCGATTGGCGATACGATATATGCTTGGGTAGCCTCAAGTGTCCTTAGATAAAAGATAAATACTCTAGCGGTGGCTGGACTAGGAAGCCAAGATACATTTGGACTACTGCATGAGTGCCATGCCTGACTTTTTCTGGCATTTGGTATCAGAAGTTCGCATTCGGCAATGGAGTGTTGGATTGACGAATAGCCGTATCTCCAAAGTCATAGGCTATTCGTCAATCTATCACTGGATCTCTGAAAGGATCTCAGTGGACCATCTAAACCATTTACTCATCATCTCAGCCTATTGACATCTATTGTTAAACGTAGGCCACTCCCATTTCCGCAACCGCCGACCTTGAGCTACTTACATCCTGTGCTTCCCTGCAGCTCTTATAAGGTGATCTGTCCACCTAGTGGGAGATCGTCCCACGATGCGTTTTATTTAGATACAAATCACGATTATTATTTAAAAATTGAACTTACATTTAGTATTCTTCTTCTTTATTTCCGTGGAATGTGAGAAAAAATTACATAATTTTTTTCCAACAGGCCGACCGAATCTCTACCGCCGCTTATCAAAGCGCCTGGCACACAATGGGTGTGCGCCCTAGAAAGGTTCTGCTGAACATACTGCTGGCTAATAGGAGGCCTGTGGTCGTTCGCGCCGGGAGGTTCCTTCCTATGGACCTTCACACTTATGTCGTGGTACGTATAATGACTAGGAATTATAGATAATGGACTAAGAATTATAGATAATGGACTAGGAATTATAGATAATGGATAAGGAATTATAGATAATGGACTAGGAATTGTAGATAATGGACTAGGAATTATAGATAATGGACAAGGAATTATAGATAATGGACTAGCCATCTGTGCAGGAGATATTATAGTGTACAAGTGTTGGTGTCAATACAAGTACAGTCTCATAGTCCGATGGGACGGCAATCCCACCCGACCGGCGAGACATCTGGTGTAAGACCAACGGTTTTACCATGACTACGGAGATCCTAAAGCTATTATTATTGTGTAATCTTTTGCTGTCACATGAGTGATGTCATTATGATATGTGATTCAAACATTTAAAGATTTCATTCAGGCGGCATACCCAGATGAAAGGTCAACGAGTGTCTATATCATGTATGGGTTTTCTCCGCAGCCTTTGCATTAATTAATAGTCTGGCAGTCCATACATACATTCATACACCGCATGATTCTCAGAAGGGTTGGGCAGGGACAATTATTTTACTTCTGGAAATGTTTGCATATGAATAAATACACGTCAAATGCACCATGTCTCTGCAATCGTGAGTGATACCAGTGTCATACGAATTTGAACTTTATTTTTACCTAATCTTGTAGCATTTTTCATTGGAGTTTTTAGCACAAAATTATTAGATGCAGCAGATATTCTAGTTTTATCATCGGCGATCTGCGATTTAGTCCCTTTTAGCAAAATCGCGATGCAGCATCAATACAGTCGCAAAATTGCTGATCGATGATGCTAAAAGTATCATGTCTGTTAAGAGCCTAATGTCAGGTGTCAGGTAATTCAGACTATTACGAAGGCACATTTTATAAAATATTGTTACGTTACAGATACTAAAGACTTCGTTCTCGTATTACACGCTGTTAGTCAACGTGAATGAACAAAAATAGAAGAGACCCAGGACGTTTTAAAAAGCCAGTATAATATACCTATGCATCTTGGCTGGCCATTATACAGGTTCTAAGCACTCACTTAATTTTCACATGTTTCATAGAATAAAGGGCACGTTTACGAAAATAAAACATTTTAAATTTTAAGAAGTATTTTATTTAAGAAATTAATATACAATTCTTTTCATACATAGATCAATGATTCAATTAGATCGGCTGTCAGCCGCGGGTATCAGTCTAACACAATCAATAGCAATAAAATTAAAAAAAAAACCTTCAATGTAATCGCTACCCATGACTCTTATGCGATCTTTTATTTTGGGGTTTCGTACCAAAATGGTAGAAAACCCTTATTTAGTATGGTAACTATCGGTGGAGTTTGGCAACACAGACAAATTTGACCGTTAATTTTAAAATTTCGAATTCATTGTAAATTAACGGTAAAAGCTTTCTGTGGGTATTCTATACAAATTAAAGCAACCATTTAGTTCGCGTACAAGCATAGTGCGAATCTCTACGATCACATAAGACAGGGTACAAAGCAACGCTACACAGAACTATAATACGTCCAGGGGACGGTGTATCGTTTATCTCTAAAATACGCCCACATGTTGTCCACTTGGTGTCACCTTTATACATACTTTGTTACCACTAAGCTGTAAATGCTTGTAAATAATCTACGATACTGTTATACACTGTTAATGATAAATAAGACTGTTATATACTTAACTGACTGTTATATTTTAAGAGGTAGGATACCATACAAACAATTAAGCCCGACTGGGGAAGGACCTTTAGATGGATGTGCATGTTATGTCAACAGTGTGCCCGCCAAGAGACTGCTGGGAGGGGCAGCTGTAAGAGGAGAAGTCTCTATTCCCCTCAGTCTATACTTTTCCTTCGCCTCGGCCATCAGCTGGCGACGCTCTTGATGCCCACCGTTCTGACGCGTCAGCATGCCGTTACCAGTCACATATGAAAGCCCTACTGTTATTTGAAAGACTATATATGTATTGTATAGTGTTTATAAATTATACCAAGTGTGCACAACGTTGTGGGCGTAACTTTTGTTCATACATTATCAACATACTACAGCGTCGTTACGATATTTATGCTTACTACACTTATTATAAACTTCCAATGTTTCCCCCATCATTGTATTCCTCCTGTCATCATTAAATTTAACAACGACTCGCGATTGTAACTTCCACGTATAAAGCTGTGTACACACCACACAGACTTATGTTTGCGCAGACATTAAGTTTGCACAAATTAAGATTTTCTTTATAATAAGACTTTTTCTCTGTGCTGCAGAGGATTATATAAACATAAAATTAACAGGCACAAAATACCTACACCCAGACTCAGTAACTATATGTGATTTTGTCCCGTGTGGGGATCGAACCAACAACACGCTGCGCAGTGGTAAATGATAAGGTATTTTTGAGCCACATTAGAATTAGACATTAAGTTTGATTTTCGCTCCAATGTCTGTATATTTCTTGCAGAACACAGCTATTCTATTCTTCTATTCTATTAGGTATTTGACCTACTTGTATAAATAACTTTTCATCTGCGATCTTACTTGCGTAACATTTACTACAAACCCTTCAAACTTCAAAAATTCTGCAATTTGTGCAAGACCACAATAACCTTAACTTCAAGGAGGCATATTGTACAATGTTGTTGGCAGGACTTATGTCAAAAATTTGCACAGCAAAAGTCAGTGTAGTGTGAACGCAGCTTATAACAATATCGCATGAAATAATCTCAATAGTAAAAAAAAGTTGAACGTAGAAGTTACGAGTCGCGTATAACTTATTCTTATATTGTTTGATAATGAATACGACACAAGCATACTGTAGACCACACATACATACACACATTTGCACAGACATTATCATTATATGCAGCATACAAACACATCCGTCCACATGTACAACGCCCACACACTAGTCCCAAAGTACGAATACTAGACCGCCATTTTTAAAATTACAATATTTTCATTAACATTGGCAGTTTGGCTACATTTATTATATAGAATCGTGTCAATTGGTGCGATATAAAAATAAAAATATTGATTTTATATAACGAGACACTGACATAACATTGAATGCTTTGTCTGTGTGCGTATTGTTTGTCTACCCGCAAATTCATATGTGACAGTTATTTTCAAATTCAATAGAGTGAATCCACAAGGATTATTTTTATATTAGTCCCGAGATTACGATATCACTGGTACTGAGTCATTATGGTCAATTAAACTATTTTAGTATCAATGAGCCTGTTTTAGCCCACAGCTAGACGTTGGCCTCTTCTAATTTGATTATTTTCGTACAGTCACAAATTAATTTGTGGGTAGTTACACAGGTTTATAGTCCGTACGCGCTCATTCGTCTGGACACAATTGTCCAGCAATTGATTAAAATACCATTTGCGGAATGGACTGGGACTTACACTTAGTATCTAAAGAAAACCAAACGAGATGGTATACTTAAATAACTTTTGTAAAATTACCTTACTTTGAAAAAAGTAAACTTCATTTTAAAATCTCGCTTAGGTCTCTGTAGAACATTTACATTACTATTAAAAACCAAGAGAGTCGAACACCTGTAAATAATACTTGATATTTAAAATTTCATTTTACAAAGGCTGCGATGTCAATTTTGCAAAGCAATTTTTAATAGTGCTTTGCAAAACTTACAAAGGTGCAACTTTCGCAAAGCACTATAAAATATGCGACGCTTATAATAAATTATAAAATAGTTCATAGAATAAGAAGTAATCACGGAGGCACGGTGAACACGAACCCAGGAAACCTCAAAATTGTATGGTACATCGTTTGGTGGGGATAGGAATACAGAACATGTTTATTTTATATTACCGTGGTGACAAACAAGCGTAAGGCCCTCTTGATGGTAAGCATTTATCGTAGCCTCTAGACGCTTGGATACCGGGAGCATAACTCGCGCTTTGTCGACACTTTATATTTTAACTTAATCTAATTGTTTCCTCGAATAGACAATATTACAGTGACATTTTTCCCTTTAAAATTCCAACTTTCAATGTTCTCGGTGCCTCCGCAATTTACAAGAACAAATTTTCGTAGCCAACATTTAAAAAAATAACATCGAATGACATTTCACAATGAAACTTGTTTAATAACCGATTAAAAACAAATGAAGTAAAAGAATTATTTGATGCGTGTGTTAATTGCCTAATCTAAATAATCTAATGAGGAGATCCTCCTTTAAAATGTATGACAGATGTCATACATTTTAAAACGAGACCATGAGAGTCTTCATTGAACCAAGTTGGGAGCCATTCCATACAAAACTTTGAGAAACGCTTTACTCAAAAATGGATTTGGCTGGATGAAGTCTAAAGCTATTATTAAATCCTTTCTAACATAATGTATAATGAATGAAAACGGTAGCAAAGCGTTTCAAATTTAATATGGAATGACTCTAAACGAATCATTTACACAAAATTGGCATATTACAATGCATCACTTGTTTTCTATAAAGTACAAAAAGGTAAAGAAACTCTGCAATGTATGGTAATACTGCCATGTTCGTGTCGAATGCTTGGTTTGTTATATATTCAAAAACAGTTTCAGAATCAGATAGGTCATTGTCACAAGTAGATGTTGGGTCTGGGTGTGGGATCCATGCGTGTTTGCGTTCGACGCGGGCGGCGGGCGGCTAACTGTAGCCACATCGGGAACAAACAAAAAATATTCGTGAGATGATGTTCATAATGATCTTAGCATTGTAGTTTTCAAAAGGAAATGCAGGCGGCAGATCTATTGCTGCCACGCTCTAACAATTTTCCTCGATTTAAGAGCGAAAGAGACATCTGTACGAATGGTTTATTCGTATAATAAATTTTATTAAATAATAATTACGTATTCCCCTGTTTTCTGCTTCAAAACTGAACCAATTTTTATTATTTTCGCAATAGCAATTTAAGAACGACTATGGCTACGTCTGTATGTTTCACTTTTATTATTAAAACTCGTCAAATTTGTTTGCTCCATGTCTGAATACGACGGTTGACGGCCATTTTTCTTTTATACTTCTAGTTTATAAGAAATTTATCTGTAGACCATATAGTAAAATTGTATTTGCTCTAGTGTGAGAAAATAGAGGAATACAATAAGACTCTTAAACTCCGCATGCATTTCCTCTCAGTTTATTTACACAATACATGTTTAACAAGGTACATTTGCTGTCTTTGTCTGACTCGCCCCAAATAACAGAGATGGCTTGTTAACATAAAAGCATTTTTTTTACCGAAAGCATGAACTATTTAATGACATAATGTAATTATGATATCTCGCTTTTTACCCAATGCAAAATAGATAGGGTTCTGTTACAGTCACGTTTTGTCAGCTACGTTAGCTTCTATGTAATAGAGGGCGAGCCTATTTCAATCAAATATCAGACATAACTTCAGGCTTCAGTTTTACAATATTCTATATTAATGTAGGTTCTTATTTAGGTAAAGACATGCCAGGCAAACTTTGGACTTGAAATCTATATTCTTCATTTTAAAGAAAGAATATAATAAATGTTGTGGCTTTTTCTTATTTAAAACACTCTTAATTTTAAACGGTTTTTTAACTTCTAAATCGATTCCTATGAAACTTTGCACACATATTGATATTCCGTGACAATACAATATGATCATAGATTCATGAGGGTCTGATGATGCAGTCTGGAGATAAACAGTGAAAGAATTAAAATAAAACCGTTTGTTTTAAAAATGTCTTTTACCTACTTTTTATTTTGCTACTGACGATGCAATGCAAACATGTGTGGCATCGTCAGTAGCAAAATATTGTTCACAATTTTATCTTTGGATTATATTATAGGGTTTTAGAGGGCTTAGCCGCAGCGAGTTGGCAACGTCCCATTTTTTATACAGTTTTTTCTAGTTTGTTTGATAAAATTGTTCATAACGGCAAATTATTTCTCGAGGTCCTAATTTTAATATTTACAAAGTCATTTTACACGCAGATATTTTATACAATATCCATGTTACAAAAACAGTTTAATAAAGTCTCTATTGTATTAAAAAAATATACGATTTTTGTAACAATTACTTTGTACCCATTTAAATTAGTATTATACAGGGACCTCGAGAAAGAATTTGCATTTTTAAACAATTAAACTATATCAAAAATAACGGGCGTCAGCAGCTGGCATGGAGTTAACCCTCTAAACGCATTTTGTCTTCTGAGGTAGTGATGATATACTATTCTAGTTCCGCAGGTCGATTTCAAAAATACCAAATGAGCCGTCAGCTAATATGCCTGTCTACTGCCGGGTTCGCTGACTGAACAGACAGGGGTAGAGGAGCCACTCTTTTAAATATCTAGACTAATAATCCACTCAAATCATTGTGAATAAGGAATTTTGGCATAGATAGATTATTGGTTTTGTAGTGACTAGTGAAATTATGTACTAGGTTTTGTGCAATGCAATCTCACAGTGATTGTTAATATGTATTTATGTAGTTATGGCACAACGCATACAACACACTACACGCATAATACCTTTTGAATGACGTCTTCATATTATATCTCTGTGATTAGAAAAAACATATATATTATTGACTGTTCAGAATTTGTTTAGAATAGATTTCCTTTTTTAACCGACTTCAAAAAGAGGAGGTTATCAATTCGTGTGTATTTTTTATTTATTTGTTTCATTAGAATTAATTAAAACGTAATCTTTAAATTAAAAAAATAAATAAATAGCGACGACAATTGAAATAAGTGATTAGTTACATTTCATATCGAGACAGACTGCAGAAAGAAATAACGGTCGAATTTCGACCGACAGGCGACCTCAAGTATAAATAAATAACTCGGGAACAAATCAAGTGTAGAAGTACAGCAAACTAATGGGATGCGGTCCCTGAAATCTCCAGGGTCAACTCAAGAGCCATACGGCAATAGAAATCGACAGAGAAGAATCAATTCCCACTGCAAACATTAGCGGAGTTCGCTACTATTACGATATATAACACGTATTACCCACCCTTGGTAGAAAAAATGCGTAAGTTGAGAAATGCCTTTTGTCAATTTAATTTAAATGTTATTTTATATTTAAGCTACTATTTTTACGACATTATTGCATAGGATGTTTAAACCTGTGATGATAGTAGTAAGTTTGTAGATTAATAAATAAATTTTGAACCTTAACTGTTAAGAATTAAAAGATGACAGTTGCAAAACAGGCATATCTCATCTAAAGTCATTATTCTCGATTTCATTGCCTGGTTTGTCCCTTTTTACGTTTTAATTGGAGATGTATGTTTTAAATATCTATAAACCGCATTCTGGAACAGTCTAGGCTGGTTATATTTATATAGGTACCTATACATATTGTTTCTAAAGTTAGATATCATATTCCGTCAGCAACAACATACCGAGATCTGAACTCTGCTAGAGTTCGGCACAGTTTTCATGTCTATTGAGCATAAATTGTATACTTATAAATAATGAATTAAAACTATAATGAGTGGATGAGGAGAGCCAATGCTGGGCAAAATTGTAATGATAATTTTGAGGGGAATATTTAAGGAAACTCGGCCTACTATAACACTGTTATAGACCCCGAAATTCAAACGACCGTCTTCACTTAGAAATAATTTATTCTTAATTTGACGAACATACATCTTGGCATTCAATAATATTACATTAAACAGGCAAACATTTGCACCCCATTTATTGTTTACAAATTTTCAACCAACTAGGGTTGACAAAAGTAAAGTGTATTGATTTGGCTAGATAATTCTATCGAATAGGGACATCAATACGTTAATTTTTCAAGTTTAAATTTTGCATTCCTTCTATTTATTTTAACCTATATTAAATTAAAAATACATAATATAATAAAACAGAGTTATTAAGCAAATAAATTACATAGACTTAAATATTATATTCCGTGTGTCAACCCTTAGAAATTAAGAAAATCAAGGGCTGTCAATGCAGGTTTTATGTGTGCTTAATTGTCTATTTTGTGTCAACCCTTGCTAGTTGACGTTTAGGATTGTCACAACTACGTGTCGATTAACGTATACGTATGTAAGACACAATTTAGGGCTAAGCTGTTAATACAGCTTTTGCGACGAGTTTATACGTCAAACTTGATTAAGTTGACGATTGTCAATTGTTGAGTTTATAGCAACCCTAATAAAACTGTTGTATAGGGTTGTCACAACTAAGTGTCGCCTACGTAACGCATACGTGTGTAAGTTGAGACTCACTTCTTTTTGTTCTTGGGCTGTGCGCGCGGAGGCGTATTGGGGCGGCCCATGTTCAGCCCGGAGTACAGCTTACGCTTGTCTGCCGGCTTCAGGATCTGGAACGAGCACATCAACGTCTCGTCCACTGACATAAGGGCTCCTGGAACGATACAATATTACTTTATGAATTTCAAGTAATTACTAGATAAGTATAGAAAAGGTAAATATGTGATGACCTGGGTTATATCAGGCACATCAAGAGTGCTCCCGTGGTCAACCCGTCAGACACTGACACTCCCGTACTAGGGGCGTCGCAGGGGATTTTACAAACATTCATTACACAAAGTACATCCAGAATTGAGACAACCATTTATGGATCACACAAGGTTGTCCTGTGTGGAGATCAAACTCACAACGCGCCGTGCAGGGGTAAATGGCGAAGTAACCGCTTAAGTCACAAAACCAACTATTAATTTAGTAGCCGAGAAGAACCAACCATCAGGCCGGAAGACAAAGAAATGAATAATTGTTATCGTTTAATTGGTTCTCTTTGTTCTACACAATAATATATATTTATTGAAATACTATGTCATACTGACCGGCGTTGTCAAACTCGCCGCAGTAGTTGGGTGCAGAGAAGAGTGTGACGAGTTGTCGCTTGGCGAAGAACTCGTACCCGTCTTCGACGACCTGATGCGCGCGGCAAATCAGGTCGAACTCGTGCTTTGACAGGAACTTGCCTACAACCTGGAAATAAAAAACTCATTATGATCATTTCTCTTTTTTTTTGTCCGTGTAGTGACGGATTAGGAATACAAATGTCACTAATCCTGCTCCATGCAGAGGCTGTCGTAAGAGTCGACTAAGGGAGTAAAGCCAGGCAGATAATATCCACTACAAGAGAGAAAACTCGAAACAAAACCGTCTACCAAAAAACAGTCTGGCCAGCGTGGTATACTAAGCTAATATCCGTCAAAGTGTATGGAAGAGACATTGGTCTCCTCAATAAACGGCGCAGTGGGGATGTTTATGGGATGAGATAATGTTTTTTTATGCTAGGTTTGAATCGAATCTGTAGTTTCAGAGATTACCTCTCATCCTATATACTCCTTTTTTGTTCAATAAATATATATCCAAACTTAAACTTTTATTTATTGCCAATGGAGGCAGACGGTTCCCTGAAGTAAATGCTAAACGCCGCAATTGACATCAGGAAAACATGTTTTTAGGTAGTCCTCACTTGGATTTAAAAACAAGTCGGGGCATTCCCGAGTATTAAATGTGAAATAATCAGTTTTATAATATCAGTTGATATCTCGGCTGGCTTAAATTAAAAATATTAATAATTCATATGTATGACTCAACAGTTCCACATTGCCTCCGGCCGGATTCCTACTGTTACTAAACAGACAAAAGTAACGCTTTGAGGATAAACAAGCAGATATTAAGCGGCTAATATTGCCTAGCACACGACAGTTACCAACATTTTACCTTACATATCTAATGTAAACATAATACGAGTACAATGTGAGACGGGCGATAACACGCCGCCGACACAAAAGGTCAAACGCGTACAACTATTTGTTTCGAGCACATAACGCGATGCACGCAGCGGTGATAGTGATATTGTGAGATCACCTTCCGTGCTACTGACTTCCTGCGTGCCTGGTGATAAGAGACTATCAACTGACTTCAACACTTGAGAAAAAGAAACTTTTAGAGTCACGTAAAAAAATGCAATAAATGGAACCTTTATCATTTTCATCCTGTCCTACATTATGTTACACTATACTTAAAATACTGTTAGGTCTATTGAAGTAATTTTCGACGTTTTCCGCATTGCTATTTTATATTGCTATATTTGAGCTAATTCCACAGAAAAATCGTAAATTTATTTTTTAATACTATCAAGCATACGGCCCGCCTGATGGTAAGCAGTTACCGTAGCCTATGGACGTTTGCAACACCAGGGGTGTCACTCACGCGTTGCCGACCCATTAAAAACCTTATAAATTCTTTCTTGAAGAACCCCATGCTATATAGTCTCTTGGGAAAACCTCGGCAGGGTGCTCATTCCACAGCCTAATCGTACGTGGTAAGAAATTCCTCTGGAATCTTACGGTACGGCATGTTTGAGGTGCAAGGATGTGAGGATGAACTCGCTGTCTGTATTTACCAATACTTTTCATCTCTATTGAGCCATTGACGTAGAAAATGTTGACGTTATAACTGCTCATACTGTTATTGAATAAATTCATTAACATTATTATATTATTTAAGTGATAAAGATCTTTAAACCTAACCTAAAATCATCTTTTACGTACTACGGTAGCTCCTTTCTGTAAAAGGCCGTATTTGTTAACAGTTGTTCGTGAACGTGAACACGAATATTCATTTCATTCCAAATCCCAGCTGTATTTAATACGATGTGTACATATCTCTTCTTTGAGTGAGGAAGGCGGATTTATTCAAGCTGTCGAATGAGGGAACGATTTTGGTGCAGACAAAACGATGGGCAAATAAAATAAACATTTCTCTCTTGGATATCTTTCATGAATGATTTTCGTGTGAATACAGAATTATTTCTTACCTACGTGCAGAGATAAGAGCTACTATGTTTTCGTGTGTGTAATTATATTATCAAAAACAAATAATAAAAAAGCTAAGGTCGAGAATAAGTTAGTTTAAACTGAATTTTCTCGAAGGTTGTCGGATTTCAGGACTGGCCTTATCCAATGCCATTTCCACCCTATTGTTCTTACATGTTTCTTTGCTCTAAATCTTTGTACATTGTAGTGACGTCAGTATTAACCTTTGCATAGCCCGTAATTGCAGCCCTTCAATATTTTGCTACCGAATGTATTTCACTGTTTTTCTTTCCTAGGGATTAGTGATGAGTATTTTCTTATTTGATCTGGGATAAGAGAGGTCATGAACACCTATTACCGCTGATATTCCAGTAAAGCGGTGTTATATTTCTAAAGAAAAAGTTTAGCGAGCGCCCCGAGTGGAGTGACACGTGATACGTGCAGAGCGTTTTTATCACAGACTAGGGGCCATACCCGACTTTGGACGGGCTTAACTATTTTGCGTATTTCTGTAAGAACCTTCTAGAGTAAATGCTTTAGAAGAAAATATAAATGAAATACGTTAATTCGTTCTCGTTACGGCGTGACCAAGAGACATAGGGTCCATTTTTATAACTATTAACGAAACTCCGATCGAATCGTTTAATTTAGCTTCCTCAAATATTATGCTGTTAGTTTAACAGCATATTATTTGAGTTATTATTTCTGTTAGTTGGCCTATGCCAAGAGCAACTATATAGTTGCTCTTGGCATAGGCCTCTTTGAACATCTTTAGTTTAACAGCATATTATTTGAGTTATTATTTCTGTTAGTTGGCCTATGCCAAGAGCAACTATATAGTTGCTCTTGGCATAGGCCTCTTTGAACATCTTCCAATGCTGTCTATCTCTAGCTCACCCTTCTTCATTATTCTGAAAGGAACACTGAACTGAGGAACATTCTACAGTTAACCATTACAACCATTAAGCCTACCTATCACTTGTTAAATACCTACTTAATTACTTGTTTCACTATATGCATGCGCATATAAATACATGCGTATTTGAGTTACAATCTAGAATTGGATCAACTACATACTATATTATCTTGTTTTTGTTAAGATTGTAATTTGTTTTGTGCATTAAATAAATAAATAAAATAAACAAGAATTAAGGCAACAATCTAAAATGTTTAGGATAAAAGGCTCATTAAATGATTGAAGTCACGTAGCGAACCGAAGACACAACCCAAGGCCTTGTGTACTAAATAATCAATTGAACAAAATGATTTTACCTCAGTGCCAAATGTAAAGCTAACACCACGATCGTTCTCTCCCCAACCAGCGGTGTCTTTGTCCGGGTCGGACCACAGCAGGTCGCACAGTAGCCCTTGGTCGGGGACGTCAGTCGGCCTCATGATCCGTCTGATCTGTTCCATCGCCTGCAGGTCCGGAGATAAACCGCCATGACAGCAGAATATCTTTTCGTCAACTGTAACAAATGAAAAAGTTTGTTAAAAACTTTTAAGACCAACACGGCCCGTAACAAAAGGTTTGTGACCCATCGTCTCTTTAAAGTATTAAAGAAAGCTCTATATTCGATTTAAAGCATAGACAATTTATTATCTTATTCTTCTTGTGTGTAGATGTCATTGCTCGGAGTTAAGCTATGTATGAAACCGCTTTAAAAGTTAGATTTCGCTAAATCATTTGCAATTTCCCTAAATTAAGTCGAAGCTAATCGATAAAACATATATCTTTACATAAATACTCTTTAGAGTTTAGCCGTTGACGTCAATATATGTGTTTGTTATACTATTTAGTTAGAAGTATTTTTTAAAAAATATCGAGAGCACACAAAACAAATTTGTGACTCGGGATTTAAGGTACTTAGTATTCTAATAGTAGCTTTTAGTAAAACCTACTCTTTAAGCGTCAAGGGTACTAATAATTCTCTGATAACAAACTGAAAGATCAAGGTCACAAAGTCGTTGCTACCTTCAAGGTTAACTAATAAAGGACGCTTAAAATTGAATCCCCAAAGGAGTGTAGATAACAAAGGTTCGCTAAAAGCGAATTCTTGGCGTTAGCCGAGTCTACAAAGCAAATAAAAACGAAACGCCTAATAAAGTTATCTCATCACAAAATTCCATTTTTATTTCACGAATATCTTGGGTAGTATCGATCGACAAAATTATGATTCATGAGGCGACGCAGAGAGATCGTTGACACCATCTATCTACTGCGTACGTAATAAATAACGCTTTGAGAGAGGCTTTAGGAATCTTGAGGGTAGCTTACCACATAATACTTACTTAATGGAATAGGTACTTAATACAAAGTCACTGTTAGTTCGTGGGCAGGTGAATGTTTTGTGCAATATATCGAGACCCTTCCAAAAGTCAGTAAAGTCAGTTGGCACATGACTTCTCTCCAGTCGATTCGGATTGCCTTTCGATTCGACTACGGAGAGCACCGTGTTTGCGTTAGGAGATCTCAATAAGAGGTAAAAAAGGTAACGTCTAAAATCAATAATAGGATTCGGAAAAATCTTTCACTAATGGGAAATTTAAAAAGTGCTATTGGTTACTTTTTATTGACATACCATGCGAGGTATGCTGCTTTCCATTGTTTTACGACAACAAGTATAAATGTTTCTATGCATATTTGTTTGTACTTAATCGACTAGATCCTATAACTGCGCTTAATTTTGTAGTTAGTTTGTTTGTATGGTGTTTTTGGTTGCATTACTTTCTGCACTAACTAATTATAATCACATATCTGGCGATTAAAAGAGTGGCCTGAGTTTCTTGCCGGTTCTTTCCTTGGGCTCTGCCCCTGTCTGTTCAGTCAACGAATCCGGCAGTAGGCAAATTAGCTGACGTCTCATTTGGCATTTTTCATTGACCTGATCTATATGAATAAATGATTTTTAATTTGAATTACTTGTAACATGTACAGAAAGAGTTTCGGTCGTTTATAATAAGGCGAAAAATAGCGTACAGTCAACGACACTGACAGCCGAGTGGCGGAGTAACAGGAACGAATTTACGTCACACGAACTTGGTGTCCGATGCGATTTTCTCCATGATGCACACGTAAGTCTTTAGACCTACACCAGCGCAAAAGAAATTAGGAGTATCAGGCAGTTATCATTTGTTTTTGCGTCTTAGTAAACATAGGGTTATCGGTATTGCCCACTCTGGCGCCGACTATCAATATTAATTAATGTCTACCAATATTAGGTATATAAACTTTCTAGAAAATGCTAGATCATATAAATAGTTATAGTGGATGTTCTCCCGCGTTTCATAAGGATCTTTCTAATAAACTTTTGTCTAAATATAGACTAAAAGTAAGGACAGGTATTTAGATAGACTGTAATATCTAAAATAACTATCATAAATGTTCGAGTAAACACCTATTCTAATTGCTTTAGATACCCTTCGTCGTTATTGAGGCACTAAACTGGAAATTTATTAGTTGTTTTATATAGTAGATAGAATTAAGCACATACTGCTACGTGTCGTCGAGTATATTTTTGATTACAAGGGTTGATTTACAGTCGAGTAAACTTGACCTTACCAATCGCGACGAGAACCTTTCGGTATCGTTAGGATGGGAGTATCCTTGATTGTAAAACCAATAATCTATAAATGTTGTTAATATTTATTTAGTAACAGTTTATTTAATAACACGAGAGTTAGGCTCTCATCGGTAAATTGGACCAGAAGATGATACACGTGTCGTATATTAACATCATTAGCTTCCAAGGAATATTCTGGAACATTGAGAAAACATTCGTCTGCTCATTGTCTTTAAAATTCAACATTACATGTTTTTAAGAAAGTAAGACGCTGTAATCTATTTTTATAAATATCTTTTTTTGGTTATTAACACGCAGAATAAATTTTACCGACAGAAATTCCCCTGAGGAGCATGTTAAGGTCGATTAATTAAGTCAAATAAGAATTAATATGGGGTATTAGAAGAATATAGCGAGTAAGATAACATAATTATGACAAAAGCAACAAGAAATCACTACGTAGTAATATTTTACCATACGATAACGTCATCCTAGCCGAATTTCGGTCACGGCGGCTAATCTCAACGGAGACTAGCAATTTTAGGAATCGAACTCGGGACCACATGATCAGCAGTCACATTGATCACTAAGCCACTGAGGCACTTATGTATTACCATAAGAATACAATACATATATCACGTCCTAGGTTAAAACATTCACCTTGAAGACGTAAAACGCAGCCATTCATTACTTAAAACACATTTGAATGCTTTAAACTTTTGGCACCATACCGTAAATTCAAACTTCCAACATACATATTTCTTTAGACGTGCTAAATTCATCAAGTGGAAACCTGGGACGAGTCGTAACAAGGGGCTTGCTCTGAATATAGCAGCATTTGGTGAGGCCGTAGTTTAAATAAATTACTAACGATGTTGCGGGTAAGAGCCGAAGCTTACACTATACGTTACGTGTGTAGATTATACCACTATTGGGAGTACTAAGTTACAGTTCAGGAGTTAATCTTTTAAGGTCCACGACAGCAGAAAGAGCTTAACTCGGCAAGATGACTTGACTTTGGAATATAAAAAAGAAAGTTTTCTTCGAGCCTACTTAAAAAGAAAAGCTTTTTAGCCGGTCTCAAGCGTTAGGGACATCATAAAAGTATTTTCAAGAGCGCCCAGTCGAGGATTTCGTGAAAACCCTAATAAGGCAAAATGTTAAGAGCAAATTGGGAGTGGTGCGCCGGCCGTTTATCAAGACGATCTAGCGAGCTTATAAATGTTTTCTTGGGTATATAATACATGATTATTTAGAGTAGATATTGTACTTTTAGGTTTTGAAAGTGAATTTGTTGCGCTTTTATGATGAAATTTGGCAAGGAGATAGATGGTATCCTAAAGACATACTGCGATAACGACCACACGCGGGCGGAGCCGCGGACATCAGCTAGTTTAAATTATAAAGGATTAGAATAAAAGAGTATCAATGCCTTTGATCGACCAGACATTTGATGACAGAAGGAGACAGGTGAACTTACATGCTATTCTCAGGTAAGATATTTTAATAAGGTTTCATCTTATAATCACAGATTCAATAGCCCCAAACAAGGAAGAAATTAAAATCGGGAAACCATTATGCCAAAAATTTACCTGATAAGTACATAGTATATACTTGGCAAAGGTACAGATAGAAAATAATCTTAGAAATATTGTGCCAAAATTCATGTTCAGTTTTCGCTCGAAGATCAATACATCCTTGAAAGTGCGACCTTGGTAGTGAGCGCAGGGCAAATTGGTCTCCTGTCACAAACAGGGGTTCGCAAAACCTGATTATATAAACAGCTGGATATACCGAAGGTTAATAGGGCACGATTTAAAAATAGTTACTAAGGTCGTTGTAACTTCAAATTAAGGACACTTATGTGCGTTTCACCCGTTGTGTGGTTACTATAGCACAGGCTCAGCCTGGTTTTGGACCAGAGACCTGGACCAAACCACCACAAAAAACCAGGCTTTTTTTGTTGTGAAGTTGTTCCGATGTATTGCTATATCTTGTTTACATCTTTTAGTGTCTACCAGATCCCTTAATTGATGTTGAAGAGAATGAAAAATAAGAAAATTGAAACTGACTCCAAAGCCCAGCTATTGAACCGTTAAATAGACGTTGATATGGTTATGTATATGTCAGACATTCATACTAATATGTCATATAAATGCTCTAAAAAAGTTCACCTTTTGACGACTAAACGGCTGAACGGATACATATGAAATTTACCAAGGATATAGATGGTATCCTGGTGAAGGACGTAGTACTTTTTACCAGGATAACCGATATAAACGCGGGTGGAGCCGCGGGCAACAGCTAGTATATTATATACTTACATTCAGTCTGAAAGCGTCTTTAATTTGATTACGTTCTAGTAATATTGGACGTCGGCCAAATTGTTTTTTTTCACCCCACGTGAAACTCATTTGATAAATAACTTTTTACATTGTATCTTTTTATGTAGGCATTTATAATAATAATTTACGACTTTAGATAATTGTAAGGATTTTTACAGATTAACTAAATATGATTTTATCTCATAGAAACGTTTTCGTAAATAAGTAAAGGCTAACCTGGCTTAAGATGTGTTAAGATTCAATTAGTTTCGTTCAAATTGCCTCGCGAGGCAAACGCGCTTCCACATCACGCGGCTGCCTCGCGCGGCATTCCTCGCGAGGTAGCCTCGTGATGTCGATACCCGCCTTCATTGTTCTATGCTGGCATCTGATCTCTTTAAGACTATAATAAGAGGTTTGTGTATCACTTATTAAAATCCGAGAAGAGACATTTCCCCGAAAAAGTAGGTCGCGGTGCATGATGCACAGCATTTCCTAATTACGTATGTAATAGGAGGGGAGCATTGCTTTGACCATATACCTGACACAGCTTTCGGGTAATACTGAGCATTTTATCTCCAATTTCAATCCGAGCAAACATGAGGCTGTTTTGCTAGACATTTAAATGCATTTGAACTGAGTCATCGAGGCAGAGATTACTAGAGATATAATAGAATTTGGAACTTCATCTAAGCTGCCAATATCGTCGTTAGGAGTTCGACAAACCAGCCTCAAATTACCGTTGGACAGTTATAACTAAATTGGCGTACACGAACAAGTTAACTGTGGTAAATAATAATTAATCGACCTATACACTATCTGACCTGTAAGTGTTAGATAATAGAGGTAAGTTAGGGTTAACTTTTAGCTATCTGTATCGCATGTAAGGGTGTAGGAGAATTGAAGGCTTTGAGTGTTATAAACACTTTGTTAAATCTTTGGTTAGTGGCCAACCTGATGTTAAGTCCATAGATTGTCTTTATTTAAATTCTCTAAACTTTATCTTCTGTTAGAATTTAAATAAAAGTAAATTAATACCAGCGCCGTAGCAGTTATGCTACAGCGTCAGCTAAAATAGGTCCAATTTTGACCTTGCAATACCCAATCTTTGTGCCTATTTACCTAGTGGAAATTTGTTTTATTGAGTATTCTCGAGTGTACGAAATATTTCCTCTTTATCTACTTTAGAATATTTTTTCTTATTATTTCTTTAGATTTGTTTTTAAATCTCGTAAGCAATGCTAGTTCGTATGCAGCCTAAACTAATATTCACGTGAGTAATAGCTGTAGCGGACCTGTTTTGCTCATGGCGGATATTTACCTACGTAACCATTATGTAAATCCTATTTATCAGACCCAAGAGAATCCAACTTTATGTATTACACTTTCATAACATTCTGATTATACATGTACGGTATCAGAGGAATTTTCTACCACATACTATCAGGCTACCCGCGGGACAGGCGCTAATAGCCAGGTATACCAGTAGTTCGGTAAACGATCAGTGTGTTAAGCTACCAATAGCGCGGTGACCGCATATAGGGTATTTCACCTGAGCATCTCCGCTTCGGAGGGCAAGTCAAATGTTGGTCCCGACTGTTAACAGTCGTTAGATCACGACCAAGGCCTAAATATGGGTGATCTAAATAACGTTGTCACCACGTTAGCCTCTAACCAAACAATAAGGAGAAGAATGGGGAATTGGGTTCTTCAAAAAAGGAGTTATAAGCTTTTTGAAGTGTCGGCAATGCATGAGTGTGGTGTTAAATGCATCCATCCATAGGCTACGGTAACTGCTTACCATCAGGCCAGCCGTATGCTTGTTTGCCTCTTTAGTAGTAATAAAGAAACGTCCGTAAAATGCACGTGTCGTCCGACACGTGACCTTCTTTATTAGCAGAGTAATAGCAGAATGATTATGTTTACGTAGTTAATGTATCTATCTTTAATCTATTACATGATCGATCGTTGAGGTATAATTTACTGAAATTATTGCAAACGGGTACATGGAACCATTAAAAATATGAAGTAAATATATAATTGAAGTAAATGCATTGTTTGTAGGTGGCTTCCTCGCTATTAACCACGGCGCGGCGTGTGGGTTAGAAACTCGGGAAAAATATTGTGTGATCCATAAAAGGCGGTCTGAGTGTAATTTTTTGCCATAAGGCTGGTTCACTAGGGAGTTTTGGTGGATACGTGCTTTTGTTTTGACAGGTAGCACCGCGGCTAACGGGCTATGGGCTAACGCGTGGCTATTTTATGTATAAACGACTAAAACAAGCAGGATTATTATTATCTGTGCAGAGTTAAATTAAGACCAAAATAGCTGATAATAGCAGAAAGTTATAAAATCTTGTGACAAAGTATCCTTATGAGTGCCAACCCTAGCAATTGTTTGATGGTACACGGCTGCGCAGGCGTCTCGCCTGTCCACGTGCGCGCGCACGTGACAGATCAATTCGCACATGCGTACTATCGTAGTTTTACGGTACGTCGAGTGTATCATCGGTGTATTAGACTTAGGCTAGCAAGTATTACTGGATTTGTATGTACGCGTATTATTGCTACAATAGCCGATAATCTGGTTGAATAAGCTTGTAAATAACTTGGCTGTTCATTAGGCGATCCGGTTCAACGTTAATATAGTATTAGTCACAGATGTAAGCAATTACATAATATAAAGTGGCATCTTGTATTTACGCCACAAAGCTAAAATCCAATCCGAAACTTAATCCCGCTAATAGATGATATCTATTTTGTAATTCTAGAATGAACAGACAATGTGACTGAATATACATATGCCAATGTAGTAAAACCGAGAAAGCTTGAGATTCTGCAAAACGAGATTTTAGTTTTGAACGGTTTACAATGCTGGCAACACCAGAAATATCAATCGCGCGTGATACACCTGACGTTGTAAGCGTCCAAATGCTACGGTAACTGCTTACCATCAGACCGTATGCTTGTTTGCTTGCTTAGTAGTATAAAGTATAACAGATTCTACAAAGCCAAGTTAATTTTCAGATTTCAATGCAAACCAGTCATCCAGCCAATATAGCACCCTTCAAAAATAGCATTTAAGTAGGATCAAACCGCACACATACATCATTCATCAGCCGGCAAAGTTGACATTCTCGCGCCGTAAATCGTGACGTCAATCGATAAAAGAAAGTGGTGAGGCGTACAACAAATACGAGCCACGTTTCATATTGCTCGCTTGTTTATTCAGTTTTAGGATTGAAGTAATATTGCGCAATAGGATTTCAGATATAGATTATTGGACAGAATGAACGAAGAATATAATTAGAACTGTCAAAGGACTGATTACCGATGTATGGTGGTCCGACAACCTCAAGAAAGAAGAAAAGAAAGACCTCATAAAAGGTTGTTGGGATAGATTGGATGCAGCTGCGACGAACGACCGATCGTTGAGGCGCGTATTTGAAGAGGCCTATGTTCAGCAGTGGATTGACTGGTTTAATTGACACAATAATAATAAATTATAGTCTTTTGTATAAGTAAATAAATATTAATGTTTGTCCTCTATGCATTCTTAAACCATCACCAAGTTTGATCGCAACCATCCGATTGCGATGAAACTTTGGTGAGTTGATCTGCGTACGCAATGGTTTCTGGCCCAATATATATTATGGATTAAGCGTTGGAATAACAAGAAAGCTAAATTATTATATTTCAGCTAAATGGTATGAAGTTTTGAGACGGTGTGCCACCCTTTACACAGTATAGTCTACAGTCAAGTATACTTGGGTATTTCCTCGAAGTATGTAGGTACGCTTGCGCGGTCGTAGTTTACGATGCGTCGCAATAATATCCTATTGTTTGTGTTATTGTCATATGCCTACAGCATTGATTGTCGTCACTCTAGTCATATCGCTTTATACGGAATATTTTCTTATTGTTCATGGTAGCAATAGCAAATTACGTCAGTTGAATAGGCGGGCGGTAGGTAATACAAACTTTAATCGACTAACTCTTATGAAAGTCAAGAAGGTAATAGGCCAGTTTGCAGACAATCAATTGAAGAGCTATGTGAAAGAAAAACTGGAAAGAATCTCAGGCCACTCTTCAGACAAGAAATTGTTGCCACTTTACATCTATTATAGCAACCCATAATATTTCCTAGCTGGGTTTCTCCTCTATCAAGACGGCTTTCATCAGTACCCATTAAATTATTCCCTATGATATAGGGCTTGTATTTTCGATGATAAACTACAGCCCTAGCTAGCCTTTTAGAATATAACATTTCGCCCTAACATTCCTAGTGTAGTTCGCCTAACTAAGATAATTTACAGCCAAGCGACCCAATTTTGCAATACCAATTACACCGACCTTAACTCCCAATAAAATGATCGTGGCTCCATCCTTGCCGAGGGAAGTTATAGGTAAATTGGCTGAAATATGTTCCTGGATTGTTTGTTACATTAATAGCTCAGAGAAATAATCACTTTAGAAGAACTACCCGTATCATACACACTCACAAGTGTTGAAATATTTGCCGTGTGTATGTATATATATATGAAGGGTGGAAGGCCGCCATGAAACATGTCATGAAGTTCTCCCTCGGCCGTTTTCCGACACCCCACTGCCTCACTTACAACAATGACACTCTAGAAAGTCAAGTAACATGTAACAAGCGACTGTTATCGTGTCACAAGCTGTTTTGTTTGATAACAAAAATAACAACACTGTTTTTAATTTTCACACTAATGGTACACCAAGTATGTGAAGTCCGTAAGACTATGGAAATGCTAGTCCTTTGGTAATAATATAATAAAAATCAATGACAATATGTATGCCGCAACACTTGAAAATGGTTTGATCGATTGGACTAATATTTATGTGTTGTTTTTATTATTGTCAGGACAAGTTTTGTATAAATGGAAAATTCCCGGGATAAGTAGTAAATTTGGAGGTTTCAATAACATTCCTGCAAAGCCGTTGGTCGTTAGTAACCCTATAAATTTTAAGGGTAACATCGATTCTAATTTATTGTTCAAAGTTAGGGGTTTCAAAGGACTTAATTCTTTCAGGCTTTTAAAGTTTGGCTAGACAATATTATACAGTATGCTGTAATGCCGCACTGCGGCGCACGTACCTGTCAAGAGTTTTTTGGGATACCGCTAACAAAACTTGAACAAACCGATGCCCAAATGTAGCACAAGGTCATTTATGGTGACCATGACATTTAGGTGATATACCCACAGGAAAATGGCTATTTGCAGGCGGATTTGAACAAATTATGCGCTTTTGTGAAGCAAATATGTGTGTAAGAAATAATCCTATGCAATATTTTGGTAACCCTAATGATAAAGCAGAAAGAGACGTTGATACTGTACTGGCTATCCGGTCACTAAGATATACGTATAAACATAACGAAATAAACTTCCATTGGCTTAAATTGACCTTGATTAGTTCCATCTATTTTATCAATAAACTAAGTTGTTTGACAACGAGTCAAAACATAATGCGTCAAATAATATTACGGAAGTTTGAATAGGATTAATGATAAATATAAACTTGTGACTAATACATAAGAAATGAAATAGCGGATATTATTGTTCACTTATTTACGAGCTGGCCCAAAGGTTAACGATGAAAATTGCATTGTTAAATAATTTTATTTTTATACCCTTCCGATTTTAAAACATTTACCAAAATGCCGATGAAGTCGCACTTGAAGCTAAAACCAGAGCAAATGGATCCTTGTGTTAAAAAAAGTAAAAGTGACATTTGGATCGTCAAAATAAGAGGAGAGAGGTGTAAACAACATAATCCGAGTGTAAAGCAACAAATCCAACAACGGAGAATCGAGTGTTGTTACGCGGATTGAACAGGAGAGTGATAGTGAGATTGATCAAGCAGTGGAGAAATCAATTAGTGGACTGATTGATTGATGAATTCAAGAAACAATACTCATTTCATCAAACAAAAATCTTACAGAGCACAATAACGCATTCATGAACGCTAACAACACAAATTATGTAGAGCATGGTAAAACACGAATTCCAAGGCTCAAATCGAAATGCCAAACTAAATAAACTCGACTAAGGCGTCTAAAGGAAAACAGTGTGCATTAAACACTGAAATAACCTTTAGAAAAACCTTGTATAATGTGAGGAAAAAAAAAACAATATTAGACATCGTAATCCTAGTGTTTATCCTGTACAATACTAAGAAGTTAGTTAAAGTAAACAATTCGTGTTACGTTTCTTTACTGCATTGGTTAGGGAATCATCAAAGATAGGAGGTATACTGAACAGGTTCGATGATGGATGACAAATGGATGCTTAAAATCCTATAAAATCTATGAATAACAGATCTGTTCAGCATTTGTTATTGTTTAGTAGAAAAATAAGAAACTGCATGATTTACGACGATATCATGATCATGATTCATAATATTGCTATCGTGAAGTCGCACGTGTTGAAGTCTGGTTTTATTTGTAGATAATACGAACACCAAGATTTCTATTCAAAGCTTTATGACGTATCTCCATATAATAACATTTTTAGGAAACTTTATCAACAGGTGACTATCATTCTCATCAATCTTTCTTTCGGTTTCCCGGTGAAAAAAAAGTGGAATACCAAAGATAAAATTACAATACGAGTGTGGCCTGACCGCATGAGTTTCTTGCCAGTTCTTCTAATGAAACACTCGTCGTCAAACTAGCCGTAAGTAATTTGACTGACATCATCTTTCTGGTTTACATGTTATTTTCATAATTTATGACCCTCTTAAGTGATACTTTGTAACCTAAATGTAGTTGGTTGGTTAAGGTACCTACTTAATGTGACTTTTGCAATAACAAGCTCACTACTAGTACCTATATCTACCATTGACGCATTTCGGTGACATTATGCACAAATTTGCCTACCATCGTTGTGGTTAGAATAGTATTAACATAATCGGATCGTCACGTGTGGTGATGTGTGCGATAAACAAGATAATAATGCATATAAACATTACTGGTGTAGCAAAACATCGCTTGATGTTTTTATTTGTGGATTTGTTGGTGTGCACTTGGGTTTGATTTGTACTTGGTAATAATCCTCATCAAAGATAAATTTGCACACACAGGAGATTCAAGAGTTCAAGTGAAGTATGAGCGAAAATGAAAGGGAACGCAGAGACGATGCCAAAGTCTCCTTCTATCCATGAGGGCAGTCCTGACAAGATTCAACGGACTAGGTAATAATGACGACCAGGTTGCGAGGCTGCAAGGTTGCGGGCAGCAGATGTATAAAGGCAGATAAGGACAAAGTTCTGTCTTTGGAAATCCTGTGTTCAGGCCTATGTTCAGCAGTGGTGTTCTTTCAGCTGGATTAGATATGGGACCATGTCGTTAGAGGACTCATGTCACAATTTCAAGGCTTTTGCCTACGTAAAAATAACTTTTAAAAACATTTGAGAGTACCTTATTATTGTATAACAGACCTACGAAATATAAGAAAATAATACATTAGGCATTGTCTGAGTCCATTATTTCGTTATATACCCAATTTCCTTCGACCTTGGAATATTGTATCTCACTGCGGGAGATAGCAATTAATATAGTCGTTATAATGGTATTTACTTAGAAATAAATTTTCTTTGTATAATCACTGTCCTAAATAAAGGCTGGCAATAGATATATAATGATCTGAAGTCTTGGCTTGATTATTGCGGCAAGCCAAGTAAAAATAGCTTGCGGCGGCTTAACCAAACATCCTTTTACGTCATAGCATAATGACGCGTCAGAGTCAGGGACGACATTGGACATACCTAACAACTAACTGGTAAATTAATCACTTTCTCTGGGATTAAAATACTTCTGCTACGATTATTAAAGGCTGGCTATTATGAGCTATAACTTTGTAACTGGCTGTTAATATCTTTCGTTTATGGGCAAATGAAATATCGAAGGAAAAATATCGTGATGTAGCTCACCGAACTGATTGACTAGTTAAGTAAAAAATGTAGGATATGTGTGTGATGTATGTCACTTGGCCGCTAACAGAAGATGATGGCACTAATAATTCTCCACCTAAAAATGATTTACAAAACATAGTTTCAGCTTATAGCTTTTTAAAAATTATATTATAAAAGTGTAGCAAGAAAGTTCTCATGCTATCTATCCTATTCGGCGACATTATTTAATGACAGCTTGAGAATTACATTTCTAACGTATATGTTGTTAATGGCCTAAGTAAGAGTCTTAACAAAACAGTTTCAACAATTCACATACATACATACCTACGTAATTTATTCACATACATTAGTTAAATCGTCTCGTTTTCAGACGTACAAGGGTATACACACATACATGTGTATATGTTGATAGTGAGTGAGTGGGTGGCCCACCCTCTCTTGTCCCTTTAGATGCGTCGCTGCAGAACTTGTTTTTTGCACCACGTGACCTACTTACAGTCTAAGACACGTTTCTATTTCAACGTCTAGACCACACTTTATGTTAATTGTTACGGAGCTAACGTTAGTGGCGTGTAAATGTTTGTTATGTTTATGATACACTGTAAGCCTTTGATGTTAAATGTCAAAATAGAATCTTCCGAAGGCATTGGTGAAATAATTGACAAGAATTATTAAGACTTTAAATACATGATTCGCTGGCCAGTTGGAGCACGTTCTATGTATTTTGAAATAATGTGGCCTGGTTTTTATAGCACAGGTTCTACTACTTAGTTTGTATTTGTAAGTTATCATACAGACAATAAGAAAATTATTGTGTCGTGGAACACAAGTGATTCCACGTGGATCCAACGTTTCAAATGAGAACCATTAATGTCGCGCCTACAGCTATACTCTGATGTCGAATGCACGCGATTGTCCTCATGATAGTCGACAGGAAAAATTGTTGATTGATTGATTGGAGTCTATTGATGTCATGCATCTGACCACGTGCAGCTAGATCGTAGGCGTGGTATCTATGTAAGAGGAAGCGCAAATCAATTAATCTTATACGTCCGCATTTTTTTATTCATTACTAACTAAGATAAATAAAAAACATTTTAATTGTACATCAATTATATTATACTTGTTTATAAAGATTCGTTTTCAAAAAGTTGGCTAAAAAAGCTGTTCGGATTGAATTCGAGTGAAAATCATTAGGGATCGACATCACGATGCTGCCTTGCGAGGACGCGTTTGCCTCGCGAGCTAATTTAAACGTTGCCTGACTGACCGCCTGCTCAATGCGAGCACCAGATGAGCAGCCTCGAAGCAGCCACGCAATGTCGATATCCGGCTTTATAAGGTACATCCCGAAGTACTTTTATTAGGCATGAAATTTTAAAACGGTAAGGCCCAAGACCCTACATTTTGAAGAATACAATCATGAACCCAAAAATCGGCATTTCAATGAACGCGAATCCGACTACGCGCAACGTAGACTTTACAAGCATAGCGATTCGTAACAAATTAATAATTAACCTTCCAGTTTACGTGCCTCCAGGGTCAACAATATTGATAACAATGTTGGCGAATTAGTTTATAATCCGCTTTATCGTTGATGTGTTGAACGATCGCTGTAGGTACAGTTTAAGCTGTTGATTAAACGTTTCGTTTTAAAATTAAAAATTGGTATTTTGTTAACAATAAGACAGTGCCTTTGTGATGAATTCTACGGTTGCGAGCGTATAAAATTCTAACAATAGATTCCCAAACGACATCCAATAGTTCCTTGTATAACGTAGTTATGTCCTAGGAGGGTTAAATGAAGGCAGTGTATGGCTAGTTTAGTATGAATTTAATAAAAATCTGCTGAAATGGAATCACTTTCATTAAGTTAGCTAGCGAAGTAATTAATTAAATCAGTAGCGCTGGATTTAAAGGACACTTTTCCTCTTGGTTTTCCCAAGAGATTTCATCATGGAATACTTAAAGAGCGGAATTAAAACTGTTTTTACAGACTACAGAATTGGCAACACTTGAGTAATGATCTTGGTATACGGTACGGAATAGTCTACGTTAACTGCTTACCACCAGATGGGCCGCATACTGTATACCAATTTAATGTAATAATAGTGAACCTAAAAATAATCTACTGGCCAAAATTCTATAATTAATTCAACAAATCCAAACAAATGAAAGGGAGGGTAAAAGGAAACTATACAAACAGTGGCAGCGGTCAGCTTTTGTAAATATTTATCTAACTACCCGCATTTGTGTTAAACAATGGCCGACCCAAGCCCAGGCGATACAATGGTTGTGTAACAGTGTCATTTGAGCACGGATCGCTATTATCGTTAAAATTAAAGGTTAGGGAAAGTGTTTTTAATGCTTTTATCTGGTAGGTTAAGTGGTTAATTCAAGATGTCCTAATTATATTTATATCAGAGAAGATGGCAAACACGCAAGTACGGTTCTCCTGATGATTATTAGTTAGTGTAGACTAGGGTTGCTAGCAACACTTGCAGTTCGCTGTAATCCTTTCTTGAAGTAGAATATAATTACGCATTGCAGAGGACTGTGGACTTGGAACATTAGTCCAGGATCCAAATCAAATTCTTTTATTTGCATACTTGTAAAAACGTTTATCTTTCGAGCAAGAAGGAAGGATAGAGCTATACATCTTATATAGCCCCATCCCACTTTCTCGTAAGGCAACTCTTGTATAAAAAGGCCTACCATCTACCTATAAATGCAAATGCACAAAGCGAACTTTTTGCTGCGACTGTAAGCACGCTAGGGCTTCCGACTTAGACACGGCTTACACCGTAGTATATCAACGGACCGGCTTATATCAACTATATGTAGATGCAACCTTATATGCATGTACAATAATAACGTAGGTATATTAGTACAGGATTATCTGATAACACATGTTTTTTTTTCGACACGATAATAAATACATGTTATAAATTTACAAATATTCGATTCAATCAATTGACATTGAGTAATATGAGGAATCGTCAAACTCATTCTTTGTCTGATAAAATCTTTTAAGAGTTACGAGTTGGTACTGCTTTGCCTGTTTCTCACGCTTTCACAGAAAGCTTGAAACTTGAAGAAATAGATACCATTTGAGATAACTAGCGAAGGAAGTAGCGGGCTGGAGCTAGTTACTAGTATTTGTTTACGAATCGGTGTTGATGTTGTGTACATTGGCATACACGGTTGTTCATCAATGTCTTGCATTGAATTTCGAAGTTGTAATCGTGACGGTTGCCTGATGGATTGATGATGACAAGAACTTGAATAATGCATGGTGATAGCGCCGTGGGGCTATCACGCCGTGACTTATGTCTAACACAGTACTGGAAATCTCAAGGTTAATTGTGTTATGGCTTCACAAAGCAAATATTTGTACAATTACACTGTGTGAAGTTATCGGGTTTAGTACAGTGGGAAGAATATAAAAGCCAGTCTGCTCGCTTTTAAAACGACGTAATTACTAATACTATCATCATTTTGTAGGATATAGCCCAAAGGTCCCACAGGCCCTAAGGCTATGTGTCGGCTTACAAGATGAACTTCAAACAAGATAAGATAAAAAGGTCAAAGAAATTTCAGCAGTTGTCCTAATTTTCGATATAATCGATATTTATGACACGCTTGCAAAATTCTTAAATCTTCACCCTCATCGAAAAAGCCTCCTTATATATTTATTAACCTCAATTTCGGACATAAGGAGCCAAGATAAAATACATTTTTTAACAAGGTTCCGTGACCTTTATCATGAGGTGACCTTTTTCAAGACGACCATCTTTTTGTGCCCGGTTTCGCAAATGAAAGCGGATTGTAATTTTACGTGAAAGTATTCAATATTTTTTCTTCTTTGAATAGGCACTGGAACGTAAATCATATCTAAAAGGTATGCATTGTTTGCGTACGTAAACAAATTTGGTTTTCTAAAAGCGATTTTGAACTGAGCAGATTCTACCTACATAGTTATCTATAATCTGAATCTTATTTTGAAGTTCAATGTTCTTGATCGATACAATCGTCTCATCATTACGTCACATGGTTCGATAGCACGCGTAGGCAGTTCGTATCTACAGAGACAGTTACGCAGTGATACGATGCGAACCCAAATGTTTTAGTTTTGTTTATATCCGCACCGACTTATTCAGACTTTTAATCGATGCGAGACTAATAAGGTTGCATTGTGATCTTGGTTAGTCATATTGAAGAATTGGCTTTTCTGTTGAGATCAAGAGATTTTTCTCTACAGTAGGAAAGTAAATGCTTTTTTTGTCAGCCAAGATTTACTGACTAAATAATGATCTCGTTATTGTTTAAATGATAATGACTGTGTAGTTACTGCATTGAAATCAGTAACCATACCTCCAGTAAAGCACCACGTGCTACGTGAAACAAGTAACTACGTGATCCTTGCTAGAATTAAGCTCAATGAACCTGCAGAACTGCTGACACGGAATGAAAAAGTATTACCAGGACTAATTTATGTTTAGTTAGTGTAGACTAGGGTTGCTAGCAACACTTGCAGTTCGCTGTAATCCTTTCTTGAATTAGAATATTATTACGCATTGCAGAGGACTGTGGACTTGGAACATTAGTCCAGGATCCAAATCAAATTCATTTATTTAAATACTTGTTAAAACGGTAATCTTTCGAGCAAGAAGGAAGGATAGAGCATCCTATATAGCGCCATCCCACTTTCTCGTAAGGCAACTCTTGTATAAAAAGGCCTACCATCTACCTATAAATGCAAATGCACAAAGCGAACTTTTTGCTGCGACTGTAAGCACGCTAGGGCTTCCGACTTAGACACGGCTTACACCGTAGTATATCAACGGACCGGCTTATATCAACTATATGTAGATGCAACCTTATATGCATGTACAATAATAACGTAGGTATATTAGTACAGGATTATCTGATAACACATGTTTTTTTTCGACACGATAATAAATTCATGTTATAAATTTAAAAATATTCGATTCAATCAATTGACATTGAGTAATATGAGGGATCGTCAAACTCATTCTTTGTCTGATAAAATCTTTTAACAGTTACTAGTAGGTACTGCTCTGTCTGTTTCTCACGCCTTTACAGAAAGCTTGAAACTTGAAGAAATAGATATCATTTGAGATAACTAGCGAAGGAAGTAGCGGGCTGGAGCTAGTTACTAGTATTTGTTTACGAATCGGTGTTGATGTTGTGTACATTGGCATACACGGTTGTTCATCAATGTCTTGCATTGAATTTAGAAGTTGTAATCGTGACGGTTGCCTGATGGAAACACACACACACACACACACACACACACTCACGCACACACACACACACACGCGCACACACACTCACATACTCACATGCATACCGACTGCAAATATACAGTCGTGCAATATACACATAACGAATCCCTTCATCTGACATAAACTACTTCACTAATCCAGAGTCTGGAGAGGCTGGTAATCTGTCATACAGGTCTCCTAGTACAGACACCAGTCTCTCACATAGTAGCATTATGATGTCTAAACTAAGGTTTTTTTTTTCTTTCTGTTCTGTTAATGTATATTGTGAATTAACTATGTGAGAGAACAACAATAAATTATTATTATTATTATTATTATTATTATTATGGATTGATGATGACAAGAACTTGAATAATGCATGGTGATAGCGCCGTTGGGCTATCACGCCGTGACTTATGTCTAACACAGTACTGGAAATCTCAAGGTTAATTGTGTTATGGCTTCACAAAGCAAATATTTGTACAATTACACTGTGTGAAGTTATCGGTTTAGTACAGTGGGAAGAATATAAAAGCCAGTCTGCTCGCTTTAAAAACGACGTAATTACTAATACTACTATCATTTTGTAGGATATAGCTCCAAAGGTCTCACAGGCCCTAAGGCTATGTGTGGGCTTACAAGAACAACTCCAAACAAGATAAGATAAACCGGTCAAAGAAATTTCAGCAGGTTGTCCTAATTTTCGATATAATCGATATTTATGACACGCTTGCAAAATTCTTAAATCTTCACCCTCATCGAAAAAGCCTCCTTATATTTTTATTAACCTCATTTTCGGACATAAGGAGCCAAGATAAAATACATTTTTTAACAAGGTTCCGTGACCTTTATCATGAGGTGACCTTTTTCAAGACGACCATTTTTTTGTGCCCGGTTTCGCAAATGAAAGCGGATTGTAATTTTACGTGAAAGTATTCAATTTTTTTTCTTCTTTGAATAGGCACTGGACCGTAAATCATAATATATCTTAAAGGTATGCATTGTTTGCGTACCTGCGTAAGCAAGAAACGAATTTGGTTTTCTAAAAGCGATTTTGAACTGGGCAGATACTACCTATATAGTTATCTATAATCTGAATCTTATTTTGAAGTTCAATGTGCTTGATCGATACAATCGTCTCATCATTACGTCACATGGTTCGATAGCACGCGTAGGCAGTTCGTATCTACAGAGACAGTTACGCAGTGATACGATGCCAGCCCAAATGTTTTAGTTTTGTTTATATCCGCACCGACTTATTCAGACTTTTAATCGATGCGAGACTAATAAGGTTGCATTGTTTTTTTTTTTTTTTTTTTTTTTTTTTATACTACTTGGGTGGCAAACAAGCATACGGCCCACCTGATGTTAAGCAGTATCCGTAGCCTATAGACGCTTGCATTACCAGAGGTATCACTTGCGTGTTGCCAACCCATTTTTTTACACCAAGGCTTTAAGATGGAAGTAACCCTGGGATAGGAATACGTATCTTTCAAAACGCATTCCTAAATGAGCTCTGGAGACCTGTACTCACACACAGAAACACAACTACACCGCTGTGTGTAGTCATTTGGCTGTGGTCTTCTGTAAGGTGGAGGTCCTTCCCCAGTCGGGCTTGCTCGCTAGTATGGTGCCCTACCTCTCTTAGAATTTTTTTTGTGATCTTGGTTAGTCATATTGGAGAATTGGCTTTTCTGTTGAGATCAAGAGATTTTTTTCTATAGTAGGTAAGTAAATGCTTTTTTGTCAGCAAAGATTTACTGACTAAATAATGATCTCGTTATTGTATAAATGATGATGACTGTGTAGTAACTGCATTTAAATCAGTAACCATACCTCAAGTAAAGCGCCTCGTGCAACGTGAAACAAGTATGTAACTACGTGATCTTTGCTAGAATTAATATCACTGAACCTGCAGAACTGCTGAAACGGAATGAAAAAGTAGTTAAGATTAAAATTAAGAGCCGTCTACGAAGCAGGCTTCATTTTAAGTACAAAAGCTATATTCTGAAACCTAAAAAAATAACAACATCGCTAAAAGCTTTTATAAAATTTCACTTTCAATGCTCTTCCCTCATCAGTTCTATGACGGAAGCACTCTATCAACGAAATGGTGTAGCTACACCGCTTATTACTCAGCAAAATATACAATGGAAAGAAAATATTATACCTATTAAAAAAACAATTTCGGATGTCCCATCATTATGTATGCCGCAATAACGTTTGCCGGATTTTTGGGGCTTCATACACTCCACCATGATCGGAATCGGTGGAATCGGATCGGAATTCGGTTGGCCGAATATGAGGTATACTTTTTTATCTCCGTAAAAAGTGCGTCTTTTTCATGTTTCTTGTTTAAGTCATGATTTCAGTAGAACTTGATCAATATTTGAAGTATGCTTTAATTTACTTGAACATTATTGGATCGATTCCGGAGTTTTGTTGTTGACTCGGACTCGATCGGAAATGGCGCCACGTTCCATAATGCCGCTCGGTTGTTGTTGATGAATAGTGGCTATATTTCCTTTTTACTGATTAACTTAGACCATTGCTGGCAGCCGGTGGACAAAGTTGGCCCAAGACCAAATGATAAAAAGAAATGCTAGTACCGAGAGTTAAATCTCTGAAGGCCAATATCCTAAAGTGGACATCCTTCAGCTGAGATAATGATGACTTATTAAGCGTAAGGTCCTCTACAATAATAATATATTCACTCGTTATCACATATTGTTAATTGTGATAATTTTTATCACATCTATATTATTATCGAGATGAAGGAGAAATGTCGGCGTTCGATTTTCTGTTACGTATGCATGCCAATACATAAAAGATAACTAACTGTTCTCTACGGTTTTATTGTATTTAATCCCGTGTCACTATAATACTGTTCTGCTCCTAAAGACAATAGCTCGATGCTAGGTAGCCTATACCCTTCCTCAATAAATAGGTTAAGTGCTTAAGAATTTTTCAAAACAGACTGGTACATCCTGAGATAAGCGCGTTTAAACAAGATATAGATTAGCACGTTAACATTAGGTTTTGTTTCTGAACTGAATTTATATAAAGACGTCAAGGTACGAACGCCAAACGTAACCTACATTTAGCGGTACCTTTAAAAGGCCTATAGCCCATTAATACTTGGTGTTGTAACCAGATTGCAGTTGTTGTGTTTATCCGCTCAGCTGTAAACCTTTTGTGGTAAAGTTGACATAAATAAAGTTGTACTATCACGGATGATTGCATCACATCCTTTTCGTGTTATATAAGTCAATACAATTATTTCGAAAGAGATAATAGTTGGGATGTGTCAATGGCCCGGTATTTTGTAAATACGTAGATTTTGTTATTATTGGAATACTAGTAGACTCGACCTTTACGTCGTAAAATAGACTATATTACTCATGGGACCTTATATTTATTTATTTATTTTAAAACTTCATACCTGAACAAAAGTAGGTACATTGCCAATATAAAAGTGCAGAACTATTTATACTTATCAGCTTTATGTTTATTTGACAATTTAGTTAACATAATTATTGTTGTTATTCGCTGTTGTTGGTCTTCCAAATCGTTCAAGAGGTGCAGATATTAAAAAAAAAAAAAAACTTAACCACACGTTTGTATAAAATAATACTAATTTACAAAATAACATCACAAACACAATAATTTGAATGCGAACTGTAGACGAAACTAGTAGTAACTGTTTAGATAGTAAACAGATCAATGACTACACAGAAACGCCTGTGTTATGATATTGGTATTCCGCCAAACAACTTACAAGCTGATCTGAGTTCAATCAAAACGTCACTCAAACTTTTTTGGCACGGAACTAGCAGAACTAAACATTGTATAGCTTACGTAGACTTCCTTCGAAACTTATTTCTTTGAATGAAGTAGCTAAGACATATTTTTACTATTGATACTAGTTTATAGCGAGGTGCATTCGCTGTTCGGAACAGCGGGTTAAGCTACTAAGGATGCGGTTATCCTATAAACGAGGACCGCATAGTGGTATTTCACCTGAGCGTCTTCGTGATTTGAAGGGCACATTAAAAGTCGACCCCGACTGTTAAAAGTCGTTATAAAGCTAAATTATTCAGTCACTAACCAAACGATACGAAGAAGAAGTTAGTTTGAGCAGTCTGCTCGATACTGATAAAATGTTTACATGATCTCGAATATTAACAGACTGCCCCGCTGGAGATACACCAATCGTCTAGGTCACACAGTTGGTGTATAAGGACGTATCTTAGTCTACAAAATGCTAGCATAATGACTTTTGCTTGCAAAAGACTGGATAATGCGGTCATCAAACAGAGAGGTGTGACATACTATGTGTGAACGACTTTACAAACCATTCACGGACCAAAAATATACTCATTAATAGGACCTAATATGCAAAACACCATGTATTGATAGTTGCCAATGCTACTAAAACCATTATAATACTCCTGTAGCCAGCGGTCAAAGGCACGCCTTCCTAAATTTGGTTCAAAACATGCTAATAACTTTTAAAAACATAACCATAAATTGCCAATAAGATAAATAAAACTGTCGTCATCAGCACCATTTAGTACGGACAAGTCAAAGGCGTAAAGACAGCTGACACGTAACACCTGGACGGTGTTGCCAGTGAAAATAAACTGCCTAGTGGCTAGGTACACCTGCCTAAGTCTGGATCAATGCCAAGCGTGCTCTGGTGACACGGTTTGCGTATTATTTGCAATAGTTAATTAGTTAAAGGTTAGGAGTTGTGTAGTGGAATTTGACTGGGCTATTGTATTAAAGAAAAAAGAGTAGCCAGTGTTTCTTGCCAATTCTTCTCTAGGCCCTACCCATGTCAGCGAATTGGCTGTAGGAATCAAATATGCTGACTTTTTTTTATTTTGACGTTCATAAGTATCATTTATTAGATCTAAATGAATAAATGACTTTGAGTTTATTAAGACGTGACAGAAAAAAACTGTTAAAACTATTCTCACATTGTCATCGGAATTTGAACAAACAAATAAAATGTAGTATACTTTTGTAATAGTAATATTTTACATGCCATGGACAGAATTGGACATTCCATTGAAGTCTTCAAGGTGTGTGTTTAATTTTGCTGACAATAACTTTCAGGAAAGATACTTTATGAACTTTCATTTTTCTAGCGTTTAAAAAGACTTTTGTTTATTCTTATATTCTATATTTTTATATTCTAGATTAACTTTGTGCTCTATTATAATAACTACATCTTTTTAAATATTTACTATGAGTTTTTACATCTATAACGAAAGTACAACGGTTGAAGTATTAATGATTTTGTGGCCGTACTGCGCCAACAAACACTTTCTATTTTATTACTGATTCTGTTTCCTCTGATTCTTATCTTTATACTCTCAAGTATGTAATGCTAATCTGTCAATCAAGCATCAAGATTATGCTCGTAGTATCTTATTATATAAATAGACATTTGATATATCCAAATAAACAAGCCAAAAATAAGATCTATTGTTGGATATAAGAAAATAAAAATGTAAAGTAACAACAAAAATTCAAGTAGAGCCTGATTACTTTTATTTACTGTTAATAAATACAGGTTATTAATTTTTGACGAGAACCGTAGGCGAAAAGAAATAAGACGAAGGCTTTCATTACAAATACTTTTGCCAATTTCATTTCTGTAAATAGTCGTTTTATAAAGAGACGACCTTGCAGGTGTCTCATTTATCGTTCGAACGTCTGAACGATAAGACTTAAATGTCATATTGAATTTTTGGGCAACATTATTTTTTGTATTGCTTTGTTCTCTAAGAGTCTTATCTGTCTTGCTAAGACTAGTCAAGTCTAGCGTTTTGTTAACAATAACCACAAAACGAATCTTTAAAAGTTAAAACCTAGTATTACGTCGATAATATCAACAATGAGGATATGGCCGCACTCCTTAGAAAGCTATTTGACGATGCAAGTTCTATAAAGCAATTTCCCTTTTTAAACTTGCATCGTTTAATGCTTTAGCGTCGTTCTTTCTAGTGTAGTAATGAGGCTTATGTGTAAGGCTCTTATGTACATCATCATTAGAGAGTTTAATAGATAAGACAACAAACAGGTTACAGATTTATCTATTAATCTTGCTATCTTCTCGTTCATGCTCTAACTTTCACGGAATATTTCAATCGTTGATCTCAACACAATACCACCACAACAATGTACCAACATCACGTTTTCTGTGCCCTCACTATTTTCTCTTTGCCATTGCGTACAAAACACAACTTGGTTGCCATCATAATTTCCACTATGTCAGCACAAAACTTTCTGACTGCAAAAGCTTCGTATTTTCGTTCCGTTTTTGGATAAACAACATTTTTTTGTGGTATTATACGTAATAGTTGTTAACTTGTATAGTATTATTACAAGTATTTTAAAGCAAATAAGAATATGGGGATTGAAGGTTATGTATAATATTGATTGCAAGTGCATTACAAATATGAAGAAAATGTAGCACTTATATTTATCGAATTATTTATTAATTTGAACGATAGCATATAATACTTATATCACCATATTCAAATCTCTGAAACTGCAGGTATGTTATTCGTATGACGTTGGCGTTCGTCGAAAGTCCAATTTGCAAACTTACTTCTGATGTAGCTTGACACCCTGATACGCGGTACAGAATAGACACAGCTAGACAAGCTGTTACGAGACATAGAAATTACATCTAAACATATAATACCTATAATCACTTGTGACAAAATTTACCAACGCAAAGCCTAAACCACTGGGGCTATAAACTTGAAATTTTGCAAAAAGGAGCGTAAATAACGTACATATACTTCTCAGGAATAGTTTTATACGGACGAAGTCGAGGCAAGCTGCTATTTTGGTTTACTACAGACCCACACAAAAGCTTCCTTTCCCATCTAAAAATAAACTTTGAATGTCCACCCCACTCCTTGTACGGGAGTAAGAATACTTCTATTCTTTATAAATAGTTTCGTGGCCGGAGTATGTAGCCTTGCGGTCACGTGTCAACACATCTGTGGTACACGTGTTGGCCTAAAATAGCCAGCTTCTAACCTTCGGCAGCCTTGAACTCCGTTGCGTTCAATTATACCAATTTATGTGTAACGTTGCAATTAGAACTAGTGTTTCAATAAGTATGCTTCATGCAATTGGTGTAAGTAGAAGCGTTCTGGTATAATCCCTACTAAAGTTAAGTAATTCTGTCTGTCTGTTGCTTTTTTACGACTAAACCAAACGGCTAAATAAAAATTGGCTAGGAGATAGTGGTGTCCTGGTGAAAAAGGCTCTATTTTATATCGCTATAACCGACATCTAATCTGATTATTGACGTAATATTCCACGGAGTTGATGGAGCTGGGCGCGATTGCGTCTGTGATACAAGAGGATGAACTACAAATTTGATATCATTTATTCATTCGTTAGGACATTTTACTTATTCATATTCGCAACTGGGTTGAGATATTTCAAATAAATCATTTCATTCGTAGTGCTTGGCGCCTAAGCAATCTACAATAATATTCTCAATCAAGAAACGTCTCCAAGAGTTCACTAACGGAATGAGCGATCACAAGTGCCTCAATACGAATTCATCAGAAGTTCTGTTTGAATTCGATAAATTATTGTTGTTTTATTCTTTTAGGGAATGTCTAGAAGAGTTTTTTATAAAACTGCTTGGGTGGCAAACAAGCATATGGCCCGCCTTATATAAAGCAGTTACCGTAGCCTATAGACGCGTGAAATGCCAGAAGTAGCACTTGCGTGTTGCCGACCCTTTTTTTTTACACCAGGTCTTTAAGATCCCTGCGATAGGCAAACGTTTCTTTCAAAACGCATACCTTAAGGAGCGCTGGAGGCCTCTGGAAATGATAATGTATAACTATAGGTACTAGGCCCTTCGCCTTAACTTTAAATGAGATGGGATATATTATAGTCTGTTATAATAGACAGATTACATCAAAACCATTTAGAAAATCCCTTACAAGAAAATACTATTAAAAATGCATTGCAATTAAAATATTCAGGTCAAATTTAAGAATATTTAAATTAATAAGGCTCTTAACACGCATACACGTCTCTTTTAAACAAACTTTTTTGCCAATTCAATTCAAGATATATCAAGATATTCAAGACTATTTCCAAGGGTTGATCGGAGGGTATACCAAGGTTGTTGCAAAGTCAAAGGCTACTTGGGTCATATACTCCTACTTATAGCGCAGATGCCTGCTTTGTCTCGTCGCATCCCGTGATTACACTGCAGTAAGCTTAGCGCAGATGCAGATTCTTTCGTTTCTTTATTTACAAAACATGTGTCTCTCTATCTATTGAATGTCTGGTATTTGTATTAGGCATCATCAAAACAATTTTACACCCAAAATAAACTGGACTAGCGGTTTTCAATGACAAATACATATGAAACGAGTAAAGCCTATGTCAACATAAAACTAATTAAATTTGTTTATTTGTTTTTGTGAACACAAGGCTGGTGACAAGGTCGGCTCAGGACTTTATTTATTATATCCTTGTGGTAGTATAAAAAAAAGGACCGAATTCTATGGAATTCCTTTAAGAAGACCTATGTCACGCAGTGGACATCTTTCGACTGGGGTAACCGTGAACATGTAATGGACAGGCTTATTAGTAGTATTAGCAAATCAATAATATCCTTTTTACTTGGGTAGCAAACAAGCATACGGCCCGCATGATCTTGTTAATCATTTACCATGAACGCTTGCAATACCAGAGGTACTCGTATCACTTGCGTGTTGCCAACCATTTTTTTTACACCAGGGCTTTAAGATGGAGTATCCCTTGGATAGGAAAACGTATCTTTCAAAACGCATCCCTAAATGAGCACTGGAGATCGCATTCACGCACAGGCACACAACTACGGTGTAGTTATTTGGATGTGGTCTTCTGTAAGGTGGGGATCCCCAGTCGGGTTTGCTCGTTAGTATGGTACCCTATATCTCTTAAAATTATGAATAAATGATGATATGCTATCGAAAATAATTCGCTATATGGTCGTCATGGTAAGGCTCTATAGACCTGACCACATTACAAATTACAACACCTGTCTTTTTGCTTAAAACATGATAAAGTTTTAACTACAAAAGCTCATAATTTTGTTAACATTCTAAAATTAACCTTCTAATTAATTATATCACCCACTTGCAAGTTTCATTAAATAGGACTCCCATGTTTATAATTCAACCTTATTTCAGGCACCTACTTAATTGTTACAACTTAAACTAATTTAGAATTTAAGTACGTGGGTGGTATACTTATTTAATATTCACTATGAGAATTTGCAAGTCCACTAAAGCGAGTACAAGTTTATGTTTTAGTTTTGTGAACTCAAATTTATTCTACTGGAATTATGTTGTACGGTAATTGAGTTTCAGCTTTGAAGGGTCAACAGAAATGATAGTAATGAATAGTGACAGGCCTGTTACTCGCGTGGTTAGTGACCTGACTGCTATGCCGGAAGTCATAGGTTTGATTCCCATCCAGGGCAAATTTGTGATAAGCAAAATGGTTTGTCCTTTTTATACTACTTAGGTGGCAAACAAGTATATGACCCCCTCATGGTAACCAGTTACCGTAGCCTTTGGACACTTGCAATACAAAAGATATCACTGGCGCGTTGCCGACTCAAAAATAAACACTACACTACACTACACACATAAAGGGTTTTATCGTGGAATCTCCCTGGGTTTGGGTTTCTCGTTTGTTAAAAACGCATCCCTAAATGAGCTCTGTAAACCTGTACTAACACACAGGAATACAATTTACACCCCTAAGTGTAGCTATTCGGCTGTGGTCTTCTGGTAAAGCCCTCTACCTCTCTTAGACCTATCTAAACGACCTCTACAATAAGATGGCCTACTAGCAATAGATCATAAAAGACAGGGATCGTCACATAACAACTAGCAGCTACGATGACCTTGAACTACGTCTGTGTCGTAAACACGCCCCGACACCTACTGCTTGCACGTAATAGCTATCTCTAAGCCATTACTTAGATTAGACGGTGCTAACTTGTATGAAGGTATACGTGAGTATACTGAGTATGTTTTAGATAATATTGAATGTTGTTGGTTTTAAAAATTGATTATATAAAGCAACTAGTGGTAGTATATTGATTGGTTTGTTGTAAATTCGTCACAAAGTAAATTTGCCACGGAGAAAAGTATGTGTTAGACAAAAATTTTTTTTTTGGCAAATTTACTTTGTGACGAATGTTCAACAACCCTACCTATTGATTCTACAATGTGATTTTAAGAAAGATAAATTTTAACTTATTTGTTAAATAAAACATACGTATTAATAAATGTTATGGCTAAATACGCAATAAGGATACTTAAAAAAAAACATTTTGTCCGATCTCTTATGAAAAATATGGTTTAATAAAGAACTAATACGCCAATATTTGTATGGTACATTGTGCGCAAGCAAGCCATCTGTTTTCCTGATAAGACAAAGGAAGCAAAAAAAAACGCCTTAGAGGATAAAGTTATTAAGGAAAACCACAACCTATCAAATCTAAGCTAACAAGTAATTAGGTAACGGTTGGATTATATTTGGTAACTACTAGCCTGCCCCGGCTTCACCCGGGTTATACAGTTTTTTTACACCTTTAGGGACTGAATTAACAAAAATGTCTCTTTGTGCTGCCTATTACGTCATTTAAGGACACTTTATGCAAAATTTCAAGTTTGTAGCCTGCGGTTTAGGCTCTGCGTCGATGAGTCAGTCAGACAGGAAATGTAATTTTATAATGTATAGATATGCATGCAGGTCGCTCAAGACTGGCCTTTGTGGAAATCTTTCCACAAATGCTGGTCTTTAGCGTGAGGCCTACGTTCAACAGTCGAAATTACCAAGCTGAGAAGAAAAGTTATAGATAATTTTACTACAAATATCTCAATGTAAAGTCTTACTATTTCGTCCATTAACCGGACTAAACTAATAATCAAAATATGAGCTAATAGGTCTTTGTTTTAACTTACCTTTCTCTTTTTCTAGTCTAATTTAATCTGTGGCTAAGTCTAAAGATATTACATATTATGTAATACCGCATTATAGTTAAAAACCTCCATTTTAGACAGGCGAAGACGGTGTAATGTTCGTTAAGCTTTTTGATCTTGAATTATAAATCGATGATAAGATGCGATGCGATAACTAGAATACTTTTGAGAACAAATGCTTTTTTGTAGAAACCAGTGTAGTGTGTATAATTTAGCGTGGAAACATTTAGTTTCTTGTGCCTGTACAACATAACTCTACTTATTTGAAATTAGCTTTGTAATTCACATTTTAGTATTCTTCTCACTATATTTTGCCAGTCGGAAGGATATGTATAAAGATTGATATCGCAAGTACCTACGTATCTACTTCCTTATAACATTGATATTCTTACTATTACACTAATGTTTGATATGTGATACACATCAAAATATTTGCTCAGTGGTTACTGAGATAGGTTCGTACTATGGTAAATATTTTCGCAACATTCAAGTGCGAAACGTACTTGGTATAGGTTGAATATATTGACAAAGAGGAGGAGGGAGGTTAACTTAATGAATCCTTATCTCAGTGTTACCTATAATATAACAAAGAGAAGAAACGGGAAGACTGTTCATATGCTTCAGTTGGTAAGCAATTACCGTAGCTAAGAGCACAACATCCGTTTCCCTCATCGTGTCGACTCGGAACTGGCTCTATTTGTTTTATATATCCTCCTGAAAAAAACACAATTTTCCAAAAAAGTATTTCGAGCGAAGTTTGCCCAGGTACATTTAATAAAAAGTAGTATTAGTACTTAATGATAGAGTATAGAATCGACGTTGATGCATGAAGAGGTTGATGAATGTGGAGGAAACGAAAGAAGTATATTTGGATCGAAGCAATTGGCGTACCATAGTCTCTGCCTACCCCTGAGGTAGACGGGGGTGCTGATATGTGTATGATAGGTACATAGCTAGCTGGCTATTAGCTAAATCGCAATTACACCTTGGCACGTTAGAAAGGATAATAACGTGTATATCAAACAAATGATAACGTGTGAATTGTGGCACGTTTGTTTTTATTGAGCTCAGTTGACAGAAGGTGCCTCTCGCGGTTTTCATATTGAAGGTTATGAAGGTTCTTCCTTATCGTTTTATCTACGCTAGTGGAACTGTCACGAGCTTGTGCGTCATATGTACTGTGACACACCTTTTATAACTTAAGAAATTATACGTATGTTTCACAATAGGGTGAACTGCTGTGATTTTTAAAAAATTCTCACAGTACCCATAATACATTTTTGTTTGGTTTATTAATTTGGGTTTGGGGATAAGAGAACGCTAGCATTTGGTAGGCAGGCATCTAAGTCTTTTATTAATGTAAAGGCCTCTGTAACCTATCTATCTGTCTGAAAAAGTTTAGCATTCTCTCTCGAGAGAGAAAGCTGTGTATCTTCAACTCCAGTGCATTATTTATGTTCGTTTAAAATAATAGTTTATACAGCTAGATTAAATAATTAAATTACCTGGCAATCAATACTGTGTGTGTATAAACAAATATCAAAACTGTTATACATAAAATAAATATATTATAAACTTCGAAAATACGACAAAAATAACACGGAAACATTTCACGAGATGCTAACACGATTTTATCAATATTTTCTCTTATTAAATACGTTATTTCAGGCGATGCGACCTATTCGTACCTACATAAATACGGGTTTAAAACTTCTGAATACAATTTAGCAACGTGTCAAAAGTTTTAAACAAATCATTGTTAAAACAGTTTTGTCAAAGAATAAATGAAATTAAAATGTTTATGTTCGTATTATTTGCATTGTAGAATTTTAAAGATATCAGAGGAATATCGTCCAACTAAAAATTATTTATTTAGATTACAATTTTATTTTATTTAGACTAAACCAATGAGAAGGATAGAGGCATAGAGGCCGGATAAGAAAAAGCAGATCGATAAAACATACAGCGTTAGAAGTACTCGGAGGCATCATACTAGCAAGCACAGAAGACCACAGCCAAATAACTTCACACATCAGTGTAGTTGTGTTCCTGTGTGTGAGTACAGATATCCATCGCCTATTTAGGGATGCGTTTTGAAAGAAACGTTGTCCTATCCCAGGAATTATTATCAGCTGTGTAAGAAATTCTACAAAACAAATGACAATTACGAAATACGAGCATGGTAAATCCCACGGTGATTGCGACCTTCTTCATTTTAGTCAGTACCTGCTAGTCGAAGTTTATATTCTATGGTGAAATAGCGTATCTGCTTTTAAAGACTTATAATACATTAATCATCTGTAGGAAAAGCGTGTCCTTGATGTAAACGAGAACTGTCGCAACAATTGGGGCGTGACAGATTACAAGGGTACCTACCTATTCGTAAAACATTTCAGAGCAGACATTATAAAGTAATTATTCAAATACAAGACGCCATATGTCGTGGTATTGAAGATTTTAGAGAATTTACTGGAATGGCTTATGATATTTAGGATTCAGAACTAGAGTTTCTTTAAAGGCATAATCCAGACAAATAAGATTGGCCGTCTATAGCCCAACAATATATATTAGGAAGTGACGATGAATGGATACGATATATAAGACTAAGCGTAAAAGTAAAATACTGGACGAAAAACTCAATATCCCTCTCCAAGTAATTAAATAGCTCTTGAAAACCGATATCCTAAGTGAGGACATGTAAATAGACGTGGGTTCATATCAAACAACGAACGATTTGACGGCCTTGTCGATAGTCGCACGTGCGAAACGAAATGACCCATCGATTACATCGATAGGTGGAACGATACATTGATTTAAATGGTAAGACTATTATGTATTAGTAATGTTGACTGTTGGTATTTCTTTATGTTCGATTATAAGTTGTTTTTTTTTACTGTGGCCAAGATTGCGACTACAGAGCAGTACGCTAGAAGAAACCTATTCACGATGAAGACACTCATATTATACTAGATACTCTTTAAAGCTGCAGTTAGACGACGCGAAAACTTTCTTGCGGCCGCCGCACTATGGCCGCGTAGGTACTATGCCTAGTATTATTATTATTATTATAAGCCTGTACTGTCCCACTGCAGGGCAAAGGCCTCCCCACTCTCCTTCCACTTCTCTCTGTCCAAAGCCGCTGAGTATTAGTTTAAAGAAAAATTAAACTCTATTAACAAGGCCACAACATTGAAATTCTTCCCAACAACGAAGCTGCAACGGTTTCGCTTCGTAACTGCAGCCTTTAGGAACAGTCTGGCGAGTGGTTTCATTTCAGTGGATGAATGAATAATTTCAAATATGAAAAAAACTAAGTAAAGTAGCCCTGCCTGGTTATCCGGTGGTAAAAAGAAAAGTGAAGAATTGCATAATAAAACTTCCACAAATTCTTCAAGTTCTATCAAACGAACCCATCCAATCAACCTAAGTAGGTTTAAGTTTATCAACGTCTTACAGCACAAAATGACTTTCTCAATAAACGTCACCAGCTTCAAGTCGGGAACAATTTGCGGTGGGTCAACGTCCTGTGGTTATAATAATTTGCACTGCAGTGGTTTAGCATGCAGTTGCTATGGTAATATGGCGCCGTATTGTCTAAACCGTTATTAGGAAAGCAACACGACAGGGAAAATAACTAACGCGGAACAGAATTTAGTTTACTATCGGTAATCTAGATTGTACATTATACAATAAATTTTACATAATGTCTTAGTAGTACATACCTACTACTTTTAGTGTTTTTGGAATAGATTATTTTCTAATCGAAAAAACATCAAAATGGATACCTAAATTTATCTTTTAAAAATTTATATACCTATAATATAAATAAATAAATAATATATATAATATACTGATATTATATAATGAAATGATGTACCATAATTTAATTATTCCTTCACCGTTAGCAGGTTTCTATGTCTGATCTATGTGAAGCTCAATTGGGCCAGCAAATTAAGACTTATTATTGTATTTATTGGTTACGAGTGAGTTACTCATAAGAACTGGTGTTATTGTATTGATAATAATATTATTCCATCATATTTCTTATGGCTGGCAGCAATACGTAACAAACTCAACTTGTAATTTATGTTTATTTTTTATTGAACCGAATTTGGAATTATGCACGTTATATAAACACACAGTATTTTTTTTCGATGTAAAATATATTCAATTTAACAAAGCGTAACTGCTTTAATATAATTAAAGACATGGAGACTAATATATTTTTATTTAGTAAAGGCGGTCACCTCACTACCAGCGCCGAGTGTTGTGGGTTAAATTCTGACACGGGACAGAAATTGGCGTCATTTCGAGTCTGGATATTGGGTATGTAAATTGTGCCCGTTAATTGTTTGTTTATCGAGTCCTCTGAAGCACAGGGTTTGATTTACAGTATTTGTCTTCTTATTGAGTTTTTAATTGAAACCCCACTTATTTTTCATAACCCATGTGGCTCACCGGGCATAAGAATTCAATTCTATTGATTGTTTATGATATTTTTACAGACCGAATCTTGTGTAACACAAATATCGTCACAATAATCTGATATCTGAGTTCAGCTGGTTGTTTTAAGAACAATTGAAATTGTTCTGTTAAATATCGACAATTAATACAACAATGGCCGTATCCGTGTGAATTTCAATACAATAAAATTGATATATTTGTGCAAAATTGTTTCTTAATAATTGTTTTGTATATATCTAAATGTTACAAGCCAAAATAGGTTTAATAATCTTAAGAATGTGCAGGAATAATGCCGTGGCGATGGCGGGATGATATCGACTTATTTATCGAAGAATGGTCCTCAGCGGCTCTAGCTAGAAAAAAGTGGAAGGAAAGCAGGTCTCAGCCTATTTTCCCACTGCAGGGCAAGGAATAGAAAATAGGCTTGTCCTGGCAACTGACATAATACCTGTGTCTGCAGTATTATTTTAGTAGGGGTTTCTAGGGTAAAAAGGCTTAAAGGGTCAAAGATCATTTTTTTTTATGTAATACTACAGAGAGATGTGTATTTTCATCGGAAAAACAAAGGTGGGCGCAGAATAAATTATATTTTGCGTAGGTTACGACCGTTTTATGCAAATTTCTTAATGCAAAATGTATTTCTATCATATTCTTCGTCGGGTTTCCTTATATAGAATTTAAGTCTTTTCTAAAATTAACCATAACTTCAGTTCCAGAAACATCACTCCTGTATTCTGAGTCTACAAATTGAATTGAACACATAAATATACGTAAAACTTGTACGTGATTGAGAAATTATTAGGGTTGCCAAATGTGTATTTATGTCTAAGACACAATTGTGATAAAGACGCTTTGTAGTATGGTGAAATAATATAAAATTGTAAGGTAAATTTAATGTAATCATTCCCAACAAATTCAGTGAAAATTTAGATTGAAGGGCACTAAATACTAAATTAAATGTTGATGCATTTGGAAACATTTTTAATAGGTAAGACAACTAGAACAATTATGGCCTAAACCTTTTCTATTGGGACATATACCTACCTATTATTGTCTAAATATTTATTAGCAATTTCTAGCTTAACGTCATTAACGTTGAAGTTAATCTTAATTTAATTTTAACACATTATAATAGTTGACAGCCCTAAAAGTTACGTAAATTTTATATCCTTATTTAATAAATTATACCGACGTGTTCCGTCATCAATTTATTCACTTTTACCAGTTGACGACGCCGTAAGAACTCGTACGCATCTTGGAAACATTATCTTCTGTCACACATGATTTAAAAACTTGTTTTGGTTCCCCTTTCCTCGTTATTCTTTTGCGGCGAAACGACGACATATAAACGACACTTACGCAACCAGATATACTGTGTGAATGAATATACAGTAAAATTATGTATGTAATGCAGATAACTGGTAAAGTGGACAGCGCAATGTATCTGCTAAAACCCCATTCCAAGATCGTATGAATTACCAGTATTAGACTTCTGGGACATAATGTGGGACTGCAAGAAAAGTTGATTGATCTATAAATTACAATTCGTAAGCTTGGATTAACCTACCAACGCCCCAAAAGAAACGATCACTAATCAAAGCGTGAAAATTGAGGCAAAGCACCGCAGAGCTATCCAAAATACTGTAGGAATCGTTTTGGTTTAGAAAAGTCATCAGAATTTTCTACACTCATATTTATAACGTGCAAAAGATGGTAAACAGCTGATAGTCTTTTTATATCCAGCCAATGGAAAATATATATTACAAAAATAACTGATACGTAGGTCACGACAGACAGATGCTCGTACGATTCCCATTTTCTAATCTGAATTGATGCTATTTTATGTTTAGACCATTCTCTGTCGAGAACCATCAATTTTGATCGCTGCCAGACAAAACATCAAAGAAAAATACATGTGTTTTTGTCGATATTAATGCTAAATCGTAAGTTTTATGTAGTTCCTAAACGAGTAGAATGATTTTAATTCCGTTTTTCGTCTATAGTGATGGAATAGATTTAAAGCAATGGTTTTGGTCAGTTGATTATCCATTTTTTACCTATATGTCCAACTGTTGGGCAGAAGTCTGCCCCATCTCTCTAATTAATGCCAAAGCTACCAAGTCTATCATCTCATCACCGCAGTTTTCGAGGCCTACCGCAATGACTGTGTCCCTCTTCAGGCCATTACATTATTGAAATTATCCCTTTTGTAATTTTATTAAACAGGCTTTCACAGCATATTAACGGTATTTTCGATACTTTTTATTTAGATCAAGTCTTTGTACACAATTTTAACATACATGTATCTATATATAATATTTCAAAAGTGTGTATAACGTGATCAGCTTAAATATAGCCCATCGTATGCCCGACCTTCGTGTGGCGGTGAGCGAGAAACATTATTAATACTCTTCTTCATTTATCAAACTTGTTTTTATAAAGAGTTACAAGGTTTTTAAAAAAACTTTCAGCGTAAATGGCAAATAAAACGATTTTCCTTTTCAGGTCGAAGGAGAAAACAAATATTTTTTATAAAAAAGACCTTCAGATAGGTATCGGCGAATTGCGAGAAACTAAATGAAAAATATACTGAAAATCGCTTGTTAGAACTGAGAACAATGCGAGACATGATTCCGTATTATGAAAAAACAGTAGGTACCAACTCTTACATTAGGTATAGTGTACAAGGGTATGCTCAGGTAGGACACACACATTCTTTAGTGCTTTCATTCGGACGATAATCTGACACGAACAGAGAGAGATTAGGCGCAGAACCGATGGCTTAACATGTTCTTCGGGTGTGTAATACCGCTTAATTCCTGACAGTTGCTTTTGAATAATTCAAACACTAACGACCACAAACATAAGAATGAACATTTGCAAATATGTAGATGGCCATTACAAAAGCCATACAAGCCTGAAATTCCAGGCTTTAAATCTGACTAGCCGTGTGTTTAAATAGACCGCATACATAACCTCTGGGTCGCTAATCATTTTAAGCCGTGCTGGTGCATATCTGTGAGCGAGACTCGGTCACGGTCCGGTGAACGAGTAATTGGATTAATTACCGAACAGAGTGCTGGCATGCAAATATGAGGGTTGGCTGGAAAATATTTACTGCTGAGTGGATACATAGATAGTTCTAAGTGGTAAGCAAGCTGCTGCTATCGAAATACACATCTACAGTGAAACAACTGCCTTGGAAAGCGCGTAAGGCGTTAGTCTTGGCAACGTAGGTCCTAGATTTAATGTTGTTATTGACCAACATTAAAATAGATCAAAAATGATACAGAATATAAGGATGCCATGATTTGCACCTGACTTGTCGGAGTGTCGGATTACCGGAGTGAATATCACTTATGCAGTCGGCTAGTATCACGTTGAGGTTGGCCGTGACAAACATAAAACAAACACGTATAAAAATAGTACCATTTATGGAGTTTCTGCATTACAATTTAATGGTAGCAGTGGATAAGGCTCTAGACAGACGGACTGCTATTCAACTGCAATCCAACTGCAAATTTGCAGTTCGGATGCAGTTTGAATGCAGTTGACACGACTGCAATAGAACTGCAAACCAACCGTGCAGTCCGATTGCAGTCGGTGTGCAGTTCACACGACTAGTAGTTCTATATAAACTTTTTTTTAATTTAAATTAAACATAATAACATCATACTTTTGATGACACAGAAGTAACGTTACAATGACAAACCTACTATATATTAATATTACTAACTAAACACTATGCGGTCCAATTGCAGTCGGCGTGCAGTCGTGTGAACTGCACACCGACTGCAATCGGACTGCACGGTTGGTTTGCAGTTCTATTGCAGTCGTGTCAACTGCATTCAAACTGCATCCGAACTGCAAATTTGCAGTTGAAATGCAGTCCGTCTGTCTAAAGCCTAAGACATTACACAATCATAATATTTCTTCATTTAAAATATTTCTCCTCTCTTGATAAAGACGAAGAGACCCACCCGTGCAGAGCAGTGGGACATATATGGGTTGCTATTATTATATTATCTATTATAACACAGGCTTATTATAGCTATTATTATTATTATACACCTAAAGCTGCACCTAAAGTTGACTGGAAGATAATGTATGTGGAATTGAGTCCTATATTCCTATGCGAATACTAAATTTCTTTAGTATTATCTATATTATAGTATGTATAAAGACTATAGTCTGTGTAAACAAACTTCATAACTAACCATTCCGCTCTATAAATCCTGTTCACAATAGTTTGTACAGACTTTTGGGGTGGAACTCCTGTGAAGCAGGTAGAAATTGTAAAGATACTTTCAAACTTTGTACAGAACTTGAAGGAAATTTATTACGGCAATGGGTAATCTAGTTTCTTTGAAAGTCAGTTGAACATGATAAATAACTACGGATTTTGTTTACCACTATCTAGAAGAGATATCACGTTTTAATAACTTATTTTAGGTCAAATACATGGAAAGAAATTGACGTGTCGACGTTTAGCTTAAGTTTGAAATCAAAGAAATGAATATATAGCGTCAAAAGTATCACAATACATTTTAGTTAAAAAAAAACAAACATGCGGAGCGTCTTTGGAGACTGCCGACAGAGTTAAAACTAAGTAACTTATGAATTGTATCGTCGAACTATTAGATTATTATTTTTGAATATGGAAAGCGTTCGGTGAGAAGTTTTTACTTCAAAAAATCATTATTTATTATTTTCTCTTCATCATAATAAATATTCATTAAAGATAGCTGTTAGCTCAGACATTGTTAGATGCAGTACAAGGAGCGTTATGGTCTCAGCTTTCACCAAGCGCCCTACTATACCATATAAGAGTCGCAGTCTAGATTCGACGCAACGATGCTAGGCTGTATCGTCAATATTAAGTCTCTATTGAATAAAACTTATACGTGAGCTACGTATAAGTTTTTAGACGTAGACAATTAATATTGGGTAAATGCACGGTTGGTTCACTAGCTTAAGTGGTTACCTCGCCATTTACTGCGCAACGTGTTGTGGGTTCTAAAAATATTGATTGATTGATTTTGATTTTTGATTTTTCAAGGTCTTTATTTATCACATAAGTTGTAACAAAATATTCACAAATGATCTTATTCTAAATGTAAATAAAACACAGTATGGTTGTTTGTGAGGCTAGAACGCCTTTACAAACATAATACACACAATGGAAAATTATTTGCTTAAACATAATTTAACTATAATATTAATTAATGCTTATTTTTAAAGGAATGCGTTGGTCTTGAGTAGGACCCGCATTATACTTAGTATAAAATAAATGTTGCTATAAAATACCACGTAATAGGTAAATAATACTAACAGTCCCTTTCATCTTACATATAAATCTAACTTAATGACAATATGATTATATTACGTTATGTTATTATTTTATTCGTGGGTAGATCCACGTACATGTCTCATAGCGGCCGGGCGAACGGCAGCGCTGGGTAAGCGAGCTGACGTCATGATTCACGTAGAAAATAGTGATGGGGAAGTCGATATCGATTATATGATCTTGAGTATGGTAGTGTGTTAAGCCTACTTTTGCCTATGTTTGAAATAAGTGTGTTTCGATGAGATGGGTTTTTACGTAAATAAAACTTCTTGGATAATTTAATTATAAAATTCTTTAAAAGGGGATATTTTATGCGTGTGTGTAATGCTTTTAAATTAGTTCGAAAAGAAGTGTTGTACGCGGATTTAAGTGCCCTATTTTGAATAGTCTGTAGTTTATTGTAGTTTGTCGCCGTTAAACTGCTCCAAACAGGTGCTGCATAGGTTAAACAAGGTCTGACTAGAGTTGTGTAAATGAGTAGCTTAGTTGGGCTACTGAGAATTGATTTACGATTTAATACCGATTTTAATGAATTTAGGGCTTTAATGCCTCTCTGCATAGTTAATTCTGTGTTTTTATTCCAATTTAGTCTCCTATCTAGCGTGATGCCCAAGTATTTTACAGTTAGGCACCATGGAATCTGATAATCTGTTATCTTGACTGTTCTAGAAGGAAGTGACCGTTTTCTGCTAAACAAAATAGCTTCCGTCTTTGTGGAGTTTAGTTTTAATTTCCACACTGTAAAGAATGTACTGAGCAGTTCTAAGGACAGCTGCAGACGCCCAATAATGATATCAATGTCCTTATCAGTGGCATAAGTAGCAGTATCGTCTGCATAGATAGCAAGATGGGTGTGCGGTTGTTTCGGCATATCATTTATGTATAATATGAAGAGAAACGGTCCGAGGATGGAACCTTGGGGTACGCCAGCAGGTATAATTTCCGGAGTAGAATGCTCATTGCCAATAAAAACTGAAAAAGATCGATCCTTTAAATAATTCTGAATGAATTTGACTAAACAGGATGGCACTTTGCTCTTTATCAATTTGTGTAACAGTCCTTGATGCCACACTGTATCAAAGGCTTTTTCTATATCCAGTAATATCATACCCGTGGAAAGACCCACGTTTAGTCCATGTGTAATGTGTTCAGCTACCCTAGCTAACTGTTGTGTAGTTGAGTGCGAACGGCGAAAACCGAACTGTTCAGGCATTAAAATCGATTCGGTGACTTTTGAGAGCCGGTTAAGTATTATGGATTCAAAAAGCTTACCAATAACTGGCAATAAGCTGATTGGTCTATAATTTGTGGGAATTGTTGCATCTTTACCAGGTTTCTTAATAGCGATGATCTTAGCGTGTTTAAATGATTTCGGAAAATAGCTAATATGCAAGCATCCATTGAAAATTTTTGTTAGAAAAACAATACTTTTTTGAGGCAAGTTCTTTAGCAGGCCATTACTTAATCCGTCAAATCCAGGAGCTTTACGCAGTTTAAGTTTGCACAGTAGTTTATGGATTTCTTTTGGTCTAACAGCCGTTGGAAGGTAATCATGATTATGACAGCTGTCTAGAAATCTTATGGATTCCTTTACTTCAGCATCAATCTCTGGGTCGCTCCAGTTTTTTGTCAGGCTCATGTTATTTAGGAAGGCTTTTGATAAGGTTTCACATTGTTCAGTGACAGTGGAGGTGCTATGCCCACTAGGCATGGTTAGAGGTGGTATTAAGGAAGTTTGACGGTTTATAGATTTAACTACTCGCCACAGTTCTGAAGTAGGATTGTCAACTTTAGCAAGCTTTTGATTCCAGATACTGTCATGGAGAGCCTTAATTTCTGCCTTAATGGATGCCTGCATACTATTTATTTGTGAGAACAAGTATCGTCGTGTGTAAGAATTGTATTCTTTCAGGGCTTGTTTACGTAAATCATTTTTAATTTTAATTTGAGTTTTGATTCGTCGAGTAAGCATCAAACTAGTACCGTGTCTTGTTTTTGGAACAGCTATATCTCTTGCGTTGATCATAGTACAAGTGAGGTGTTCGATAGCAAGGTCGATTGACTCAGCCGTCTTAAAAGTGTCATTTGTAAGGATGATATTGTCATTAAGATGGGATCTATAGCATGTCCAATCAGCCTTTCTATAATTGAAAATTACTCTTTCCTCTCGCGAAACTTTGCCGCCAATCGTAAAATAGACAGGTAAATGATTTGATGACAGACAAGTGAGAACCTGAGGTTCCGTCAAGTAAGGAACATCCTTGACAAGAACAATGTCTGGAGTAGACGGAGTGTAGTTACTGTGATAATGGACTAGAGTTGGACTAGAAGGTGCGAGTATATCGTATTCGTTAGTAATCATGTGATTGTAAAGTGTCTCTCCATGATGATTAGAGCTGGAACACCACCAGTAAGGATGTTTAGAATTAAGATCACCCATAATGAGTATGTTAGGATTAATTTCCAGTACTAAATTCAGGTCTTTAGTCAGGAGGGTACGGTTGGGCGATTGGTACGCTGAAACGATGGCAATATTAAGGTTAGCTATAGTTAGTTGTATTCCAATACATTCTAAATTTTGGGTTTTAGGAGAAATGAGTGGTGTATGAAGGATGTTTGATCTGACTAAGATAGAAACGCCTTGGCCAACTCCATCAGTTTTCTTATCTTGGCGATAACATGTAAAACCAGGTGTGCTTAGTTGGCTGACGGGAGAAAGTCTGGTTTCTGATAGTGCAATGACATCAATAGAAAGCTCGCTTACCAAGTGCAGCAATTCAGATATTTTAGAGCGAATGCCGTCAGCATTCCAGTAAAGTACGCGGAGATTTTGTACGCTACACATATTTACCAAGATGGGTCAAAATAAGAATCACTTTATCCATCATACTGTCACATGCGGAGAACTGAGTTTTGATAGATTTAATTGTTCTTAGAATAGCTAGCATGTCAGTGATAGCCTGATCTTGATCATTGTTTATTGCCGGTTGTATATCACTATTTATTGCAGGTTCTTGAAGCTTAGTAGCAGCAACTTCATTCCAGGAGCGTTTATCAGTAAAGCGAATATTTACCGATGGCTTGGTGGTCCTGGCGGCTTTAGAGTGCTCCTGTTTAACTCTTAGAGAATGGATATATTTTTCACGCTCTTTGCATTGACGGTAATTCGCTGGATGTTCACCACCACAATTGCAGCACTTAGCAGGCTGATCCCGGGATTTCTTCGAGCAATCAACAGAAGCGTGTGACTCAGTACATTTTACGCAACGGGGAGGCAGGTTACAGTTACGGGAGGAGTGACCAAAACCTTGGCATCTAAAACACTGAGTACCATACTTGTTGTTACTTCGATATTTGCGTACTTGAACCACACTATTGCATAGAAGTTTTATTTGTCGGAATTTAGAGAAATCCGCTCCAGGTGGTAATTGCACCAGATAAGGTGGACAATATGAAGATTTTATAGCAGGTACTTTCATTTTACGAACAGATACCTGTTCAAATCCAAGCGAAGCCAGCTCATTTGGGAGAAGATCTTCTACATAATCAGGCAGGCCAAATACTACTGCTTTGTAAAACTTTTCGTCTTTGCGTGTAAAAGTATGAAACGCAATATTTTTGGTACGGAGACCATCCTTAATTAACTGATGACTTTCCGGTGTATAGCAAATTATAGCAACCCTGTTTTTGCTTCTATACTGCAGGTGAAAGCTTTTTGAGTACTCCATGAGAGTAGTTTTGATGTGTTCGTGTGTCCAAGTGGGCAAAATCTCTAAAACAATAGGCGGAATACGACTGACCTTCTTGATGGATGTCGCCTCACGGAATCTCGTAAATACATCATCTTTTAACTGTTCACCAGGAAGAGTAGTAAATCTATTAGAAGTCTTGATTGGCTCAGGAAGATGTTGTTCAGATGGATGTGCGGTTTTCTTTGGTATTTTCCATTCATTGGTGTTAACGGGACCCTCTAGGGGTCGCTTGCCGACGGAATTGGAACGTGTTAGGAATCGATCCATATCGACAATTTTTATCGATACTTGTTCCCATCCCTATCAACGGTAAAAAATACGACGGGAGGGAGTAATACCGATGAGCGTGCGACTGAGAACAGCGCGCGCGCGCGAATGATCTAAAAATATTGAAATTGTTATATGTATGCCTATAATTTTTGAAGAGTTCCCTCAATTCCTCATGTATCCCATCATCAGAACTTTCTTTTGATAAAAATGGGACCAAACTGAAAATATAGCCTCTCGGTCAAAAATAAAAAACGAATTGATAACCTCCTCGTTTTTGAAGTCGGTTAAAAATATGTTCAAAATTACAATAAATTATAAATAAACCATCGATTTGTAGTTTATTTATATGTATACCGAAATATTTTTATACTACAATCACACACTAGTCTAGTTTGAATGGGACATTTGTCTCAGTAGGTACTAAAATATCGTATTCAAATACTTCATCTACGACTTACCTATCGCCGCTACCGGTAAGCAGTTGAAGCAGTCTGTGAATGTTTTCCATAACTTGATGTTATACCTCCTTTTGCATTCGTCGTAGAATCTGTAGGACAAAAGAAATAGTTCATGAATATAAAGAGAACGGTATAATCAATAATAATACATATTATTACTATTTACACCGACTATTGTACACAGCGAGAGGCGCTCATAGTCAAGTGCCCGCTGTAAACGATCAGCGGGTTAAGCTAGCAAGGGCACGGTTACCTTATAGATGGATGACCGCATATTAGTATTTTACCTAAGTGTCCCCGTGCTTCGAAGTGCACGTTAAAGTTCGGTCCCGATTGTTAAGTCGATAGATTACGGAAGAGGTACATCCACGATCTGAATCTTCTCTAATTCACCAGGTTGTCCAGACACGACAAAATAAAAACAAATGTACATAATTACCATTGGTGTACATTTATTTATACTAAATCATAACCAAAAACAAAGGAGACAAAGTAAAGGCGACTAATATACTGTTCACTAAATAGTACGCCTTTATATAATAAGTAAATGCGTAGAAGATCAACAAATCAAAATTATCATAAGTAGTAAGTAACACCATGTAAATAACATACAATAGCGGTATAATAGAATCATTGACATAATCCATCCGCAGCTTTTTGCTCATAATAATGATGAGAATCAATGTCACATGATCGTGTTGGCGGGAATCCAAATATGGCTGTAAGGATCTTATTTCCGTGAGTCTGCGGGCAAGTTTTTTGTCGAGTAGGTCGATGACAGCTGTGGTCCTCAGCATCCTTATGTTAATAAACAATGTATCAGTCAGGACGTTATAATTGCTAACTAGTTTCCGCCCGCGGCTTCACTCGCGCGTATTAGCCAACAGAAACTTTTTGTTTTGGGATAAAAACAGACTGTATTTTATTTCTGTGCTAAATTTCATACAGATTCGTTCAGTCGATTTGGCGTGATTGAGTGAACATCCATCTAAATATTCGCATTTATAATATTGGTATAGATGTGTATGAGACCTACGTTTTACCAGCTATGGGCATTAAGCTAGCTAAGTTTCGTAAGATCCTATGTAATAGGGAGCGAGCCTATTGTCATATATGCCGTGCACAATAATTCCAGATAACGCACACGCTTAAGCTAGCAATGTGGCAGTTGCTAATACATGTAGGAATTTTAATGTAAGTATGATCCATGGATCAACTACGTAGACATGGCGCCAGCTGATATCTTGCTACCTGTACGCGCCCATTACTTATAGGCTAGTTGTTATTGACGTATGGCTCAAGCGTAGGAAAGCTAACACGAGATCAAAACCCAAATTTAACGCGGGTACTACTGCGGAGAGCAGATAGTATTGAACAAAACTGCTCTATTTTCCTACAGTTTAATTCATATTCTGCCCGAAGTTCCTAGTAATAATATCTTGGGAAAATTCGTACCCGGCCCAAAGACAGAGCCTGTACTAAGGCTAGCAAGCAAAATGCTTATACATTTTTAAGTACACAGAGCAAAGAAAGATATATGTCCTGAAGAATTATCCTGGATGGTCACGACCTCCAGCTTAGTCAGGGTCACTAACCACTAGACACGCCAACTAATATACAAAACAGTTATATTATGCTCGAAACTAATCAAGAAATAATGTACATGTCTGTTACTTAGACATTAGACGCAATAAACCGCAGTATCTATATAGTCTGACCAAAACAAACTATGCGTCATTATAAGATTTATTTATGGATAATTGACACATGCTTATAGACTAGCGGTAAAATTATACTGTCAATTGTGACGCTTTGGTGTCGGTAGATAGACAAGCAAAATACATTAAATCACGACTGCCTTGGTGGTCCAGTGGGTACAGTATGCGCCTGCTGTGTACGAAGTTGTGGGTTTGATTCCCACACAGGGACAAAACTTTGTGTGACCCACAAAGAGTTGTTCTGAGTCTGGGTGTAATTTGTGTCCGTTAATTGTATGTTTGTAAAGTCCCCCGCAACACAGAGCTTGTTCTCTAGTGCAGGAGTTGTCTTTTAAAAAACGAAACGAAAACTTTATTGTCGGTAGATAGAAAGCAAAATACATTAAATGGTCTCATTTTTCTACATGGAATTTCTCATTAAATAATGTCTGTAATGTTTTGTAGTAAAATCAGGACTAGGCATGTTGTGTGGACTGCCCATTGCGACGCACTCTATCTGGAGGTAGTGCTGACCTAGGAGAAGGAAATAGTTGCCCTCTAAACAGTGTTGTGATAGGCTGATGATGATGTAGCGTCATAGTATTCCTCAACATTCAGCGATGAAACGTTAACAGAGGACTAGCGACATTGCGACGTCAATGCTCATTTTCTGTGCGAGAAACGAGCCAGCCCTCTGATCACGCGAAGCGTCGATCAGTCGTTTCTTTGTCTCTATAGAGAAAACGAGCTCTTAAATTTTTTCTTAAATCGACATTTGGTTGCCACTCAATCTGCACTCTTGCTTATATGGAATACGTGAGCTGACGTCATGCTGAAAATGTCTGTACACGCAACTGTACCTACCTACGTGTATATTACTCACGTTTAAATAAAATTAAATCTTATTTAATATCTCATACGCGAGGAACTGGGTCGATGAGACGCAGTATTTATCTCAATCAAGTACAATTCCATGTATGCATAACCTTCGTGTGTCCTTGTCTGTCTGCTGCGGACTTGTGAAACGACAGGAGAACGATCACTGATATATATAATTATTATCACAATTAACAGCCGAATTAACTAAAACATTTATATATCTATTAATTTTAATAGACTTCCGCACTTAATAGCTTTTGTATGGAACAAAGAATAACCGCACATTTTTTGAAAGAGTGTTTTACAAGCAAATAAAACTCTTCCATCTCTTTTACAATGAATATTATAGAAGGAGAAACCTCTATAGAAGTCGAGCATAAATGCATTTTTTTTGTTGTCGCTTGCTATTAAGTTTTCATACAATAACATAATGATTGCGGGCCATTAAAAGTCATTGACATAATTCTATACGTTCCAATGTACGACAAATGGACGAAATAATATTGAGTTTCGTTACGTGAACTTATGAGTATTATGGTATCTACCAGTGAAGTTAAGTGACCTTAGGTGCGACCATAGAAGTGATGGTTAAACTCGGGACAAAGTCTGATTGTCAACGACTATAAAACATTTTTTCTGTCTTACTTTTTTAGACGCGCAAGAAGATCTAAACAGAGCTGCGGGGAAGCAATGGATGCAAGCTACTCAAGATCGGCCAAGGATCGGAGGAGACATTACACGTCCAAAAGTGGTCGTCATACGATGATGATGATGAGACGTCACGGCTCACTGTCAAGCCGCTGCCAATCTAAGTTAGTGGTCTTAAACATGTAGAACTCGGGCAAAGTACCTACTACCCACTAGAACGTACCATGATGGACCAAATCGTTTCAGAAAACCCTGCTGCGGTGTCTATAGGTACTACAGAAGAAATATAACGATGGCACGATTTCAAAGAATTCCTCATGAACAAATATAACACACAGAGGAACGCTCAAAGTCTCCAGACAGCAATGAATAACCAAAACCGAGCCCGCCACTCGAGAAAATAGGAATTCGTGTTAAGTATACCTAACATCTGTTTTAAAATATGGGTTAGCACGTAGCGTATAGATTTTGTGATCATTTTGTGTACAATAAAGCTGTAGAATGCAAATTAGATGTGCCTGGAAGGCATTTTTGAATATCCCTATTAATATTATATCGTATTTGTTGGGGTTATCCTTATAGGTCAGAGTACTTCGACTCCGTACAATCTTTAGTATATCCTGTAAACCTGTATGAGTAGGTACCTACTAGTATATCTTATGTCGCAAGTATAAAGCATTACAACTACTTTCTAAGGTTCACAAAACCCATACAGGACCAACCACCACCAGGACTAAGCTGTGGCAAGAGAAGCAGCCTTGACCACCAAACTTATTAGGGATCGGGAACACTGAACTCCCGAGCCTGATCTGGACTGAGCTATAAATTGAATTTGACTATGAACCCAGATCAGCGACTGCAGATAATTTGCCCGAGTGGGTTATAAGTGATTCGTCCAATACCGAAAGTCAGTGTGGTGGTGGATGGTGAACTATATTGCATTTCCTGCATTGCCGAAATCCCATAGAGTTGATTTCAACACTGCCATTGAAAACGCCATTGTCCCTAGAATCCTACTGGGTTAAAATGTGTGATTGTAACTGCTATGGTGTTACGGATTAGGTAATCATTGAACCGACTTCAAAAAATAAATGGAGATGATCTAAGGTTGTCCTGAAAACATACCAAGCTTGTGACAAAAAAATGTTTTTTACTTCGCATCAATACCGACGATAAATGAAAGGACATTTTTTTCACTACAGTCAAATTGAACATACCATTAGTCAACCTTTTATACGCTCGCCCGATTCAATGAATATGTGGTATTGGGTTGAAAAAACTGCCGCTACGTATCGATCTAAAAATACTAAAAGCTTTGATAAATCAAAACATTTGGTAGAACATAACTTTGAATAAACTCATGTAGAGATTTATTGCCTTCAAAGAGTCGTTTGCTCACTGATACTAAAAGAATAATGTAGCTTCCTATTAGTTAAATTTTCAGAGCGGTTTCTTAGATAACTATACTTCTCAATTATACTCCATCTCAGCCACAAGACGTCCACTGCTGGACATAGGCCTCCCCCAAGGTCTTCCACATCATTCGGTCCTGAGCTGACCTTGTCCAGCGGTTGCCCGCGACCTTTACCAGGTCGTCGGTCCACCTTGTTGGAGGCCTGCCCACGCTGCGTCTTCCAGTTCGTGGTCGCCACTCTAGAATCTTTCTGCCCCAACGGCCATCGGTTCTGCGAGCTATGTGCCTTGCCCATTGCCACTTAATTGACGCAATTCTTCGAGCTATGTCGACGCAATTCTATATTAGTATAATTGACGAAGAAAGAATTGCGTCAATTATACTACTCAGTATAAATTACACATATTACAAATCTACTGTTATCCAATTTGTAATTTGCGTCTTTTGGTGTATTTTCTAATAGTGCGTCACTCTATAGCATTGGTTCTAACTCGTACCTTACCGTCAAAATTTTGGCATAATACGTTACTAGGACATTAAGAAATAGATTTAATGAGACGTCTATTGTTTAAATGAATGCTTGGATTAATTTATTACTGACTCATTTCTTTCAAAGACTACATGCAAAAGAAATGATGAATAGGTTCTTTGGCATCGATTAAACAAAAATAATTCGCATTATTTTTAAACATTATAGCTAAAGAGCGGACATATAAAATTACGACAGCGGCGATCGGAAGTGGGGTATAAAATTGCTAAATAGTGTAGTCGTCTGGCAAGACAATATTTTAGCATATTATATTATTTTTTATTCAAAGGTTTTTTTGTGTTGTGGCTTCATCCGTTTTGTTGTACCAATGATTCTGCCAACGTGAAGGTGGAGAGAGAAAACTAGTAAAGACTACCTACGTTTTATAATAATGTTTTGGAACAACTGACACATGGTCATCTGAATTTGTTACATTTAAAGCGAAGCTAGTTCAAGGGGCCTCCCATGAAGTGATAAACCGCGAGTCGTTCGACCGAGGAAGAGGGACGGAGCTATACACGATATATAGCTCCGTCCTATTTTTCTGTCGAACGACTTGCGTTTTAACACGTCATGGTAGCCCCAGGTATAAAAAGAGGTAGGACACCATATAAGCGTGAAAGCCCGAGCTTGCAGATAACTACTGCCAAATAACTGAAGTGACATAGTTATGTGCCTGTGCGTGAGTACAAGTCACCAGGGCTTATTTCGAAATGCGTTATTATATATCACGCATATTTTCCCAATATTCCCAAACGGCCATAGGCAACATCAAATCCAGAAAGTTCTAATTATTTTACAAGATGCTTATTATTAAAATGTTTTTTACTACAGACTATCAGTCAAAACCGGGGTTACATAGTATATCAATCTTATTACGCAAAAAAGACAATGCTTGAATCATTCGTCAAATATATTACGTTTTAGTTAGCACATTGTTTAAGTCAAGATAATCTCTATCAATCAATGGTATTATCGTGTTTAGTCGGGCCTTATCTACAGATAAGCCTGATATCATGTAAAAAAATAAACGTTTTGTTGGGTGTAAAGAATTTTAGGATATAAGATAGGTGGTGACGTAATATAGTTAGCTGATATCATAATACTTATATATTACGCACCGGCTACTTTCGAAACTTAGAGGCATTTCGACATTTGATTTCATACTAGACAGAGCCTGTACTATTTGTCAACACCGGTGTGTATATATCATCATCATCTTAGCTATACGACGTCCACTGCTGGACATAGGCCTCCCCCAAAGATAGTCCCACAATCAGCCCATCTAGACAAGTGGCATTAACGGTAGCCGAATCGAATAAAACAGAAAGAAAATGTATGGTTTTTTTACGTAATTTTTTGACATTATATCGTAAACTTATGTCAAATCCCATACATGTGCTTTCTATTCCATTCGATTCGTTAATGCCACTTGTCTAGATGGGCTGATTGTGGGACCATCTTTGGGGGAGGCCTATGTCCAGCAGTGGACGTCGTTTGGCTGAGATGAAGATGGTATATACACCCCGGTGTTGAAATGGTACAGGCACTGCCTCGTATGAAATCAGAAGGCCGTGTGAGAGAGTGAGGGAGTGTGTGTGTGTGTGTGTGAGAGAGAGAGAGAGAGAGAGAGAGAGAGAGAGAGAGAGAATGATACACATTTAACACTAAACAATAACAATCAGCTACAGTATCGAAGATGCTTGCATTATTATTACTTTTATTAAAACATCGCAAGCAACCTCTACTGTACTGTCGTATGCCTGTTTTCCTTGCATGTCGTATCCTTGCATAGCAGTATAAAAAAATCAATCAACAATTTAACTCAGTTTTTTGAACTTGACACTTACAGTGAGTCATTTCCCGGCCAAGTTGTAACATTACATAGTTGAACTTGAGTGTTATCAACCAGCTTCAGTATCTGAGTCACGCCGTATTTACCTAACATGCTTTACGCGTTAGGTAAGCCTGATTAATATCAACAAGTCACGCTTGGAGAGTCATGTTTGAACCTTCTAACTAACGTTATTACTGTAGATGGGCTCTTTCTTCTTTCTTTTTTATATCACTCGGGCGGCAAACAAGCATACGGTCTGCCTGATGTTGAGCAGTAACCACAGAACCACGCTTGCAAATCCAGAGGTATTCTTGCGTGTATATCTCTGGAATCTACTTGGTGTTTTTCAATTGTAAGGTGATTGGCACATTTCAGCGTACCAATCTGCGTGCGTAAATCCGTGTGGTGACGGATTAAGAATACAAATGTCACCACCCCCTTCTATCCTGAGGGTGTCGTAAGAGTCGACTAAGGGAGTAAGTCTAGCAGACAATATCCACCGGAAGAGAATGAAAACTTGAAATAAAACCCTATTCCATTCCAACCCGTCTGGCCTCCAAATGTTTGGAGGAGACCCGTGCCCAGCAGTAGGACGTTTATGGGTTGAGATGAGATGAGAATCTGCGTGGTGTGGCAATGGAACAAAACCACTGCGTTTTCAGTGTGTTGTACTACGCGTCTTGTCAATACAAAGAGATATAGTTTCAAGCAACGTAAGAACACGCACTCCTGCGCTACTGGTGCGGTGCCGAGTGCCAATCCACTTACAATTAAAAAAAAATGCAAATTTGACTAAAAAGTGAACATGAGAGTGTAACCCCTGGTGTTGCAAACGTCTATAGGCTACGGTAACTGCTTACCATCAGGCGGGCCGTATGCTTGTTTGCCACCTTGGTAGTATAAAAAAAATCCTAATGCAAGACCAAGAATCTGGTCACCGAGATTGTCTAAAATAAAGATTTTTAGTCTAAATCGGCACGTGCACCTAATTCGATATAAAAACACTAGGTACTCTCTTTCCATACATTCCGATGCAAAAAGACACGGTCTACAGAGGAAGCAGGTGTTATCTTATCAATATTGATTAGACTAGTAATAAAGGGCCCCAAATTTGTATCTTAGAATAGATTTATTTCATTTAGAAAAATTCATATATTTTCAATGAAAAATTGTAACCTTTATTGTTTTAGTAGTAAAATAATAAGTACATAATTAAATACTAGTTGTTGCCCGCGGCTCCGCCCGCGTGAATGTCGGTTATCGCTGTAAAAATTAGCCTATGTGTACTCCAGACCATAATCTATCTCTGTGCCAAATTTCATCCAGATCCGTTTAGTAGTTTTTACGTGAAAGAGTAACAAACATCCATCCATCCATACTTACAAACTTTCGCGTTTATAATATTAGTAGGATACACTAAGTCTACTTATAAGTATATTTTGTAGGTGGAAATGCACTGGAGAAATTTACGATATTACAAATACTGCTAAAACCGATATTTATAGAATTTGGCATTCGTAAAATTTGGCATTACTAGACTAATCCGAGTACCTAAATGGGACGCTTTTAAACACTTATACAAGGTGTCTCAAAAGAAAGTTCACATTTAAATCTTTTTTTAAAAGAAAAGTCTTAGCTTTATTGAAAAAATGTTTATTTTATATTGAAGTACACTGTTTGGGAATTTATTTTTTAAAATAACATCGTCCAAATGTAAACCGTTGCGCTCTCGGCATTCATTTAGTCGGGCACTAAAATTGCCTATGACAGCTCGGCAGGTAGTCTCCGTGATGGCTGCCATTTCATGACGGATATTTTCTTTTAATTGTGCCAGGGAAGTCGGTTTATTAGCGTAAACTTTGTATTAACCTAAGCTTCAGCTATCGCCAGAGCCGACGTAACAGTGAAGCGTAACAAATTAAATTAGTTACAACCATTTAAATTGTGCTCCAGAGAGCACAGGATTAACTTGAGACCCGGACATTTTTACTTAAAATTTCCTCTTTGACCGGGGGCTAGGAAAAATCCCGCAAAGGGCATGAGCGCGAACTAGGTCAAATTCCAGGAAGTTAAGGCCAACTACGATGTTTTAAAGTGAGACTAATGTTATTAAACTGTTAAACTACGGCTTCAAAGACTTTTTAGCGAGGTCATTGGACTTTGCGTGTATTTATTAGTCGCAAAAACATGACCCGAGTGACTCAACTTATGGGTTCATTGAATATTGAAAAAAAGATTATGATACAGTGATGCCCTGGGGCTTTCTTTTAGTTATTATAATAAAATGTTCTCATTGTTTATCAAAACTAAAATGTAAAAACGTTTAGCTTAAAAGAACAAAGATAACGCTTTGTTCTTTTTTTATAAAATGTCCTGTATTAGGAAGTTAAAAGCATTTTTTTTGGCAAGGTCAGGTCAGGACCGAATGCTATGGAAATCTTTGAGAGAGGCCTGTGTACAGCAGTGGACGTTGGAGATGATGATGAAGCAATTTTCAAACCCAATATTTATTTCATAGTTATGAAAGTAGCAGAAAATCCAGAAAGGTGCTGTCAGCGATTTGCATCTATTTACGCCTACTTTGCTGAGAAGAGTCATAAGAATAACTAGCAAGAAACTTAGGCTTTTGTTAATCGTCAGATAATTATTTTGTGTTAATTGGTAGGTAGGTATCATTGTTATCTATACACATTGTTAAGTAAATGATATCCGATTGATTGTTATTATTAATTAATATAGAAACTACTTATAAACAGTCTAAAATATACGTAACCTTTATAACAACTAAATTACAAAAACATTTAGGTATATGCCCCAAAAATGAACCAAATAAACTTTTATATTCTTTTACAGTGCTTAGTAAGCACTGTAAAAGAATATAAAAGTTATGTAAAAGAATAATTTTAAACATAATAATCCTGAATAGTGCATAGATTAACCTAATGAGCAATAACCAGCTTCATACACATATTAGGTATAATCTACGCGATCAACAAGTCATTAGAAATTGACAATTATAGATTATATTATTAACACATTTTGCTTTCATCATTACTATCATCTCAGCCAAGAGATGTCCACTGCTAGACATATCCCCAAAATTTCCTCAGCTTCGGTCTTGAGTTGATCAAATGCCCGTCGGTATTTTATGCCTTATTAAGTACTTATTTAATGGTGAGTCAGTATTTTGGAATATAAACAAAACTAACAAAAATTATCATTTACACATGTTAAAGTAAGTTCCTACAGTAAAAAACCAATGTTTGGGGGAACGACACGGTGCGTGACGAATACGTGCTCACCCTCCCATGACTGAAGCCGTTCATATGCATCCTCTCCCATCTAATGATATCTTCTGAAGCTCTGGATTGGTTCTCTAGCTATCTTCGAGGTCGTCAGCAATCTGTCCGTCTCGATGAGTCATCTTCGAGTTGGTAGGATACTGACGCTGGCGTTCCTCAAGGCGGTATTCTTTCTCCTTTGTTGTTTTCTATTTTCATCAACCTCCTAACTAAAAATCTTCAATGTGCGTATCATCTGTATGCCGATGACTTGCAGGTATACTCTCAGGCCAGTGTGGACACCGTGTCATCAGCTGTTGACATGGTCAATAGTGATTTAAATCACATTAGTAGCTGGTCTGGTAGGTTTGGCCTAAAGGTCAATGTTACCAAATGTCAAGCCATCGTCGTAGGCAGCCAGCGGCTACTATGCAGGTTAAACACTTCTGCACTGCCATCTCTTACTTATAATGGGGCCACCATAAACTTATCACCGACTGTTAAAGATCTAGGCCTATTTATTGACAGTACATTAAGTTGGCGGGCTCAAGTGACCCATGTTTGTCAAAAAGTCACTGGTACCCTACGTGCTCTTTATCGGTTGAAAAACTTCCTTCCTTGCAAAACTAAGACAGCGCTTGTGCAGGCTTTAATTTTTCCTATTGTTGACTATGGTGATGTGTGTTATTTCGACCTGAATGCAGACCTTCTCTACAAACTTGACCGTCTTCTTAATAACTGCATTCGATTCATTTTTAATCTCCGGAAGTATGACCATGTGTCAACTTATCGGTCCCAATTAAAATGGTTACCCATTGCTCAACGTCGCAAACTACGAGCTCTAACTACTCTTTTTTCTATTCTGACGTCGTCCAACTCCCCTTGTTACTTAACTCCTTACTTCCAGTATCTCTGCTCCGTGCATGACAAAAGAAACCTTCGTTCTTCTAATAACCTTCTCCTATCCTGTCCCTCTCACTCAACTGATTTTATTCACTCTGCGTTTCCTGTCCAATCTATTTTACTTTGGAATGCCCTTCCTCTCGAAATCAGGACGTCCACCAACCGACTCGCGTTCAAAGTTAAGGTTCGCGAATTATTGTTGCCTCAATAGACTGGCAGACTTATCATAACAACACTTGTTATATATTTTATATATATATAGGTATATATATTCATATGTAGGTATATTGTATTGTTATAGTATATTATTTAGTTTATGTATTAAAAACATTTTTATAAATATATATTATAAAAGTATATTAATGTAATTACTTATATAAATTTTAAGTACTTTCTGATCCACCCGGACTTCTTGTATGCACCTACTTTGTTTCTCTCTGCACCACCCTAAGGTTGACTGGTAGATAATGCCCCAGGCATTAAGTCCGCCTATACATAAATGTTGTGTATGAAGTTTAATAAATAAAAATAAAAATAAAATATGCTGCCGATTTCTTTGTCTTCGATTTAACTTAAAGAGCTTCGCAGTTACTACTAATATCCTTTAGAAACGTATATTTTTATTTGGCCGATAATATAGGTAGACAGAAAGATAAATTACGTTTCAACAAAAAAGTATTGTTGTCCAAATGCTTATGGAGTGGCGATCACAAACTGGAAGACGCAGCGTGGGCAGTCCTCCAACAAGGTGGACCGATGACCTGATAAAGGTCGCGGGTAGCCGATGAATAAGGTCAGCTCAGGACCAAATGCCTTGGATATCTTTTGGGGAGGCCTATGTCCAGCAGTGGACGTCTTTTGGCTGCGATGATGATGATGAAGCGCATATAGCAATATGCAAGGTGCGGTTTCAGCTACCCAGAACTCAGTTGTCCTATGGCTGGATGAACGCATAATGTCACCTGAGTCTGAGCGTCTTCATGCTTCAAAATGCACGTTAAAAAGCGGTCACATCTTTGCTACACCTGGGCAGAGGCCAGTATAGGCGATTTGTTTTCTCCATTGCAAAATACGCGCTCAAATACCATGGCAGATCTGAACAACACTCCTCACCAGATTGGTCACTAACGACTTGATAAAAAAAACGGAATGCTGACTATTAAAATACAAGATCGGTGACAACTGATGAGTTGAACTAGTATGTAGAATGAACAAACTAGACCTAGGCAACTTTCTTTATTGAGGCATTGAAAGGCTTGCACTACCATTTACAGTATCATGTTACCAGTCAAGACATACACGATGTACTTTCACGCATCATGCAAAAACTGACCACCTATGTGTACGTCATTTACTCAAGCAAATCAGGGAGCTTTGATAAAGTATGCGGTTTGAACTTGTGATTTATTTAGTCGCAACGTGGATTAAGTACAAACAAAATAGCGTTTTTTATACTTCTTAAACAAGCTTACGGATCATCTACTGCCCCTCTAGACAAGTGCTATAAACGGTAGTTGAATAGAATAGAAAACAAATGTTTGGTATTTGACATCCTTACTAATATTATAAATGTGAAAGTTTGTGAGTATGGATGGATGGATGTTTGTTACTCTTTCACGTAAAAACTACTGAATGGATCTGGATGAAATTTGGCACAGAGATAGATTATGGTCTTGTTAACACATAGGCTACTTTTTACAGCGATATCCGACATTCACGCGGGCGGAGCCGCGGGCAACAGCTAGTAACTTTATAACAATGTCGTATAGCTACGTCAAATCCCAATTCATTTTACACATCTTTCTATTCTATTCGACTACCATGTATGCCTCTTGTTTAGAGGGGCTGATTTATCGTAGCATACCGACGCTTACCACACCAGGGACGAGTTATATAGTTTATAAACGCGACTTAAAATAACATGTTTTGATAAGTTAATGAGCATATGTATTACATAACACACAATTTACTTACACATTTATGTACATAACAAAAATAGTACATAATTATTTTAGCTACTCATTATTTTAAGACTAATTGGATCACGTGTTTTTTGGCTTTTATATCATCCTTACTAATATTATAAATGTGAAAGTTTATAAGAATGGATGGATGGATGTTTGTTACTCTTTCACGTAAAAACTACTGAACGGATCTGGATGAAATTTGGCACAGTGATAGATTATCGTCTGGAATAACACACTTTTTGCAGCGATAACCGACATCCACGCGGGCGGACCCGCGGGCAACAGCTAGTACATGTATATTTCTTGTAATGTTCTCGTTTTTGCCGTAACGATATACGTTTAGTGGCAACAAGACAACTCAAGCCCTATGTCGCAAAGGACTTTAGAAACATGCAAATCACGGACACAAAGTACAACTGAGTACCAGATTCGGAACAAACATTTATGGATCACACGCAATTTCGTCGCGTATGGGAATCATACCACTAAGCTAGTACTTGTGGCACCTTCACCGTAAGACAACAAGTGCAGCAACGAAAGTGAAATCTGTATAAATAGCTGACCCAGCAAACGTTGTTTTGCTACTAAAATAGTAATATCGCTATTAAGAAATAGAGGTTGATCGTAGAGGGGGATCAAATGAAGAGTCGTATGTGTTTTTTAATGCTGAATCACAAAAAAATAAATACAAAACAATTGTCTAAAAAATTAAATAAAAAAAATTGGGGTGGACCACCCTTAACATTTAGGGAGATGAAAAATAGATGTCCGATTTTCAGACCTACCCAATATGCACACAAAATTTCACGAAAATCGGTCGAGCCGTTTCAAAGGAGTTCAATAACGAACACCGTGACACGAGAATTTTATATATTAGAAGACAAGTATGTTTTAGGCTCAATAAATCAAATCCCTAAATCGCCCAATCACACTACATACCACATTTGCATTAGAGACGCGAGTCTCTACGCTCTAGTATAGACACAACTTATACGATACATCTACATAATGCATAATTACTATGGCGATAGGTACAGCTATAGGAATTACATAATTTATGCGAATCTCTCTCATTAACGTGTCCTACAATCTTAATCAATAAAGTTATTCATATTTTATGCCAATATTCGTTCCACTAGACCACTCAACAACATGACTTATAAACATTATAAATTGTAATAGACATTTTGCTTCTTTGCATATTCAAATTACAATATACATATTTACATAAAAGGCAGGGAGTTTCGGATGAAACTAGTTACTGTAGTATATAAATCAAATTTGATATAATAAACAAATATACCTACATCAGAAAAAAATTGAGCGAAGATAAATTTATTTGGAATTTTGTGGTTAGGTGAACTTTACGCAGTTTCTGTTCCATCGCTGCTTTTTGCTCAAATTGATTGCCGGTAACTGTGTTTACCTATTGGGTAAATACTCATCTGCTACAAAGGTATTATGTTTTACCTACCTATATTGAACCTATACGTCGAAGATACAAATATTAATCTATCTTTAGTTAAAATTTGCGTCACTAGTACCGAGAATATTATCGGAAATACTCAATCTAGTGTGGTTATCCGAAAGCACAAAAACGAATTTCTTAAAACGAAGACTGATGATGGAGAATACATTATACAAAACAACGGCTGTGTTCCGAGGAGTTGTTTGATATGATGCCCACAGCCACATTTTATCAACGCACCTTCCGCCACCGACAGGGAGTTCATCCTCACATTTTAGAATCTATATCGTGCCGCACTGTACGGTTTCAGAGGAATTTCCTCCCACGTACGATTAGGTTGTGGAATGAGCTCCCTGCCGAGATTTTCCCGAAAGACTATAGCATGGGGTTCTTCAAGAAAAGAGTTATAAGGTTTCTAAAGGGTGGGCAACGCGCGAGTGATACCCCTGGTGTTGCAAGCGTCCATAGGCTACGGTAACTGCTTACCACCAGGCGGACCGTATGCTTGTTTGCCTCCTTGGTAGTATCAAAAAAAATAAAAAATTAAAATATAATCAACGAACTCAACTCTTAATAAATAACGTATATACCATTAAGCACCCCGAATTCGCGAGCCGTGGTTAAATTTGACTGCTATTATATTTATAGACTTCTAACCTTTTTTATGAAGAAATAAAAACACTTACCCATAAATCCTATTAATGCTAGCGCACTCGTGGTTACCACGTAAAAGGAAGAAGTTCTCTGGATATTTGATCTTGTAGGCGAGCAGCATACATATCGTCTCCAGCGATTGCTTGCCGCGGTCCACATAGTCTCCAAGGAACAGGTAATTGGATTCCGGCGGGAAACCGCCGTACTCGAACAACCTTAGTAAATCGTAATACTGCCCGTGAATGTCACCTGCAAAAAAAGAATATATCAATATAATGGATTAGAGTTAGGCATCATTTAGGCTAGTGGTCATTTATCCAGCTAGTGGGACGTCGTGACCAGATGATCTGGCCAAAGCTGGCGGCAGACACAGGACGCAGACTGCTAAAGACAAGGCCTCTGTGGGAACAAAAGGGGGGGCAAGGTTTAACAGTGGACACCACCAGGCTGAAATGATGATGATGATGGTGAAGCATACCCCTGGGCTTTAAGAAGACCGACGACCTGATAATGGTCGCGGGTAAGTGGGAAACGAGAAATACCCTTACCATGCAGTATGCTTTTGCCTTAGAGCTGAACAACATTAACTAAACCTTATCCTCACAAAATATGTAGCTAGATTTATGTAATATGATATGTTACGGGCCCAACCCGCCCTGATGTATGTAGGTACCTACGTATTATGACGTAATAGCGGTTAATCCCTGTATGATTTGTTAGCGTATATGTAATAGTATTTGTAATGACCACGTGTTGCTCGTGGGTGTCGCTGATGCTTTTACTTCTCTTTGTTTTGTATGGCAGAAGCGTTACATACCAAACATATATTTATTTACATACCATATATTTATTTATTTATATAAAACTTTTTGCACATAAATTGTGTACAAAGGCGGACTTAATGCCAGAGGCATTCTCTACCAGTCAACCTTTGGGTGATGCAGAGAGAAAACTAGGATACTATATGCTGTTGGTCTAGACTTAAGTGGTTCGTGATACGAACTGCGCTAACTCAAAATCCTTTACTCTCAAAACATTAAATTTACAAAATTACATATAAGTTGCAAAACGTTCATTTGTCATAAGATCCAAATCCCAAAACCTCAAAAAACGTTCTATCTTATGCATATAAAAGGAAAGGATCCGTCATTGCCATACAGTGGAAGGCTTCTTGAAAATTCATTTTTTTCTTAATTGTTTTCTTATTTATCAAATATTTTTACCTAAATTGAATTTTGTATGGTATATTGGTTTCCGTCCCCATTTTGTTAACACTAATATATCAAATTGTAAATGTTATACTCTGGTGATTAAAAAGAGTGACCCGAGTTTCTAGTCGGCGAATTGGCCGTAGGAAAAAAGTATGTTGGCATTTGTTTTTATGCCGTTCATAAGTATCATGTATTTGATCTAAATGAATAAATGAGTATTCCCTGGACCAGGTGCACATTCTTCAAATCAAAGTCTTTGAAGAAAAATGTGCACCTGGTCTAGGGAATACACTATTTACTAATAAAACGCCAATATCAAGGTCATAAAGATAAGTGATTCACTACGATCACGTGACCATAATATGCAATCGAGCAAGATTTTTGCCTTTTAGTAGTAATTTGCCTAAGTCATGGGGTCTCATCAGGAACAAATCAAAATTAGTACGAATAAATACCAATAGATGGAGTTACATATATCGATTTGTTATTTACGTTTATGTAAAATTCAAACCTGGAAGAAATATAGCCTGAAACATATATGTACATATTTTAAGAAATCCTACTAGCATAGGAAAATGAAATAAAGGGCTCATAAAACAAAATTACAATGATATATTTACAAATTTCAATAATGTCGCCGTAGTCCTGGCGGCAGTATTTTGTACTACTAAGAAGTTGAAACTTGCGAGTGACTTGTGAGTAATGGCGCTGGGCGCTGGCGCTGGGCGCTGGCGCTGTATGCATTTTCAGATTTTTATAAATTAAAATACCTACCTGGTTTTAAAGTTTAATGTTGGGTCATACTACTTACTCGTAGGTATAAAAATATATAAAGCTATGTGAAACAGTGACTTATGTTAAAAATAAATAATACGGGCATATGTTTTTTCTCTCAACAAAAAACTTTAAAAATGTTTTACGTTATCAAAGTTATCAACAAAAATATTGCATCCAAGATATATAAAATATTTATAATAAAATATTTTAAAAACTAAACAAAAACTAAATACAAAAGTGTATCCGAGGTTGGGATTCGAACCCGGTTTGGCCGGTTCTACGGCCGGTACGGTGCAGCGGTGCTACGGTATCGTACCACAGATTAATAAATAGTTACTATAGTTACTACGTAACAGATACATCACTCCCATAAAAAAGCGAAAATACCTACGCCATAATAGCCTACAAAATCTTAGTAATAATAACTGCTGTTCGCAGCGAAAAGAAATGTACCATAAGAACGCGAACAAAGAGTCGAGATTGTGTTGCCCGCCGTGCGACTCACGTGCAAGCTCGTCATCGCACGAATGCGGTAGGGTTGTCTTTCTAACTTTCTCGTCAATTTTTAAGAAAGAGTACCTACACACAAAAAGCATTTTAAAATTACTAGGTACTACTAACTGAAGCCAGCTGAAATGCGTACCTACTTTCAAATAACGTTAAGTACCTTTCTTCATCTTTCGGCAATGAAAAAAAGACAATTTTTTATTTTTCTTTTGACTTTGACATCCAACGACTTCACAATAATTAACCATCGTGTCGTTAGTCAAAACTTAATAATATTAAACTAGTGTACGTAAATATCGTATGCGTTTTGAGCGGGAAACGCTTTGTGCGCGCTCTGTGTCGCGTGCGGCAGCCCACTGGCGATCGGCTCGGTTACGAGCTACATAGCGGTAGGCACATATCGCGTAACCTTGAGCGAGTGACGGAGGCCTGATCGTACTGTGGGAAAATTACCTATTTGTGAATTCAGACTGATACTAAATAATTACTGTTTTACTATATTTTTACAAATAATTCAAAAAAATATTATCTGATATAAAAACCATCTACAAAAAACAAATTTCAAAAAGTGGACATGAATCTGGGATTCGAACCCAGTACCATCGGACTGTTGGACTAATACTAAAAAATGCTATAATTTACTCCATCCATTAATGACATCGACTGGCCTGTTGTACTAGTGGCACAGATTACTAAAGAGTTACTACGTAACTAGTGGTTAGTGAATCTAATCCATGAGGGTTCGATTCCCATTCAGGACCAATCTTAGTGTGATATGCTCTGTCTGTCGTCTGATTACCATACAGTCTGTGCCAAGTTTGGATTTAGATGGTGTGTGAGTTGTCACAAAATATTATAATTAACCTAATTTGACTAAGACAGAAACAATTCAAACAGACCCTTATCACTTCAAACAGATTATTTGTTTATTTGCACTGATAAATTAATTGCTTATTATAGTTTCACGAATATTCTTTTTAATAAATCAATTTATATTATAGGTATACCTAATATAAGCCATCAACAAAAAAATAAACTTAGGTTAATAGGTATATTAACATTTTAATATACCTAAACGGGAAAAAATTGTTTAGCCCGGGCGAAACCGGGGCGGAGCGCTAGTTAAATACGGAAGCAAACAATCAAAATAAGTATATTTCGTAAAGCGCGTGACCTTGAGCGAGCAAACGTGGCCCGAGCCCGAGACAATGAGTGATACCTACCCTTTATGGTCGGTAGATCTATGTGAGTGATGAAGTAGGTGCCTACTATATCTTGTGAAAAATATAATTTTAAATAGTGTCGCCATCTGTTGATTTTATGTGTATGCACGTAATCTGTTGGATACAGACATCTACAGATAGATAGATAATTAAAATTTAGCCCGAAGGTTAGCCCGAGTTAGCGGGGAACCATTTCTTTGTATGGGATGGGGTATCTGTACTAGTATTATATTATCTGTGCCTAAGTTATTGAATATTATACGTAAGTAATTGAATTAGTTCTAGATACACTTGAATGTATTTAGAATATTATATTAAATTCCAATATAATACCTAGGTATGTACCTATTAATGTATGATTCATTTACAAAAACATGACATATTATATATGTATGAGTAAATACGGAAATATGATTGTGAAATTTCAAAAATCCCTTTTGATAAAATAATTAGCTTAGATTATGTGTCTACCTACAAAGATTTTATATATCATAGCGCACACGTTTGTGCACTATGATGTTTAGCGCAGAACTCCCGCACTAGGGAACAAGCCCTGTGTCGCGGGGGACTTTACAAATATACAATTAACGGATACAAAGTACACTCAGACTCGGGATAATCATTTATAGATCAAACATTTTTGCGCAGTGGTAAATAGCGAGGTAATCACTTAAGCCACTGAACAAACTGAGTAGTATAGTAACGTCAAGGCTTTGTGGCAAAATGGTGACCTATACTGATGCACTGTGGTCTTCTATGAGCTGAAGGTCCTTACCAGTACACTGCACGGAACCAACACCCACATTTACAACAACAAGAATATACATACAGCATGTTGGTCAGTAATTATGAGTGTTATGGGTTTGCTTTCCATTCAGAACTAATTTTTGTGATAAGAGCACAATTATTTGTTCTGTGTCTGAGTGTAATTTATCTTTATAATTTACTTGGTCGCCCGCGCGTTCGTCCGCGTGGTAATTTGGAATATTTTCTCCGAATTTGCAATATATCTCACTACTGCTCCGCTTCTATTGATCATAGCGTAATGTAATATAGCCTATAGCCTTCCTGGATAGATACACTATTCAACAAAAAAAAGACTTTCTAATCAAACCAGTACTTTCTGAGATTAGCGCGTTCAAACAAACAAACAAACTCTTCAGCTTTATAATATTAGTTTAGATGTATTTAGAATTTTATAAGTATGTTTATCAGCTGTCTGATTACCAGAGTACAAACATAGTGTAAGAAAGAGTGCTGCATTATGTCAAAATAAATAACTAACAGTCCTATTCAGTAGGCAAACAAGTACGGACTGGCAACGCAGCGGGTACCCTAATCCTGAGCAGTAGGTATTTATTACTAACTTAAATATTAAAGCCAGCCAGCTCACTACCAATTGTGCCATCTGAGCTCCTACTCCGGAGTTCGAATTTTTACACTGCTTCTTTATGTCTTGGAGTCGTCAGCTTCATTCTAACGTTATCCGTTACAGGTCTATACGTGCAACATGTTCCAATTGCGAGGAAAGAATGTTATTATAGAATGAAACCACTATTAATTTTATCATATTTTTATAAAGTTTGCTTTGCAATTAGGTATTTGTGGCAGTGTCCTTACTATACAGCCTTCCTTACTCTATGATACAGGCGCTAGTATAAGATCAGATAACAGTGAATTGTCCTACGAAAATATTATTATTTACATTACTATAATCTTTCACAAGTAATAAAATATAATATCCAGGTCAACTAGATAGTCTACATTATGGACAAACAAGTCTGGTATTATAGTGATAAATTGTTTATATTGATAGGGTTATAAATTAAGATAATGTGAAAGGGGCATTCATTAAGGTAATAAATAAAGCTATATTAAACATAAACACAGACAATAGTATTATGACATTTTCCTAAAGGAGTAGGCAGAAGGATGTATGGCGTCATGTTTTGCTAAATGTATTAGTTTTTGGGGCACTAATGTCAAATACTGGGCACGAACTCCATGACGATACAGATTTTAGAACTTTTCTACTATACCCAACCTAGAAATTAAACTTTAATGGTCAATTAGCCACAAACAGAAGAACAAGCTTATGGCATAATTATGACTAATGAGGTCAGTAGTCAGTATGAATATATTTTTTATAAAGACAACTCTCGCACTAGGGAACAAGCCCAGTGTCAAGGACTTTACAATTCATTCACATATTACAGCCAGACTCATCTCACAAAGTTTTGTCTTGTTTGGGAATCAAAGCAACAACTTCTGGCATAGCAGTCAGGTCACTATTAACCATTAGACCAACAGAGGCCAGTCTAATATATGTCGGGCATGGTGTGGAAAAGCTCTTGATTCTAAGCCAAATGGAAGATAAACTCACTCAAGGCTGAGCCGACAAGATGGGTCCAACACCATTAAGAGGGTTACCAGAAGCATTATGTAACCATGTAGTCCACACTTCAGAACACCACATAGCTTTTAGATGGGTACCATAGGCTCTGCCTAGTGTGGGACCAGATGGGTGTCCCCAAAATATTGATATTGTTTTTTCACCTCCATTCACAACACAACTTTGACCTCATTGCAATAACATGCATACAGAATGCTCTGCATCAGACAAAACAATGACCTCCATTGACAGATAACAACCTTTATATAGTCAATTCAGGTAATTATAAACAGGATTATTGGAAGCAATCAACTTGACGTTACTACACATATTGTTGCTATCGTAGAACAAGGACTTGAAAAAATGTTGTCATTTTTCAAGTCCTTGTTCTACGATAGAAGTGTACTTAAAAAAATTTTTTCATTTTTCAATGCAGAGTCTATATTCTACTCTTGTATTAAGTCTTGAAGACGAAGCGTAGGCAGGCCTCCAACCAGGTGGACCAACAACCTGGTGAAGGTTGCGGGCAACCGATGGACAAGGTCGGCTCAGGATCGAGAGTTGTGGAAATCCTTGAGGGGAGGCCTATGTCCAGCAGTGGACGTCTTTTGGCTGAGATGATGAATAAGTCTTTGTGCTATGATTGCGACTTGATGTATGGGATTTAGTGGATAAGGTAGTCACTCACTCACTACTAACAATTCACTAAGTTTGATTCTCACATGGGACAAAACTTAACTTAGCTTGGTCGCTAGTATGAGTGGTCATTAAAAACTAAGAACATTGGCAAAACTGTTTCCCTGAAAGTCTTGTCATTATTATAACTAATACCAAAGGTTTATATTATATACTTTTCATTGATTTCATAATGTTTGTTATATTTGAAATATGTAGGAATTTGTAAACATTATTATCTTATGTTGTCACTAAGGTATCATTATTTTCTGAGGTACTGTTGTTCCTTCCCAGAAAAGAAGGAGACTTTGATCATTGACATAAGATTATAATTGAATATAAGTAATAATTATTATATCAGTATGCCATAACCTTCAGACATGTTTATATTGTTCTGATCTGGATTGTTTTAACCAGCAGACCTTGATTTCATTATTATGAAATGTAAAACACTTTCTTTAAAAGTTAATAGGGTGCACAGAAATCATATATTAATTTATTAGTGTACAAAGTTGAAGATAACACCTAGTATTTAACCAAATATCAGTAAGAAAATTTATGTAAGGGCTATAGGGTATTATGGAACGTATTTCCACTACATTTGCCACAAGGAAGGTTCCTACAAAAAACATTGACTTGCGAGGGTACCCAATCGTCTTTGTAAGTGTTAAATTACCTTCATTAGGATAAACATTACCAACGACATTCACGTTTAAAACTTCAACAATTACATAAACACTTTATATTTGCTGCTTCATCTTTTCGAAAGTAGTCAATTGTAAAGGAAAGTTCAGTTGAAACTTTTGAGTAAAGAAATTCTACTTACCGCAAATTTTTAGCGGCGCTTCTAATTCAAGTAATATCGGCTGTGACAAGAATATTTCCCGCGATTTCAAGCATAGCCCTTTGATCTCTATTTCCGTTAACTGTACATTCATTCCAGGCTTTTCGCCTCGAACTGAAAACAAACGTAAACATATCACTAACACATAAAATAACACAAGTTATTCACACAACTAGCACATGTAAACACCAATATTTTTAACAATTCACTGATTTTAGATTTAAACACTATATAACTTTGTTTATTTCAAACGATATCAACATTTACCTTTTAATAATTTTTTTATTACGTTATCGATGTTTAACTCATCTGTGTCTCTGTCTGCCATTGGAATTAATGTTGGTGCACGGAATATAGCTAAATAGAACAGGCAAAGGAAGAAAGATTATGAAGATTTTTGCCGATTTCGAAAGGTACAAACTATTTCAATTCTCGGCTAAAATGACTTTCAATGGCGGAGACATCACTCACACACACATTCAAGAGAAACACATCACCAGTGTTCCCAACCTTATAGAAAAATTACCACTAATCTTTAACTAATGTAAATATAAATTACATTTTTTTAACAAATAAAAATATATCAACAACGTAGCGAAATGACAACATACAAATATAACGAAAAACAATATTAAATACTATCGTCGTATTGTTTTGTTTTTTTTTTGCTTTTAGGAAGCTAAGAGGTCCCTATTTTGCCAAAATACAGCAAAGTGTTTGTGTATAGAAATTATTTTATAATCATTTACCAGTAATATAAATTTAAGTAAAGCTAGCTTTCTAATACCTAGTAAAATAAATATAAAAAAGAGTAAGAAGATTTGTCTACTCCCTTCAGTTAATTAAAAAACTCATTTCGCAAATTGCATAAATTTAATGGCTTTTCTTAAAATTTTATTTTCCCACAATTTCGGGAACCATTTTATAACCAGCAACACTGTAGGCTTAAAGTGTTGCTAGAATGAAAATTATGTCAAATAGTAGAACTTCAAATATTACCAAGTATATTTTTCAAAATTCTACCTATTAACGGCTACTGCAAATGCTGGGGACCAATTTAGACCTTGTAAAATAATTATATTACTTATAATAACTAAAGTAGATAATGATAATGCATTTAGATAAAGATCTAAAATAATAACTAATAATATTATGGTTCTGAAACCGCATTGTTGATAAATATTAACTAATCAATAGTCCCTACTATTGATTAAAAATTTAATAAATTAGAATAATGATAAGCAAAAAATACATAATATTATGTATTTTTTATAAATTATTAGGAAAATAATACCTAGTCTAAAGCTGTTCTTTTTTTTATCAATTATGGGTGCATGGATTATACAGGTAGATGGGTGTTTGTTGAGAAATTTCCTTGCGGCTTATTCTAGATGGCGCTGTTTAGTAAAGCCTGTCATTGACTAAAATGTGTGTGGTATAGAAAGGTATAGAAAGTATAGAATTTTATCTCGTGTCTCTATCCTTTTCTTACAAAATCAAAGGACTTTTCATTTGTTTAACCTTTAGATAAAGGTTTAACCTACGCCTTGTATTTCAACATTAATTAATTTAAACGCATCTTTGGGCATAAATAAATAAAAGATGGGATATTTAATCTCAAAAAGAAATCTATACCGATATAGTTTAATTATTCAAGAGTATAACTAAATAATTTTATTTTAAATTAAAACATTGTTTTTTTTTAATAAACTTTTTTCTTAATATATATTTAGTTGGTCATCAGGTGCCATTTCTAACAAGGTTTATTGTTTATACCTACCTACCTATATTTTATTAATGTTTGTCTAAGTGCCATAGTACCTATCTGTGTACTCATCACTGAAATATATCTCTTTACACACGATGTTAGGTCACCAACGAGTTCGAGCCTTCGACTAACGCACCCTTAATAGGTATGAAGGGTTTTTGGTAATTAAATGGGCTCTACCATAAACGTACCTACATAAAAAGTTAACTTAGGCTACTGAAAATTGTGATAGTCATTAGACTGGTATTACTTAGTAATTTTCTGAGCGCCTACTTATATTTTTACGGCAAACTTATCTAGTGGCCTAGCTCGAACCACGATTTTTTTTTACGTCACGATTCTATAAACGCTGCCAGGCAGGTATCAAAATATGGATAGATGGTTCATTTTCAACATGAATTTTGTAGAAGTGGCTCTTTCAGAGGACAACGAGGAATACTCGACTCGCCCTCTCAAAGGTTTATCTTCTTCTTATATATAAAAATGAATCCCTATTTCCCTTTGTCACGGTATCACGCGTGAACGGCTAGACCGATTTCAGTAATTCTTTTTTTGTTGTGTTTGTTATTGTCAGGAGAAGGTTCTTATGTAAAAAAAAAAGAAAGTTACGCAGATAATTAGAAAAACTAAAGGCGGTACAAAGTTCGCCAGGTCAGCTAGTTTTATCTAAAAGTTTTAAAACCCAATGATCTTCGACTGTATCCAAAAAGTTTTTTGGCTATTATAGAATTAAGTTTGAAACACATCATCTTACCTTTCTTTTTCTTTCGCTACTTTCTATCCACGCTCCGATCTTTGATGTAAAAGGTTATAGATGCGCGAGGATGTGCGAGAATTTAAATATGTATTTGATTATAATATTGAACTTTGCTGCTCTAAACATAAGAGTTTTTAAAAACCAGTACCTGGGTCGCATTTCTGCGACAATATAAATTAGCGCTATGTCTAAAAATTACAATCAATCCGTCGACTACCTTTCGAGATTTGCTTTTGATTTCGAGATACACACATACGGATACAATACCTACTGGAAATTACGATTCGTCATGTTTTTATGCTCTGTAAAATAAATATATAAAACGCTCAGTTCTTTTTATTTAATAATAGGTATAATACAATAATAAAAAATAAAAAAAGTATAAGTACGGGATACTTAACAATTTAAATTACAAAGTAGGTATAAAATAAATCCAAATAATTATATTACGCATCTACTCGAGCTGCGGCATGGGTGGCGTTTTCTGAAAAAAGAAGCAGAAAATATTTTCATAAAAATTGCAACTATTTACCGACTTACATCGAAGGAGGGTTATGTTCTTCGAGTGTATGTATATATGTAGATATATTTCTATGGCACGCTCTATAGCTTAAACGGCTTGATGGTTTTAGCTTGAAAATTGGTTCAAAATTATAAATAAGTATAATGGCGGATTTTCGGTCACTTCCACAACAAGAAACATCGTCTGTGTCGCGGGGACTTTACAAACAAAATAATATATCTAGTACTGACAGGGACAGACGCCTGCGGGGAGGTAGGAGAAGAAGCGGGCTGGAGAATTTATGATTAATTTCTCCCAACCTAACAATTTCGACAGCTCCAACTGCACAGTTAGAATAATTGAGTTATACACTACTTTTGTCGAGCTGCGATCTCCACTCAAGAACACGTCTGTTGTATTATATTTGTATTAATAATTAAGCGTATCAAATACCCCAGAATCAGTGATCAAATCCAAAAAGGGACGTCACGATTTCAACATTGCATGCCAATTGCCAGTATAGTTTCTAATCTCCTTTGTTCTTATTTCTGTACGGATGTCGTTTTCTGAAAAAAGAAAAAATACATTTTACACGTAGGTATTTGTAGATGACACTATCGTCGTATTACTAGGGAAATTAATGTTCCTGTCAATTTTGCAGTAATTATTTATACGTAAGTATATAATAACTAAGCGGTGGTGGCCGAGTGGGAAAGTAACCGACTTTCACGCAAGAGGTGCGAGTTCGATCCCGGGCAGTACCAATATGAATTTCACTTTATGGAGTTTATATGTCTGATTCACCAACGGTGAAGGAAAACATTGTGAGGAAATCCACGAAATTCTAAAGACATGTCTGATTCACCAACCCGCATAAGGCCAGCATGTGTGAATTGAAGCCTGAATCCTTTTTCTCTCTTGATAGAGGAGAGGAGATCCGTGCCCAGCAGTGGGACATGGGCTGCTATTATATAGGTACCACGCTGGCTAGACGGGTTGGTATAGGTAGGGTTTTGTTTCGAGTTTTTCTTAATTAGGGTTTTGTTTCGAGTTTTCTTAATTCTTAATTACGTCATAACAAACCTTTGCTGTAAAATTATACCATATTTTGGTATAATTTAACATATTTTGCAAAAAAACCGAACCAATTATTTTTTTTTTATACTACCAAGGTGGCAAACAAGCATACGGCCCGCCTGATGGTAAGCAGTTACCGTAGTCTTTGGACGTTTGCAACACCAGGGGTGTCACTCACGCGTTGCCGACCCTTTAAAAACCTTATAACTCCTTTCTTGAAGAACCCCATGCTATACTCTCTATTTATCTTTCCGGGAAAATAGCTTACGTTGGAACAGTCAGGGTGTATATCCCGAACTTGGTGTTGACCTCCTCAAGGTGTAAGATATCGTCGATGTATTTCTGATCGGCTGGCACCGCCGGGGTCTCGTATACAAAGTTCATTATGTAGTCTTCTACGCAACTGAGGACAAGGTCGTTAGAATTAAAATTGCTGTAGGAAAATATGCCTTAATGCTTTGGCGTATTCTTAGTAAGAACCATACTAGCGAGCAAGCCCGACTAGGGAAGGACCTTACAGAAGACCACAGCCAAATAATTACACACAGCGGTGTAGTCGTGTTCCTGTGTGTGAGTACAGAGCCTCTAGACAAGTGGCATAAACGGTAGTCGAATAGAAAAGTCAAAAAAAACAAATGTAAGGGATTTGACGTAAGTTTACGATATAATGTCTATAATGACTATTCAATTCGACTATCGCTTATGCCACTTGTCTAGAGGGGCAGGTCTCCAGCGCTCATTTATGAATGCGTTTTGAAAGAAATGCATTCCTATTCCAGGAATACTCCCATCTTAAAGCCCTGGTGTAAAAAAATGGGTTGGTAACACGCAAGTGATACCTCTGGTATTGCAAGCGTGCATAGGCTACGATAACTGCTTAACATCAGGCGGGCCGTATCCTTGTTTGCCACCCAAGTAGTATAAAAATAAAACTTACTAAGCACAAGGTTGATAGGGCACCAAACTTTCAAGCTTGTTTGGTCGAAGGATCTCCACGTAGGGATCTGCAATGAGTTTGGTTTCATCCACCGGCTGTTGTACACCTTTAGTCTTTACCGGCGTTCGAGCTGGTGGCTAACGAAAATAATGAAACAGAAAAAATATTGGTTTAAGAGGCTAAGAACTTACTGAACAAATTGTATGTGTACTCGTCCTTAACGCAGCATAGCAGGCAATGGTGGCAAAGACTACCTTTTACCTACCACGGCCAGATAGTAGATAAAGTGGCATTATTTTCATAGTTATTTGTTAAAAAAATACATTAGTGTCGAATATTAAAGAATTTTAAATACTTGTAACTCTGCCTTGTACCTATCTCTTCATCGTGGGACGGCGGGCCGCCCGCGTGGATGTCGGTTCTCGCGATAAAAAGTAGCCTATTTGCTATTCCAGAAAATAATATAGTCTGGAATAGCGAGCTAAGCTACTATACGGATCTGAATGAAATTTTTGTAGTTTTTACGTGTAGAATGGGATAAATGTCATAAATGTAGGGGAATCTAATTTATTAAACATTTTAATATTTTGATGAAATGTAGTTGAACTCTCAATCAAACAAACATTTAATTTTGATATTATGAACGGTCGATATAATAAAGATATGATGATAATATGTTGAATGTTCGATTAATTAACCATGTTATATTATAAACGTTCGAATATTTAGAAATTCGATGTCGATCAATTGATATTCGATTATTCGGCATTCGATTCAGCGTACCTAGTTATTATAAAATGTTTTCTTAATAAGTGCTGTAATAGCCTTTCTAGGCTGTCTATAAATACATCATAATTACCATTTTTTGTTGTTTTATAGCCACATATATATTTTTTTTAACATCCTTTAAGCCACATATTTCGAAGCAGTCTCTTTTGAATAACTGTTTACATATTTGCAATTCCTTTCGGTCGTTTAACGTTTATACATATAAAATTAATATCTCTTGACATATTTGTAGATCATCTTTTTGTTGTTCTTTTAAAACTTTGAGTAAGAAAAGATAAAACTTTATTTACGAAAACATTTTCCAAAATTTGACTGACATTTATTTTATTTTGAAGTAGTAAGGAATTTGCTACTTGACAGTATTCGAAGAAGTATTTTTAAATTTACAATTAATGTGAGACTTCAGATTTTAGGACTGACACTATAACCAAATTAAGTTTTATTTGTATCCTCTTTGTTATTTTAGGGTTAAACACCCGGCCGCAGAGGGTTGCCAGAAGACCCTTTTATTATTCTGCAAGGTTATAACAGTTACTTTGTGAATATTTTGTTTTGTTGTATCATATTATGCTACCGATATATTATTTAATCTATATTAAAATCTTTACTGGTGAAACTTTTAACTATGTTACTTCAATTTAAAGTTACCGTTAATACTGTTTGTTTTCTATACTGTAAAAAAATAAATAAAATACCTTAACAGCTCCATAAACCACTTGAATAAGACTCTTGACTTCGCATTCCAAGATTTTAAGGAAATTGTCCACGTTCCACTTGTTCACCTCCAAATTATTACCGAGAAGGGACAGCAAAGGTGCGGTGTCACAATTTGCAATTCTGTCAAAGAAATGACAAGAAGTTTCAATTAGTATTGTTACCAAGTATAATATGCATGTATTATACATCTATACTAATATTAAAAAGCTGAAGAGTTTGTTTGTTTGTTTGTTTGGTTGAACGCGCTAATCTCAGAAAGTACTGGTTCGATTACAAAAAAACATTTTTTGTTATTTTTTTTTTATACTACTTGGGTGGCAAACAAGCATACATAAATAAATAGTGAATTTAGTGCCAGGAAGGCTATAGGCTATATAACATCACGCTATGATCAATAGGGGCGAAGCAGTAGTGAGATATGTTGCAAAATCCAGGGAAAGTTTCCAAATTACCACGTGGACGAAGTCACGGGCGGTCCCTAGTTCTAATATAAACCTTTCGGAAGAAATTCTCTAAATGATATGCAAACCGCATAAAAATCCGTTCCGTCGTTTAGATGATCTTGGAGTACAGAGAGACGCACAGAAGCGATTGTGTATTATACTATTGTAAAGATTTTTTTCTTCATTGTAATAATGTACTTAAAGTGCATCATTGCAATTACAATGTAGCCATAAGGCTAATGATTAATTTAAATATAATCTAAAATGCTAAGTAGAGCAAAAAATCTATGCTTATAATATTATAAAGCTGAAGAGTTTGTTTGTTTCTTTGGTTGAACGCTCTAATCTCTGAAAGTCCGATTAGAATTTTTTTTTGTTGTATAGTGCATTTATCTAGGAGGGCTATAGGCTATATAACATCACGCTATGATCAATAGGAGCGGAGTAGTAGTGAGATATGTTGCAAAATCGGGGAAATGTACGTTCGTTCCAAATTACCACGCGGACGTAGTCGCAGGCGACCCCTAGTATTTAATAAGAATGTGTTCATTAAGAGCGTTCATCCGTTAGCATCACGAAAATATCAAAATCAGAATTGATGAATTTCGATGACACAAGACTATTTGGAATGCAATTTTTAATATTTTATGCACTTTTGTCTCTATTAAGGCGAAGTCACTTTGCCCATGTGATCATTACAGGTATTATAAAGACTAGGGGTCGCCCGCGACTTCGTCCGCGTGGTAATTTGGAATATTTTCCGCTCTTTTGCGACATATCTCACTACTGTTCCGCTCCTATTGATCATAGCGTGATGTTATATAGCCTATAGCCTGCCTGGATAAATGCGCTATTCAACAAAAAAAGATTTTTTTCCAATCGAACCAGTACTTTCTGAGATTAGCGCGTTCAACCAAACAAAGAAACTCTTCAGCTTTATAATATTAGTATAGATATGGAAAATGTTATACCTGATAAGTTCATCAAATCCCTTCAGCAATTTGTTGAACTTAGCATCAGCAGCCGTGTTCAAGTCCATCTTGCGTTGGGTGCGGTTTTGTTGTGCAGCCAGCTTCACTGACAGGTCTGCTAATCTCCTCTCCTGCATATCTTGGCGAGCCTGGTTTATGTCATGTTGATCCACTGCAATCAAAACATTTGAACGACTGGTCTTGTGGTTGATGAAACCAAACCAACGACGCGTCTTTCTAACTTGGTTCGCAAACAAGTATACGGCCCGCCTGATGTTAAGCAGTTACCGTAGCCTATGGACGTTTGCAATACCAGAGGTATCACTTGCGTGTTGCCAACCCATTTTTTTACACCGGGGCTTTAAGTTGGGAGTATCCCTGGGATATGAAAACGTTTCTTTCAAAACGCATTCCTAAATGAGCGCTGGAGACCTGTACTCACACAAATACACCATCGTGTGTAGTTATTTGGCTGTGGTCTTCTGTAAGGTGGAGGTTCTTCCACAGGTGGGCTTGCTCGCTAGTGGTGCCCTACCTCTCTTAAAACCTCTACCTCTTTTCTCTAGGTAATAGAAAAAGCAAAACAAAAACCTTACAAATCTTTTGTTTTAATGCGTCTAAGTCTTTACTCAAAGCGGTGGTCTCCTGCATTACTTCGCATAGGTACAAGAATTGACTATAGTTCTCTATTTCAGTTCGTTTAAATTTTTGTATGAGTCTATGCACGTTATCGGTGCCAGCAAACATCTGGGGAAGTAAGATAAATCTTGTTAAAAAAAATTCTAGAAGCATGTAATTTGTACTACACTTTGGTAATTAAAACAAAGGATTGGCCGAAGTTCTCACGGCTATTTTTTTACAGAAAAGCTTGCAGCTTGAATGACATCCAGGTGGGGAGGGGGTGCAATTGCCTTCCCCCCTGGCTTGCAACCAATTCTAAACTTTTCATATATCACTTTTCTTAATTTAGTGAAATAAGCTAAGATCCTGAATCAGCGCCTGATATCTACAATGACATTTCAGGACGTAGCTACTAGGCAAAGTGTCAATAAATTAATATTGTTTTGTCTTCTTTTCTTCTAATAGAAATAAAGCATTTATTCGAACGTATAAAGTTTTTCCTTTATACGTTAGATAGAAGACACATACAAAGAATACAAAAATTAACCAGTGCGATGTCAGAAAGGGTCCTAATCTCGGCTCTATGCTGCGGCATTTTATACTGCAGCGCTGATTTTCTTCAGGCTTAATAAGTAGGTATGTACTTACAAAAATTTCATCAAGCATATCATGAAGCCTCGCCATCTCTTGTTCAGATCTGATTAATTCCTCCTGTCTCTTGATCTCCTCATTTTCATCAGATTCACAAATCCTATTCGAACCCTTCACTCGCAAGAACTCTTCTAGTTTCGCTAGATGATTAATTTCACTATCGTAATATTGCATTTCCTGGAAATAGAAATACAATATGGTCATATTAATTATAATATAATGCTTTTACACCATAGAAATCTATACCTATATACTAGCTATTGCCCGCGGCTCCGCCCGCGTGGATGTCGGTTATCGCGATAAAAGCAGCCTATTCGCTATTTTTTTATACTACTTGGGTGGCAAACAAGCATACGGCCCGCCTGATGTTAAGCATTTACCGTAGCCTATGGACGTTTGCAATACCAGAGGTATCACTTGCATGTTGCCGACCCGTATTTTTACATCAGGGCTTTAAGATGGAGTAACCCTGGGATAAGAATACGTTTCTTTCAAAACGCATCCCTAAATGATCGCTGGAGACCTGTCCGCTATTCCAGACTATAATAGAGACGTTCAGATAAAATACCGCTATGCGGTTACCCATGTATAACCCGATGATCGTTTGCCGAATATTGAGCGCTCCTGGCTATGTCGATACTGATTCAAGACTACTGGTTCGAGTGAACACACCAGAATAAGCCCGTGTACGCGAGTCAGATTTTATGAGCGAAGGTGAAGCGTAGGTACGCGATAACCCTATATTCCGAACCTGACCCGGTTGCGGGTTAGGTTAGGAATTTGAAAGAAATGTTAATATTTTTTCAAATTCCTAACCTAACCCTATGTTCTGAACGTTATATATAATACCCTCTTCCTAACCTGACCCGACGTTTCGTTCCTATCATGAGCCGAAGTGCGCAGGTCTGCTGTGATGTGATATCGTTAACACCCCGAGTGTGAGAATGCTGAGTGATATGGTTAACACTCCGATTCAGAGAAATCTGACTTGGATAGATTAGGTTAGGATAGACTAGGCCTTCGTGGTTATTTTTTTAACCATCCAGAATTAGGAGCCTCGCGAAGCGGGTCTCCTTCGAGTTATCTTAGTAGGTGGTAATCAAGTACTTTTTATTCTAAGGAAGATTAGAGAGAATGACCAATCTGAGCAATTCGGGTTTATGATAGGAACGAGCCGTCGGGAACGTGCACGGGAACGTTCGGAAGAAATATTACAAATTCCTAACCTAACCCGCACCGGGTTCAGGTTCGAAATAAACGGCGATACCGTACCTATAGGTACGTGCAGAAAAAAACCTTACTCTGAAACAGCCCTAATGGGAGGCGAGCCCGATGTAAGTAGATCGTCCGTAGAGTGATAGAACCTCAGACTAATTAGTCTGAGGATAGAACATACTCAAACTCAAAATTCATTTATTCATTTAGGTTACAATGTAACACTTATGAAGGTCATAAATTATGAATAAGCCAGAAAGATGATATCAGCCAAATTTTCCTACGGCTAGTTCGCCGACGTGGAGCCTTGAGAAGAACCAGCAAAAAACTCAGGCCACTCTTTTTAATCGCAAGATAGTTACAATCTTTTGTAAAATACAAGTATGATAGCATGCAAGCTGATGCAGTCAAAACACGATACTTACTTTATTGATAAAATAAGGTAATCTTACTTAGGTCGGGCGAGAAAAAAAAAGTATGGTGTTAAAATCTGCTTCAATTTACATATTGCTATTAAAGAATAAGGCAATATGTGAATAGCAATAGCATACGTACGGCAATGTCTCTATTAAGTTGATACAGTCCTTTCCACTTCAGAGAATGAAGTACCCTGCATGCCTTGTCCCTATTGCCGAAGGCAGCTGTGGCGACCTCCATCACATCCATCAGGTACTCCTTGCCCTTCATTAGCCTACGTATAGTCCGTTTCCATTCCACGTTAAAATTATTCCTGCAAATATTATTAGTATAAGTACCTACGTACTTTATAGTTTAGGAATGTCTACTATATTTAAATTTGAAGTTTGATCGTAAAATGTATTTAATTATTTATTTACCACTCGCTGCATCATTCTAACAGGAATTTACCAATTCAATGATGCAGCCTATCTTTACATAAGTCTTAACCAAATTATTAATTTTGGTAACAAAGTATGAACAATTATATTTGTGTGAATTCACGCCGATTGCAATAGAATAGATCTATTTTGTTGGCCACCGAGTTAAGTGTTCTGTACACGCGTGTCAGAGCCGCCTCCTGCTGTAAATTGGTGTTAGCACGCGGCACGCACAGCATTGCGGCTTCCGTCGCCAATAAAAAAAATTCCAACATCCATACTACTACTTCGACACACAAGGCCTGTGTCGCTGGGGACTTTACAAACATACAATTAACAGACAAAAAGTACACCCAGACTCGAGACAACCATTTATAGATCACACAATTGTTTTCCTCGTGTGGAATCGAATCTACAACACGCCGCGCAATGGTAAATGGCGAGGTAACCACATACGCTATCGAATCAACCGTGCACTCAGCCAGGAAAAGAGAATAGTCTAATATACACTAGTCATATAAAGAAAATCGTAATATGTCAACCTAAACCCCCTTTACCCACAAAATAAGGTCTAGGAAAAATTTGAAAACGGAGAACAAGAGTCCCTGGATCCAGCGTAGGAGCACGGTAAGCTGTATTCCATTACAAAAAAAAACTAGTCATATATCTTGTTATTAGCTGTTAACAAATGCCTATAGTCCTATAGTCTATTCACGTTAAAAATAGTACCTAATTGTTAGCTACGCTACGTTGGGATAATGGAATAACAGCTTCAATATTTTGACACTTTATAGGATTGCTACTGTTTACCTCAGTGGCTTTTAACTTACCTCTCCACAAGCAGCCTATGTATTTCTTCCCTTAGCCGCTTGTTGTCGGCGTTAACGACACAGAACTTCTTATTCGCCAGGTCAAGCCGGTTCTCCATACAACTGAGACGTTGGTTTGCATTCTCCATTAAGTTTAACTCCTGGGAATTATCGAAGTTTGTACATTTTTATAGACATTAGTGTATATTAGAAAAGGTTTTATAAATAATAATTTAAACCTTTGGATTTACATTTAGTAAACAGTGTTACTCAACGATAAAAAAAAGTGTCGTTGTGTCACAGTGTGACTCAGAGGAAATATTTTTTCTTGTTCAGTAACACTGTTACACATCGGCACTATTTGGTGTGACAGTGTTACTCAATGGGAATTAATTTCCTAATGAGTCATACTGTTACATAACGGGAATAAACCTAAATTAGGCATGTGATGTAGATTTCAAATAACTTGCGGAATTAATGAACCTATAAGATAAGAGCTGAAATAGCCTCAGTGAGAGAGAAAGCGAAAGGAAATTATTTGTCTTGGTATGGACGTATGATGAGGAGAGATTTAAAAGATGTGAATTATGAGAGAGAGCGGAAGAGAGAGAGAGAGAGAGAGAGAGAGAGAGACAGAGAGAGAGGAAGAGAGAGAGAGAGGAAGAGAGAGAGAGAGAGAGAGGAAGAGAGAGAGAGAGAGAGAGAGAGCGAGAGAGAGAGAGAGGAAGAGAGAGAGAGAGGAAGAGAGAGAGAGAGAGAGAGAGAGCGAGAGAGAGAGAGAGCGAGAGAGAGAGAGCGAGAGAGAGAGAGAGAGAGAGAGAGAGAGAGAGAGAGAGAGAGAGAGAGAGGGGAAGAGAGAGAGAGAGTCTAAAGAAAACGAAGTGAAAATGTAGCGGATGTTTCTATAATGGTTGATAGAGGAGAATGAAAGATATTTCTACTATTATACTTCTGATAAGATTCTCTTTCTCCATGTGTTGCAAGCGTCCATAGGCTATGTTAACTGCTTATCCTTAAAAAAAAACTATGCTTGGGATCACGCTCAGCAGTGGACGTCTTTTAGCTGAGACGATGATTAAAAAGAAACACGTAGGGGAGATAATAATAATATTTGAGACAACTCACACATCGCTATCTGATCCCAAACTAGGCAGAGCCTGTACTATCGTAACCAGACAACTGATAAACATACTTATATATTTGTAAATACATACATATTATAGATAAATTACACTCAGACACATAACAAATATTCGAGTGCTCATCACACAAAGATTTATCCTGGGTGGGAATCGAACCCACGACAATTGGTGTAGCAGTCAGAGTCACCAACTACTACATTATGATTTGGATTACTAACATCAGCTTCCGAGGGGAGTTCCTTAGAAAGCTCGTAGATATTCTTCTGAGCAAGATGATTCATAAGATCCAGTTCAGCGTCCTGAGCTTGCTGATTTCTCAGCACACTATCCCAATTCTCGTATTCAATAATAGATTCTTTTATCCGTTTGTTGATCGATATATCGCGAAGGGCATGTCGACCTTTTTTCGCGATCTGAAAGCAATAATTTATTTAGCTTTTTTCAAGACAATCCTAGCCACATGCCCACCGCTGTGACTCCTGTGAGCCAGGATTAATAGTGGAGTAACCAACTGATACATCGAACTTAAATATAATATATGTTAAGTAGCTTACTTAAGTCGAAATTAATTTTCAAAGAGATGTAAGGCTCTTTACTAGCGAGCAAGCCCGACTGGGGAAGGACCTCCACATTTCAGAAGACTACAAACACTACACTACACTCTTGAACAATTTTATCTGTGCGTCATAAAAACATTTGTCTTTTGTGGGAATCGAACCCACTACACTCAGTACGAGTATGTTGTTACCAAGGCTCAACTTTAACCTTCCTCATGAGCAGATTTTTACTCAAATATTAAACACAATCTAATAATAAATAATAATAATAGCAACCCATATATGTCCCACTGCTCGGCACGGGTCTCCTGTCTTCTATCAAGAGAGAGAGAGGGTTTGGGCCTTAATTCACACACGCTGGCCTAATGCGGGTTGGTGAATCTGACATGTCTTTAGAATTTCTTCTAAGACATGTGGGTTTCCTCACGATGTTTTCCTTCACCGTTAGCAGAACACAAACTAACTTTGACACAAAGCTGCGTCTCTCTCATTTCTGCCTTGAGTATGGACATCTGCTTCTCTTGCGGTGCCAGCTGTGGTGTGCCTGCGGCTCTCTTCGCAGCGCTGCATTCTGGCGCCAATTTAAGGAACTGCCAATGATAAAGGTATTTATACTGATTTTGCTTTCGTCACCTATTTTTTTGGTTTAATTATTCATCATCACAACCCATAAACGTCCCACTGCTGGGCACGGGTCTCCTAAATATACTTGGAGGGATATTAGCCTACTATACCACGCTGGCCAGACGGGTTGGTAAAGGGTTTTATTTCAAGTTTTCCCTCTCTAGCAGTGGATATTGTCTCCATAACTTACTCCCTTAGTCGACTCTTACGACACCCTCGGGATGGAATGGGGTGGTGACATTTGTATTCTTAATCCTTCACCACATGGACCGTTTTTTTTAAATTATTACCAGCGACTAAAGACTGACACTAAATTAGGTACCGCATGCCAAAACTAGAAGATATTTTCAGCGCTGTTGTGATGCAACCCTGGCTAGTGGCAATATGCTGAGCGATGGCCGTTTTTAATATATGTGTGGCGTATATTAAACGTTCGTGTAGTGACGGATTAAGAATACAAATGTCACCACCCTTTTCCATCCCGAGGATGTCGTAAGAGCCGACTAAGGGAGTAAGTCAAGCAAACAATATCCACTGTAAGAGAGGGAAAACTCGAAACAAAACCCTATACCAACCCATCTGGCCAGCGTGGTATAGTAGGCTAATATCCTTCCAAATGTTTGGAGGAGACCCGTGCCCAGCAGTGAGACGTTTATGGGTTGAAAGATGATGTACCTATATTAAACGGCATTTTTGGAGTTAAGAACACGAAAACAATAAAATTAATATTACAAATGCTTCGGAATTAATAGTAGTAATAACGGCTTTATTTGTTACGAAGTTTTTTCTTAAGCAACTGTTGGTATCATTATAAGCCTTATCCACCTACTTCTGAGTATACGGTCTCCTGGTCTCCTCTTTTGCGCGTCATCTATTTCAGTTCTGTCATAAGCTCATCTGATGCTGACCTAGCACCTTTGTTCTACCACCTTCATCATCATCATCATCTCAGTCAAAAGACGTCCACTGCTGGATATAGGCCTCCCCTTGTCCATCGGTTGCCCGCAACCTTTACCAGGTCGTCGGTCCACCTTGTTGGAGGCCTGCCCACGGTTCGTCTTCCAGTTCGTGGTCGCCACTCTAGAATCTTTCTGCTCCACAGCCATCAGTTCTGCGAGCTATCTGCCACCTTATGAGCTCGAATAAGACTAGTGGACCTGGCAGACGTCGTCCTGCCTGAAAAAGCTGAAATACCGACGGCAGCGCCACCTACCGGGTCCAATTGTGAATCTAAACCATCCAGGGCCTTACCCAAACACACACAAAATTTCATCAATATCGGTCCAGCCGTCTAGGAGGAGTTCAGTGACATACACACGCACACAAGAAATATATATAAAGACTAGCTGATCCAGCAAACGTTGTTTTGCTACTAAAATAGTAATATCGCTATAAAAAAATAGGGGTTGATCGTAGAGGGGTGAAAATTTAGGCTTGTATGTATTTGTGTATGCTGTATCATAAAACAAAAAAAAACCCTTAACATTTAGGGGGATGAAAAATAGATGTTGTCCGATTCTCAGACCTACCCAATATGCACACAAAAATTTCACGAAAATCGGTCGGGCCGTTTCAGAGGAATTCAATAACGTACACCGTGACACGAGAATTTTATATATTAGATAGATTGGCACTTGGCGAAGGGAAATATTGCAGAAAATTACTGTGTTTCTTATGAGGAGTTTGTTAAAAGTATCAAACTAGCTTGGAATGTAGGTCATGGCTTACCATTCGTTGTGCATTGTTGAATTCAGCGTCTGGATCAACCGCTTTTAGCTCTAACTCGGACGGCATTTTGTAAATATAGTATAAATATTAGTAGCAAACAAAACTTTTATAAAATTAAAAGTACAGAAATAAATACAATTCTTTCAATTCAATACAATACATTATCTAAAAATAAATTTATCCAAAATAAATAACGTCTACCAAACTAAAGGAAATACTTTGATTGACGTTAATTTAAAAAAAAAAAATTTTTCTTCTTAATTTTAAAGGTCATATTATAGAGTGTGTTCGTATCACAGAGTATATCTAATAGATAAAAAAAAAATATAAGATAGGTATTTACTTGAAGAATTATTATTTTAAATTAGCTGTTGCCCGCAGCTCCGCTCCCGTGGATATCGTCATCATCATCATCTCAACTCATAAACCTCCCACTGCTGGGCACGGGTCTCCTCCATACACTTAGACATCAGCCTACTATACCACGCTGGCGAAAAGGGTCGGTATAGGATTTTGTTTCAAGTTTTAATAAACGTCACTTATGTCGTATATTAATAAAAATCTATAAAATTTCTAAAATAAAAGTAAGCCTAAGTTACTACTTATTACATCAGCTATCTGCCAATGAAAGTTCCGTCAAAATCGGTCCAGCCGTTTCAGAGATCCAGCACAAACAGAGAGACAGACAAAAATTGTTAAAGATGTTGTTTTGGTATATGTAGGTACCGTGTATACATCTATATGCGTTTAGTAAAAAGAGGTTATTTTAAAATTACAAATAGACTCCAATTTTATTTATAAGTATAGATAAAAGCTTACTTACTTACAATGAAGGTAAGTACCTTTTTTTTGTAGAGGGTAAATGCTTTACGCATACCGCCCCGCCCGGGGAAGCGAAGCGGACATCAAGACATTTACCTATTAGTAGATGCTAAAATAAAATATCTGATTGAGGTCACAGCTCTGAGGAAAGGTGCCCAAAACACTGGCCACTTTGTCAGGCTGGATCGCAAGGATAAATAGATATCACCATGAACATACATCCATCCATCCTCACAAACTTTCACATTTTTTTTTCCCATTTATTTCACATATTAAATACAATAGTTATAGAAAATGGTATTGTAGCATTACGAACACCACAGAGGTTTGTAATGAATGCTACTTTTAACAAACTTCGACATCAACATAAATATGTAATCTTATAATTTACACAAAGTTAGGTACATTAATTGTTATCACATGTAATCGTATTATTGTTTAAGAAGTAGGATTTCAATTTTATTTTTATGTTGGACTGCTTAATGTTATTTTGCAATGTAGTGGGTATATAATTACTTAATTATAATAATAATAGTGAATATAAAAGTAGCCATAATGTACCACTGTTGGGCTTTACGGTGCATTGGGTACTAAACCCAAAATACACTATTATTCAATATAACCTAATTTCAAAAAGACTCTCGTAAGGAACGATACCCAAATTAATTTTGGGATTATGGCCTTTTGGGTATCAGTCATTACGCGATTCAATCCATTTGAAATTGTCTATAGTTCATATTAAGAATAAATCTTTTTAAATGGCCCAAGAGCCAGTGACCTTTTTACTTTAGTCATTTTATAAGTCATGAAAATTAGCTCACTAACTCTTCTTAACCTGTAGAATAATGAACTGCTGTTCTGGCAACCCTCCGCGGCCGGAGTGTTTAACCCTAACATGACAAAGATGGTAAGAAATAAAGTTCAATTTAGTTATAGTATCAGTCCTAAAAATTTTAGTATATGATATTGGCACTATTCTCTATATAGAAAAATGATTGCCAGAACATTTCTGACCCTCCTACTGGCCGCCAGAACGCTGTAAATATGTATAAAAATAAAGTACAATTTAGTCATTTTATCAGTGTTGAATTTTTTACAGAATTATTGGAAATATATGTAGGATATATAATTTCAAACGCCAGAACAAAATTCCATCACCAACTATTTGCCAGAACAAAAAATGTTTCCCTAAGGAAACGTTTTTCGTACATTTCTCAAGACAGTTTTAAAGGAATATCAAGCTTTTCTTTTTTTAAAAAAAGACAACTCCCGCACTAAGGAATAAGCCCTGTGTCACGGGGGACTATACAAACATACAATTCACGGACACAAACTACACCCAGACTAATGTCCAGAGAAGACAACCATTTATGGACCACACAAAGTTCTGTCCCGTGTCGGGATACAATACACGACCTCTAGCTTAGCAGTCAGGGTCCCTAATCAGGAAACCAACAGACGAGTCATTAAATTCAATTAGGTATCAATTTAATGAATGTAGATAACAATTAAGTAGAATGAAATGTGTCTTTGTTAATTTTATGGAATGCATTTCTTTATTTTTTTATACTACTTGGGTGGGGTGTTGTGGGTTCAATCCCCAATAATTGTGTGATCCTTAATGATTGTACCGAGTCTGGGTGTACGTTGTGTCCGTTAATTGTATGGTTGTAAAATCCCCCCCCGACACATGGCTTGATCCCTAGTGCAGGAGTTGTATTAAAAAATCTTACCTACTTACTAACCAGAACTGCTCTCCATGCGATTTTTAAAGCCTTATTTCACTCTGTTAGGGGAATAATAATAATATTTTTGGGACAACTCACACACTGCCAACTGATAAACATGCTTATACATATATTTCTAAAAACATATCTACATATTATAGATAAATAACATCTAAAATACCTCAAATAATAAGAGAGCTACCATTAACACATTTTAAGACTAAACTTAAGTATTGACTACTTGAAAAGTGCTTTTACACATTAGATGAGTTTTTTAAGTGTAAGACATGAATTGTGTATAAACTATTATAATTATGTATTGCTTTGTGTAATTTAAAAATTCGCATGCCTTCCAAAGGTGAATATGTGGGGCCACTTCTGTATTCTGTCATCTTTTGTACCATGTTCTGAGCGAATAAATATCTTATCTTATCATCCAGACACAGAACAGACATTTGTGCTCATCCCAAAAAGATTTGTCCTGGATGGGAATCGAACCCACGACCTCTGGCGTAGCAGTCAGTGTCACTAAACACTAGACCAACAGGCCAGTAGAAATAATTTTAGGAAAACTGTAATACAAGTGTAATTTTGACTAGAAAACCCTTTCTTAGGGGATACTTACGCTTTATAAAGAGTACTCTTTATAAAGATCCTTCAAATGTTATGCCTCATGGACCAGCCGTTTAGGCTGTAGGTTAATATAAATAATAGGGTCTAAAGTAGAAACGTGCTGTTTTATTGTATAGGTACTTCGAATTGACCTAGAACCTTCATGGTTTGAGATTTTTGAGTGAAATTTGTTTCAAATGGATGTATGTCTTTACCGCCATGGAAGATGGGTAGGCCTACATTTATTAAGTTTTATACCTAATTCTCTACCTACGTCTCACACTTCTACTTCACAACCTAAGTCTCGTGATAAGTGACCCTGACTGCTAAGCTAGAGGTCGTGTATTGTATCCCGACACGGGACAGAACTTTGTGTGGTCCATAAATGGTTGTCTTCTCTGGACATTAGTCTGGGTGTAGTTTGTGTCCGTGAATTGTATGTTTGTATAGTCCCCCGTGACACAGGGCTTATTCCTTAGTGCGGGAGTTGTCTTTTTTTAAAAAAAGAAAAGCTTGATATTCCTTTAAAACTGTCTTGAGAAATGTACGAAAAACGTTTCCTTAGGGAAACATTTTTTGTTCTGGCAAATAGTTGGTGATGGAATTTTGTTCTGGCGTTTGAAATTATATATCCTACATATATTTCCAATAATTCTGTAAAAAATTCAACACTGATAAAATGACTAAATTGTACTTTATTTTTATACATATTTACAGCGTTCTGGCGGCCAGTAGGAGGGTCAGAAATGTTCTGGCAATCATTTTTCTATATAGAGAATAGTGCCAATATCATATACTAAAATTTTTAGGACTGATCCTATAACTAAATTGAACTTTATTTCTTACCATCTTTGTCATGTTAGGGTTAAACACTCCGGCCGCGGAGGGTTGCCAGAACAGCAGTTCATTATTCTACAGGTTAAGAAGAGTTAGTGAGCTAATTTTCATGACTTATAAAATGACTAAAGTAAAAAGGTCACTGGCTCTCCCTCCAAAATGGGTATAAGTTAATTTGGGTTTTGTTCCTTACGAGAAAAGTTAAAAAAAAATAGGTTATATTGAATAAAGGGTATTTTGAGTTTAGTACCTACCCAATGCACTGTAAAGCTGTTGGGCAGAAGGAGAGAGCGTTTTAGGCCGTAATCCACATATAAGCTGGCCTGCGGCTAGTGTAGAATACGCCTACGTAGATTTTCTGGAAGCTCATCATGGCCCAACCTAATCCTACGTGGGAAGAAATAATTAATTGGAGTTTGATAATTAATAAAATCACAAATATATAATTAAAGCTTTATTTGGACACTAATTTAAATGCCTTTAAAGAAATAAATTCTTGTTAAATATCTAATTCGGAAATTGTATAAATATTATAAATATAGATTTTAATTATTAATATATTTTCTATTTTAAATATTTTTTTATCTTAATTACAATATTTATATACATTCCAAATTTAATTTATTCATTCTTGTCTCCTCCTTTGTTTCTGAATGGATGTCGTTTTCTGTAAAAAAAGATGATTTTATTAGTTTTTTTTTATATTCCCGCTTTATGGAACTAGTCTTGTGTTGTGGGAAATCAATGTATAATTCCCGGACACAAAGTGCATCAGGCTCATAGATTACAGAGATTTGTTCCGAGTGGGTATGGATCCCACTAAAAAGTGACGGCGAGCGATATATGTACATTCTGTATAAACAAAAGAGATAAAGATAAGAGAGGTAGGGCACTATTCTACCGAGCAAGACCGACTGGGGTAGGACCTCCATCTTACAGAAGACTACAGCCAAATAACTACACACAGCGGTGTAGTTGTGTTCCTGTGTGCGAGTACAGGTCTTTAGCGCTCATTTAGGAATACGTTATGAAAGAAACGCGTGATACCTTGTGATACCTTTGAAACGTCCATAAGTTACGGTAACTGCTTAAAATCAGGTAGACCGTATGCTTGTTTGCCACCAAAGTAGTATAAAAAAAAGAGATGCGTATATTAATAGTTGATCGCTGACTGTTCGCACCGCATGCAATCGGGGACTCCCTCCATTAGTTTGTAGCCGAGCGATATATGAATAGACAGATATGGATTGATATATGGATGTCTGTTACTCCCGCAAGAACGGCTGAATTGATTTGAATTACATTTGGCACAGAGTGTAAGCTACCACGCTTCCTGTGGGATTGTGCACGCAGGCGAAGCCGCGGGTTGAAGCTAAGAAGAAAAAGTTAGTAACAAGAACTTACCCAGGTATAGTGAGAGTAAATATCTCAAATTTAGTATTGACATCTTCTAGTTTGAAGATGCTGTCGATATAGTCCTTATCAGCTATCACAGCTGGAGTCTCAAACACCTGATTCATCATGTAGTCTTCTACGCAACTGTGGACAAGACACTTTATGAGCCCAGACACTCCCACTCAGGTAAACATATTGAGTCTCAAACCCATATGTCAAAATATTAAAGCCCATATGGCACAATCGAAATATTGTGCCGGCATAGCTTTAAGCTCATTAAGGGATACGTTTTGAAAGAAACGTTTTCCTATGCCAGGGATATTAATTGATACTTCTGGTCAGTTCTGGTATTGCAAGCATTTATAGGCTACGGTAACTGCTTAACATCGGATGGGCCGTATACTTGTTTACCACCTAAGTAGTATCCATCTCAGCCATAAGACGTCCCCCCTGCTGGACATAGGCCTCCCCCGAGTTTTTCACATCCACATCGTTCGGTCCTGAGCTGACCTTGTCCATCGGTTGCCCGCGACCTTTACCAGGTCCTAAGTAGTATAAAAACTCGTAAATGAGCCAATTCGGTCAAAAGGGAGTCGAAAGTTCTCAGTACGGGGCAAAAGAATAAATTAATAACTTACTAAGCACAAGGTTGATATGGAACCAGACTTTCAATCAAGTTCGGTCGGACAGTTTCCACGTAAGGATCTGCGATGAGTTTGGTTGGTGCAGCAACAGGCCTCTCGGCAGCTGCTTTCCCTTTTGGAGTCGGTGCTGGCGGCTGGAGATATTGCGAAATAGTGTCATTAATGTTTTTATTGTTTAGTGCTAGTGTGTTAAATAAAATATCCTCAATCTATCGGCTCGTCCAGACTTAGCATGGTTAGACATTCATTTAGTTTTCCTGGGATTCTTGTAAAAAAAAAATGTCAAGCCATGGTGGCCTAGTGGAAAAGTAACAGACTTCTTAAGTAAGGATTTTTATTTATTTAATTAAAACTTTATACACAAATTTGGTAAAAGCGGACTTAATGCCGGAGGCATTATCTACCAGTCAACCTTAGGGTGATGCAGATATAAACAAATTGATACAGAAGGCAGTGCTCCTCGACACGGCACGTATAGTGAGGAGGTTCCTGTCTCTGGAGCTCTAACCGCCGGTAGCTTGGACTTTGTTCCCGATACCGTTGGAGAACTACTTTTTATATTTTTATAAATGTATAGATTTTTTTGTTTTGTTTTAAAAATGTAAAAAGATAAATAAAGTAGAAGTAGACCATATAAAAACGAAAAAGTAAACAATGACAAATAGGTACCTAAAAGTGTAAAAATGTAGGTACAATAAGCGTTCTTACCGCTAAAGCTTCTTTCAACCTTTGGATGGACTTGTAGTTAGAAGAAACGGCTGTTGATTAAAAATGTCGGCAACGCGAGAGTGATACTCTTGCCACTAGAGTCTAGACCATTTGCAACATCCGCCGCTCTAGACAAGTGGCTTCCATGGTAGTCGAAATGAATAGAATAGAAAGCAAATGTATGACGATATTATGACGTAAATTTATGTCATATGTCATTCATTTGCTTTCTATTCTATTCAACTACTGTGTAAGCCACGTGTGTAGAGAGGTGGATGTTGTAAGGGTCATAGGCTACGGCAACTGCTTACCACCAGGCGGATCATACGCTTGGTTGTAGTTTAGAAAGTAAACTTAAATTAGTCGGGTGTACATACCTTGACAGCACCATAAACCACTTCAATAAGACTTTTGACTTCGATCTCCATGATTTTAAGAAACTTTGGTGCGTTCCAATGGTTCACCTCCAAGTGGTTACCCAGCAGAGTCAGAAGTGGAGTGTTGTCACACTTTGCAATTCTGTCACAGATAATATATAAGTTTTTTTTTTATACTACTTGGGTGGCAAACAAGCATACGGCTCGCCCGATGTCAAGCAGCCACCGTAGCTAATGGACGCCTGCAATACCAGAGGTATCACTTGCGTGTTGCCAACTCATTTTTTTTACACCACGGCTTAAAGATGAGAGTGTCCTTGGGATAGGAATATGTTTCTTACAAAACACATCCCTAAATGTGTACTCACACACAGGAACACAACTACACCGCTGTGTGTAGTTATTTGGCTGTGGTCTTCTGTAAGGTGGAGGTCCTTCCCCAGCCGGGCTTGCTCGCTAGTATGGTGCCCTACCTGCCATGTCTCCAGCGCTCATTTAGGGATACGTTTTAAAAGAATATACGTTATATCCCAGGGATACTCAATCTTAAATGGTGGAAAATAAAATGGGTTGGCAACACGCAAGTGATACCAATTTTGCAAGCGTCCATAGGCTACGGTAACTGCTTTACATCAGGCGGGCTGTATGCTTGTTTACCACCCAAGTAGTATAAAAAAACAAAACATAATATATCAAACAAACAAATACGATCGAAGAGGTTGATCCTATAAAAACATTTTATTTTTATTTCATTCCCGTGCTATGGTCTCTCATTTGGCAACCTGATCATACGTGGGAGGATTTTTCTCTACTAATACGCGTACAGTCAGACAAACAAAAATGACAAAAATACTCTGTACAATTGTATTCTGTAATTACACCTGAATTCCGTAACAAAGCATGCATGGTAGTGGTATAGCCACCACAGCCGGTCACTAGAGAACAAGCTCTGTGTCGCGGATGACTTTACAAACATACAATTAAAAGACACAAATTACACTCAGACACAGCATAATTTTTTGTGGGTCACACATAGTTTTGTCCTGTGTGGAAATCGAACCCACAACCTCATGCACACCAGGCGCATACTGCGGCCACTTGACCACTGAAGCAGTCAAAGTCAGTCAGTTTTAATAGAGCAGAGTACCCTTGCCTATTCATCATCATCATCATCTCAACCCATAAACGTCCTACTGCTGGTCACGGGTCTCCTTCAAACATTTGGAGGGATATTAGCCTACTATAACACGCTGGCCAGACGGGTTGGAATAGGGTTTTATTTCGAGTTTTCCCTCTCTTCCGGTGGATATTGTCTGCTAGACTTTCTCCCTTAGTGAACTCTTACGACACCCTCGGGATATAAGGGGGTGGTGACATTTGTATTCTTAATCCGTTACTATACGGATATTGCCTTGCTTTGCCTAGTATATATCTATCTATCTAGAATGTTATAAGATCAACAGAATGTATAAGGAGGCTGTGCAAGACAGCTGACATAGTCGCTTTACAAGAAACCTGGTTGCTGCCACACGACGTGCCTTACCTGGGCACCATTCACGATGGATTCGCGTTCACAGGCACCTCTGCCGTGGACACATCAGTGGGAGTACTAAGAGGGAGGCCGTACGGTGGTGTCGCCCTGCTTTGGAGGAAATCTGCATTTCCGTGCGTTACGATTATAGCGTGTGACAGTGTGCGTATTGCGGCCATTAAAATAGTGCAAAGTAATAGGTCTATTATGATAATATCAGTGTACATGCCTACCGCGAGTGCCGAGAATATGATTGAGTTTACGGAATGTCTCAGTGAAATAAACACGTTGATAGAAAACAGTGGCGTGGAATCTGTCTTTGTGCTAGGGGACTTCAATGCCCACCCTGGTGAGTTATTTTCTAAGGAACTTATAAACTTTTGTACCGATCAGTCATGGTCGTGCGTAGATATAGAAATGCTACCCATAGATACGTATACGTTCGTGAGTGAGGCGCACGGTAGCATGCGCTGGCTCGATCACTGTGTGACGACTAGTGCGGCGAGACACTCAGTTCGCAGTGTGTCTGTCTTGTATGATACCTACTGGTCTGATCACTGTCCTTTATTAATTGACTGTGACATTGAATTAATAACACCAAAAATTAATACTTCATTTTCAAAGTGTAATAAAGTCATTTGGGGAGAAAGAAATAGTGAACAGATCATGAAGTTTACAGAATGTTGTAGCTCACAATTAAGAAATATTGATTTTCCTGTAGAATTTACCAACTGTGCAGACAAATTTTGCTGCGATGAGAGTCACAGACACATTTTAAAACATATGTATAGTGATATTGTGCGTATATTAGGCGAGGCGGCTATCAGTACCTATGTAGGTCCTATGACAAGGAAACATAAGTATATGCCGGGCTGGAACAAACATGTGAGCGATGCTCACAGGGAGGCCAGAGCGTCTTATATGCACTGGTTGCGATGTGGCAAGCCAAGAAGTGGATCAGACTATGATAACATGTGCCAAACGAGGCGATTTTTTAAATCGCGAGTAAAGTTTTGTCAAGATAATGAAAATCAGATAAAATTAGACATTATAGCGAAAATGCATGCTAGTAAACAATTTGGAAAATTTTGGAATAAAACGAATAAGTTGAACGCGAAATCTGCCCTCCCTGTGAGCGTTGCGGGCGTGAGTGAGCCTCACGAAATAGCGAACTTGTTTCAACGTCACTTTCAGGTGGAGTCTTTATCTATGTGCTCCACAAGTCAGTCGCACGGCGCTGAGATCCCGACAGGACCAGTCTCAATTAGATTTAGCGCTAAAGAAGTATCTACCGTTATACGAAATATGGTTCGAGGTAAATCCCCCGGTCATGACGGTCTCAGCGTAGAGCATCTGAAATATGCTGGAGTACATATGTATAGAATTCTGGCTATGTACTTTAGTCTATGTGTGAGTCATTGTTACCTGCCGGACGAGCTTATGTATACTGTTGTTATACCAATTGTTAAAAATAAGACAGGGGATGTTTCAGACCTGGCTAACTATAGGCCCATATCACTAGCCACTATTATGGCTAAAGTGTTGGACAGTCTGCTTGATAAACACTTAGGTACGTGCATAAAGCTTCACGATTCCCAATTTGGGTTTAGACCTGGCCTTTCGACGGAGAGTGCGATCCTGTGTCTCAAGCAGACTGTTCAATACTACACAGACAGAAATACGCCGATCTATGCCTGTTATCTAGATATGTCCAGGGCATTCGATATGGTAAGGTATGATGTGTTATGGAAAAAACTTATATGTGAAACCGATGTACCATGCGATGTTGTGTCTGTATTAAAGTTTTGGTATTCTAATCAAAAAAATACTGTGAAGTGGGCCGGCGCATGCTCGGGCGTGTATGAGTTGGGATGCGGGGTGAGGCAAGGGGGGATAACCTCTCCTCGTCTCTTCAATTTGTACATGAACGAGCTGATTGGTGTACTCAGCAGTACCAGAATAGGATGTCATATAGAAGGAGTGTGCATAAACAACATCAGTTACGCAGATGACATGCTGCTGCTGAGCCCATCGATAAGCGCATTGCGTAGGCTGCTTTTAATTTGTGAAGAGTATGTCCAAGCCCTGGGACTCAAATACAATGCTAAGAAAAGTGAGGTGATGGTGTTTAAGGCGGGTAACAAAGCTTACTCTAGCGTACCACCTTTGTATCTGTGCGGTACCCGCTTGAACAAAGTAGATCGCTTTAAGTATCTGGGTCACTGGGTGTCTGAAGATCTTAATGATGATTTAGATTTAGAAAGAGAGCGCAGGGCGCTGTCTGTGCGCTGTAATATGCTGGCCCGTAGGTTTGCAAGGTGTACGGATCAAGTTAAGTTAACGCTGTTCAAGGCATATTGCCAAACGTTTTACACCTGCAGCTTATGGGTGAAGTATTCGCAGCGTGCGTACAGTGCTCTGCGAATACAATATAACAATGCGTTTAGGGTACTGTTTGGGTTGCCACGCTATTGCAGTGCTTCCGTAATGTTTGCAGAAAGAAGCGTGGACGGATTTCACGCAATCATGCGGAAGCGCTGTGCCTCTTTAATGGAGCGCGTGCGTGGCAGCTCAAACAGTATCTTGAGCGTATTAGAAGGCCGCTGGGACGCGCCTATACGGGGGCACTGGATGCGACTACATACTACGGGTGGTCGCATCCTGGGCCTGGTATAAAGATTTTGTGTATGTCTTTTGTATATGTTTTGTTCTTGTGTTGTTGTTTCGTTTGTTCTGTATGTGTACTAACAATTCTGTGCTACTAACAAAATATGGAATTTTTCTGAAATAAATAAATATTATTATTATTATTATATAATCAGTTTCTAGGTCATACCTGAAAAGATCATTAATGCCATTGAGGATCTTGGAGTATAAGGCTTCAGCAACCATGTTTTGGTGCACCTTTTCCTGGGTCCGTTGTTGTTGAGCAGCCAGCTCGGCACTCATTTTTATTATCCGCTTCACCTGCCTTTCTTCACGAGCGTCGTTTATGTCATGATAGTCCACTAAAATCAATGAGGTTTCAGTACATTTTCATGCATTGGGAAATAAGTAGTTACTACCATTTTACCATTTTTGGAATGTTTATTTATAGCACTGTTGTGTTTGACCAATTTAATCTTGCGTACAGTGCCGGCATTAGTGCTGCCGGCGCCCTTGAACGAAGATGTATGGTTCCAACCCCCCACCGTGCTTTGAAGGGCACGTTAAAAGTTGGTCGTCGGGACCGACTTTTGACGTGCCCTCCGAAGCACAGTTAATACTGTTAGATCAAGACAAAGGCCTAAAATTTTGGTGAACTAAATAAATCTGTAACCAGGCTGGCTAGTAAACAAACGATAAGCAGAAGATGTCTCCATCACAACTGAAATGTGGAGACTCGCTATGGTTAAAATGGTATCAGGCACATGAAAAAGAACGCGATAACATAGTAGCAGCCGTTTCTATCGTTCAGTTAAAAGATGTAAACAGATTATTTCTATGTCTAAAATAGAAACTGTGATACCAAATCGCTCGAGCTTAATATTGATGAGTCCTCTCCATCTTTAGGTTCAGGTAGGTAGGCCACTTCAATACCGCGCGAGGCTGTGCCCTAATGTGAAGACGCGTTTGCTTCGCGCGCCAATTTAAACGTTGCCTGACTGCCTGCTCAATGCGAGTACCAGATGAGCAACCTAACGGCAGCCTGACAATGTCGATGCGGGCTTTACGTGTTTGGCAGACTTAACAGTTGTTATAATAAAATATGAAATGTATTGGTTAAGGCAGCTTACAGATTAACATAACCTATACATAATTTTTATTTGCAAGAAACTAAATGTTTTTTAAGTGTATTTTTGCAAAATAAACTTGCGATATTTTATCTGTGGATTACAAGAACAACAAAATCTAATGACGCTACATTGCACAAAGCATTTGGCATCTCTGTTTTATTAAATTAATATTTATTAGGAAAATAACCTGAGTACACACGTGATAACTATGAGTTCTAAAATGCAAAAACTTATAAGAACCTAAATAAATAGTTTTGTTTTCCATAATGACGTCACATTTCAAACCGGATGTAAATGACGCGATCGACTGTTTTCGCGCTACATTACGAATAAAATAAACATTTTTTTTTCTTGTATTAAATAACGTTTTTTAAAGAAAAATATATTTGTAAGAGGTATAAGATAAGCAGCAGTAAACTTTAAAATACTTTTTCAAAAACTGTCAAATAGCAAATTCACTGTGTCCGTAATCTGAAAGTTATCCAATGCAACAAAGGTCATAGCTATTAAAATATTACACAAAGAAACTTACAAACTATTTGTCTCAATGAATCGACGTTCTTCTTCAAAAAGATATACTCTTGCAATACTTCACACAGCAACACGAACATGGAAAAGTTTTCTATTTCAGTTTTTTGAAAACGACGTATTATAGTTAACACGTTGGAGGTACCAGCAAACGCCTGGAATGTATTACAAAACTTATCAATTGCTCTACTAATAATCTTCTTCTTCTTCGTCAACCCTTATCCACCCACTGCTGGGTATAGGTCTCCTCTTTTGTGCATCTGTTCAGGTCCTGTGCCAAGCTCATCCAATGGTTTCCCCCCATTCTTCGTATATCGTCTGATCAATACTATATAGCTTTAGTCCAGTAACCGTAGCCTATGGACGCTTGCAATACCAGAAGTATTACTTGTGTGTTGCCAATCCATTTTTTTACACCAGGCCTTTATGATTTTTTTTTTTTTTTTTTTTATACTACTTGGGTGGCAAACAAGCATACGGCCCACCTGATGTTAAGCAGTATCCGTAGCCTATAGACGCTTGCATTACCAGAGGTATCACTTGCGTGTTGCCAACCCATTTTTTTACACCAGGGCTTTAAGATGGAAGTAACCCTGGGATAGGAATACGTATCTTTCAAAACGCATTCCTAAATGAGCGCTGGAGACCTGTACTCACACACAGGAACACAACTACACCGCTGTGTGTAGTCATTTGGCTGTGGTCTTCTGTAAGGTGGAGGTCCTTCCCCAGTCGGGCTTGCTCGCTAGTATGGTGCCCTACCTCTCTAATGATGGGATTATCCCTGGGATAGGAAAACGTTTATTTCAAAACGCATCCCTAAATAAGCGCTGGAGATCTGTACTCACACACAAGAACACAACTACACCGCTGTGTGTAGTTATTTGACTGTGGTCTTCTGTAAGGTGGAGCTCCTTCTGCAGTTGAGCTCACTTGATTTGTTCCAGATTTGACATCTTCCAAATTGGTCATATTCCAGATTCGTCATATTCCAAACTCGTCACTTTCCAATCTCGTCATATTCCAGATTCATCATACTATGAACAATCGCCTGCATAATTTATACAAATCCTCTATGGTGAATCATGTAAATGTTTTTAGATTATCAATAGACTAGCTGTTACCCGCGACTTCATCCGCGTGTTTACTATTTTTACGAACGCCACCTTTTGTATCTACTGCAATTTTGGTAACTAAGGATAAAATAAAAAACTTTCGTTGACTAATTTTCGCTTGTATGGTACACAAGGCAACAGAGATGGCTGTACAAGGTCGCTATGACGATAATTTTTAAGACAACCAAATCTTATTATAATAGTATATATGTTATAAATAATGAATTATACTTGTTTAGTTAAAAAAAAACCAAAAAAATACGTTTATATAGCGAATTGAGCCAATTAGGTCAAAATAAAGTAACTGTTCAAATTAATGACATTGTAAGCAAATGCGCGGGCTGTTTTTTACAATATTTTATAAAAACTTTTACAAATAGCTATTAAGAACCTAATCATAATGATTTACAACACCGATATCAAGCATCCAACGCTTTTTCTTACATGTTATTCATTTTAAAACTTTAAACTACCAATAAGGTTACCTATGAAAACTTCTTGCAAAGGTTGACATAATTATATAAAACATTTTTTTGAGTTGCAATTAAATTATTCAAACGTTTCCTATATTTTAATCGCTACTCTGCTATTTCGAATAGAGACAATTCCAAGAAATCAAATATTATTAAAATCAGTTCACCCGTCTCGAGTTGTTAATGGTGAAACTACTAAGTACAATCTGTCCTGATACTTATCTTGAAAGCATTTGTTCACGATTTCATATGACTGTACAATGACAAGTTTGGAATATGACGAATCTGGAATATGACGAGTTTGGAAAGTGACGAGTTTGGAATATGACGAATCTGGAATATGACCAATTTGGAAGATGACGAATCTGGAACAAATCGCTAGTATGGTACCATACTAGCGATTTTTTTACTTATACTTCTCAAAACTTCGTCAATAAATAGTACAATTATTAATATTAATAGTAAATTATCTTTGAATAAGGGAGAAAAGTTTTGCAGAGTTTATATGTACTAATCAAATGATTCGCCATCTGCTAACGGTGAAGGAAAACATCGTGAGGAAACCCACATGTCTTAGATGAAATTCTAAAGATATGTCTGATTTTCAACCCGCATTAGGCCAGCGTGTGTGAATTAAGGCCTAAACCCTCTCTCTTGATAGAGGAGAGAAGACCCGTGCCCAGCAGTAGGACATATATGGGTTTCAATTATTATTTATTATTATTAAGGAGAAAAGTTTTGCATCTTCAGCTTGTCTTTAGGTAGCTGTTCATTCTGCTGTATTAGGTATAGGTACTTACGAAAATCTCATCAAGCAGTGCATCCAACTTGATTATCTCTTCTTCACACCTGGCTATCTCGTCCAGTCTCTTCATCTCCTCTTTTTCATCAGCCTCACAAAGCCTCTTGGAGCCCTTCACTCGCAAGTACTCCTCCAGTTTTGCTAGATGGTTTAATTCACCATCATAATATTGCATTTCCTAAAAACAATAACCCTTTGTAAAATCTAGACGGCTTAGCTTAGATTAGCATGTATGCTATGTCTATCGAGAAGTGGACAGCAAAGACGACTGCTGACGCTAATGACAATGAAACATTAAAATAGAGAGGACTCTTGTTTTAAAAAAAGTTAAATATGATAATTTTGGGCAAAAATCGTTGGGGCAGAAAGGTTCTAGAGTGGCGACCACGAACTGAAAGACGCTGCGTGGGCAGGCCTCCAACAGAGTGGTTCGACGGCCTTATAAAGGTCGCGGGCAACCGATGGACAAGGTCAGCTCAGGACCGAATGATGTGGGAAACCCCAAGGTTTCCCAAATCACACAAGGTTTCACACCTCCCCCAAGGGAGGCCTATGTCCAGCAGTGGACGGACTCATAGCTGAGATGGATGATTTTAATCTTATAATTATAACCTCACTGTTTAATTAATAAATGTGGTGTAGCGAGTGAATAGTTACGCCATGCTTTTTCCTCTTTTTTTGAATGTCAAATTACTGATGACAGACAGATTATATAATAAAATTACACTAATTCTATTCCACGTTAATGTTTAATATTAATCCTAGTCGACATTTTAGAAACTTATATTATGGTATAACCTGTAAAAACATGCTAGCTGGAAATTCTGTTTAATGTCGAACTGTCTTAAAGAAATACAGTACATGAAAAGTTGTAATTCAGAATTACAAAGCATACAATTTAGAAAAAAATGTTGGGCAATGGCCTGCATTAAAACGTCATTAACACTTTGAAGGACGGTGAACGCCTATAGACGTCATGACAATAAAACATCTATTGTGTCTATGTTACTTACTGTCCTTGAAAGTGTTAAGCGTATCAAATCTCATAATGAGATATTGTATTGGAGTAGAAAACAGCACTAAATACCCACAGCAATGTCTTTGTTTAGTTGATACAGTCCTTTCCACTTCAGAGTTTCAAGTATCCTGCTCGCGTTGTCCCTATTGGCAAACGCTTGCTGTGCGATCTCCATGATATCCATCAGGTACTCTTTTCCTTTCATCAGGTTAGCTATAGTCCGATTCCATTGGATATTGAAGGTTTTCCTGTAAAGATAAAGAACAATTTATAAGAAGTTAAGTTGACTGATGAGTTCTTTTCTTCCAAATTATCACATTAGTAGCATGGGCTAAAGATGTAGCTGTGATCTGGTAATCATTTTATGTCTCCTTGCCAAGAAATCAGACATGGCAAGAAGCATACCTTAAGAATCTTTAGTGGTATAAGTTGTATTGTATGTTTTCGCATTACATTTGAAAAAGAATAACCTGCTCAATCGCAAAGGAGTTCGTTTAGAGAAAGAACTTGCAAACAACAGCAGTCGATTGGCTTCTTTGGTTTTTAATTGGGTACAGTTCTTGAGTGTCTTTTTAACACCAAAGATTGGAAACTGTTTGTTTCCAATCTTCGGTGTTAAAAAGTAAACGTAATTTTAAAGCAATGTGGAAAATGACGAGCCCGGAGCAGGACTCAAACCTGCGCCGCTCGGGTTCCGGCCCAGCGCACCACCAACTTCCATTCGAGCTCCTACTCCGCAGTTCGAATTTGTCCACCGCTTGTTTACGTCTTGGAGTGACGTCAGCTTCATTCAAGCGTTAGCCGTTACAGCCCCTCTAGACTTACGTCAAATCTCATACATTTGCTTTTTTAACTTTTCGATTACACTACCAATTATGCCACTTGTCTAGAGGGGCAGGTCTATACGTACAACATCTTCCAATAGTAAGGCAAGAATGTTATTATAGAATGAAACCACTTAATATTATTTAAGTATATTTGAGTTGATTGCATAACAAAAATGCTAAAAATATTTAATAAGTAAAGTAAGTAAGTATAATAAAGATAAAAGATTCGATTGTTTGTATGTAATGGATAAACTGAATTTCATTAGCTTTTGCGAGGCACAGGAGTGTAAACACCGGGCAAGTTCCAAACTTCAGGCATCTAAGGTCCGACCCAGGTTTCGAACCTGGGACCTCGTGACCAACAGTCACACTCAGCAGTTTTTATACTACTTAAATGTGAAACACGGGCTATAAGCTTCCCGCCGGATGATAAGTAGTTACCGTAGCCTATTTCTAAAATACCACACAATAAGCTCACCGTTCCACGAGCAGTAAATGTATTGCTTCCCGAATTGCTGTGTTCTCGGAATTGACTAGACAAAACCTCTTAGTGGCCAGGTCGAGCCGGTTCTCCATCCGACGAAGACGGTTATGAGCTTGCTCCAAGTGTTGTAACTCCTGCAGTCAATAAAACAAAATAAATCTTTATATATAAAAATGAATCCCTATTTCCCTTGGTCACGGCATCGGGCGTGAACCGCTGGACCGATTTCAGTAATTCTTTTTTTATTGTATTTGTTATTGTCAGGAGAAGGTTCTTATGTATACAAAAAGAAAGTTGCGCTCAAAGTCAAAGTCAAACTCATTTATTCATTTAGATCAAATCCATGATACTTATAAACGTCATTAAAACAAATGCCAGCATACTTTTTTCCTAAGGCCAATTCGCTGACTAGGGTTGGGCCTCGAGAAGAATTGGCAAGAAACTCGGGCCACTCTTTTTAATCGCCAGAGTATATAACATTTACAATTTGGTATGAGTTACAATAGTGGTAACAAAAGGGAACGGAAACCAATATACCATATGAGAAATTTAGATAAGTATTTAATTAATGAGTAAGCAATATTTAAAAAAAAAATGAATTTAGCTTTCCACTGTATGGTAATGAGGGATCGTTTCTTTTTGTAAGTATAAGATAGAAACGTGTCGATATCACATTGCAATCTTAGTAAATATCTAGAAACTATATCTTTAATATTTAAAAATGAATCATGCCAAGATTGACCAGCCACCCCAAGTAGCACCCGTTCACGAGCATGACGCACAGACCAGCCATCATTTCCTTCGCCATATTAGAGGGAAGGAACTGACCCGGCCAATACGACACCACAAGCAATGGCATTTCAGTGAGCATGACAATCCAGGACATAATAAGAAAAAAAAACTCAATAGAAAGCCAATAATGATCACAAAACGTCTCCTGACAAATTTTAAATGTAGTTATTATTCTTATATAATTCTGCATCAAAATTAGCAACTAACCCCATGACTTTTTATCATTTAAAAAGTCATTAATAGTGTAATAACCCTTGCTTAAAAGATGATTTTTTACTTCTAGTTTGAATTTGTGTAAGGGTAGTTTCATAACTTCAAGAGGTAGTTTGTTATAATAATAATAATAATAATAATAAAATTAAAAATAAATAAAAATATTTAAAAATGTAAATCATATGTTGTAAGAATAAATAAAGAGAATAATAATAATAATAAATGGGATCGGTCCATCATCACTGACAGGACTGTTGTGGCCAACAAGCCTGATATTGTGGTGTTGGATCGATCAAAGCGCCTTGCAATGATTGTAGATATTACTGTCCCTCATGACGAGAATCTCGTGAAGGCTGAGAAAGATAAACAAATAAAATATCTTGACTTGGCCCATGAGATTGTCGACATGTGGGATGTGGATTCCGCTATCATTGTACCGATAGTCGTTACAGTGAATGGTTTAATAGCCAAGAGCCTCGACCAACACCTTAAGAGGCTCGCGTTAGGTGGATGGATCAAGGGTCTGATACAGAAGGCAGTGCTCCTCGACACGGCACGTATAGTGAGGAGGTTCCTGTCTCTGGAGCCCTAACCGCCGGTAGCTTGGACTTTGTTCCCGATACCGGTGGGGAACTATTTTTTATATTTTTAAATGTATAGATTTTTATGTTGTTTTTATATATTTAAAAATGTATTGAATAAGTGAAAAAGATGAATAAAGAGAATAATAATAATAATAATCTTTATTGAGTTCAAAAAAACACTTGTACATTAGTATTACATAAAAGCATTTGGCCTTAAAAAAGAAGCTTAGCTTATTAATTAATTAGGTACAATTCACTGAGTCCCACACTAGGGTCCCCTGTGTCGTGAGGCTCAGTCTCTTCCCATATTAGTACAAAACTAATGTTAACATGCAATTTTTTTTTTTTTTTTTTTAAATATGTACTTATATGAATGAGCGTTTGGGTGAGTGTAAGGATGTACGTGTTATAGAAACTAAAGTAAGTTATAGAAACGTACCCCGAGTCCCGCAAATGAATTGTGGACTTTATGAAGACGGTGATACGTACCAACTAGTTTATGTTTGTTCCTTGTGTTTAGTGTATGAATGTCACTGTTTTTACAAAACAGGTGTATATTTTGTTTAACGAACATGATGTTGGCAAAAATGTACTGAGATGCAACTGTCAGAATGCCTATTTCTTTAAACCTTTCTCTAAGTGAAACTCGTGCGCCTAAATTGTAGATAGAGCGTACTGCTCTTTTCTGGAGTATAAATATGGTTTCAATATCGGCGGCCTTTCCCCACAGTAGTATGCCATACGACATGACGCTGTGAAAATAACTAAAGTATACAAGCCTAGCTGTTTCTACGTCTGTAAACTGCCTTACCTTTCTTACTGCAAAAGCTGCGGAACTAAGTTTCCCTGCAAGACATGATATATGGGCACCCCACTGGAGCTTGCGATCTAAAGTCAAACTCAAAAACACTGTAGATTCAACGAAACCTAACGTTTCACCGTTCAAAATTATATTACTTGATGTAAGAGTTTTAGTATTCGGCATAGTAAACTTAACACACTTGGTTTTTTTTGAGTTTAACAGTAGATTGTTTGCATCAAACCAGTCCAGGACTTTCGCGAGTGAACCATTCACAGCATCAAGATTTGATTTTACGGTCTACCTGAAATATAAGCGACGTATCATCTGCGAATAGTACAATGTCACAGAAATCCTGCACATAGAAAGGCAAATCATTAATATTAACTAAAAAGAGAAAAGGACCTAGAATTGAGCCCTGTGGGACACCCATACCTACAGATAATCCTGAAGATCTACTACCGTTAATATCGACAAATTGAACTCTGTTACTTAGGTAGGTGGCAACTAGGTTGAGTGCAGCATCTCTGATACCGTAATGCCTGAGTTTTCTCAGGAGCGTATTGTGTTCAACACAGTCAAAGGCTTTTGAAAGGTCACAGAAAACACCAATAGCATCCATTGAATTTTCCCAGGCTCTAAAAATGTGTTTTATCAATTTAACACCTGCATCGACTGTAGAACGACCCTTTCTAAAACCATATTGCTCATTATGTAATAATTTATTTAAATGAAAGTGACTCTCTAACTGCAACAGTATAATTTTCTCGAAAATTTTGCTAATAGCAGGCAATATGGATATTGGTCTAAAGTTAGTTGGATCATTTTTAGATCCGTTTTTAAACAAAGGTATTACTTTACTGTGTTTCATTAGATCAAGAAATACGCCTGTATCAACACATCTATTAAATATTGCTGCAAGATGTGGAGCTATATTCAAAATTATATTATGAACTAGTTTAACAGATATACCCCATAAGTCAGCAGTTCTTTTTGATTTCAATGTTTTGAACGCTTTCAATATATCATTGGGGCCAATATATTTAAAACAAAAAAAGACGCTACACTCTTCCACGCTTCCCTTTACCAAGTTCTCGGCTTTGACTGGGCAAGAATCTAAGGAGCTAGTTGTGTTAATTGGTATGTTCGTAAAGAAATTATTAAACATATGCGCTACATTTAAATTATTTGAGACCACTTTATCATCATGCTTAAGTTGAAAGTTGTCATCACGCAATTTGATTTTACCAGTTTCATTATTGATAATATTCCAAGTTGTTTTTACTTTGTTATCTGCCTGCTTAATCTTATTACTTAAATATAGAGAATTGGCTAAAGAACAAGCCCTTTTAAAAATTTTTGAATAATTTTTAACATAAATAAGAAATGTCGGATTGCTATTGTATTGTTTCATACCATATAGCTCGTATAGCCTAGCCCTATTTTTATAGATGCCGTTCGTTGCCCAGTCAGAAAATAGTTGAACCCGGGCGAAGTCGGGGCGGGCCGCTAGTTTATAATAAATAATTGACTGCATCAATTCGTATGCTACCATCATTGTAGTTTACACCAAAGTTCTGGTGATTAAAAAAAGTTGGCTAAGTTTCTTGTTATTGCTCATATATACTAGACCATAAATGTGCCGCTGCGTGTATAGTTAATAGGCTGTGGTTTTCTGTAAGGTGGAGATGCTTCCCCACTCACGTTGAATCACTTGTTTGTATGTGGGGGAGCCTAAACAGTATCCTGAAAATGATTGCGGGTAGGCTGGATTCGGCTGTGTTTGGTCGCTTCATTGACCTTCATGTGAGAGATGTTTTAAATACTATTTAATTTGATTGTACTAACATAGTCTATAAGTATTTTGTTACTAACATAATATGGATTGTAATTATCTGTAAATAAAATAATTTGAATTTGAATAGACAATTATGAGAAGACATTACCCACTGACTTCTGTAACCCGTCAAAACTCGCGACATGCGAACTTCCCTAGCTTTCGGAGTTGTTACTATTTCAAACTCAAACAACTCATTCAGATAACAAAGTAACACTTATGAAGGTCATAATGAATAAGGATGTCAGCCAATTTTCCAACGGCTAGTTCGCTGACGTGGAGCCATGAGAAGAACTAGCAAGAGACTCAGGCGACAAAATATACTTACATAGTTTTCCGTCGGAATTGTTTTTTTCAGAGCTGCAATAAGTTTCTTGGAGAGGTAGTTCAGCAATTCCAGTTCAGATTGCTGGGCTTCCTGGCTTTTCACTTCTTTCGTTAAGCCCTCGTATTCAACAATGGCATGAGGTATATTCTTCTTTAGGACTGCATCGCGTATGCCATGTTGCCCTTTTTTTGCAAGCTGTAAATTTCATTGCGTAACATTAAATATGGTTTTATTATAAGCTAAATGAAAAGCTCACGTTATTTACTTATATTACTATACTTATACTAGCAACCTCGATTTGCTTCGGTTTTTTTTCGATAAAGGTATTTCTTTTAACTCCCGCAGTAGGGTAGCCCCCTACGTCGCGGGGAGTTTACAAACAACAATTAGCGGCAACGGACACAAATTAAGTGTAATTTATCCAACAAACAAATGAAGATCCAGAAATGGTTGTCCCGAGTCTGAGTGCAGATTCACCATTTCTGGATCATATATGTAAATTTTTGGCCTGCGATTTTCATGAGATCAGATGCGAAATTCCAACCCAAAATACGCCGCGCAGTAAAATAAATGAGTAAGCCGCTAAAACAACCGGCAATGTGTAGAAGTCGGTTACATTTTTGAAATACAATGTTTTTTTTTTTAAGAACATGCTACATTCAGTGTGTCCTCATTCTAGAAGCTATCCGTATTCTGAGCGTTACCCAACCGTGCAAAAGAACGAGATTGCATATATAGTTAGTTACTTAGATGAGGCGTTATCTGCACTTGGCCACTCAAGTGGGACTTTGTGAATAAAGTTCCTTATGGCTATTCCATCTACCCCAAATTCTTCCAGAAAGCCAGGCGGCCAAATTCGCCGCAGGCTTCCGGTAGAGAGCCCGTTTTTCTTAAGAGTCCGTATCCTATGGTCTTTTAAGAAGAAAAAAAAAAAGAAAAAAAAACGCTTCTTCATTCCAAAAGGACGTGAGCGGTTGCCTCCACGGTCTCCATGCAGCCCATGCAGAGTGAGCCTTATAGCCTCACCTTATAGCCTTCCTTATCTATCTTTTCTGTACATTTTAAGGCCGCCCATTGTGCCATTTCAACTTTTTTTTTGACTGCCTTGGTGGTTCAGTGGGTACAGTATGTGCCTGTTGTGCACGAGGTTATGGGTTCGATTACCACACAGGGACAAAACTTTCTGTGACCCACAAAGAGTTGTTCTGAGTCTGGGTGTAATTTGTATCCGTTAATTGTATGTTTGTAAAGTCCCTCACAACACAGAGCTTGTTCTCTAGTGCGGAAGTTGTTTTTTTTAAAAGACAAATATAAAGAAAAGGAAAAAAACTATGTATGTTTATTCGGCGTCGGGAAGTGACGACCCCACCGCCCACTAGTGCAGGAGTAACTCTTTAGTAATCTGTGGTGTGTACCTGCACTTGTGCAATCAGTCAACCGAATAATGGCGGTCAAACCATTGCAACATGGCGGAAGTAAATGGTAGACATAGGGCGGGCAGCAGCGTCCCTATGTTAAGACTTCCGTCGCTGCGATCGCCAACCCGCCTCCCAAGCGTGGCGATTATGGTGAATCCCCCCATCATGAACCGCACATGTATGTTAGCAATTTCGTACCCACACTCGAAAAATTATAAGTTGAAGCTTGTTTGTTTTGCAATTCATATCTTATTCTTAACAGCTAAAGTTTAAAATTGCCCAGTGACATTTCTCAAGTTACGCCAGTTTTTTACTAAAGATACGATATGTATTTTGGTGTAAGTACAATAAAGAGTTATCTATCTACATCCAGCATTGGATGTCATTTGGCTGACATAATGATGATGATGACACTAACTCTGATACATAATGCTGTCTCTGTCATCTCATGTTTGAGGATTGCCATCTGCTTCTCTTGCGTCGCTAGCTGCGGGTTACCCAAGGCTTTCTTCTCAATGCTGCATTTTGGCGCCAATTGTTGGAACTGCAAATTCAAATAAACTATGAAAATGCATAAATATATAAATGTATAAGTAATACAAGACAACTATACGGTGTTCACAACTTAGAAGGTTAGGTTTTTTTAATTAAAACTATAATATTATCAATAAGCAGTTGCATCGCTCCAACCGTAACCTTTCCCGCCACCGATATATCGGACCACAGAGTATAATTATAATCGGTAACTATAGCCAAGGAGTTTATAATGTATGTACAAACTCCTTGCTGTTGGCGAGCCACACAGGTAGTAAAATGTCACAGTGTTTAGTGGACTACATTTATTGATAACATATCACATCTCTGTCTTGTTTAATTGCTTTTCTGAACAAAAATAGGCTGAAATGACAATGTTATTGTCGAGAAATGTTTCGAAAATTACTAAAACATTGGTCTAGTAGGGCGTTACCAATGAAAATATATACGATTGTAATAACTCGTGAATTAAAATTAAAAGATAAGAAGATTAAGATATAAGATTCTTATAACTCGGAGAAGGACCTCCATCTTACAGAAGACCACAGCCAAATAACTACACACAGCGGTATACATGTGTTCCTGTGTGTGAGTACAGGTCACCAGCGCTCATTTAGAGATGCGTTTTAAAACTCCCATCTTAAAGCCCTGGTGTAATAAAATGGGTTGACAACACGCAAGTGATACCTCTGGTATTGCAAACGTCCATAGGCTACGGTAACTGCTTAACATCAGGCGGGCCGTATGCTTGTTTGCCAGCTAAGTACTATAAAAAAAAAACTGTTTCCTTACCCTTCGCAAAGCGTTGCTGAGCTCGGACTCTGGATCAACTACCTTCTGTTCAACTTGAGTCGGCATTTTGTTCTAATCACAGTAAAATTATTCCCAACAAAATAAAATATAAAAGTAATATACTAATAATAAATATCCTACAAATACTTAATATTCTTATTACAAATTAAATATACATAAATTTAACAAAATAAATAATCTATAAATATTGACGTAAAAGTTCATATCTCAAAGAAAGTAGAAATAATACTGATACACATGATGACATTTATATTCTTTATTTTTGAAATGATATTATTTCTTCTATTGTCTATACTCCAAACAAACTCAATGTACTAATAAGGTAACAGCATCTGTATGAGTAAGTAAGTAACCGACATAGCTCGAAGAATTGCCTCCATTAAGTGGAAATGGGCCGGGCACATAGCTCGCAGAACTGATGGCCGTTGGGGCAGAAAGGTTCTTGAGTGGCGACCACGAACTGGAAGACGAAGCGTGGGCAGGCCTTCAACAAGGTGGACCGACGACCTGGTTATGGTTGCGGGCAACCGATGGACAAGGTCGGCTCAGGATCGAGAGTTGTGGAAAACCTTGGGGGAGGCCTATGTCCAGCAGTGGACGGCTTTTGGCTGAGATTATGATCTGTATGCCATTTTTTAATTTACGGACACAAATTTCACCTAGACTTGGAACAAAACTTATGGATCATACAAAGTTTTGTTCCGTGTCGTCAGTTTCACCACTGATTGTACCACTAGACCTGTCTGTCTACAGCAGATTCAAAATGGTACTTTAACAATTCTTACGGGTCATGGTAACTTTCGGAGCAAGTTATACTCGTTTAAGCTAGTTGATTAGCGAACTGTCAATGCTCAACACCTGGCTCCGATCAGGAGCAGTCTGCTCGTAACATACTCTGGGAGTGTAGTCTTTGGCATAATGATCGTACTATTATGTTGAACAGCTTACATGTATCATCTGGGGCAGTCTACTATGGGGATTTAGTCTCATCTGGAGGGAATAGGTTTAAACGTTTCTGCCATACATATTATAACAATCAAACTTAGCTCATGGTGCTCCTTTTCGTAGGTTACTAACTATACGGATTTATTTTGTCTCCCATTTTGCTATGAAAGCAAGTGGCAACTTTTCTTTCTAACCCATCCTATTTTACTTCTGATCAAATTCGTTGCGAGATCCAAGGCAGTAGGTTTAGTTGTCCACGGGACACGCACGAGTGTCAATGCTCGGTGTATCAGTTGGTTACTCCGCTGTTAATCCTGGCTAACAGGAGACACAGTGGTGGGCATGTGGGTGGGATTGTCCCAACAAATTCAAAAATATATTTTTGGCTTTATGCGCTTGTCCTAGCGCTGACGATAAACGAGCACCGAGTAGAGCTAGAAACTAGAAACGTTAGAGTTGGCAAGCGTTGGAAGCGAATATGTATTTTCGATAGATTTGTCACGTTATATAAGCGAACAATATAATATAACGTCATATATAGCTTTAAAATATACGCCATCTGTGTAGCAACTTACCAAACAAATTATATAATAAGTTAAATCGGGAATTATCCATATACTCACTGCCTAAAAATAAATGCATTATTTACTTATAGAGTGGTTACAAAATTTAGATTATAACCTTACAGAAAACTTACTGCACCCAAACTAAATATTTACATTCCCACATAAGCATTCTTATACACATACAAACTCACACACCTACCCACACACACGCACACTTACCCACACACACGCACACTGACCCACACACACGCACACTGACCCACACACACGCACACTGACCCACACACACGCACATACAAACTCAATGAAGGCACCTTTTTATTAATCTTTAAATATTTTTATAATTACCCTCCTTTTTTCTTTATTCAATATTAGTTTTACATTTTTTAGTATTTAATAAAGCTCTTGTTTTTTCTGTGGGGTGAGGACCTGGTGATCTGTAATACAGACATTTTTATGCCTAACTCAGACACCAGCTCCTCACATATTCTAGACTAAGTTTAAATTGTAACTGATTAGATATAAGTAACTGTTATTGGTTTAAAGTCTGTTTTGTGAGGAGGAAATAAAATATATTATTATTAAACGCACTTACTACCATTCGGCGTACTCTGCTCAGCCTATAATTGCATGTTATCCACAGCTTTAATGTACACTGAGCGAGTATTATCAATAAGAAGAAGAAGAACATCAATGATAGCTCTTGTCATCTCATCTACATATTAGTAATAAGCGAGTCTTCGCCGGCAGTGTAAGCAGTCAGCGATTTACTATTAATACCTATATGTTTATACATTCCGTGTAAACAAAAGAGTGTACTATATTCTCGTTCAAGACACTAATTGTAGTGTCTTGAGCGAGAATATAGTACACTACAATAGATAACTATTGAGTTATCTATTGTAGTATCTTGAGCGAGAATATAGCCCATAGTTAGTCGCTTATTTGCCGGACGAGTGGAGATAACTGCGTAATTGTCAAGAAATTCGCAATAGACGTCCGAAATTTGAAACTTGGAGCTGTTTACCCCCCTGTGCCTCGCAAAGCACGTAAAGCTGTTAATCCTGCCATCCTACACCTGATGTCTCTTCCTTCGCGTGGGATTGCTGTCCCATCGGGATATGAAAGAGAATAAAGAGTGCACTTGTGATTGCGCACACACTTTTGCTGTATAAAATCTTCCACGCAGGGGACCATACGAGCGAGCAAATCTACCTATTAAAGGACCTCTACAGTACAGAATCGAGAAACTCGGCAAGCAGCGTTTGTCATCTTTGATACAGTCTCGTATACTCACCTTTTTGGTCACGTATGCCGCAGAGGGGTCGTGGCTATAGAGCGTTCGTCGAAGAAGACGTTTCTTAGCGTAAAGATATGTCGGGACAGCTTAATTAAATTGTACATAAATTGCAATCAGCTCATGTCAATGAATAAGATCTGTGGGAACTATATTTTAATTACTATAAATAATAACACTATACTATTAAAACTTTATTTTTATCATCAGAAAACACCTACCTACATCAATAAATTAAATTACGAATAATCTTATTCGGAAATAGGGAATAGTAGATAATAATAAACTACAGAACACTAATCACTCTGTAAGTACGACAATTAAATTAAGACTTCAATAAATTACGAATAACCTTATTAGGAAGTGGAAAACTTAAATTACGAATGATCTTACTCGAAAGTAGATAAATTAATAAATAACGAATCTTATTCAGAAGTAAATAAATTAAATGACGAATAATCTTAAATCACAATTACATGACGAATTATCTTATTCCGAAGTAGAAGAGTAATAATTACAAAAACACAAGTGTCAATATAATATTATCTTAAATAACAATTCTTAAATTGAAATCCATTTTATATGGTACCTAATTATTTTTTATCCTTGTTCACATCTCTGAATGGATGGCGTTTACTGTAAAAAAGAAAAATATATTAAAGGTGGGCTTCTGAATTTTGCAAAAGAATAAATACTAGTTCGGGTTTCGTGGTGTTCGGCAGAATCGCTATTGGGCAGATGCTGGATTCGGCAGATTCTCGATTAGGCAGAAACGTGTAATGGCAAAAATAGTACACCCCCGCAGGTGTATTCCGTAAGAGCGAAAACCGAGCGACCGCAAACACGGAGCAAAATCTGGCTGTCAGATTGAAAATCTGTATTTCTTAAGAGCGAATACCGAGCCTTTTTGACGTTTAGCAATCGTGTGTGCCGTCACCGAACAATCACAACTGTCAATTTGCGATCGCTGTTTCTCAAAGAATCAGCCGGCCGAAGACAAAATTTACCGAATTGAAACCCAAAATAAAAACAACGATTTTAAGCCATTGAATGAATAAAAACAAAGATGGCTATGCTGGAATTTTGGCATTGATTCTTCGATACCACCCTTCAACAGCATTAGCGGTCTTAAATTCCACAAATAACGACATATTAACATACGTTGTTGGTACTGATTGTACGATCAGCACCAAAAAACTACCAACGACGTATGTCTGATCCACCAACTCACATTAGGCTAGCATGTGGGATTAGGACTTTAACTTGATGAAAGCAACTTACGCTGGATTAGTGAGAGTGAATATTCCGAATTTAGTGTTAACATCCTCGAGGTGGAGGACATTCTCTACGTACTTCTTATCAGCTGGTACCGCTGGTGTCTCGTATACCAAGTTCATTATATAGTCTTCAACGCAACTGAGGACCAGAATTATATTATTAATATTTATAATTATTTTTTAGAAAGGCTATTGTGAAAACATGATGAGGCCTTTATTTAACAGTGAACCTAATCAGGGCCTTAATTTAACCGTGAACCTAATTAAGCTGATATGATGGTTATAGGCTGTGGACATTGTTTACTACTAGGTAGCTTATTTGTCACCTGAGAAGTATAAAAATATATGTCGGAGAATATTGAATATTTGAGTATTCAAACACGTAATGCAATGGCAACACCGTTGTACGAGTGTCACTGACAGTTGACAGCTGACAGTTTGACATTGTCAGTTAGGTCATAATAGTGCAAATGGGCGGACGTGCCACAAACGTGCGCACTGATTGATACAAAATACAAGATGGCAAACACCGACAACGTGGGTGCGGAAATTAATCCAATCTGCGAAATATTATATACATACAAGTATGTATATAAAATTATTTTCTAGCATAGCATTTTGCAATAATACTATTGTAGCGACCAATACCCGCTCCCGCTCATGAAGATGAAACCTCAGCATGAAATCATAGCCCCCTATGTCACGATGTCTTGATGATGACTTTCAAGAAGCGGCCCAGAATAAACATATCTAAAAAATGGCCACTGTCCTGGCATTGTAATGAATATGAAGGGAGTATAACCATCAGATACATCTTGCATCAGTAACTCATGACTTGACTGCATGAGTGGTCTAGTTAATTAAGGTGTTTATCTAGCCAAAAATACCGTACCCAGTATTGTTGGGTTTAATTCCCACACGGGACAAAACTTTGTTTGATCCAGAAATGTTTGTCCCGAGTTTGTCTACTTTTATGCCTGTATATTGTTTGTTTGTGATACAGGTCTTGTTCCCTAGTGCAGGAGTTGCCTAATAATTGCTTAGACTGCCTTGGTGGTCCAGTAGGTGCAGTATGCGCCTGTTGTGCACGAGGTTGTGGGTTCGATTCCCACACAGGGACAAAACTTTGTGTGACCCACAAAGAGTTGTTAGAGTCTGTGTCCGTTAATTATATGTTTGTAAAGTCCCCCGCGCGCGACACAGAGCTTGTTCTCTAGTGCGGGAGTAGTCTTTTAAAAAGAAAGAAAGAAAGAAAGAATTCCCACACGGGACAAAACTTCGTTGGATCCAGAAATGTTTCTCCCGAGTTTGCCTACTTTTGTACCTGTATATTGTTTGTTTGTAACACAGGTCTTGTTCCCTAGTGCATGAGTTGCCTAATAATAATAAAAAAAGTAAAGAAATGATTAATACTTACTAAGCACAAGGTTGATAAGGCACTAAGTTTTCAATCTTATTTGGTCGGATGGTCACCACGTGGGGATCTGCGATGACTTTGATTTCTTCAACTGCAGTTTTACCTTTCGATGGGGTCGGTCCTGGCGGCTAAATGTTTTTTAATTATAGTTATAAGGTATATAGGTATTGTTTTATTGGTTTGTTTAGAAAAAAAAACAACTTTATAAACAAACAACGAATTACACCCATATTATATAATAAGTATCAGTAGTTAGTGTTCTATTCTAATTGCGAGCGTCTCAAGGCCCGATAATTGGCTCTGAACTAAATAACGCAACAATATTCTAATAGCTGGGACGAAATGAAACCACTCTTCGTCTCCAATCTAAAATGTAAAAGCAATTTTTTTTAATTAACAGTTTTATACTAAGACACATTAAGCTCAATTTACCTTTTCGCAAGAAGGGGCTTCTACACTATCCAATTATGCGGATCTATTAATTTAATTTATTTTTTAAGTAATTCTGGACGTCTAGATCTAAATGTAACGATTGTTACCATCAAGGGTAATTATTTCACAGTGGATTATCATAGCAGGGTCACAACATACCTTGACAGTTCCATAAACCACTTGTATGAGGCTCTTGACATCAACTTCCAGGATTTTTATAAACCTCATTACGTTCCATTTGGTCACCTCCTTATGGTTACCTAGCAGACTTAGCAGTGGTGTAAATTCACATTTTGCAAGTCTGTCACAAGCAAAATTAAAAGTTTATTTTACACTAGCTAAATCTGGCCACGCTTTGGATGTATAGATGGATGGATGGATAGATGTTTGTTGATTTTTCACGTAAAAACAACTGAACGGATCTGGATGAAATTTGGCACAGATATAGATTATGGTACTTTTTACAGCGATAACCGACATCCACGTGGGCGAAGCCGCGGGCAACAGCTAGTTAAATATACTTGGTATTACTATAGTGTCAGCTTCCTTATTGTTAAAGTCTACCCAAGTAGCACGTAGGTATCGTCAGCTTCAATATACCAGCCGATTTAGAACTTAGAGTTCTCTTAGTGACGTATTAAGGAGTCAGAATAAATTATTATCTTTATAAGTATGATTTATCCGTTATTATACAGCTCAGCTGTATATAATCATTATTATGGATTCTGCGTAAGCTTAGGGTGTTTTATCAGAATATTAAAAATATACTATGAAACTTCAATTCTTGTGTGACACTCTTAGCTATTTCTATCTTTAAAGCTGCATACAGGCTGTATTTTATTTTTAATAACTTGCTTAGTACAGCTCTAAGCTTAGCTCAAATCTTTAGCTCTTAATATAATATTACTTGACACTAGTTGCTGTACAAAGGTAAAATGTCAACTCCATCATAAAACTATTTTTATTGCGTAATTTTATTCTCTTGTAAGTATTGTAGTTCTAAGAATGATATCAGTGAGTGTGTTATAAAACTAAAAAAAATAATAACAGCTACAGTACTGCTTTAAGTCTCTATTAATGATGGAATCGTTCGCAGACCGCATTATTGTGAATACGACAAATGTGGAAAAAAAGAAAAAGATATGGTGCAGTCAGGCGAAGGATTGAAAAGGAATATATGAATATAAAACAATACGACATTAATAACAGTAATGATAGTGAAACAATATTAACCAAGGAAAAAAACTATTTAACCAGTCAGACAATCCCGCATAGCTCAACGTCCAATGATGGTTCCGTAGTGAAAACATTAAATGGAGGTATTGGTGAACAGAATTATATTGTGGATTCTGTTAATTCTTTGGGAACAGATAACGTTTCTTCATGCAGCAGCACAAGTAGCTCAAATTACGAAGACGACGAATTTTCAAAAAATCTATTATTTCGTCAACGTATAAAAGAATGGGCTACAGAAAGAAATATATCTCAAGTTGCTTTAAATAATTTAACTTCAATTATAAATAGCAGATTTATTATTATTATTTATCAACCTCTGTGTCGCTATTCTCGACCATGAGATCTAACTCTGTGCTAGCTTCTTCATAAGATGACAATAGCCTTTTTACTCTGCATACTGAAGTAGACCAATTATCTTGAGGTTCTGAACTTTCGACTTTGACTAATTTCTTAACATCTATTCGCTTTCTCGGCCACCTTAACACCCCTTTTGTTTCGCAGGAGCTCGGTATAATACAAAGTCTTTTTTGACCTTTCTCTATGGTTTCAATAATTTTAAACGGCATTTCTTCCTACAAAACAAAGTAAATAGGTATCAATACTCAACACTCATTAAATTTCTCACAATAACTTTATAACACCACCTGTTTTACACCTACTTTCGTAAGGTTAAAGTCGTAAAGGATAAATAAACAATGTGTGCGCGCTTCCTAGAAACTACAACTCATCTAAACAAAACGGCGTGTACCGCGCGTGGACAGCTAAATAATAGAGTGAGATAAAGATAGGTAAGCAGTACTCTCGCTCGCTCAAGTAGCTTCTATATTTTATTATGTAGGTAAGTACTTAGCTCTAAGTTTGATATTGAGTTGCTTTCGTAAAACTAAGTAATAAAATAATAGTTAACAAGCCTAGTGAATTAAAAAAAAAAAAAAAATTGAATAAGAGAATATTTATATAGAATTGTTATGAGGGTTTTTATTCCTTGAATGTACCTACTCATCTCTAAATAGATAATTAAAGGAAACCCAAATAATAACGCCTATCTAAGAAAAATATTCAGTTATTAAGCTAATTAAAAACCAAACGCTGAATATAATTACGTAGTACCGCTTTTGAGACTATATGCTCTTCAAATTATGTTAATGGCTGTTATAAATTGACGCCATTTTATAATAAACAAAAACATATTTGAAAATATTATTACAGAAAGATTTGACAATATTTATGTATTAATTAGAGTCGTATCACGATCAACAGCTACTATATACGAGTACCTACCTATACTATTGGCTCTCTAGTATCTGATTTATTTATAATTATAATGTTTTTATTCTAACCTTAAAAACAAATACTTACTGTTATTTAATATTATTCTTCTTGTTTTCTTACTTATTATGCTGGCGCACGAATATTTTGCAGGAAAACACTCAAAGGTTTACAATAAATTCAGATTTGCACATCAAATTCACTATTGATAAGTTTGATACCACAACTAATAAATATATATTACTTAACAAATAATTTTATAAAGTTACAATAATTGCCTTGATGTATATTTGCACAAGTCAATCGGATCGTCATGATTATAATTTTAATATTCTTTTAAAAAACCTAGTTAGAATTTGTATTCTTACAAGATGGTTTTAAGATATTATCTGAAGAATTATAGTTTATTTTTACTCCAAATAACAGCCTTAGTACAGCTTCTTATACAGCCTTTCTATTGATTCTACAGCTACTCTACAGCTCCAATAACGCAAAAAGTTTTATAATTTGTGCCAATTTCGCACTTATTAAGGCTGTAGAAGCGCTTATACAGCTATTATACAGCAGAAACATACAGCTTGTAGTATAAAAAATAACTAACAAACAGCTCGTATACAGCTTCTAATGCTACTTGGGTATCTTATAGCCTTCCCTATATTGTGAAATAAGGGCCCTACTAACTTTAGACCTACATCCATATTCTTCGCTATTAGTAAAATCTTTGACAAAGTTTATACTGCAGTAATAAGAGGGTCACTTTAGCTTACATAAATTATCACACAAAGAGCATTATGGTTTTACAAAGAGTCGCTTCACTGTAGATGCAGGTATTTATTACTAAAACTTATTTGATGCCTGGGAACATTATATGGATGCTATTGGTGTATTCTTTGACCTATCAAAAGCTTTTGACTGCGTTGAACACAATACGCTTAAGCCGAAGCTTAGTCATTACAGCTCTCGCACAGATAGCTAGTGTCCGTCGAGATAAGCCGACGTAACTAAAATTTGATTACAACATAATGATACTGTAGATACCTGATAAAGTCATCAAAGGCCTTCAGAATCTTGACATGTGCTTCTTCGGCAGCTTTGTTTTGCTCCAATTTCTTCCGAGTACGTAACTTTTGTGCTTCCAGCTCCTCAGATAGTAGCCCTAATCGTCTGCCCTGCTTCTCTTCGCGCCCTTGGTTTATATCTTGCTGATCCACTGTAATCATCAATAATCTATTTTTTATTGCCTTACTAGCTTCCACTAGCGCTCGCGTATACTTTCTCGCGACTTTAGACTATAATCTATTTCTGTGCCAAATTTCATCCAGATTCGTTTAGCTGTACTGGCGTCATTGAGTATCAACATTCATCCATTCAAACCATCGCATAAAGCATTTTTTTTATCTACGTGGTTCAAATGTACCTGGGCGTCGGTGGGAGGTTATGTCGGACTCACCGGTCTCCTACTCAGTGGGACCCCATTGAAGTGGAGGCCGTCCTACCGACTAAACATTCCACGGAGTTTCCTTAGACGACCTATTGCAGGGGACAAGAGTACGCTTGCGCATTCATCCGCATCCCCAGCAGGTCACGGCTCGTCGACCCTGGCGAGCCCCTTCTGATTTGGAGAGCCTAGCCCTTCCTCACGAGAGGCGCGCGCGGAACACGAGCCACCTTCCTCTCGGGCCTGCTAAGTAACGACTGCCCAAGGACGCCACCCGCCGGCCATCTCTCACGGTGGTCGGAGGTCTTGCGCCCTCCGACGGCCATTGCGTCGTCTGCGGGAGGGGACCTCTCCAGCCACTCGTCGAGCACGGGACTTACCGCCGCAATAACGGCGTGCCCGATCGCATAAGGCCTGCCTGTTGGTAAGCAGTTACCGTAGCCTATGGATGCTTGCAATACTAAGGTATCACTTGCGTATTGTCCGATCTAAAAGCGTTTACACCTGGTATAGAAAAATGTTTCGTTTCCTATCCATAAAAGCCTTTAGCCACACATTAACTACACCGCTGTCTATAGTTATTTGGCTGTAGTCTTTTGTTAGGTCTTTTCTCAGTTGGGCTTGCTCGCTTCTATGGTGCTCTACCTCTCTTCAAATTTAATGTAAGACTAGATGGCACACATTAATTTCTACCATAGAATTATACGGATAAGATTTTAGGAAAGCACAGACACTAAAATATAAAAAGGAAATACAAGAGCTTACAAAGTCTATGTCTCCATACATTAAGCTCCTTCCTCAAAAGGATTGATTCTTGCATTACTTCACACAATAACTCGAACATTGAAAAATTTTCTATTTCAGTTTCGTTGAAATCTCTTATGACAGTAGATACGTGGTCGGATCCAGCAAACGTCTGGAAATATAATATAAAGCTTCAGATTAATCTATGTACATATACATCATCTCATCAAGCCTGTCTCCCATTGAGACAGGCAGAGACTATGGTACGTCAAGTGCTTTTATTCGTTTCGTTTCTTCATGATTCATAAATCTAATATTGGTGTGATTGATGATTGATTAGTTTTCATCATTAGTCATGACTAAATGGTATTTTTTTTGGAACAAAGTTCTTTTATGCGGCGTGCGGTAGATTGAACGAAAAATTAAGATTCTTCGAAGTCTTATTAAAAAATAAAGATGTCAACAAGCCCTGGAACAACAAGCATGTCAACAAGCCCTTGGGAACAAGCCCTGTGTCGCGGGGGATTATACGAAATATACAATTAACGCACATAAAGTACATCCAGAATCGGGACAACTAGTTGCTTCAAAGTTCTCTCTTTGGATCTTAAATATTTATTGTAATTCACAAATTTTGTATAATTAATGATACACGATAAACAATACAGAAAATGGTCTTTTAATCCCCTGTACACATCACAATAAAAAGACAGTAATACCTATCCGACCTTGCCCGAACTGCATTAATAAAAAACTAATTGATTACGAGGGGAGAGATGTGGCGGGCTGGACGTGTGTCGTACTCGTCCAGCCTCGACAACTTCTCAACAGCCAAAGGCGGCCGGTGCGAGCGCTAGGACAGCCAAGAAAAAAATACCAAATGATTTTAATAAATATTTTTTTAGCCATCGCTTAGATTAGTTTAGCTTCATTATTTGATATAACTTTTACATGGTGTTATCATAGAATATCTTAGTTTAAAATATCGTTTGTGATTTTTTTATCTATGCAAAATTTATAAATTATGTTTTAGCTTTCTATAGCGCTTGCCTATGCCTTATTTTAATGAAAAAAATTTTTCATTAAAATAAGGCAAATATCTTTGTGCACTACCATATAAAGAAAAAATTGTTCAAATTAAATAAGCTAGTGCTCGACTCCACTACTTAACCTATGCCATTCCATCAGCACTTATTTAACTTCGATTCCTTTTGTATATTGGTCTAACCATGACAGTTACAGATCAAGCCTTCTTATCTAATACCTTACAAACAAAAACCCACCCCTACTTACAAAAATGTCATTAAGTAGTTCATCATATCTTAATATCTCTTGTTCACATCTAGCTATCTCATCCAGCCTCCTCGCCTCCGCTTTTTCATCAGCCTCGCAAAGCCTCTTAGAGCCCTTCACTCGCAAGAACTCCTCCAGTTTTGCTAGATGGTTCAATTCACCATCATAAACTTGCATTTCCTGGGAATAGAAAAATAAGTAATTTTATTAATAAAACAAGTATGATGACAAAAAGCGTTATGAAGTCAATTATATAAAGGGATCCATCCGTATTGGCTCACAATAAAAATCTTAAAATCCTAGTTTTTGTTTATAATTTTAATCATTCTTCTTAGTTTTTTCCTCAGACTTGGTTCATAAATTTTATTTTTACCGACGGAACTCATAACAGACGGCTACCATATTCTTTTTATTTTATTTATAAGAATATTACATGTCATCACTAAGAACATGTTAAAAGTCATAATAATTTTCAGAAATATATTAATGCATATAGTAGAAACATGATCTCTCCCTGTCACCCCCTGACACAACATCTAAAATCTGATAATTTATAGATAGACTATCTAGATCATTACAGCAAGTTGGGCTTGGTTTAATTATTCTGTTCAATAGTACCTATCATGTTCGTTTACTACATTCAATTTAATCGTTATAATCGTTCTACCTTAACCTAATCGCCATCCACGAGTAATTTTGAGAGGTGGCTAATGTGGCCGTCATCATTGTTCACCAATTCCACCTCACCAAAAGCTACTTCCAGAATGCAAATGTTTGATTTGTTGTTAAAAATTCCAAAATCATGGCGATTTTGGAATTTTTAACAACAAATCAAACATACGTGTATGGTATTTGAAGTCTATCACCAGAAGTAAGTCTTTTTATAAAAATGTAACCTAACCAAAAACGATAATATCAAATCGGTTCATAAATGACGGAGTTCTGTGGTATCAAACATAAAAAATATACATGAATTTGATAGGCTCCTTTTTTAATGTTGGTTAAAATAGCAAAGCTGAATGGTGAATTTTAAGCACAAAATACCCACGCAAATGTCTCTGTTAAGCTGAAACAGTCCTTTCCACTTCAGAGTGTCGAGGATCCTGCACGCCTCATCCCTGCTGTTGAACGCATTTGTAGCAATCTCTAGCACATCCATCATGTACTCCTTACCTTTCATCAGATTATTTATAGTCCGGTTCCATTGGATATTGAAGTTATTGCTGTTGAATCAAGACGTTTGTTTTGAATAGTTTAAATGAAGGTACACATGATTTGATTGTACGTCTAAAAACGATTGATAATAAAAATAATAAATCCCTCTGGGACAGTCGTTTTTCTTAGAGCAGCAGCTTCTCAAATCTTTGTGATATCAACAAAAATGTATCAAGAGTTCAATTGAAGAGCAAACAAACCGCAGAGCAGCTTGTGGCCGGCGGAATGTGAGTGGCGGCACTGCGATCCGGAAAACCCCAAAGAGTCAGTCAGGCTCCAAGTGAGCAGGCAAGTGGAGATGAACCCGCAGGGGTGGACAATGTCACAGATATATATTGTACGTCTGGACTGGCGATGGTGAAACAGCGACGGCCAGGGTGCGTACAATGTACGTCTTTGCCCACGTGTACTCTCCCATCGAACAGTGTTTATTTTTTGGGATAAAAGGAAGCTATAAATGCTAGACTATGTAGTCAGTTTTCATTACACGCGTTCGGCAGCAGTTTTGGCATAATTGAGTAAGAAACATCAATAATTTTATTTATTTATTTATTTATTAAACTTCATACACAAAATTGATGTATAGGCGGACTTAATGCCTGGGGCATTATCTACCAGTCAACCTTAGGGTGGTGCAGAGAGAAACAAAGTAGGTGCATACAAGAAGTCGGGGTGGATCTGAGAGTACTTAAAATATTTATACAAGCAATTACAATAATATACTTTTATAATATATATTTATAAAAATGTATTTAATACATAACCTAAATAATATACTATAACAATACAATATACCTATACATATATATATATATATATATATATATATATATATATAAAATATATAACAAATGTTGTTATGATAAGTCTGCCAGTCTATTGAGACAACAATAATTCACGAACCTTAACTTTGAACGCGAGACGGTTAGTGGACGTCCTGATTTCGAGAGGAAGGGCATTCCAAAGTAGAATAGATTGGACAGGAAACGCAGAGTGAATAAAATCAGTTGAGTGAGAGGGACAGGATAGGAGAAGGTTATTGGAAGAACGAAGGTTTCTTTTGTCATGCACGGAGCAGAGATACTGGAAGTAAGGAGTTAAGTAACAAGGGGAGTTGGGTGACGTCAGAATAGAAAAAAGAGTAGTTAGAGCTCGTAGTTTGCGACGTTGAGCAATGGGTAACCATTTTAATTGGGACCGATAAGTTGACACATGGTCATACTTGCGGAGATTAAAAATGAATCGAATGCAGTTATTAAGAAGACGGTCAAGTTTGTAGAGAAGGTCTGCATTCAGGTCGAAATAACACACATCACCATAGTCAACAATAGGAAAAATTAAAGCCTGCACTAGCGCTGTCTTAGTTTTGCAAGGAAGAAAGTTTTTCAAACGATAAAGAGCACGTAGGGTACCAGTGACTTTTTGGCAAACATGGGTCACTTGAGCCCGCCAATTTAGTGTACTGTCAATAAATAGGCCTAGGTCTTTAACAGTCGGCGACAGGTCTATGGTGGCCCCATTATAAGTTAAAGATGGCAGTGCAGAAGTATTTAACCTACACAGTAGCCGCTGGCTGCCTACGACAATGGCTTGACATTTAGACACATTGACCGTTAGACCAAATCTAACAGACCAGCTACTAATATGTTTCAGATCACTATTGACCATGTCAATAGCTGATGACACGGTGTCCACGCTGGCCTGAGAGTATACCTGCAAGTCATCGGCATACAGATGATACGCGCATTGAAGATTTTTAGTTATGAGGTTGATGAAAATAGAAAACAACAAAGGAGAAAGAATACCGCCTTGAGGAACGCCAGCGTCAATATCATACCAACTCGAAGATGACTCATCGAGATGGACAGATTGCTGACGACCTCGAAGATAGCTAGAGAACCAGTCCAGAGCTTCAGAGGATACCATTAGATGGGAGAGGATGGCTAACAGGATGTCGTGACTGACGGTATCGAAGGCACTAGAGAAATCAACCAAGGTCAGTACAGTGACCTTGGTGTCTTCCATGCCCTCCCTGATATCGCCAGTCACTTTGAGGAGGGCGGATGTAGTGCTGTGGCATGGCTTAAAGCCAGACTGTAACGGACTTAGCAAGTTGTTAGAATAAATATGACGAGACAGCTGCTTGTGCGCACAGGCCTCAAGCACTTTGGACATGAAGGGAAGAATGGATATTGGACGGAAGTGGTTGGGTAGGGAAGGATTTTGTATTTTAGGCAGAGGGATAAGGAAGGCTTTACGCCACAGTGATGGGAAGGTTCCAGAATAAAGGGAATAGTTGACAATAATAATTCAATACATACATCTAAAATTTTCGCATTTATAATATTACTCATGTAGTTTCTTTGACTTCTCCTTACCGTTCTATCAGCAACCTATGTATTTCATCCCGAATTTTTTGATTGTCGGCATTGACTGCACTGAACCTCTTGATAGCCAGGTCAAGCCGGTTCTCCATTCGACAAACACGGTTATATGCGTTCTCCATGTTGGCTAACTCCTGTAGTAAACTTATTTATATAAATATCTAGTAGGAAATAAATCGTCAGCGTTTTGTCAGTTTTCGGACTGTTGAACATCTAAGGACATGTAAGGAGTGATCGCTCTTCAATATAGAGGCCAATGGACGTCTCTGAGGACCTAAAAATCTGAGTTACAGAAGATTTCAGCCAAATAACGACACACAGAGGTCTAAAACAGTTGTATTCCTATCAGTGAGTACGGGTTTCCAGTGCTCATTTAGGGATGCATTTGAAACAGGATACTCCAATACAAAACCATGGTGTAAACATTTTTGGGTTGGTCTTACGCAAGTAATACCTTTGGTATTGCAAGCGCACATTAGCAACGGTCACAGCTTACTTATAAGGCGAACTATAATCAGATTCGACGGCGCAACCACGGCCATATTTAAAAATAAAATGTTGGTTTCTCTATTTAAAAAAAAAATATTTGCATAAGAACATGTCGTACCATAGACACGAAGAAGCAAAAATAAACAGTACTAACATCACTTTCCGTAGGAACCATCTTGCTCATATCTAAGACTGTTTTCGTAGAGAGATAGTTAAGCAGGTCTAATTCCGCTCGCTGTTGTCTCTCATCTCTCAGTTCAAGTTCCAAGTTCTCATACTCGATAATGCACTCATGGATACCTTTCTTGACGCTTGCATCGCGTAATGCGTGCCGTCCTTTCTTTGCAAGCTGTAAGTTCGAATTAAAGTAAAATTTAAGCTGTCATAATATCTAATATTGATTTCGTTTTAGCGGTACAGAGAAAGAAATTTTGACAGTTTTTTAACTTCACTTGAGTATTCGGTTATAAGCTTATGCTCGTCGATAGACAAAAGTACAATTGTACCACATAAAATTTTGTTAGTTGGACCTTAGAGATAAGTTTATAGAATAAATAAAGCTGTCTTGAGCAGTTGAAAACTTCACAGATTTTTTTCAACCACTCCCACTTTCGTCAAAACAGACTGACACGTTACCAGAGTCTTCTGAGCGTCATTCTATCATTCTGCTTATTGTGTAAAGTTCATTGATTCACACAGAATGAAATCTTAACAATTTTCTGTAAGTTTTGGCTCTCCAAGAAAATTGATTGTTCTGCACTAATAAATCCTATTACACTACGTGATTTGTGACAACTAACATTGATACAAAGTTTCGTCTCTTGCATTTCGTATTTGAGAATACCAATCTGCTTCTCTTGTGGCGCTAACTGCGGGATACCCAATGCTCTCTTCGCAATGCTGCATTGTGGCGCCAAGTTTTTAAACTGTAAATCAAGAAAGTATAGTTAAGAAAAGCATTATACATTTAATACAGATCATCTTAATAGGACTTAAAGAGGAAACTTAATAATGACGATGAGGAAAGTTAATGATTAAGTCCCATCCACCCCGGTAGTCCCGCTTCGGTAACGGGACAGTTGGTCCACCCGGTAGTACCCACCCCGTCATTTAACGGGGTGGATAGTACAAATCAAGTATTATCTACCCCGTGTGTTTTTAACGGGGGGGGGATAGTACAGATTAAGCAGCATACGCCCCGGTAGTGTTTAAAGCGGGGAGATTTTGATATACATAAAACATGAGTAAAAAGATCGGTAAAAACAATTTGTTTTTTTTGATTGAAGGGTAGAAACCTTTAGCCATCTCAGCCATTTGTGCCTTAGTTATATTAAAAAGATAGCGTTCTTTTAAAAACTACTCCCGCACTAGAGAACAATCCTTGTACCGCGGTTGCTATGCAAACATAGGTACATATTTGATTCATGGACTTATAGTACACGTCACAAACAACAAGTATATACATAATGCAAGCTTTTTTATCGTGTAAATATTAACAACCTGGATGACATCGATATACCTACTTTCTTTTGGATTCAAATACCCTTGTCGACGGCTACCATAATATTTTACCATCCTGACAAATAACGTAATAATTATTGTAATCAGCAGTAGCCCGTAACAACAATCGTTGTTAGTGATAGCTTGTAACAGCTGTAACATCAGCAGTAGCTCGTAACAACAATCGTTGATAGTGATAGCTTGTAACAGTTCTAACAAATGTTATCAACAGCAGCTCGTAACAACAATCATCGTTTTCGTTAGCTCGTAACAATATTGCTTTTTGCGGAAGCTTACCTACTACGATAACTTAGGTATTTTCTTACCTTTCGCATAACATTGCTAAGCTCGGCTTCAGGATCCATGACCTTTTGATCAACTTGTGTCGGCATCTTGTTTTTACAATATTTTCTGTACTATTAGAAATAGAACACGTATTTTAAGTCAATTATTTATTATTATTCTATGAATATTTACGTAAACGTTCTTACTTAATGAAAGTAGTTGACATACTATGATGACATTCGTGTTCTAGTTATTTAAAATACTGTTTCTTCTATATTTTCGTCTGCTTTTCGGCCAACTTTATTCTCGGATAAATAATTATTAAACGGCACTAGACTCGACTTTTGGTATCGATTAGTGTTGAAAATTTTGAATGCTTTGGAATGATCTTTCGAAACTTATAAGAGTAAATACTTTAATAAAAAATAGCCTCCATTTTTAGTACTTTTCGTATATATATGAAGACCACAGCCAAATAACTACACACAGCGGTGTAGTTGTGTTCGTGTGTAGTACAGGTCTCCAGCACTCATTTAGGGATGCGTTTTGAAAGAAACGTATTCCTATCTATCAAAGGGATACTCCCATCATAAAGCCCTGGTGTAAAAAAATGGGTTGGCAACACGCAAGTGATACTTCTGGTATTGCAAGCGTCCATAGGCTACGGTAACAGTTTAACATCAGGCGGGCCGTATGCTTGATTGCCACCTAAGTAGTATAAAAAAAGCCATCAACGTCGCTACTCGCTCATTGAAAATAATCAATTCTGGATATTCTTGAATGCAACCATACTTGCCGTAGAAAAAATTATCTGACATCTTTCTGGCTTTTCATATATGTTACTTTGTAACCTAAATGATTAAAAGAATGGCAAAATAGCAAACACCAAAATATATGCCAGTTATTAAATAACAGACAGATTTAAGAATTAAAACTTTATTAATAAACCCTATATTAAATCCTATATAAATATATAAATTAAATTATTATTACAATCATCTTAAATACATTTTATTAAAATAGCAAATTCAATCCTAAACTATCATATTAATCATTTTAATCACCACCTCCTCTGTATGGGTGACGTTTTCTGAAAAAAAAAAACCACTTTATACATATTATCAGTGACTAACCCGTTCCAACTTTGCCCGGGTCAAATTATATTGTACCCGATCGCAAACTGACAGTTGTGATTGCTCAGTGACGGCACACACGATTGCTAAACGTCAGAAACGCTCAGCTTTCGCTCTTACGGAATACCGATTTTCATTCTGACAGCCAGATTTTGCTCCGTTTTCGCGGTCGCTCGGTTTTCGCTCTTGCGGAATACTCATGCCGTCTCGGGATTGAATTTCTAAAATTTATTTCTTAGTTCATGTTTGGATAGATAGCTAGCGGCTTAGAATCTGCGATGATTAATCTGTCAGACAGTCAGGACAAGTAATTATAGTGTAGGAGCTACCACCCGCGGCATTGCCCGCATATATATCTTGTAAACGGCGATTTTATTCGAGCTAAAAAGCCTCTGTGCTATTCCAGTCTATACGTTTCTGACGCATACAGATCCGTTAAACCGTTTCTGACGCGATCGAGTAACAAAAATTCATCTATCTATCCATCCAGACTTTCGCATTTATAATATTGGTAGGATAGGTGCTACAGTGGAACAAAGGCGTTGGCAGTGACAACGAGTGGGAATACTTTGGTTAAAAGCAACTTACGCCGGTATAGTGAGAGTGAATATTTCAAACTTAGTGTTGACATCCTCAAGGCGGAACATACTCTCGATGTACTCCTTCGTAGCTGGTACAGCTGGAGTCTCAAACACCTGGTTCATCATGTAATCCTCCACGCAACTGAGGACAAGAATATATTATTTTGTAAATATGTACCTGCCTGGATGCAATAAAAAAAGTACTCTTGGTGCATACCTAAATCACCATTTATTTGTGTAGCAAACAAACTTTGTCGAACACTATAATATCCTCCTAACAGAATTTCGCTCAACGGAGAAAATCGCCATCTGCGCGGGAGATATTATAGCGCTCAAGTGTATGTGCAAACAAGTGCACTCTTTATTCCCTTACTCTCATAGTCCGATGGAACGGCAATTCGACACGACCGGAGAGATCAGGCTTAAGTCCAATGGCTTTACTTACTTTTCGAGGCACGGGCGTTAACTGCACCAATTTTCAAAGTCAATATATTATGAATTTCTTGGCAAAAAAGTCCAATTTGGCCTAAACCGGGATTCGAACCCGGAACTTCGTGATCAGCAGTCACTCTTCCACTGAGCGTTAGCGCTAAGAAATTTGAAGGATTTATATTTGGAATTAAAAAACATTGAAACTTACTAAGCACAGGGTTGATAAGGCACCAAATCCTCAATCCTATTTGGTCGGATGGTCTCCACGACGGGATCTGCGATGAGTTTGATTTCTGGAGCTGCAGCTGCACCTTTACCTTTTGGGGTCGGTGCTGGTGGCTAAATATTTTATTACATTTAAGAATGTGTAAGTAGTCTTTGGTTCTCTGTCGGATCACCTCGCCCGCACATAGCCCTCTCCATAGCTCGCTGCAATGGGCGGGTCATATTTGCCGAAGAACTGACAATCGCTGGAGCAGACGTGTTCTTGATTGGAGACCGCGGCTCGGCAAACGTAACGCTCCACCTCGCCGGAGTGCGTCCCCTCAGGCGAGATGGAGCGACGATCTTCGCAAAGCGGCTGGGAGTAGCTGGATGCTAGCCGAGGATCGTGCTAGGTGGCGTGCCCTTGGAGAGGCCTATGTCCAGCAGTGGATTGCGATGATGATGATGATGACGAAGTAGTCTTTTTTTATTAACAGCTTTGTACTAAGACGAATAAAACTCAATTTACCCTTTGGCAAGCAGGCGCTTCCACACTCTCCCATTATGCTGATCTATTCATATTATTAATTTACATTTAAAATAACTCGATTACTCCACTAAGGTTAATAATTTCACAGCGCATTATGATAACTGGATCACAACATACCTTGACAGCTCCATAAATCACTTGAATGAGACTCTTGACTTCTATCTCTAGGATTTTTATAAACCTCATTACGTTCCATGTGGTCACCTCCTTATGGTTACCCAGCAGACACAGCAGTGGTGTTATATCACACCTTGCAAGTCTGTCACAGGCAGAATGAAAAATTATTTTTCTAAATACTTTTTGACAGAAAATATTCATTTAAGAGAGGTAGGGTACGATATTAGCGAATAAGCCCGACTGGGAAAGGACCTCTACCTTACAGAAGACCACAGCCAAATAACTAGACACAGTGGTGTAGTTGTGTTCCTGTGTGTGAGTATAGGTCTTCAGCGCTCATTTAGGGATGCGTTTTGAAAGAAACTTATTCCTATCCCAAGGATAAATATTCGTAAAGCCCTGGTCTAATAAAATGGGTTGGCAACATGCATGTGATACTTCTGGTATTGCAAGCATCCATAGGCTACGGTAACTGTTTAACATCAGGCGGGCAGTATGCTTGTTTGCCAACCTTAGTATGAAAATAAAACCAAGTTACCTGACAAAATCATCAAAGGCCTTCAGAACCTTAATATATGTTTCTTCAGCAACTTCGTTTTGCTCCAGTTTCTCCCGAGTACGTATCTGTTGTGCTATCAGGTCCTCAGTCAGTTGTGATAATCGTTTGGCTTGCTTCTCTTCGCGTGCCTGGTTTATGTCATGCTGATCCACTGTAATCATCAAATAAAGCACTCTTTATTCTTGCCATACAACTTTTTCTGATGGCCGCGTGAATTACGACGCCGCGACGGCGGCAACCGGAGGATGCAAAGAAATGCAAAATTTACTTAAAACAAAATTTAATTACTATAAATTACAATCAATAATGGTCGACAATCGATAAAGGTTGGATCAAAAGTGTCGTGTTAAAGGGGGCCGCGATGTCCGGTGTTCGTTGCTTCACGTTGTGCTGCGTCGGCGCCTCATGTCCGTTGCCGTAACTAAGCTGCTATTGCGCAGTAACTCGGGGTTACAGGGGTCAGCAGAAGTAGTGCTAGGTATATATGGAACACGTGTTCAATAATAATAATAAGTTTATTTCACCACTAAATACAAAACTTGGTAAAATTCGTTGTTTGCATGCATATGTAAGTAATCTAGGTTTATACAAATATAATCATTATTACAGTATTTTACAATTGCTAAGTTGTTCCAAAACAACTTGTATTAGGTGCCAGACCCGTTATTCGGAAAAGTAAATACTTTTATACAATGACATGGGATAACATTTTTTTTACGGGATGAAAAAGCTTTATGATATTCGAGACTATAATCTTTCTCTGTGCCAAAATTCATCGAAATTAGTTTAGCCTTTCTGGCGAATAATGATCCTACTAATATTATAAATGCTAAAGTTTGTAAGAATGAATGGATGGATGGATGGATGTTTGTTACTCTTTCACGTAAAAACTACTGAACGGATCTGGATGAAATTTTGCACACAGATAGATTATGGTCTGGAATAACACAGGCTACTTTTTACAGCGATAACCGACATCCACGCGGGCGGAGCCGCGGGCAACAACTAGTAGTCGATAAGGTAAAGAAAGTATCGCATTTATAATATTTGTGGCATTCTCAAAGTCCGATGGGACAGCAATCCAATACTTAACTTGGCAAAGCATAAGGCCCGCCCGATTGTAAGCAGTTACCGTAGTCTATGGACGTTTACAATACCACTTGCGTATAGCCGATCCAAAAATGTTAACACCAGGGTTTTGTGATGGAGTATACCTAGGATTTAAAAACTTTTCGTTACCTGTAGCCACACACAACAATTACACCACTGTGTGTAGTTATATGGCCAATGGTTTCTGTAAGGTCTTTTCCCGGTAAGATTTGCTTGCTTGTATGGTGTTCTACCTATCTTTAAATTCAATGTAACATGTAACATGTAGATGACAAACATTTTTACCATAGTTTTAGACGGATAAACTTATTCTAATTTAAGAAAGCACAGAAACTAATCTTCAAGTCATGGCTAAATACAAAAAGGTAATACAAGAGCTTACTAATTCTTTGTCTCCATATATCAAGGTCCTTCCTCAAAAGGATTGATTCTTGCATTACTTCACACAGCAACACGAACATTGAAAAATTCTCTATTTCAAATCGGTTGAAATTATCTACGACAGAAAGAACGCGGTCGGTTCCAGCAAACGTCTGAAAACATATTGATAAACTTTAGATTAATCTATGTACATACATGTCACACATACATAAATACGCCATATCATCCCGCCTGTCTCTCATTGAGGTATGCAAAGACTATGGGTTCGTGAACTGCTTCTACTCTACACCCGTGAAGGCGGGTGTAGGTGCACAGGGGGGTTTTAGTTGGTACGCCGGCTGTCTACCACCTTTAGGCCGGAGAGTCCGACATATCCGCTTCGCTTCCCCGGGCGGGGCGGTAAGTTAGCTTAAAGCATTTCCCCTCTAATGAAAAAGAGGTAACAACCAGAATGACCCTGTGCCTGTTGGAACACTGTTAGGCACGCGTCTCCTCCATACACTTTGAGGGATATTAACCCACTGTGCACTTGCAGTGGATATTGTCGGCCTTAGTCGACTTTAACGATACTTGAAATGGAACGGTGTGGTAACATTTGTATTCCTAATCCATCATCACACACATGGTTATAGTACAAAGTATATGATGCGCTAAAAATGGCAAATGAAAACTACCCGGTTCCGACGTTCTACATCTGTATGTTACTGTAAAAGCCGAAACTACAGTAAACGCTTACTTTACTTGTTCAGCTCATGTGTAGGAGGTAGCAGTTCTTACTCAACCAATTGCTTGTGGTAATGAGCCGATTTATTATTTAAACTATTAGGTAAACGATTTCTTTACCTCAGATAAGCTAGTCAGGCACTAGCTTATATTTATAAGGTTGGAGTCATTCTTGGCACAAAAAAAGCAGCTGGACTGCACTTTTGATTTCTTTGGTCTAACCAAGAGACTTACGGAAGTTACAGATCAACCTTCCCTACCTAATACCTCCCCCACCTCTACTTACAAAAATTTCATCAAGTAGTTCATCATGCTTGCTTATCTCTTGTTCACATCTAGCTATCTCATCCAACCTCTTCGCCTCTGCTTTTTCATCAGCCTCGCAAAGCCTCTTGGAGCCCTTCACTCGCAAGAACTCTTCCAATTTTGCTAGATGATTCAATTCACCATCATAAACTTGCATTTCCTGGGAATTGAGACATCGTTTGAGACACTTTCCACTAATAAAAAGAATAAGAAGTGATTCTAAAATAAACATATATGTCAGAGCCTAAAATTGTAAAATACGGGGTACCCTCGCAAGGAAGTATTCTTGGTCCGTTATTATTTAAAATTTATAAATCAGGATATAATTCTATTTGCGGACGATAGCACAGCTTTATTTACTAATGACAATCTCGAAAAATATGAAATAAACATAAACGAAACTCTCGGAGAAATTATAAACTGGTTGACAGCTAATAATTTAAAAATTAATATTGTTACAAAGTTTCTGGGAGTACTTTTTTATTATTTGTCATGTTATAGCTGGACCAAACTGGAAATAAGTATACACTTTCAAAACAAAAATGAATTTCCTAATTGATTCGTAAATGATAGAGTTCTGTTCAAAAATAGAAAAAAAAAATAAACGAATATGATAATAAGCACAAAATACCCACGGCAATGTCTTTGTTAAGCTGGAACAGTCCTTTCCACTTCAGAGTCTCGAGGATTCTGCACGCCTCATCCCTGCTGCCGAACGCATTTGTAGCAATCTCCAGGATATCCATCAAATACTCCTTACCTTTCATCAGATTCTTTATAGTGCGGTTCCATTGGATATTGAAGCCATTCCTGTAGAAGTAATAATTTTTATTGTATGAATGTAATGCAAAAAATATAATTCTCAAGGAACCGACGTATAGGGACAAGATTCGTGAGGGCCCGCTTAGTGGTAAGACACTTAACACGCTTCCGCGGGTCGGAAGAATGAGCCAGTTTAGTTTTTTTGTTTGACTTGAGTTATTGGTCAGGTGGCCTTTACAACTTTACCTAAGGTAAACTAAAAACTAGGCAACGTTTGCCTAAGGGCTAACTAAAGGGGTCCGAATCTCTGCTTCCCTTATGGTAGGTTTAAAGTGACACATCTGATTAAGAGCGAGCCGGCGCGTATTTCGGCCACGACGGCGAGGACGAAATCGCTGAGAAACCTATTTGTGTCGCTTCGCGAGCTGTATATGATCTGTCTTGAGCGAGTTTTTTTTTATAGTACTTGGGTGGCAATCAAGCATACGACCCGCCTTATGTTAAGCAGTTACCCTAGCCTATGGACAATGTATCTACGTGAGCACAGATTGATTTGCTTGATGATTGGCAGCTCGAGATCTATTACAGATCTGCGTTTTGCATGAAACAAGATGCAATTGTAGCTTTGGGCATGAATCGATTCTGAAATGTTTCGTTACCTATGGATCCTGTGTAAGTCATGATCAGCCTATTACAAGATGTGTATAACCTAAATTTCTGAGGCAGAGTTTTGAACGTGCGTTCACTAAGCTATGGAGACAGCCTAACACCAATGCCGAAATGCGAGATTGGAACAGAAGTCGATAATTTAGGATGACACCCAAGTAATTAACCTGCCAAGATGTCTAGCAGTAGACTCCGATATTGCTGATGATGAGCATGACGAGGCATGATGGAATAGAGTTTAAATGTACGGACGTACTAGCATTACGTTTTACTAGTTTCCACCCGTGGCTTTCCCCGCGCGTGCAATGCCAGGGAAAGTTTTTTTTTTGAGGATAAAAGTAAGCTCTGTCCTATTCTACACTATATTGTATCTCTGTACTAATTTTCATCAAACACATTCATCAGTTTTAGCATGATTGAGAAACAAACGTCCATATAAACTTTTGCTTTTATAATATTACTAGCTTTTACCCGCGACTTCGTCCGCATAAGTTTTTTTGTTTTCTCCCGGCTGTAAGTCCCCCTGCAACAATGTCCCACTATCGTGTTCCAGTCCTCAACTTCACATCAAAATTTGTTCAAAAGCAACCTAAGCTACATAATGGATAGCTCCGAATGTTTCCTTAGTAAATATAAAAAGTAAATAATGTAAATCGGTTTAAAATACTACTAACTACCTACCTGCCAACCCCCGATGTTAGACAGTGTGACATCCGCAACATCGGCGTAGGAAGTACTAACTTAATGTAAGTAGTATAATAATGTAGGAAGCTAAAAATAAGAGGCCTTATTACTGTAGTACATTTTTGTAAACTATGTTCTTTGTTTTTCCCTCTCTGGCCAACACATGGAGATTCTGTGGACTTGAAACACGTGAGCAAGCCACGTATAATTGCCCGTGAGAAAAACAACTCTTTTCTAAATTAATGCCGGCTACTTTTAATGTTTGCCCCTGAGCTTTATTTATCGTCATAGCGAATGCGAATTTCAGCGGAAACTGTAGTAAACGTAGAAACGGAAATTGTAGACAGACTAAACGTTTTTACGTGCACCCATAACGTTGACGCTTTTAAACACGCATTTATTTCATCTGCAGGGGTGCCTTTAGTGATAACCGGCAAAGTCTGTCTAAAATCGCCCGCTAAAAGTACCTCCATCCCCCCATGATATTTGGATTACTCTTCTACTCTCCGATCTAAAGCTTCAATTGCTCTTTTATGGGACATAGTACACTCATCCCAAACTAATAGTTTACATTGCTGCAAAATACGTCTACGCTCGCTGTTTTTACTTATATTACAGACTGGCATTTCTTCATGGGCTAAGTTTAATGGCAGTTTAAGCACCGAATGTGCCGTTCGACCACCATTGAGCAGAGTGGCGGCTATTCCGGAAGAGGCAACTGCTACAGCAATTCCTTTATCTTTTCGGATTTGCGCTAAAAGCAAGTTTAAAAGAAAGGTTTTTCCCGTGCTTCCGGGAGCATCCAACAATTTCTGTGGTGTAGGTAATTAGATTTTATCTGTATGTAATGTAACAGTCAGTTGAATAAAAAATCGTATACAAATCAGATCAATAGTTTTGGCGTAATGTGATTCTAGACAGAGTTTAAATGTTGTAGATAGGTAGCTGTGTATAGGTTCCTGTGGGAATGAGATATTTTCCCGAAGTAAAAAGTAGTCTGAATTTTGGTACCTTCCTACCCTATAAGTTAAGTAGTGTGATGGAATGTCGCTAAGTTCCGATCCAAGTAAAACTGTTAAATAAAGACAGTTGCATCAAAATTTTATCATAAATTCCCTAAATTATGGCACCTACCGAAGTACCTCTAAGTTAGAAAAGTGATCAAATACTAACTTGAAGTCTTAGTAACACTCAGTTTAAAAAAAAAACATCAAAATCATTTCAGTAGCTATGGCGACATGCGCTTCTTGACACGATCACGCTAGATTTCCGCGGGAATGAGGTATTTTCCCGCCGTAAAAAGTAGCCTGTGTCCGTGCCTAGGATCCTATCTTTATATTAACCAAGTCTTATAAAAATCCGTTCAGACGTTAAGGCGTGAATGAGGTAAACTTTTAAAACAAACGATTAAAAATCACTAACTTAATTAGTTTTCTGCCTACTGCCTACGCCTTAAGTACGATGACGTGATCATTTTGATCTTATATCCTTTTCTAGGTTACTATCTATCACCTAACTTAATTTCATCAAAATCCGTTCAGCCGTTTAGGCATGATAGAGCAAAACTCCCAGCAAAAACCATAAAAAAATCACTAACTCAATTCAGTTTTCTGCCTACTGCCTACGCCTTAAGTTCGATGACGTGATCATTTTGATCTTATATCCGTTTTAGGTAACCATCTATTACCTTACTAAATTTCATCAAAATCTGTTCAGCCGTTTAGACGTGAAAGAGCAAAAGTCCCAACAAAAACGAATAAAAATCACTAACTCAATTTAGTTATCTGCCTACTGCCTACCCCCTAAGAACGATGGCGTGATTATTTATAGCCTATGACCATTTCTAGGTTATCATCTATCACCATATCAAATTTCATCAAAATCCGTTCAGCCGTTTAGGCGTGAAAGAGTAACAGACAGACAGACAGACAGAGTTACTTTCGCATTTATAATATTAGTATGGATAATAGTACTTATACATAGATTCTCTGACGACACAAACAGCGTCGTCGTTAATTAATTACACTACGACTCAAAGCATATTTCTCCTTACCGTTCCACCAGCAATCTATGTATTTCTTCCCGAATTCCTTTATTGTCGGAGTTGACTATACAGAACCTCTTGGTAGCCAGGTCAAGCCGGTTCTCGATTCGACGAAGACGGTTATTTGCGTTCTCCAAGCGGGCTAACTCCTGAATAGTCGTATATAGAATATAATTTCTAGTAGGAAATAAGTCGTCAGGGTATGTAATCTTAGCTTTAAGTTGCCTTTGTGTAATTATTATTTAATTAATAATAAAAATATTTATATAGGAACATGTAGTACCATAGACACGAAAAAGTAAAAATGTACAGTACTAACATCACTTTCCGTAGGAACCTTCTTAAGCATATCTGAGACTACTTTCGTGGAGAGATAGTTAAGCAGGTCTAATTCCGCTTGCTGTGCCTTCTCATCTCTTAGTTCAAGTTCCAAGTTCTCATAGTCGATAATGCAGTCATGAATACCTTCAACGACGTTTGCATCGCGTACAGCATGTTGCCCTTTCCTTGCAAGCTGTAAGATCGAATTAAAGTAAGATTATAAAACTGGCCACGAACACAAATTTTATATAACTCCAGACGGTGCCGCGCGCGGGGTCGCGTTGCAACTTCATCTGAGTAAGTTCTTGGTTTAATGGCCGCTTATTGCTCGTCGATTCATCCATCCCATGGGTGTCGTAAGAGTCGACTAAGGGAGTAAGTCAGACAGACAATATCCACTGCTAGAAAAGGATTATGTTACCAACCCTTCTGGCCAGAGTGGTGTAGTAGGCTAAAATCCCTCGTTTATGGGTTGAGATGATGATTGCTCGTCGATAAACAAAAGTGCAATTTTAGCTGCACGTTATTTTTGTATGTTGGATCTTGGAGATTAGTATCTAAAATGAATGAAATAGTCTTGAGCAGTTGTAAGCTTCACAGATTCACGCAGACCGAAATTTGAACGATTTTCTGTAGCTCTTCAAGAAAATAGTTTGTTCTGTACTAATTATTCGTATACTTAATAGTACATATTCTGTAACAACTAACATTAATACATAGTTTCGTCTCTTGCATTTCGTATTTGAGAATGCCGATCTGCTTTTCTTGTGGCGCCAGCTGTGGGATGCCCAATGCTTTCTTCGCAATGCTGCATTGTGGCGCCAAATTTTGGAACTGTAAACCAAGTAAATTATAAGTAAAGCTATTTCACATTAAATACAATTCATCTTAATAGTATTCCAGGAGCAAACCTAATGATGATGATGAGCAAAGCTACTTAAGTTCAGTAAAAACAAATTGTATTCAGATTGATAGGTAGCAAAAGCCGTTCCTGTATTCCGGCGGTGGGGACTTACGAAATGAATAAAATAAAGATGACCGTATACTCATTAGCTGCCTCAGTGGCAAATTAAAAAGATACATTTATATTCTTTATTATACTAATCCCACAAAAAGGAACACTGCCTGTACCGTGGGGGGGCTGTTAAACATAATTCACGGAGTCATCACAAACAACAAGTTTTGCCCCCGAGACCACACGTGATTGGTGTTTAACATCAACAAGCTGGATGTCTTACTCCAAAACATTTTTTAAATACATGACTAGGTTTTGGGAGAATGACTACCTTTTGGATTCAAATACGCTTCTAGTTGATGATGATGATGGCATAATGTTACGGCGGGAGAAACTACTAATAATCAAAGCAATAGCCGATTATTACACCTTTATTTTTAATTAGCAGTGGCCCGTAACAACAATCGTTGTTAGCGGTAGCTTGTAACAATTGTTATTAGCAGTAGCTCGTAACAAAAATGGTCTTTTTTAGTAGCACGTAACAAAATTGTTGTCAACAGTAGCTTGCAACAATAACTTATTTTCATACCCTTCGCATAACATTGCTGAGCTCGGCTTCAGGATCTACGACCTTTTGTTCAACTTGTGACGGCATCTTGATTTCACAATATTTTCTATACTATTTGAAATAAAACACGTATTTTAATTAATTAATTATATTCTATGTATAAATATTTACGTAAACGTTCTTATCTGAAAGTAGTTAGACATATAATGACGTTCATATGATGTAATTTTAGATATTCAAAATATTGTTTCTTCTATATTTTCGACAAGTTTTCAGCCAACTCTCAGAAAAAAAAATTAAAGATATACATTCTGTATTTTCAAAACTTTGTATCATTCCTATAAAATAAGTAAATTATGTGAAAATTCTATAATATTCACGTATAATACTTATTATATACTGTGTATTTTTCACTTTTCATCTTTGGTAACCTCGGAATTAGGAACGAATACATCGGAATAAGGATATTTACATGGGAATTACGGGCTTATTTAATTTATCTTTGAATACAAATCAAGATCCAAAACTTTGACAATAATAATATGATGACAAAATATCTTGTAATCACTTTTATATGTACATGCACCTACTACTTATTTATATTTATACTAGCTGTTACACTTATTATCGCTACTATATCGTTCTTTGCCGCTCTAGATGTGCTTTTATACCTACTCGTATCAATATTAGAATTCGTGTACCTTTAGTTCCTTAGCCAAACAACATAAGGTATTTGCGCCTTTAATGACCGACCTACAAAAGGCTTACGATAGAGTGGAGAGAGATGAACTTTGGTCAACTTTGACCAAGTATGGGGTGAACAGTAGTTTGATACGGACACTCCAATCCTTATATAAGAATTCGAGTGCCTGTGTTAGGATTAATGGGGTCTGCACGGACTGGTTCGAAATCGGACGTGGTGTCAGACAGGGCTGTGTGGCTATTTATTTATTTATTAACAATTTTTCAATCGTATTTAAATAAACTTAATCATAATACACACAAAAATAACTTAAAATAACATTCTTAACACAAAATCTGAAATTAATTATAAAATATTAATATAACCATACTAAGTGAAAATAGAAATAAAATAACATTGGAATTCAAAATACATTGGAGGACAAAAAAAAACAATAATCAAACAATATAAATAAAAAAGACTGCCATGAGATACCATTCTAACCTAAAACTTAAAATCATCGACAGAATAATAGCACCCTTCCAGCAAAAGCTTTTGTAGCCTACTCTTAAATATATTTGGACTTTCAATGGTTTTCATGGCAATAGGCAAAGAATTATATAATTTACCCGCCTGATACCGACAGCCATGTTTCACAACATTTAATCTAGGTCGAGGTGGGATCTCCAGATCTTTCCTCCTTGTATTTAATCTGAGTGCTCTTTGTACTGGCGTTTCAAACCTAGAGGGATGCCGGACAACATCTATAAGAACCACTAAAATGTACAGGCTTGGAAGGGTCAAAATTTTTAGGTTACGAAAGTGGTCTTTGCACGATTCCCACTGAGGTATTCGAGCCATAGTTCGAATGGCACGTTTTTGCATAACAAATGCCCTATACATATTATAGTCGTAACTGTTTCCCCAGAATTTAACACTATACCTCAACTTCGACTCAACCAAAGCAATACTATGCTTTGGTTGAGTCAAAGTTGAGGTTTTAAACTGTTTTGAGTTGTTCAAGATTCAGTTCATCTCTTAAGCTTCTAATGGCGTAACAGGCTGAACTTATAGAATTCTCAATTGACTGCAGTTCAGGTTTCTAATTCAAATATTGATCAATATGGACCCCCAGGAATTTAACGCTATCAGTAACTTCTATATTCACCCCGCTACTCAATATGTCAATACTTTCATGGCTACGTGCAGTGGTTCTGAATAATATAGCGTTAGTCTTGTTATTATTTAATTTCAAATTGTTAGCATTAAACCATTCATTAAACATCAAAAGTGCTTTATTAACTTTTAGTTGTAGTTCATCAGAGCTAGTAGCTGGTATTACAGCATTAGTATCGTCAGCATAAATTATTAATTTAATGTCTGGAATTGTATCAGTAATAAAATTTATCAGGTCATTTAGGAAAACAATAAAGAAAATAGGTCCTAATATAGAGCCCTGCGGAACCCCACGTGTTACACTAGTTAACTTAGATTTGGTCACAACTTCTTGTCCATTTACAATATTCTTGATTTCTATAAATTGCTTTCTATTGTTTAAATATGATTTTACAAGATTTAACACGTTACCCCTAACTCCGTAAAATTCTAATTTAGCAAGTAGGATGTCATGATCAATAGTGTAAAATGCAGAAGATAAGTCTAGAAATAATCCTGCTACCTTATTTTTTTTGTTTAAATCACCTAATACTTCATATATTAATAAATCAACGGCATCGACATTTGATAGCCGAATTGGCGTGTATTTATGATTTTGCATAAATTTAGATGTGATACAATCCTATCCTTTAATAGTTTTTCGTATATTTTTGATATGATAGGGAGTAACGAGATGGGTCTGTAATTGTTAGGATCAGTTTTCTTACCTTTTTTATAAACAGGGACAACTCTAGCTTTCTTTAATTGATCTGGAAAGATACTGTCATTTATGCAATTGTTAAGAAAAACTGATAATGGTTCAGCTAGAAGATCAATATTATATTTAATAACTGTAACTGGAATGCCATCATATCCACAAGAACTTTTTGTTTCCATTCTCTTAATGATAGATTTAATTTCATTGCTGTTTGTAAGTCTCATATCCATGTCAGCGTCAACTCTTACTGCATGTTCGGTCAGAATTTTAACTGCTAAGGGTTTATTGGAATTAGTGTTTAAAATACTATAATCAAAATTAATCGAAAAAATGTCAGCTATTTCTTGGGTGTCAGTAATAATTTTATTATCAATTTTGAATACATAATTATCATTAGATTTTGCAATGCTTTTATTCCTATGCCTGTTTACCGTATTCCATATTTGTTTTGTCCTGTGTTTAGCTATATCTACTTCCTTTTTAACGGCCCTTCGCTTTAATTGTGCTATAACTTTCTTGTATAGTTTCATGTATGTTTGTCGATAAGTAACCACTGACGTGTGACTAGTGGTTTTGCTCATTGTGCTCAGGAATCTTTTCATTTTGCTAGACGTTCTGATTCCTTTTGAGATCCAGCTAATTTTATTTCTAGTGCTATTATTAACTCTGATATTTTTCTTTTTGAAAGAAGTTTTGAACACTTTTTGAAACTGACTAAGAAAACTATTTACATAACAATCTATCAAATTGCTTTCTTCTAAGTTCCGTTTAAAAGAGATTCTATTCTTCTCAGAGAATATTCTACGCTTCGCTGTGTAAAATTCTATTTCGTTTCTAGAATTTATGTTTTTTAGATGAAGACCACAAATTATACCTACATGGCCATCTCCAAGACCGTTGAGGTCTACCTTTGAGTAACCTATGCTTTCTTCAGGCAAGTTAGTCAGGATGTTATCAATACATGAATCATGGCTATTACGTGAGAAAGTTATGGACTTCACTAGAATTCTGAAATTATAGCACTTTATAAGTGATAAGAAGTCACTTTGATATCTACTTAGTTTAAGAACATTGATATTAAAATCTCCAAATATTATACAGCTCTTGCTGAAAAAGTGCTCTAATAAAGTTTCCAGTTTGGTCATAAATTCAACAAAATTTTTATCGTCTGGAATTCTATAAAAGCAGTTGATATTCAAATTAAATCTTGTATCCCTAACTCCACAAATCTCAAAACTGTCTACTTGATATAATTTTTTACAGATTTTTAATTCTTCAGTATTACAGTTAAACTGAGACAAAATTAAGGAGCCCCCCCTTATTTTGTTAGCTCTGGTGTTGTAAGAACCCATATTGTAGTTTTCAAAATTAATCATCATATGCATCTCTTTGGCTGTTCAACCTATTCATGGATAGCTGTTTGACCGACTTGAAAGAGTATGAATGTGGTATAAGGATGAATGAAGCAGTGTTTAAAACCTTACTGTATGCTGATGAACAGGTTCTTTTTGCGTTATCGGCATATGAACTACAACAAATGGTCATTTAATGAATGAGGCGTATAAAAGGAAAGGTATGAAAATAAATGCTAAAAAGACGCAAGTTAGGGTAATAAAGAAGAATGAAACTGTTACTGAGTGTCCGATAATGATAGGAGATGAAAAATTGGAGCAAGTGAATTAATTTGTGTATTTAGGTTCTTTGTTTACGAGAGATGGGAAATGTGAAGGAGATATTGCAAGAAGAGTGAAAGTGGGAAACCAAATAAATGGTGCTCTCAACTCGATCCTGGCAAGCAAAAACATATCGAGCAAAGTTCACCTTGCCATTATCCAGGGAGTATTGACACCAACATTGATGTATGGCAGTGAATCATGGGTATGGCAGAAGAAGCATGAAAGCAAGATTAATGCAGTGGAAATAAGAGCTTTAAATAATATATTGCGTAGAGTCAGAATGCTAGACAGAGTAAAAAACTGTGACATAAAAAAGAACGATGTGGATTGAAAGAAGATGTAGTGATGCAGGATATTATTGATCGGTGTTTAGTATGGTGGCTGCAGACACCAAATAAAACGTAATGTGGAGATTTTTAGGTTCGTGTCACCAGACCAAATATTGCTAGTTCCCAAAATGAAATAAGAGCATACTATATTATTAATGCTGTAATTCCCTACATTGTTCCCGCCATTATGGAGTTTATCATCAATATCCCATTATCTAACAGTGTGGCCTTTTAAATTCTAGAAATTCCCATGTCTCTTACCTCAGTATCTTGTTTACAAAAAGTTTGAAGGCTGTGTCGAATAGTAATAAAAGGAACTTAAGGTTGAAGGCTATGCCGAATGGTAATATAGAGAAGTTTCTATACTATGACAGAGTCGCTATTCACTCATTGGAAATACAAACACCAATATATGCTAGTTAAATAACAGACATATATATGAATTAAAACTTTATTAATAAAACTTATATTAAATCTTATATAAATAAATAAATCTAAATTATAAAGTAGGTACAATTACAATCATCTTAAATACATGTTATTAAAATTGCAAATTCAATCCTAAATAAATTATTATAAAGTATAATTACAATCGTCTTAAATACATTTTATTAAAATAGTAATTGCAATCCTATACTATGGTATTAATCATTTTAATCACCTCCACCTCTGTATGGGTGACGTTTTCTGAAAAAGAAATACACTTTATACATAAGGCAACATACCAGTGACTAGCCCGATCCAACTTTGCCCGGGTCAAATTATATTGTTCCTATTTAGAGAGTGAATTTCTAAAATTCCATTCTTAATTCTCACTTACGTCATTTAAGGAAACCTTTATAATATGAAATTCTATGTTTTTTAGCCCCAGCGGTTTAGTCAGGACAATGTACTAGCTACAACCCGCAGCTTTGCCCGCGTGTAGTATATCCCTGTGAATCAGTGATTTTATTCGGGATAAAAAGCCTATACTCTATTCCAGACTATAATCAAAGGCAAAGTCAAAGTAAAGTCATTTCTGTGGCCAATTTTATTTAGAACCGTTTCGCTGTTCTGTCGTGATAGGTGCTGCGGCTTGAAGCAGATATGCTACTTTTAGCATCAGCGATCTGCGATTGTATCGATGCTGCATCGCGATTTGGCGGCTCTCTGTTTTCGGTCGCGGCATCAGAGTGTAGCGTTTAGTCGCGTTACTTTGGAGCTTCCAAAAAGGGACTCAGTCGCAATGTTTGTAATTTTTATTGTGCGGTGTGGAATGTTCGCTCGCTGTTCTATAAAGCAAATTAATCGTAGACCACCGATGCTAAAATTAGCATGTCTGCTGTAGTCCTACAGTGAAAACCGTGGCAGTAACGACGAGCAGGAATACTTTGGTAGCAAAAAGAAACTTACGCCGGTATAGTAAGAGTGAATATTTCAAACTTAGTGTTGACATCCTCAAGGCGGAACATACTCTCGATGTACTCCTTCGTAGCTGGTACAGCTGGCGTCTCAAACACCTGGTTCATCATATAGTCTTCTACGCAACTGAGGACACGAATATATTTGTTAATAATTGCAAGTTATTGTACCCGGAATACGCATTATAGAATAATCCCTAAATGCAATAAAAAAAAAACTTGGTCTGGCCTCATTAATTTGTGAACATTTTTTGTCGAACATTATAATGTCCTCCTAACAGAATTTTGGTCACGGTCACATATAATTCACGAAGTCATCACAAACAACAAGTTTTGCCCCCGAGACCACACGTGATTGGTGTTTAACATCAACAAGCTGGATGTCTTACTCCAAAACATTTTTTAAATACATGACTAGGTTTTGGGAGAATGACTACCTTTTGGATTCAAATACGCTTCTAGGATGGCTGACGATGGCATAATGTTACGGCGGGAGAAACTACTAATAATCAAAGCAATAGCCGATTATTACACCTTTATTTTTAATTAGCAGTGGCCCGTAACAACAATCGTTGTTAGCGGTAGCTTGTAACAATTGTTATTAGCAGTAGCTCGTAACAAAAATGGTCTTTTTTAGTAGCACGTAACAAAATTGTTGTCAACAGTAGCTTGCAACAATAACTTATTTTCATACCCTTCGCATAACATTGCTGAGCTCGGCTTCAGGATCTACGACCTTTTGTTCAACTTGTGACGGCATCTTGATTTCACAATATTTTCTATACTATTTGAAATAAAACACGTATTTTAATTAATTAATTATATTCTATGTATAAATATTTACGTAAACGTTCTTATCTGAAAGTAGTTAGACATATAATGACGTTCATATGATGTAATTTTAGATATTCAAAATATTGTTTCTTCTATATTTTCGACAAGTTTTCAGCCAACTCTCAGAAAAAAAAATTAAAGATATACATTCTGTATTTTCAAAACTTTGTATCATTCCTATAAAATAAGTAAATTATGTGAAAATTCTATAATATTCACGTATAATACTTATTATATACTGTGTATTTTTCACTTTTCATCTTTGGTAACCTCGGAATTAGGAACGAATACATCGGAATAAGGATATTTACATGGGAATTACGGGCTTATTTAATTTATCTTTGAATACAAATCAAGATCCAAAACTTTGACAATAATAATATGATGACAAAATATCTTGTAATCACTTTTATATGTACATGCACCTACTACTTATTTATATTTATACTAGCTGTTACACTTATTATCGCTACTATATCGTTCTTTGCCGCTCTAGATGTGCTTTTATACCTACTCGTATCAATATTAGAATTCGTGTACCTTTAGTTCCTTAGCCAAACAACATAAGGTATTTGCGCCTTTAATGACCGACCTACAAAAGGCTTACGATAGAGTGGAGAGAGATGAACTTTGGTCAACTTTGACCAAGTATGGGGTGAACAGTAGTTTGATACGGACACTCCAATCCTTATATAAGAATTCGAGTGCCTGTGTTAGGATTAATGGGGTCTGCACGGACTGGTTCGAAATCGGACGTGGTGTCAGACAGGGCTGTGTGGCTATTTATTTATTTATTAACAATTTTTCAATCGTATTTAAATAAACTTAATCATAATACACACAAAAATAACTTAAAATAACATTCTTAACACAAAATCTGAAATTAATTATAAAATATTAATATAACCATACTAAGTGAAAATAGAAATAAAATAACATTGGAATTCAAAATACATTGGAGGACAAAAAAAAACAATAATCAAACAATATAAATAAAAAAGACTGCCATGAGATACCATTCTAACCTAAAACTTAAAATCATCGACAGAATAATAGCACCCTTCCAGCAAAAGCTTTTGTAGCCTACTCTTAAATATATTTGGACTTTCAATGGTTTTCATGGCAATAGGCAAAGAATTATATAATTTACCCGCCTGATACCGACAGCCATGTTTCACAACATTTAATCTAGGTCGAGGTGGGATCTCCAGATCTTTCCTCCTTGTATTTAATCTGAGTGCTCTTTGTACTGGCGTTTCAAACCTAGAGGGATGCCGGACAACATCTATAAGAACCACTAAAATGTACAGGCTTGGAAGGGTCAAAATTTTTAGGTTACGAAAGTGGTCTTTGCACGATTCCCACTGAGGTATTCGAGCCATAGTTCGAATGGCACGTTTTTGCATAACAAATGCCCTATACATATTATAGTCGTAACTGTTTCCCCAGAATTTAACACTATACCTCAACTTCGACTCAACCAAAGCAATACTATGCTTTGGTTGAGTCAAAGTTGAGGTTTTAAACTGTTTTGAGTTGTTCAAGATTCAGTTCATCTCTTAAGCTTCTAATGGCGTAACAGGCTGAACTTATAGAATTCTCAATTGACTGCAGTTCAGGTTTCTAATTCAAATATTGATCAATATGGACCCCCAGGAATTTAACGCTATCAGTAACTTCTATATTCACCCCGCTACTCAATATGTCAATACTTTCATGGCTACGTGCAGTGGTTCTGAATAATATAGCGTTAGTCTTGTTATTATTTAATTTCAAATTGTTAGCATTAAACCATTCATTAAACATCAAAAGTGCTTTATTAACTTTTAGTTGTAGTTCATCAGAGCTAGTAGCTGGTATTACAGCATTAGTATCGTCAGCATAAATTATTAATTTAATGTCTGGAATTGTATCAGTAATAAAATTTATCAGGTCATTTAGGAAAACAATAAAGAAAATAGGTCCTAATATAGAGCCCTGCGGAACCCCACGTGTTACACTAGTTAACTTAGATTTGGTCACAACTTCTTGTCCATTTACAATATTCTTGATTTCTATAAATTGCTTTCTATTGTTTAAATATGATTTTACAAGATTTAACACGTTACCCCTAACTCCGTAAAATTCTAATTTAGCAAGTAGGATGTCATGATCAATAGTGTAAAATGCAGAAGATAAGTCTAGAAATAATCCTGCTACCTTATTTTTTTTGTTTAAATCACCTAATACTTCATATATTAATAAATCAACGGCATCGACATTTGATAGCCGAATTGGCGTGTATTTATGATTTTGCATAAATTTAGATGTGATACAATCCTATCCTTTAATAGTTTTTCGTATATTTTTGATATGATAGGGAGTAACGAGATGGGTCTGTAATTGTTAGGATCAGTTTTCTTACCTTTTTTATAAACAGGGACAACTCTAGCTTTCTTTAATTGATCTGGAAAGATACTGTCATTTATGCAATTGTTAAGAAAAACTGATAATGGTTCAGCTAGAAGATCAATATTATATTTAATAACTGTAACTGGAATGCCATCATATCCACAAGAACTTTTTGTTTCCATTCTCTTAATGATAGATTTAATTTCATTGCTGTTTGTAAGTCTCATATCCATGTCAGCGTCAACTCTTACTGCATGTTCGGTCAGAATTTTAACTGCTAAGGGTTTATTGGAATTAGTGTTTAAAATACTATAATCAAAATTAATCGAAAAAATGTCAGCTATTTCTTGGGTGTCAGTAATAATTTTATTATCAATTTTGAATACATAATTATCATTAGATTTTGCAATGCTTTTATTCCTATGCCTGTTTACCGTATTCCATATTTGTTTTGTCCTGTGTTTAGCTATATCTACTTCCTTTTTAACGGCCCTTCGCTTTAATTGTGCTATAACTTTCTTGTATAGTTTCATGTATGTTTGTCGATAAGTAACCACTGACGTGTGACTAGTGGTTTTGCTCATTGTGCTCAGGAATCTTTTCATTTTGCTAGACGTTCTGATTCCTTTTGAGATCCAGCTAATTTTATTTCTAGTGCTATTATTAACTCTGATATTTTTCTTTTTGAAAGAAGTTTTGAACACTTTTTGAAACTGACTAAGAAAACTATTTACATAACAATCTATCAAATTGCTTTCTTCTAAGTTCCGTTTAAAAGAGATTCTATTCTTCTCAGAGAATATTCTACGCTTCGCTGTGTAAAATTCTATTTCGTTTCTAGAATTTATGTTTTTTAGATGAAGACCACAAATTATACCTACATGGCCATCTCCAAGACCGTTGAGGTCTACCTTTGAGTAACCTATGCTTTCTTCAGGCAAGTTAGTCAGGATGTTATCAATACATGAATCATGGCTATTACGTGAGAAAGTTATGGACTTCACTAGAATTCTGAAATTATAGCACTTTATAAGTGATAAGAAGTCACTTTGATATCTACTTAGTTTAAGAACATTGATATTAAAATCTCCAAATATTATACAGCTCTTGCTGAAAAAGTGCTCTAATAAAGTTTCCAGTTTGGTCATAAATTCAACAAAATTTTTATCGTCTGGAATTCTATAAAAGCAGTTGATATTCAAATTAAATCTTGTATCCCTAACTCCACAAATCTCAAAACTGTCTACTTGATATAATTTTTTACAGATTTTTAATTCTTCAGTATTACAGTTAAACTGAGACAAAATTAAGGAGCCCCCCCTTATTTTGTTAGCTCTGGTGTTGTAAGAACCCATATTGTAGTTTTCAAAATTAATCATCATATGCATCTCTTTGGCTGTTCAACCTATTCATGGATAGCTGTTTGACCGACTTGAAAGAGTATGAATGTGGTATAAGGATGAATGAAGCAGTGTTTAAAACCTTACTGTATGCTGATGAACAGGTTCTTTTTGCGTTATCGGCATATGAACTACAACAAATGGTCATTTAATGAATGAGGCGTATAAAAGGAAAGGTATGAAAATAAATGCTAAAAAGACGCAAGTTAGGGTAATAAAGAAGAATGAAACTGTTACTGAGTGTCCGATAATGATAGGAGATGAAAAATTGGAGCAAGTGAATTAATTTGTGTATTTAGGTTCTTTGTTTACGAGAGATGGGAAATGTGAAGGAGATATTGCAAGAAGAGTGAAAGTGGGAAACCAAATAAATGGTGCTCTCAACTCGATCCTGGCAAGCAAAAACATATCGAGCAAAGTTCACCTTGCCATTATCCAGGGAGTATTGACACCAACATTGATGTATGGCAGTGAATCATGGGTATGGCAGAAGAAGCATGAAAGCAAGATTAATGCAGTGGAAATAAGAGCTTTAAATAATATATTGCGTAGAGTCAGAATGCTAGACAGAGTAAAAAACTGTGACATAAAAAAGAACGATGTGGATTGAAAGAAGATGTAGTGATGCAGGATATTATTGATCGGTGTTTAGTATGGTGGCTGCAGACACCAAATAAAACGTAATGTGGAGATTTTTAGGTTCGTGTCACCAGACCAAATATTGCTAGTTCCCAAAATGAAATAAGAGCATACTATATTATTAATGCTGTAATTCCCTACATTGTTCCCGCCATTATGGAGTTTATCATCAATATCCCATTATCTAACAGTGTGGCCTTTTAAATTCTAGAAATTCCCATGTCTCTTACCTCAGTATCTTGTTTACAAAAAGTTTGAAGGCTGTGTCGAATAGTAATAAAAGGAACTTAAGGTTGAAGGCTATGCCGAATGGTAATATAGAGAAGTTTCTATACTATGACAGAGTCGCTATTCACTCATTGGAAATACAAACACCAATATATGCTAGTTAAATAACAGACATATATATGAATTAAAACTTTATTAATAAAACTTATATTAAATCTTATATAAATAAATAAATCTAAATTATAAAGTAGGTACAATTACAATCATCTTAAATACATGTTATTAAAATTGCAAATTCAATCCTAAATAAATTATTATAAAGTATAATTACAATCGTCTTAAATACATTTTATTAAAATAGTAATTGCAATCCTATACTATGGTATTAATCATTTTAATCACCTCCACCTCTGTATGGGTGACGTTTTCTGAAAAAGAAATACACTTTATACATAAGGCAACATACCAGTGACTAGCCCGATCCAACTTTGCCCGGGTCAAATTATATTGTTCCTATTTAGAGAGTGAATTTCTAAAATTCCATTCTTAATTCTCACTTACGTCATTTAAGGAAACCTTTATAATATGAAATTCTATGTTTTTTAGCCCCAGCGGTTTAGTCAGGACAATGTACTAGCTACAACCCGCAGCTTTGCCCGCGTGTAGTATATCCCTGTGAATCAGTGATTTTATTCGGGATAAAAAGCCTATACTCTATTCCAGACTATAATCAAAGGCAAAGTCAAAGTAAAGTCATTTCTGTGGCCAATTTTATTTAGAACCGTTTCGCTGTTCTGTCGTGATAGGTGCTGCGGCTTGAAGCAGATATGCTACTTTTAGCATCAGCGATCTGCGATTGTATCGATGCTGCATCGCGATTTGGCGGCTCTCTGTTTTCGGTCGCGGCATCAGAGTGTAGCGTTTAGTCGCGTTACTTTGGAGCTTCCAAAAAGGGACTCAGTCGCAATGTTTGTAATTTTTATTGTGCGGTGTGGAATGTTCGCTCGCTGTTCTATAAAGCAAATTAATCGTAGACCACCGATGCTAAAATTAGCATGTCTGCTGTAGTCCTACAGTGAAAACCGTGGCAGTAACGACGAGCAGGAATACTTTGGTAGCAAAAAGAAACTTACGCCGGTATAGTAAGAGTGAATATTTCAAACTTAGTGTTGACATCCTCAAGGCGGAACATACTCTCGATGTACTCCTTCGTAGCTGGTACAGCTGGCGTCTCAAACACCTGGTTCATCATATAGTCTTCTACGCAACTGAGGACACGAATATATTTGTTAATAATTGCAAGTTATTGTACCCGGAATACGCATTATAGAATAATCCCTAAATGCAATAAAAAAAAAACTTGGTCTGGCCTCATTAATTTGTGAACATTTTTTGTCGAACATTATAATGTCCTCCTAACAGAATTTTGGTCACGGCGGCTTATCTCAACGGAGCCTAGCCATTTGTGCGGGAAATATTATAATGCACAAGTATGTGTACAAACACAAGTAATCAAGTTTACGGCATCTGCCGTCAGTAAACAAGACTGGAATGCGTAGCGATGGTCTCTTATGGGCAGAAAATCATGTTGTTCAACAGCGCTAAGAGGAAACTATTCTACCGGCTATCGCTAATGCTCTATGCAAAACTGTTCTTTTTAACTAAAATTTTGGCGTTAGCACTAAGAAGTACGAAGGAATTTTATTTGGAATTTAAAAGACAAAATAGAAACTTACTAAGCACAGGGTTGATAAGGCACCAAATTCTCAATCTTATTTGGTCGGATGGTCTCCACCCTGGGATCTGCGATGATTTTGATTTGTGGAGCTGCAGCTGCAGCACCTTTACCTTTCGATGGGGTCGGTGCTGGTGGCTAAATATTTTTATATTTTATTTATGTGTGATTAGTGTTCTGTTCTAACTGCAAATATGCCCGATGAATGATTCCGGACTAAATAACGCAACAAAATTCTTATAGTTGGAGAACGTAAAGAAAACACTCCTTTCTGTTACCCAAAATTAAAATTTTATTAACAGCCTTGTAATACGAATGATCGTAAACGAACGATCGCAATGACCAATCGTTTAGATCAATCGTTTTGTGTGATGAGAGGCAATTGAATGCGATAGAACGTCACGATGTTCTTTAGATCCATCGTAATAAAGAATTGTTGCGTAAGGCTGCCTATCCACTGACTATAGAATCACCACTCCCTTTTGGGGATGAGAATGTGTAGGCCATTTTAAAAATTAATTATTACCGTAGCCAAATCACAACATACCTTGACAGCTCCATAAACCACTTGAATGAGACTCTTGACTTCAACCTCCAGGATTTTTATAAACCTCATTACGTTCCAGTTGGTCACCTCCTTATGGTTACCTAGCAGACTTAGCAGCGGTGTAACTTCACACTTCGCAAATCTGTCACAAGCAGAAGTGAAGAAATTTATTTTACACTAGATTAATCTGATCTGATGAATCTGATATAGACTAAGCCGAATAGCTGACGTTTCGCTGTGATCTAGTCTAATACATTCCGAATTTGTTTACAACTTTATTTTTTTAAATTTTTGTTTTCTAAAATAGTAACCTAAATTGCTTCTCTTAGGTAATTGATTTTATTTGTATAAGTGGAGCAATTTAGGCTACTATTATTTCTATTGTATGTATATAGCTATTCTATTATAGCTGATGCTATATGCCAGTGAAAGTCTCGCAAAAATTGGTTTAACCGTTGCGGTGATTACCAGAAACAAATTGAACCTTACTTATTTGGCAAACAAGTATACGGCCCGCCTTATGTTAAATAGTCTATGGACACTTGAATACCGAGAGCAAAGAAAGAAAAAAATGCCACGTCGCCAAATGAAACGTCAGCTAATTTGCCTACTGCCCGTTTCGCTGACCGAACAGACAGGTGTAGAGCCTAATAAAAGGATCGGCACGAAACTAAGGACACTCTTTTCAATCGCCAGATACATACAAGTATGTACTTAGTTACAATTTAATTTTTGTGTTACAATTTGTGAGCGCAAAAAGTGATCCGTAAACTCAATACAAATTATTGGATGAAAAACTGGTAGGATAGAAAAGATGAGTGTCTAGTCTGTTGATAGCAGGCCGTATTACTGAACGTACTCTAGCATGTCTTAGGTTAGAAACTAAATTTAATGTAATGTAAATTTGCTTTTAAATAATAGTGTCGTCTGCGCGGGAGATATTATAGTGCACAAATGTGTAACCTATAATATCCTCCGCGCAGATGCCTAGTCTCTGTCGAGGCTAGCCGCCGTGACCGAAATTTGGTTAGGAGAACATTATGATATTGTAGGTACCTGATAAAGTCATCAATGGCCTTAAGAATCTTGACATATGTTGCTTCAGCATTTGTGTTTTGCTCCAGTTTCTCCTGACAACGTGCTTGTTGTGCTCTCAGGTCCTCAGTCAGATGTGCTAATCGTTTGTCCTGCTTCTCTTCGCGAGCCTGGTTTATATCATGCTGATCCACTGTAATCATATAATTTTTGTTTTTTAAAAAGACAACTCCCGCACCAGGGAACAAGCACTGTGTCGCAGACTTAACTAACATACAATCAACGGACACAAAGTACACTCAGAATCACACAATTATTTGTCTCGTGTGAGACTCAAACCCACAACACGCCGCGCAGTGGTAAATGGCAATGTAACCACGTAGTTGACTTTGACTTTGAAAGCAATCTGCATGCTATGGTTTTATATAAATCGGCCAAGTGCGTGTCGGGTCAATGTAGGGTTTTGCTAGTCACAATAATACGGATTAAGAAGAAGGTACGGTTTCAGCAGCTCTTCTGAAAACAGAACGATGGTAACAATTTTGGTAAAAGTCTTGAAATAGGTAGCCTAGAAAAGGAAGTCACTTCACGATCAATGTTTGCGTTTTTGTTAGATGGAATGTTGAAACATAAAAAAATTGGTAGGTATAAAAATATATATTAATATAATTCTTGTTGTTCGTTTGTAAATATATTCTGACATGCGTAGGGGTTCCTTGTTTACCACCAAACCCTAAAAAAAGAAATAAAAGAGCTTACAAATTCTTTGTCGCCATATATCGACGTCCTTTCTCAAAAGAATTGATTCTTGCATTACTTCACACAGCAACACGAACATTGAAAAATTCTCTATTTCAGTTCGGTTGAAATTATTTATGATAGTGAGTACGTGGTCGGATCCAGCAAACGTCTGGAAAAATATTATAAAGCTTCAGATTTCAGAAACAACAATATTTAAATAATATACTCAACAATAACAATGACCTCCTTTAGCGTATCACTGCAGTATGCATATTTGTAACTTTGTAAAAAATAGGATCACAATTGATGACAGTTCTACATCTAATGCTTATTAACTATTGGCCTACTCCAAGGAAGTGTACTCGGCCCAACCAGTTTTCTTATTTACATAAACAGCTTATGTAACCTTAAGACACAAAACTGTAAAATATTCACATTTGCTGATGATATAGCTTTAGTCTTCTGTGGTAACACATGAGATAAAGCCTTGAATTGAATGAATTGGGTCTCCAGAAAACAGCAAATAAAGTAGCGATAAAACAAAATTTGTCAAAAACAACATTAACAAAAAATAGCGAAAGCCAACCCCTTTGGTAAAACAAAATCCCTCGTCAAACTTGCACCTGCAAGATCGAGTAAAATCAATAAAATATTTAGGTATACTTCTTGGTCAAAAACTCACATGGCCCATATTTTAATCTATTAATAGGTAAAATCAGAAAGTTAAATTATGTTTATAAGCTATACGGAAAACTTCGGCATGGTATTGGTCTAACCATTAGAGTTTCAGATTAAGTCTAACTCCTTAATACCTTATAAACAAAAGACTCAACCCTACTTACAAAAATGTCATCAAGTAAATCATCATATTTAACTATCTCTTGTTCACATCTAGCTATTTCATCCAACCTCTTCGCCTCTGCTATTTCATCAGCCTCGCAAAGTCTCTTGGAGCCCTTCACTCGCAAGAACTCCTCCAATTTTGCTAAGTGATTCAATTCACCATCATAAACTTGCATTTCCTGGGAACATAAACATTGCACTATTAAAACAAATATGCATGAGAAAAAGTGTTATGAAGTAAATTGTATAAAGCTGTCTGCTACAGTATGTGAAGAAAATAATTATGAAAGAAGATAATGAAAAAATGGTAATAGTTCTAGATATAAGTAAGAGTGCTAATCAAGAGAGAATTTTCTCAAGGTTTAGCCTGTACAGTCTAGATCTTGAATGTGGCTTGTGTGTTTGCATTCTTAGAATTTGAACATTTGCCTATCCCACAGGGATACTTCATCTTAAAACCCTGGTGTAAAAAAATGGGTCGACATAACGCAAGTGATATGTCTGCTAATAATTGCAAGCGTCTATGGACTACAGTAACTGCTTAACATCAGGCGGGCCGTGTGCTTGTTCGCCACTCAAGTAGTATAAAAAAATATCGCTATCCGTGAAATACTATGAAAAGTTTCGGTGCCCACAGAAACAACTACACCACTGTGTGTATGTTGTCTTGTCTTGTTTTGTTTAGCTGTGGTCTTCTGTAAGGTGGGGTTCTTTCTCCAGTAAGGCTTGCTCGCTAGTATAGTGTCCTACCTTTCTAAATGCAAATGTTTGATTTGATGTAACAAATTACTAAAATCTTCATATGTATAATATTTGAAGAGTTTCCTCAATTCCTCATGGATTTCCATCACCAGAAGTAGGTGTTTATAACCAAAAAATACTTTTACAAATCGGTTCATAAATAAGTTCTGCGGTAGTAAACATTAAGAAGAAATACGCATGAATTGTTAACCTCATATATATTTAAGTCTGTTAAAATAGCAAAGTTGAATGGTGATTTATAAGCACAAAATACCTACGGCAATGTCTTTGTTCAGTTGAAACAATCCTTTCCACTTCAGAGTTTCGAGAATCCTGCAAGCATCATCCCTGCTGCCGAACGCATTTGTGGCAATCTCTAGGATATCCATTAGATACTCCTTTCCTTTCATCAGATTATTTATAGTCCGGGTCCATTGGATATTGAAGCTATTCCTGTAGAATTAATACTTTTTATGGTATGAATCGTTTGTTTTAAATACAGCAGTTTAATGGAAGATAATTCCATAAAAACGTAGTAAGACCACAATTTGATGTCTGGAATGGCGATGGCGAAACAACAACGGCTAGGGCGTGTATAGCATTGATAGTTGCTGCCATAGTGGCTATGGCAGCGCTTGCGATAGATGCCAGTCTATATTCTATCTGTGCCTTTCACCCAGATCCGTTCAGCCGTTTTAGCGTGATTAAGTAAGCAATACCCATCCAAACTTTCGCATTTATAAAATTATAATAGTATACATAGATTCTCTGACGACACCAACAGCGTCGTCGTTAATTAATTACACTACGAAGCAAATCATATTTCTACTTACCGTTCCACCAGCAATCTATGTATTTCTTCCCGAATTCTTTTATTGTCGGAATTGACTATACAGAACCTTTTGGTAGCTAGGTCAAGCCGGTTCTCGATTCGACGAAGACGGTTATTTGCGTTCTCCAAGCGGGCTAAGTCCTGTAATAAACTTATTTAGATAAATATCTAGTAGGAAAAACGAAACTCTTTCCTATGCCTGGGATACTCCCATCACAAAACCCTGGTATTAAAATTTTTGGGTCAGCGACACGCCAGTGATTGGACCTGGTTAGAGAATACAAACCGGATTATACGAAATCCGTTTTTGCCGTTATTCGGGTAAATCTGGGTTCTTCGGTTATTTTTTGTGTAATGCGTGCCGCCTCCATTACCTTTTATTCCGATTCATTTAAGTGCCTAAACTGAACTGAGTCATTATTTTGTGCTATGACATCAATGATGTGCACTCTGTGTATACACTATACACGTACATTAGCCTGGTATGACTCTGTATGACAGGGCTAGGGCAGACGTCAGTCTCCCACAAGGCTTTATTAATATCTATATAGGTATGTAATCATAGCTATAAGTTGCTTTTGTGAAAGATTATTTATCAAAAAATATTATTATTAAATTAAAAGAAAAGTAAGTAAAAATAAACAGTAGGTACTAACATCATTTTCCGTAGGAACATCCTTTTTTATATTTGCGACTACTTTCATGGAGAGATAGTTAAGCAGGTCTAATTCCGCTTGCTGTTGTCTCTCATCTCTCAGTTCAAGGTCCAAGTTCTCATAGTCGATAATGCACTCATAGATACCATTCTTGACGTTTGCATCGCGTAATGCGTGTTGCCCTTTCTTCGCAAGCTATAAGATCGAATTACAAGTATGATTTATGCTGTTATAATACATAATCTAATATTGATTTTGTTTAAGTGTTACAGAAAAAGAGTCATTTTGACGTAAATATACTGGTCTTTTATGATGGTAAATATATGTAATGCTAGTCGGTAAACAAAATCTGCACGTTATTAAATTTAGTTTTTTTAACATGAGTATATGAACAAAAAAAGGCAGCCTTGAGCAGTTGGAATCTTCACAGATTTTTTTCATCCACTTGTACTTTTGTCAGGACGAATTTTCAGATTCACGCAGACCAAAATTTGAACTAATTTCTGTAAGTTTAGGGGGCTCTTTTAGATAATAGTTTGTTTTGCACAAATTATTTATATACTTAATACTACATATTCTGTGACAACTAACATTAATACATAGTTTCGTCTCTTTCATTTCGTATTTGAGAATGCTGATCTGCTTCTCTTGTGGCGCCAGCTGTGGGACGCCCAATGCTTTCTTCGCAATGCTGCATTGTGGCGCCAAATTTTGGAACTGTAAATCAAGTCAATTATAGCACTTGAGTAAATCTATTAAACAACGAATACAATTCATCGCAATATTTAGGACTCTGGTTGAGATGAGCAAAGCTAATTATGGTAATAATGGTAAAAGCAAATAGTGTTCTGATTGAAGGGTAGAAAATACCGTTCCTGTATTCGCACATTCCTTCCTAAGGTGTAAAGAACTTAGTGAATGAAATTAATAAAAGAAAGAAGACGATACTCGTTACTCATCTTAATGGCAAATAGAAAATATATATTTTCATTTCTTAAGACTTATCTCGCTAAAGGGAACAATCCCTGTACAGCGGGGAGCTGTACAAACATATGATTCATGGGCTCAAACTACGTCCTGTATAGGAATCGAACTTACACTCGGTCCGATGTTGGTGGCGAACTCACATGTGATTAGTGTTAAACAAGTTGGAGGACTTACTCCAAATCATTTTGTAAATTCATGAATAGTGACTAGGTATTGGGAGAATGCTTACCTTTTGGATTTAAATACCGATGGTTACCATAAAAACCATAAAAATACTAATCAACTAACGCAATAGCCGTTCATTACACCTCTCTACCTCTCTATTATTTTTAATGAATGGTGTCAGCAGCAGTCCGTAACAATAATCATTGTCAGCGGTAACTTGTAACAATTGTTGTCAGCGGTAGCTTGTAACAATAGGTTATTTTCTTACCCTTCGCATAACATTGCTGAGCTCAGCTTCAGGATCCACGGCCTTTTGTTCAACTTGTGTCGGCATCTTGTTTTCACAGTATTATCTATAGGTACTATTAAAAATAAAATACGAATTAATTGTACTAATAAATTAAATTATTATTCTATAAATATTTAGGTAAACGTTCTTTTCTGAAAGTAGTTAGACATATGATGGTTGATGACGTTTGTATTCTAGATATTTACAAAAATTGTTTCTTCTATATTTCCGTCAATTTTTCGGCCAACTCTCAATAAGCGGTACACACTTGACTTTTGGTATCGGTATCGATAACTAATAAGTTAACGAAATTTCGAAAGATACCTTTTTATTTTCGTTTTTTTTTTCAATAAATAAAGTATATGTGAAAAATATAATCATTCATGTACATTACTTATTTTATACTGTCTATTTTTCATGTTTTGTACCATCGGAATTAAAACTAAATACATCGGAATGAAGATACAGGACAAAACTTTGTGTGACCCACAAAGAATTGTACTGAGTCTGGGTGTAATTTGTGTCCGTTAAATTGTATGTTTGTAAAGTCCCCCGCGACACAGAACTTGTTCTCTAGTGCGGGAGTTGTCTTTTTAAAAGAAGAAAGAAGATGTTTACTTCGGACTTTTTCATATTTTATTTATTTTTGAATATAAAACAAGATCTTATCTTTGACTATTAGATAGATAAGGTAACGGCACCTTGATCCGTGGTATTTTCACCAAAATTCGAAACAGCATCGAAAATTAAGCATTTACTGTACCTTTTTGGGTGTTTTGTTATTTTTATCAGAAGCTTCGTTTATTTGACTATCGAAATAGACTAAAGATTTGACTATAGGACCCTGATTTGTATAAAAGAATAAATAAAATATGAAAAAAGTCCGTAGCCCTAATTCCGAGGTAAAGATCCTAATTCCGATGTATTTGGTTCCTAATTCCGAGGTAACAAAACATGATGTTTAAAAAAATCCCTCTCTACTTTATAAATATGTTATTGTTCTTTGAATCTTTATTACCTTGGGAAATAAAGTTTGTATGAAAGTTCATAATGTTTTAGTATTTTAAAATTAGGAATTTGGGATATTGAGGTTTATGAAAATTCTGATACTACATATTTAGTTTTTTATTATTTTTATTAAATCAATTAGTTTTGTATTATGATATAAGTACTATTACGTAGTTATGACACAAAATTGCTTTTAGATAATTTTCGAATGTTAATCTTGCCGAGTTTTGAAAAAAAAAACTAGATACATTTGTATCACTGATTTTATTTATTGTAAATTAAGAGAGGGCCAGGATTTATTGTAGGGCACCATATTAACGAGCAAGTCTGACTGGGGAAACACAGAACACCACATTCAAATAACTACACACCGCGGTGTAGTTGTGTGAGTACAGGTCTCCAGCGCTCATTTAGAGATGCGTTTTGAAAGAAACGTATCTCAGGGATTCTTCCATCATCAAGCGCTGGTGTAAAAAAATGGGTCGGCAATACGCAAGTGATACCTCTGATATTGCAAGTGTCTGCTATGCTACGGTAACTGCTTAACATCAGGCGTGCCGTATGCTTGTTTGTCACCCAAGTAGAATAAAAAAACAATTATCAAAATATAAAAGACATCTAAAACATTAACATGATGAAATTATGTCATGTTACGAGAACACTATGAAAAGAACTTTACAGACAAAATAACTCAATTTACATTAATTTTATTATTGGACGTTCCATTAGAGTAAAAAAAATAATGAAATTTGCAATGTCAATAACCAAAATACAAACTTCCTAAATCAAATTTCATTCAAAAAAATAAAACTATATGCTGTACTGAATTGTGAACAGCCTGTGTTTTACTTATCTATACCATGGAATAAGGTGCCCATAGAACCTAATTCCGATGCACTATAAATCGGAATTAGGTTTCGTACTAAAATATCACGTTTCCTAATTCCGAGTATTAAAAACTAAAACATTTTTGCATAATTTATATACAGATTAGTGTACAATTGTAATATCTGCCTAAATATGTATTTCACTTGCTAAGAATTACATTTAATTGTTAATAAACTTAGATTTTTGGTCTTGACTTTCTTATACAACGAATTAACAAAATACCAATTCACCACCTTTGATATGCTATAATTAGTGAATGCGATGAAAAAGTGTACCACGTAATTAGATCTTATATTTATTGACTACTTAAGTTAGTAAATCTAAAGTGTGGAGTGCCTAATCCTAAATCCAATCCTGAAAACACAAAATGAAACCAAGTCTATGAAATCCTTATTCCGTGGTATACATCGGCATAAGGAACCCGCTAATTTTTATGGCACCTAATTCCGCGGTATTTTCAAAACGTATTTTCACCTTTATTTATTTAGTAAAATACAAAAAAGTAATGTAATACTAATAAACAATATAGTCCTTTTACTAATTAAACGCTAAGAATTACACACACAGTACCAAAACAACAAGAAAAACATGGTATTTACGTGCACAGGGTGCCAAATGTATGAAGAGTTCGTTTGGACCGGCTATCGTTGCGAATCTTATCGATTATCTTAAATATCTTATACTTTACACCTTACCTTGGATAATATATCCACATGTAGATATATTATCTACTAAATAAGAGATATTCTGGTAAAAAAAAGCTTGTAAATCGCAAGTAAATGCCGTTTTTCTAAATACCTCGGAATTAGGTGCCAATTTCAGAACCCCTCGGAATTAGGTGCCGTTACCTTAATTATTATACATGTATGGTTGTATTTTTCATATTTACTTATTTTATAGAAAAAATACAGAAGAAATTAAATTATTTTCTTAAAGTCATTGTCATTACTTAGGTACAATAAAAAGGTAAACGCTTTGCGCAAACGAGCCACCATTGGCGGCCACTGGTTGCGACAAATCGTTTACAAGATTATTTATACAATTTGTGTGGACTACGCTACTTAGCCCCGCCGCACATACACACACTTACATTGGTTGTCACGAGCCGCGTGCGAGTGTAAACATATCGCACCCACAGTAGAAAAAGGACTTAAGTTGAAGCGTGTTTGTTTTGCAATTTACGTCTTATTCTTAACGTATAAGGATCAAAATTGCCCAGTGACATTTCTCAAGTTACACCAGTTTTCTATTAAGGATGCGATATAAGCACAGTATTAAGCATTTGCTCGTTACGTGTCGACGCAGGTACATAGTGTCAACCACAGGCGACTGAGTAGACGAGACACGCTACCGTTGGAGACTGCTCTGCTACTTCAGCAGGAGAATGGAACATATTGTAGCGGCCACCGACCACCTTCGTTTGGTAACAAAGGATGAGGCGCGAGTTAAGAGTCCTGACTCATGACCAACCACTTTAATTCGCGCGACAGCCACTGGTGGCTGTGGTCGGTGGCTCGTTTGCGCGGAGCCTAAGATCCTAGTGCCCTCAGACGTTACTTATTTTCTCATGAACAAAGACGTGTGGACGAGTGTTCCTATGTAAAAAGCCAAGATATCTGATTAGCCGGCCCATTTATCGTTATGTGCGAAAGGTCAGTAAAAGTCAAGTCATCATCATCATTACTTGTACATAAAATTACTATTTTGGGGTATTTTTTTTACCGCTGCGGCGGCTTTGCCCTGTCGCATGAGCAGATTATCGGAATTATCTACTTATGTGGCTCTGTTGTGCACACAGAGGGTTCTAGATAACAGCTTAGGGTTTCGCTGTCTACGCAGATAAGCCTTGTCTTCGCAAATGACGTAACTGGACGTAGCTGGAGATGACGCCAAGGATCCGAATGCTCTTGGATATTGCAAGAACTGTCTTGGAATCGTGGAGCCAAAGTAAATGGAGTTTTTATAGCAGTGAACTGTCTTAGTGAGAGTTAAATTGGATGTAATTTAGATTTAACAATCAGAAACTTTTTCCAAAGAATGGTACTGATTTCAGACAATCATTTCGCGTCTTTCGTCTACAACGGAACGAGGGAAATTTGCGGTGATGTCTTCTGTATAGCAATGATTGCCATCGATAGACAACATCAGCTTCTAGATATTCTATTCCTCGATGAGAAATAGTAATAGCACCAATATACTAGATAACTATTAAATAAAAGACAGATATATAAATTAAAACTTTTAAACTCTTACGTTCACATATAAATATAATTATAAATTAAAATTATAAAGTATAATTACAATCATCTTAAATACATTTTATTAAAATAGAAATTGTAATCCTATACTATGGGTTTTAATCATTTTAATCACCACCACCTCTGTATGGGTGACGTTTTCTGAAAAAAAAAAAAAAATACATAAGGCAACATACCAGTGACTAGCGCGCTTCAACTTTGCCCATTGAACCCGTTAATGGCTAACCTCATCGAGACGCAATGGCGACGTCGCCGGCTACGTATCTACACCTCGTTGGCGATGGAAACGCAACGTCACTAATTTGGAAGCGTAGCCACGACCAACGGGTCACTATGTGGAGTGTGAAGTCTGGATATCTGGAACCCAGGCGACGTCACCAACCGAGCGAATCGAGAACTGACTGATTATAGTACCCACTGGCCAACCCATTTGGCAACCAAAGGTAGCCAAAGGTAACCATGACGCCATAGTCAGTGACGCCATAGTCAGTGACGCCATAGTCAGTGACCGCCATAGTCAGTGACCGCCATGGCGTCTTGGTGAAGTACGGATTAAATTTTCAAAATTTACATTTTACTAAGTTTGAAGCTTAGGCGAGCGGCTTAGGATCTGCGTTGATGAATCAGTCGGTTAGTCAAGACAAATGTACTAGCGTCCACCCGAGGCATTGCCTGCGTATATATCCTTTGTAAACGGCTATTTTATTCGAGATAAAAAGCCTCTGCGCTATTCCAGACTATAATCTATCTCTGTGCCCAATTTCAGTCAAATCCGTTCAACAACCTGGCGAGAATGAATGACAAACATTCATCTATCTACCCATCCAAACTTTCGCGTGTATAATATTAGTAGGACAGATAGATGCTACAGTGGAACGAAGGCCACGGCAGTGAAGGCGAGCGGGAATATTATAGTAAAAGCAACTTACGCCGGTACAGTGAGGGTGAATATTTCAAACTTAGTGTTGACACCCTCAAGGCGGAATATACTTGCGACGTACTCCTTCGTAGCTGGTACAGCTGGAGTCTCGAACACCTGGTTCATCATATAGTCTTCCACGCAACTGAGGACAAGAATATATATGTAATATTATCGTTATATAACTAGCTGTTGCCCGCGGCTCCGCCCGCGTGGATGTCGGTTATCGCTGTAAAAAGTAGCCTATGTGTTATTCCAGACCATAATCTATCTCTGTGTCAAATTTCATCCAGATCCGTTAAGTAGTTTTTACGTGAAAGAGTAACAAACATCCATCCATCCATACTTACAAATTTTCGAGTTTATAATATTAGTAGGACTACCATACCCGGAAAACGCACTACACTAAGAATATGCATTTAAAAGTATTGTCGGAGATCGTGGGTTCAAGTTCTACCCAGGATAAATCATCGAGTGATAAGGACGATTCTTTGTTCTTTGTCTATATTTAACTGTGTAATTTGATATCTGTAATGCGTATCTATTTAAAAATATGTTCTTAACTCAAAACTCATTTAAAACACAAAGTAACTTATAAAGGCGATTGTTTAGCTAGTGAGAGGAGTTTACTTATCTTTTAAACACTTCTACAAATAATTCAAAACCAAAATTATCCAAGTCAGTCCAGCCGTTCTCGAGTTTTAGCGAGACTATCGAACAGCAATTGATTTATGTAATATTATATAAATAAAAAGACAAACTTACTAAGCACAAGGTTGATAAGGCACCAAATTTTCTATTCTATTTGGCCGGATGGTCTCCACGCAGGGATCTGCGATGAGTTTAGCTTGAGCTGGTGCACCTTTACCTTTCGTTGGCGTCGGTGCTGGCGGCTGGGAATATTATGAAATATTTATACATATCAGTAGGTTTTAGTCACGACTATGATTCTGGGGATTGGTTCCAAATCTTCACCTTTTGAGAAATCTCTAATCGCCATCAAATTATACGGCAATAATTATAATTCGAAATATTCCAGAGAACTAATCTCGACTCATTAGGTTAAACTCACACTGACGCAGAGTCGACTCGAGACACATGTTTTGGCCTATATCATCAATCAATCAGCCTATCGCAGTCCACTGCTGGATATAGGCCTCTCCTAACACGCGCCACAGCACACGGTCCTCCGCCTTCCTCATCCAGTCCGTCCCAGTGACCTTTTTTAGGTCGTCGATCCACCTAGCTGGGGGCCGCCCTACCTTACGCTTACCGAGTCGCGGTCTCCACTCTAGGACACGTCTGCTCTATATCATATTAAGGTATAAATTTGTGTTATGCAAATATGGAATCGCGCGACGATGTTTGGTTAAAATACAGCGGTTTTGTATGTCGCTGTGAGTCACTGGCGCGCAGAGACACATCAGCCACGCTAGACAAGTGGCATTATCGGTAATCGCATGGAATAGAATAGAAATGCAAACGTATGGGATTTGACGTAAGTTTATGTCTTTATGTCGTAAACTTATGTCAAATCCCATACATTTGCATTTCTTGTCTAGAGGGGCTGATCAGATGTAGCCATACTGCCCGTTTTGAATTCTGCAAGCGTCGTCGCGCAACGACGCGCCTACCACTCGTTGTAGTTAAAAGCAAGTACTATGTAACAGATCATCATCATCATCATCTCAGCCAAAAGACGTCCACTGCTGGACATAGGCCTCCCCCAAGGATTTCCACAACTCTCGATCCTGAGCAGACCTTGTCCATCGGTTGCCCGTGTAACAGATAAAATAAAATTATTAGTCTAAATATTTTGCACCGTATTGTACGAGCTAGCTTCACCACCATCATCATCTCAGCCAAGAGTCATCCACTGCTGGACATAGGCCTCCCTAAAAGATTTCCACAGCATTCGGTCCTGACCTTAGCCATCAGCTACCCGCGACCTTTACTAGGTCCTTGCTCCACCTTATTGGAGGCCTGCTAGCTTACTTTATATTATTTATTAGTCATGAACAGGTAATATGGCTTTATTTCCACCAATGCTGCAAGAGATATAAATTATAGTTTTTAAATAAAAGAAAAAAAGCTTATATGTCCTTCATAGTCGATTGAGACTAGTGACGTAATACGTACCTTGACTGCACCATATACCACTTGGATAAGACTCTTGACTTCAACCTCCAGGATACTTATAAACTTGTCCACGTTCCAATTGTTCACTTCCCTATGGTTACCCAGCAGAGTCAGCAGTGGTGTGAGGTCACATTTTGCAAGTCTGTCACAGATAAGATGAAATCTTTGATTAAAATACGAAGCAAAAATATATTTTACCAATCTCACTGATGGGGGCTGTCTGTTGAAAGTTCGTGGGTCAAATGCAGAAAATATGCAGCAAAACTCAGCTAGAAAACTTCGAAATAAAATTGAAGATTTTCTGAAATATACTTTTCTAGCCGCCCGCACGCTAGGGTTCGCACGGCTGGTATTTCCTGGGGTTCCATAACGTTGTTTTCAATAAAATATAGCCTATGACACTCCTAACTAGCGTAGCTTTTAATTGGTAAAAGAATTTTCAAAATCGGTTCACTAGATCCAGAGATTACAACGTCACAAACTTTACCTCTTTATAATATAGCATAGATTAAAAAATATATTTTTATTGTGGCAATAGTAATTAAAAGTTATTTTTTACTACATACAATAAATATAATGACGAATTTCCTTTAATTCTTTATTGCACACAAATTATAGTTACAAAACAAAACATTTAACAAAAGACATGTACAAAGGCGAGCTTAAGGCGATACCTCGAAAATAAATGGTGGTTTTGTGGGCGTGGCTTAGCTTCCACGGCTGGCCGCTACGCGTCGCCTTCGTCCGTGTGACGTTGTCAAATAAGTGATTAGAAATATTTTATTGAGTTTTTAGGAATTTTAGCACAGGAGGCATGGAGTAGACAAAAATAGAACAATTAATTATAAAATTAAATGTTTACCATTGGCAAAATACATAGATACATATTTATAAATATATATATTTAATGAAAAAGTTCAGAAAATATCACTCGATAAAATATTTTTCTTGGTAATAACTATTATATAATATAACTACGATTGTGTTATTGTGTTTAATCAACTATAAGTAAATAAATAAATATCTATAATTCTTCTGTATGTGTGTATGTCGCTGAACTCCTAAACGGCAGGATCGATTTTAATGAAATTTTGTAGGGTCACGGATGGTTCAGATTCACAATTGGATCTGGTGGCGCTGCTGTCGGTATATCGGACCTAGCAGACGTCGTCCTACCCGGAAAATGTCCGGGTAGGACGACGTCTGCCAGGTCCGCTAGTAAATATATATATATATATATATTTTATAAAACTTGGTTAGCAAACAAGTATACAGCTCGCCTGATGTTAAGCAGGTACCGTAGCCTATGGACGCTTGCAATACCAGAGGTATCACTTGCGTTTTGCCAACCCATTTTTTTTTACACCAGCGCTTAAGATGCGAGTATCCCTAGGATACGAATACGTTTATTTAAAACACAATATGAGCGCTGAATACCTGTACTCACACACAGGAACACAACTACACCGCTGTGTGTAGTTATTTGGCTGTGGTCTTATGTAAGGTGGAGGTCCTTCGCCAGTCGGGCTTGCTCGCTAGTATGGTGCCCTATCTTTCTTAAAATTACTCAGGCTGAGGTGATTTCTTTTTAATTTTCTTGTAACAAGTTGTTTCTGACGGCTCCGCAGTTATAACCTAACCAACTATTTTCTTTTCTGGTAACAAGTCGTATCTGACGGAGTCGCAGTTTGCAACCTAACCTAATTTTCTAGTAGCTATTTCTAACTTAGTCTAACGTATTTTACAGTTAGCAGATTAATTTAGGTGTTTTAATCTAATATTTCCAATTATACTGCTTAATTAATCTGACTGCATATGGTGTTCCTTCATTTGAAGACAGAAATTTCATAGAATGTTAATAATTAATAAAATCTATGTATATATACGTAATGTATCTATTTCTACATATTTATTGAAATAAAATACCATGGAAAAATATACCGATCAAACAGCATGCGTTAAAAATTCTACTGTTTGATTATTTTGTTAAATAAAAACAAATATTTTTAAATTCGTTAAGTTTCTGCAATGTCGAATATGTTTAATTGAAGTCAATTGTCCATTGAAATCATTATATTCGAAATATGAACATTTTAAAGTTCATTGAAACAATAATATTCGAAATATAAATACTGTTTCGCAGAAAATGTTTCATATAATATTTGGGCCCTGTAGCTTAAATATTATATGAAACATTTTCTGCGAGACAAAATTCGATGAAATTTCTGTCTGTGAATGAAGGGCGTTCCCTTCATTATAAAAAAACGGCGTTCCCATCATTCGCAGACAGAAAATTCATAGAATTTTGTTAATACCAGAAATGACAACAGCAAGTAGGTTAGGTTAAAACTGCGACCTGCTGGAAACAAAAAATACAAAATTTTACATAAATAAAAAAAACTTACCGCAGCCTGAGAATATATAATTAACATTATTATTTAAATATAACATTATTATTTTAATTCAAAATTATACTTTACCTGTAAAATATTTGACTGAAGTGAAATTTGCAACCCTTTATCTCTCTATCTTTTTTTAAATACTCTTTGTATTTAAAAAAAGATCGTAAACTCGTTTTCTCGGTAATAACTTTTATATAAACTAAACAATATGAGGATAAAGAATATTTAATTTGATTTTCTATGAGAATATCGAAAAATAAAAAGTAATTTTTAACAAAAATTTTGAGTTGAATTTGTTTAGAGTAAATATTCCGTGTATTGAATATTCTATGAAATGACAATATGATAAAAAAAGTGAAACGAAAATCAATAATACTTTTATTTTTTCTTATTATTAGAATTATTTTATTTATTATTACATTGAAGGAAACTAATCATATTTTACTACCTACTATACTAATAGAACCTTACGTATATCATCAAAAAATACTAAAAATAATCTCGAAAACTTAGTTTTTTTAAATACAAAAAGTTGAAGTGCTACTCCATCCCTCGTTTTGTTATTAGTCTGTCACTTTCGGTAATAGTTCCACTAGAGTTGGGAAAATGCCTGAGCATTTTAGGCAAATTTGGCAGAATGTCTATAAATGCCCGGCGAAATTCTATGTAAGTTGTAAAATGTTATACCATGTGCTCAGTTGCACTTTGAGACGCATTCGACACTTATTGTTAGTTATTCTTTGTGAATAACGCAATGAAGGGAAATGAAACGAAGGATGCGCAAAGGCATAAAGTCACGATTTAATTTTTGCCCTGTGATCGTGGCGTGAACTTGGAGAAGTTCTATGTTCAGCAGAGGAATGCAAAAGCCGATGATAATTAGGAATTGATTCTGAACCAAAAATATATAATTTCGGTATTATCGGGTTTTATTATTTTGCCCGCCAGGCATAAACACATTGGGCATCTCTTGCTATCATTTACTTTATAAAGTAAGTCTTAAAAATATACTATAATGTAGTACATTCAATACGAATTTGTGATGAATTGAATAACTAATTTGGTTAATGATCTGTTTAATAAATTATAACATTTAAAACTACAAAAATCTGAGAGAACTGATCTGCAAAAAAGTAGCATACGTCCGTCGTTGGTGAGGCCTACCGGCCGACTAAAAGTGTGGCGAGTGAGAGTGATGCAAATACTTTTGTAAGGCAAAAGAAGAGAGAGCTATAATGATGCATGCGCTCAGAATAAAATAACGTATGTGCCAAATTGAATTTTCTACTTTTTACTAAAATACATTATCAAATCAAAAAACAAATCTTAGCAAAACTTTGATACGATTGTCCTCTATGTTTTAAAGTAAACCCCGTTGAATAAATCTTAAGTTTTATTACATAATACAGAAAAAGGGAAAAAAATAGAATGGACTTCGCAGCTGTTTTCTATCGAGGATATTTCTTCCAATCACGTTTTCCTCTTACCATATGGTAGATCATAGAATCAAAAAATGTATGCTAAAGTTTTAACTTCCTATTTTAAATGCTTAGCGAATTACACTTATATCCTTATTATTTTCAATGTATCACCTTAACTCAATATTGAGTTTTCTTACAGCAAACCAATAGTGTTAGAGGAAATATTGTTTCTTTTAAGCAAGGGTTATTACACTATTAATGACTTTCTAAATGATAAAATGTCATGGGGTTAGTTGCTAATTTTGATACAGAATTATATAAGAATAATAACTACAAATTTGTAAGGAGACGTTTTGTGATCATTATTGACTTTCTATTTAGTTTTTTTTATTTTTTATTATTATGTCCTGGATTGTCATGCTCACTGAAATGCCATTGCTTGTGGTGTCGTATTGGCCGGGTCATTTCCTTCCCTCTAATATGGCGAAGGAAATGATGGCTGGTCCGTGCGTCATGCTCGTGAACGGGTGCTACTTGGGGTGGCTGGTCAATCTTGGCATGATTTATTTTTAAATAATAAAGATATAGTTTTTAGATTCTTATTAAGAACGCAATGTGATCTCGACACGTTTCTATCTTATACATACAAAAGGAAAGGATCCCTCATTGCCATACAGTGGAAAGCTAAATTCATTTTTTCCCTTCATTGTTTCCTTATTAATTTTTTTTTTTTTTACTTAAATTTAATTTTGTGTGGTATATTGGGTTCCGTCCCTTTTTGTTAACACTAATATTGTAACTCATACCAAATTGTAAATGTTATACTCTGGCAATTAAAAAGAGTGGCCCGAGTTTCTTGCCAATTCTTCTCGAGGCCCAACCCTAGTCAGCGAATTGGCCGTAGGAAAAAAAGTATGCTGGCATTTGTTTTTATGACGTTCATAAGTATCATGTATTTGATCTATATGAATAAATGAGTTTGACTTTGACTTTGACTTTGACATTGTATAAGAGTAAAAGAGCATTATGAAGTGTACAACAGAAGGAGAAAATAGAAGAAAAAAAGTAAAAACACAAAATCTAACTAATAATATTGTATACATAGCGTATACTTTCATAATCATACATACTATGACTACGTATATACTTAATATAATATATTCATATGTATAATTAAAAATACTAATACTTACATACAATATAATACATCTACTACGAATATTCTTTAGAGAGAAAAAGTCCTTATTATAAGTTAGGATACTATATAAATTTTTGCGCAGTGTTACCCTATCTTTATGATGAACTAGTGGCCTGCCCCGACTTCGCCCGAGACTATTTTCAGCTCAACTTTCTTTTTTTTTACTTCTCCTGACAATAAGAAACATGTCCTTATCCTTACTAATATTATAAATGTGAAAGTTTGTGAGAATAGATGGGTGGATAGATGGATGTTTTGTCTTTCACGTAAAGACTATTGAACGGATCTGAAATTTGGCACACAGATAGATTATGGTCTGGAATAACACATAGGCTACTTTTTACAGCGATAACAACATCAGCAACATTTTTATAATATAAAAATGAATCGTTATCGATAAGAATAGCATATTATTTCAGTTCTATGTACAAAAATATATGTACCATAAATTATGTAGAATTTTAAAATAATGAGAACCATACTTGCAAATTTCATCAATGCCTTTCAGCACCCTGTTGAATAATGCGTCAGCATTCTCGTTCTCTATCAGTTTATGTTGGGTGCGTATTCTTTGTGCATTCAGCCTCTCAGCCTCTTGAGCTAATCGTTTGTCCTGCTTCTCTTCGCGAGCCTGGTTTATATCATGCTGATCCACTAAAATTGTTCAAGTTTTTTTTTAAAAGACAACTCCCGCACTAGAGAACAAGCTTTGTGTCGCGGGGGACTTATAATTAACGGACACAAATTACACCCAGACTCAGAACAACACTTTGTGGGTCACACAAAGTTTTGTCCTGTGTGGGAATCGAACCTACAACCTCGTGCACAGCAGGCGAATACTGCGCCCACTGGACCACCAAGGCAGTTAGTTGTGTAAAATTTTATATAAAGATACTACCTGCGGTGACAAGCATACGGCCCGCCTGATGCTAAACAGTTACCGTAGCCTATAGATGCCTGAAATACTAGGTGCATTACTTGTATGTTGTTTATCTTACAGCTTGTTACAGCAGGGTCTTGTATTAACGGTGATTTTAAGAGAGGTAGGTAGGTACTATACTAGCGAGCAAGCCCGACTGGGGAAGGACCTTCACCTTACAAAGGACCACAACTAATTAAGTACACACAGCGGTGTAGTTTTGTTCCTGTGTGTGAATACACGTCTCCAACGCTCATTTAGTGATGCGTTTTGAAAGAAATTTAATGTATTCCTATCCCAGGCATTCTCCAAAATGCTGTAAAAAATGGGTTGGTAACACGCAAGTGATACCTCTGGTATTTCAAGCGTCCAAAGGTAGCTAAAAGTAGTATTTTATTAGTCTTAGTCCATTCCACGTCCAAGTTGCAAGATTTCGGTGGAAAGAATTCCACCTTGCAGAGGTTTTCCCAAAAACTTGTAGCATGTTAATAGTTTTTAATAGGATAGCCAATGCGGGAGTGATACCCCTGGAGTAGCAAGCGTCCAGAAGCTATGGTACTCGTATAGCCTTTTTAGTAATATAAAGAAAAATACATGGCATTTCACGAAAATCAAGCAAAATGATAAAAACAATGCAAGTGCTTACTAATTCTAAGTCGAATTAAATCGAGTTCCTTTCTCAAAAAGATTGACTCCTGCAGTACTTCGCACAATAACACAAATCTAGAGAAGTTCTCTATTTCAGTACGACTAAAACGATCTGTGATTTTTCCCACGTTTTCGGTGCCAGCAAAATTCTGAAGAAAAAAAAGGAAATGTGTCAAATGTGAGGAAAAGTTATCAAAAATAATTCCTAAATTAATGAATTAAGTACTTGTCTTAAGTCTTAACCAATATATATATATTTTTTCTTAAAAGACTACTCCCGCACTAGAGAACAAGCTCTGTGTCGCGGGGGACTTTACAAACATACAATTAACGGACACAAATTACACCTAGACTCAGAACAACACTGTGGGTCACACAAAGTTTTGTCCTGTGTGGGAATCGAACCCACAACCTCGTGCACAGCAGGCGCATACTGCGGCCACTGGACCACCAAGGCATATTGTTTTTATTGTGTTTAATAAATTGATTGACTTACAAAAATCGCTTCAAGTAGATCATCATGCCTGGCTATCTCGTGTTCACATCTGGCTATCTCATCCAGTCTTTTAATCTCCTCTTTTTCATCAGCCTCGCAAAGCCTTTTTGAACCCTTTACTCGCAAGAACTCCTCCAATTTTGCTAAATGGTTTAATTCACTGTCGTAAGATTGCATTTCCTGGAAAAGTGAAATAGACTGTTGAAGATGTTCGGATGAGAAATAGTTTTTGATATATTGATTAGCAGTTACCGAAGGCTATTGGGAGCGATTGACAATTTTTTTTAGGTTTCCCGCAGAAGGCCTATTTAAAAAACCTAAGTAGGCACTGGAGGTCTCCAAATAGTAACTGCACACAGTGGTGTAGTTGTTTCTGTGCGTGAGTACAGGTCTGTACTCACGCACAGAAACTACACCACTGTGTGCAGTTATTTGGCTGCGGTCTTCTGTAACGTGGATGTTTTCTCCAGTCGGGTTTGCTCGCTTTTTATGTTGCCCATTTGTAAGAAGCATTATATATTTGCTAATCCCATAAATTTTATCACCAAACTGTTTTGACTGCATGGATTACATAGGTACAGGTTTTG